>JAULUF010000018.1:4985000-5585000 GCA_031834385.1 Semotilus atromaculatus | reverse complement strand
CACCATAAGGTGCACTATATAGGTTTCTGGAGCCATTCATTGTGTATTCAATAACTTAATGTGAGGTACTAATGAATATTTAAGTTGTTAATTTAAAGTTAATGGAAACTTATCTCTCCAGTCCTCAGCCATTCTCCAATCAGAATTCAAACAGCGCGTCACGAAAATGATCGGCCGAAAGAGAAAAAAGACAGAAAATATTCTTGCGCAGCTTGTTTAGTAACTTCACGAGTGGATCTTTTCCGCATGTGTGCGCGCGATCTCCGTTCCGTGTGTGTGTGTGTGTGTGTCGGCGCGCTGTGCAGTGCTCTCTGCTCCGCTGTGTTTGCTCTGCGCGTTCTGCTCAAATAACGTGACATTTCTCAGTAGTGGACTTCTGTCTGCTATAGCCCTGCTGAGCTGGTATAGCCATGCTGGGCAACAATGGTACAATGACCAGGGCTGAGTTTCCCGAAACCTTCTTAACGCTACGTCGTTCTTAAGTTACACCTTAAGCTGTACCTTATCGTTAATATGTGTTTCCCGAAGCGCTCTTAGTTAAGTATACCTTCTGTAAGTTATACGTTCGGAAGGTTGGTCTGGACCACTCTTAGCTTTACCTTATCACTGTTAAAGGTCTATATGAATATAATTCTGAAGTTTTAATACACCCAGACAGTGTTCAATTAGGCTAATTCAAGTGTTTTCATGCAAAGAGTAAAATTGTCATTACACTGATTGTTGTTAGAATTTTAATTATATTATTATATATAAAAAAAATTTATACATTTATTTTATTTAAAGAGCGCTTTTAAAGGTCAGTGAAAGCATAGGCTACTGTCAGTTAAGTCCTATTCGGACGCTAATATTGTTTATCATGGGCTCGTACGGTATTTTAAACATTTACAGGGGTAAGTCGGTTATTTTAGTGCCGTCCGAATCCATAATATCAGTGTTTTTTCTCACCCAAGCCGCGTAAAAATCTCTGTCCAAATTAGTACATGTCGTGTGGTAATTTAATTGCCGTCTGAATCCACATCTCTGAGTTTACAAGAAGAGATTCAAAATTCACGGTTTAAATCCTTTTTGATCACTGCCGAGCACCGTAGCTACGTGATTACTGGAAATGCTTGAAAGTATTTACAAGAACAGTATTTCATCGCAGCTCACCTCAGCGAACAAAAATGGGAAAGAGAAGAAAGCACATAAAATTTTTTAATGGTTATTATGGCAGCAATGATACAATTTTAAAATATGTAGGCAAGGCTAGGCTGTTATAGTTTGGATTATTTTTTATAATATCCCATGAGTCCTAGTAAATGCAATTTCAACTATTTCTGAAGTGCTTCTTTTATAAAGAACAGCGCTTTCTCACATAAACAGCCCCTGCACGAGAGAATAATTGATTCTCGAGTCATCGATATCAACAGATTCAGCACCATCGCCACGGACAGCACCCGCGGTAACGTCGCACGTAAGAAGGTATATCTTAAGCAGCTTTCTAAGGTATAGTTCGGGGAACACGCCTAGAAATGGTATACCTTCAGTTAAGTTATACCTTCAGAGTCTTCGTAGCGCGCTAAGAGACAACGTTATCGGGAAACTCAGCCCTGCTCTGATCACATGCTCTGGTAATAATAGCTTTGTAGGACTATAGGCCTACTTTATTTGGATAGTCAAAATTAAATCTGATAAATCTGAATTGAATTAGATTAATTCCCAGTCCTTATATATATATATATATACATACACGCACTTGTTTTTAATTTTTTTTAACTACATTTTTCTAAATTCAGAGCCTGGAGCCCTCCCCAGGGGCCTCATTTATAAAACTGTGCGTAGGATCCTTACTAAAAGTGTATGTGCACCTGAAATTCAAAAATGGCATACGCAAAAAAATATTCTGACTTTTAAAACCGTTTGTACGCCAGAACCTGCGCAGAATTCACTTCATAAATCCCAGTCAGCGGAAGATTGTGCGCACATGTGTCTCCACCCCGAAATAACCATATATGGAGCTTACAACGCCTCGTTTTACTATGCATATCCTCATCTGCATATCATTTGCATATTGTTAGCCTCATAGCATAATTGCCTAAGTCATATTTCAATGTTTTTGGAAAACAAGAAGAAACAAAAAATGACTTCGGCAATTATGCTATGAGGCTTTATTCATCCATGTGATAACATATTTAACGGTACAAGACATTATGAAAATATGAAATACGGATGAGCCGTCACATTACATTAATAAAAATCATTTAGTAGCCTATCCTTGACTTGTTTTGAATAAATAAATCAAATAGTGTAAAATACATTTCAGAGAAAGTTTTTCTCAATCTTTTCCACTGGCCAAATAGTATTTTTAATGGATTTATATTTTTAATGGAAACAGATAGCTTGTTGTGCATTATTTGCACGAAAATATTTTCTCAGACAATCTGCTATTATCATGATAAGCAATTATATGTAGTAGTAACTGTAGTAAAAACATTAAAACACATCATGCTAGGATAAAAGTGTTGAAAAGCATTGGATCCACAACAAATATTTATATTTATTGAATATAAAAAAAAAAAAGTTGTAACTTCTCAGTAGCCTAATGATTTCAGGCTAGTTTAGCCTATAACTCCATTAATGAGAATGGCATAGTCTATTTAATCTAAATGTTTATATCAGAAGTAAAACAGTTTAAATCATTCTTTTATTTATTTAAACTGTTATTGTGAACATGCACTGTATTTATGATTAGCACTCATAATGAAGATTTACGGTTTTACTTCATCATGCCGTTAGATAGTCTATATATGCGTCAGTTTCACTAACGGGTCAAGGCGCTCGCTGGCGCGGACATTTAAGAAGAGATGGATATTTGCTTCAAGTGATAGGCTTGGTGAGTCCAATTATATTTGTATTATCTTTCTGTATATGTATAATTTTCTTTAGATTTTCTGTCTAAAAGTGACCAAAAATACATTTAACTCCAGCTCACCATCGGTGTCGCCAAACTGCTCCGTCTCCAGATCGTTCGTACGCATGGGTCAGAGTTTGCGTATGCGTCGGAAGTAGTGTACGCATCTTTCAGGGCCTGTTTTGTGCGTACGGAACGGTTATAAATGAGGCCCTCGGACAGCAAGCCAAATACCCAAACTCTTTACTCTATTTAATTTGATGTAAGTTTGTAACTCATGAATCCTGAAAGGCTGAGGGCATGGCGAGGGTAGTAGGATGGGGGGCTCCAGATAAAAGCAGTGTTGCCAACTTGGCGCCTTTGTCGCTATTTTAAGCGACTTTTCAGACCCCTTTAACGAAATTTTTTCAAAAAAGCGCCTAGCAACAAATCTAGCGACTTTTTGGACAAATTTGAGTAACCTCCAAATGTTGCCAGTACTGTCCTGCGAGGTGTTGACTCCTCCCTGCATCGACCCTGTACAGTGATTGGCTGAGAGCAGCGAGGTCTTGACCCTGTTCAGTGATTGGCTGAGAGCAGCGAGGTCTTGACCCTGTTCAGTGATTGGCTGAGAGGAGCAGCACTTTCTGAACACGGCGGCTGACGGACGGGAATGAGCAGTTTCATTTCAACGGACTTAACACTTATCTGCTTCTCTTTTATTTTATAGAAAGTATTTTGTTTGGCCATTTTAATTTCCAATCTTTTCTTGTGCTTATCACTTGTTATACTCACTATCACCAAGCTTTAGTTCATCCAGTTTCCGAACTCTCAGTTCAGATAATTGTACACATATAATTTTTTTTGTCATTCACTATATCATAATCGTTCTATTGTCTGACAAAAAATATATATATAGGAAATGAGAACAGTTTTATTGGACATTCGACTATATTATAATTCAGTAGCCTATGTGAGCATGAATTTGGAGAGAAAAGACATTAGGCAGGCAGAACGCAAGTATGACGTGATGACGTCATGGATATAATAATTGGCATATTTAGTGACATTCTGGGAAGGCATTAGCTACTTTCCTTTGAAAATAGTTGGCAACACTGGATAAAAGTTGGCCTAGGGTCTCCAATTGCCTGACCATCTGGCAGACCGGGCACTTTCCTTTTGACTTCAGTTTGAGTGCACTTGTCCATTTAAGCTCAAAAGAAAGAGAAAGAGCCCTGAATTCGGCGTTCACGTGCTCTCAGCGCGA
Organism: Semotilus atromaculatus; assembly: GCA_031834385.1. NCBI lineage: Eukaryota > Metazoa > Chordata > Actinopteri > Cypriniformes > Leuciscidae > Semotilus > Semotilus atromaculatus. The sequence goes on along the minus strand of JAULUF010000018.1, from coordinate 5,580,864 downwards.
CCCTGTACGTGCACAGAAAACGTACTCGGTTACTAACGTAACCTCGGTTCTCTCTAGAGAGGGAACGAGTACTGCGTAATATCTTACGCTACGGGGAAAACCTCTTTTCCACGAGATACTGAAGCCAAAAATTATCCTTAATTTTCTATTAATGTAAAACGCTTTGCAGCAGCAAGCAGACCTAGGCGAGACAGCTTGCGCGCCTATTGGCTGCTCTTGCGGCAAATGCAGCAGCCTATCGAGAGGCTATGTGTGACGTAATGACCAATGGGGGCACTTCGCGCCCATATCGTCACGTCCCGCCAGAAAGGGCGTGGCCTTGCCTTAAAAATAGGCTCGATAGGCTGATACAAACTGGTTTTCATCGCCGAAGCGAACCAGAGCGTATTTTAAGCACGGCAAGATACGCAGTACTCGTTCCCTCTCTAGAGAGAACCGAGGTTACGTTAGTAACCGAGTACGTTCTCTTACGAGAGTATCTCTCGTACTGCGTAATATCTTACGCTATGGGGAACACCATGCAACACGCCGTGCAAACAGGGATCCAACACCAAAGTCCCGGGGCCGAAGCCCGGGGCGCATATAGTGCACAATCACCATAAACTCATATAGAGCGGGGAAGAGAGGCTGGAAGCATCATTCCTTATGAATTAGCACCCAGAGGGGCTTTATTATATGTTTAACCAAAACGCGCAGCCAGGGCGAAAGCTTTCGGCCTGATCTGGGTGGTCATGCTGTGTTAACACTCGTGGGGCTGCTGTATTGTCTAATGAACAGTACGCAGGTCAGATTCAGCATCTGGGCCGCACAGGGGGGCAGATAGCACTGAATTTTAGATCGCCAGAAGCTTAGCTTGTAAGGCGGGCACCTCCAGGTTATAGTATTTTATAAATGTAGACGGCGAGGCCCAGCCCGCGGCCGTACAGATATCTTGCAGGGTAACCCCGCTGGACCAAGCCCACGAAGAGGCCACGCCTCTCGTGGAGTGCGCTCTGACACCCAAGGGGCACTGCAGGCCCTTAGAAGTGTAAGCCAGCGCAATGGCGTCCACTATCCACCTGGATAGGCTCTGTTTTGAGGCGGCGAGTCCCTTGGAACGCCCGCCAAACAAAACAAAAAGCTGTTCGGTCTGTCTGAAAACAGACGAGCGGGACATGTAAGCTCTTAGTGCCCTGACAGGGCAAAGGAGGCTCGCGTCCTTCTCCTCATTGAGAACCGGAAGGGCAGACAGGGAAATTACCTGGGCCCTAAACGGTGTGCTGAGGGATTTCGGCACGTATCCGTGCTTAGGTTTGAGAATGACCTTCGAGTCATTAGGCCCAAACTCCATGCATGACGCGCTTACTGAGAGCGCTTGTAAGTCCCCTATGCGCTTCACTGAAGCGAGAGCCGTGAGAAACACTGTTTTGAAAGACAGGTGTTTCATGTCCGACAATTGGATTGGCTCGAACGGGGCGCCTTTCATGGCCTCCAGGACCGTGGAAAGGTCCCACGTCGGGACTGAAGGGGGCCTGGGAGGGTTCAGCCTCCGGGCTCCTCTAAGGAAACGTACAACTAAGTCGTTCTTCCCCAGTGACTGGCCAGACACCGGTTTTGCAAACGTTGCTATGGCCGCCACGTAAACTTTGAGCGTGGATCGGGTCCTGCCCTTATCCAATAGCTCTTGAAGGAAGGAAAGCACTTCCGAAACCCCGCAGTCCACGGGTGAAAAGCTCTTGGCTTGACACCACGCAGAAAACACAGACCATTTCGAGGAGTAGAGACGTCTAGTAGACGGAGCTCTAGCCTGCGCGATCGTGTTTAACACTCCCTCTGGGAGGCTAGCGGGTACCCGTTGATGGCCCATGCGTGCAGGGACCACAGTTCCGGGTGAGGATGCCAGATCGAGCCCCTCGCTTGAGAGAGAGGGTCTCTCCTCAGGGGTACAGGCCATGGGGCAGTGCTGGTCAGCTGCATCAGGGCAGGGAACCACATCTGGTTAATGTTTCCCACAGCAGCTGGATCGCGGGTGCAGCGACCATTCCCCTGCTGGGACATTGTTTCTGGACAGTCTGTCTGGCCCCACATTCAGGTGGCCAGGCACATTCGCTGCTCTAGTGAGAGCAGGTTGCGCTGAGCCCAGACCAGGAGGCGTTCCGTCAGCCTGTGAAGGTTTCAGGACCTGATGCCGCCCTAGCGATTTATGTATGCCACCACTGACATGTTGTCCGACCGGACCAAGACGTGGTGGCCTTTTAACTGGGGACAGAAGCGCCGTAGCGCTTTGTCGACTGCTATCATTTCCAAGCAGTTTATGTGAAGGAGCTTCTCCCGTTCTGACCACAGGCCAGCTAGCGGTCTGCCCTCGAGCAGTGCTCCCCACCCCGAGGTGGAGGCGTCCGTGGACACCACCCTCACACTCGAAGCGGTCCCCAGACTCACACCTGACTGATACCAGTCGGTTCTTTTCCAAGGTTCCAGAGCTGAAACGCACTGTAGGTCGACCCTGAGACGAAACAGACCCGCTGTCCATGTCCTGGGTGGAACCCGCGCTTTCAGCCACATCTGCAGTGGGCGCATGCGAAGCAGGCCCAACTGGAGTACAGAGGCTGCTGAGGCCATTAGACCCAGCATTTTCTGAAACCTTTTGAGCGGAACTATCGAGCCGTGGCGGAAGGATTTCGCGACGTGCTGAATGTTTAGTCCGCGCTCCGGTGACAGGCGTGCTGTCATGGATAGCGAGTCCAACACTGTTCCCAGAAAGGAAATTTTCTGGCTGGGAGACAGTGAGCTTTTCGCCCAATTGACTGTGAGGCCCAGCTTCTCGAGGTGCTCGAGTAATGTGGTCCTGTGTTCTATAAGCTCTGACTGTGATCGAGCTAGAATCAGCCAATCGTCCAAGTAGTTCAGGACTCGCATGCCCTGAAGCCTCAGGGGTGCGAGCGCCGCGTCCATGCACTTCGTGAATGTGCGAGGTGCTAGAGACAGGCCGAACGGTAGGACTGTGTATTGATATGCCTGGCCCCCGAAGGCGAATCTCAAGAATCGCTTGTGATGGGACGCTATTTGTATTTGAAAATAGGCGTCTTTCAGATCTATTGACATAAACCAGTCCCCGTAGCGCACTTGCGCGAGGATTTTCCTGGTCGTAAGCATTCTGAACTGGCGTTTGACGAGCGCTCTGTTCAGTTGTCGCAGATCTAAAATGGGTCTGATGCCCCCATCTTTTTTTTTTTTTTTTTTTTTTTTTTTTGGTACCAGAAAATATCTGCTGTATAGACCCCCTTCGCTCTGAGATAAAGGGTCTATAGCCCTTTTGCTCAGTAACTTCGCTATTTCGGCTCGAAGTAGATGAGATACTTCATTTCTCACCGTAGTTTCGACGCGCGCCGTGTAACGGCGAGGGCGTCGAGCGAATTGCAGCGAATTGCAGCGAATAGCCTCTCTTTATAGTGTTCAGCACCCATTCTGATACCCCGGGAAGCTTTGACCACGCGTCTGCGTGAATAGCTAGAGGTAGAATGAAATCCGGGCTCTGGCTGTGGCAAACTGGCAGCTCGAGAGCCCTGGCATACTAGGAACAAAACACTGTGTTTACAGCGTACGAGGCGGGGGGCGCGCTGATCACAGCGGGCAACCTGGCCGCGCTCAGTTTCTCTATGGCAGATAGTGCAGAGAAAGTGAGCGGGGCGAATCCCGTAGGATTCGTTGTGTATGCGAGAAAACGTGGGTGCGGGATTGCGGGCACGTTTACTACATTCAAAACACTGTAGGTTAGAGCCGACTGAGTGTGTGTTGGTTTCGTTTTTTTTTTTACAGAAACCAAGGGACACGCGGCGTGTAGTGTAAGCGGGCATTGTGGTATGGGCGCGTTCACTACATAGTGTGCACAATCGATCGGGGTCGATTTTATTTGTGCTAGCTCTGCACCGTGGCAGGCTGTGTTTGGGTGTGGGAATGGGCACTGGGGGAGTGGGCATTCTTACAACACTCATAACACCATCGGCCGTGGCCGGAACACCAGAAAATGCACTTTTTAATGGATTTATCTGGGTAGCCGTAAAAACGTCTTTTGTGCGCAGGCAAGCGGGCTGAGACACCGGCTGGCTCACTGCGAAATACACTGGAACAGTCACAATGCTTGGGACTGAACGAGCGACTGCAGGCTTCGTTTTTACAGAAGCTGTGGGGCGTGTAATGTGTAGTGTTTGTGGGCACATTCACTACACTTACTTCACAATCGATCTGTGTCAATTTTATGCGTGTGAGCCGTGATGCGATTTATCTGGGTCGCCATAAACGCAGCGTTTTTGTGCAGGCAAGCGGGCCGTGGTACCGGCTTGTTTACTGCAAAATACACTGGAGCAGATCATAGCGTCATCACAATTGTGTATGGGCATTTGATTACAGCCGTGCATGTTACATAAGCTCATTGCTGCAATATTGACATTTCCAGTCGCTCGAACTAGAGGAACTGAGAAATGTATGAGAAAAGGGAGTTGGTCTGACCTCAGTGGGACTGAAAAACTAATTTCTCATTTCGCCGGTGACGCATGCGCACGGGGCGTTCATAAATTTATTCTGCTGCGAGAGCCAGGATCGAACACGGGTCTCCCGCGTGGAAGCTTCGAGTTTTGCCACTGAGCCACAGGGGGGAACACAAGAGCTTAAGTTAGCGCGGGCATATAAAAGAGCGTCATCACAGTTTTGTGTGACAGCGTCTGTTGCAGGTGTGCGTGTTAAATCACAGGCTCATTACTGCAATATTGACATTTCCAGTCGCTCGAACCAAGAGGAACTGAGAAATGTATGAGACAAAGAGGGGTTTGGTCCGACCTCAGTGGGACTTAGAAACTCCCTTCTCATTTCGCTGGTGACGCACGCGATCACAGTTTTTGTGTGTCGGTGTTTGTTTGCAGGCGTGCGTGTATATCACAGGCTCGCTGCTGCAATATTGACATTTTCAGCCGCTCGAACTATGAGGAGCTGAGAAATGTTTGAGTAATGGAGTCTTGGTCCGGCCACAGCGGGACTAAACAACAACTCTTTCCTCATTTCCGCATAAAGTTTATCTGCTGCGAGCGCCGGGTTCGAACCCGGGTCTCTGGCGCTAAAGCTTAAAGTTTTGACACTGGGCCACAGGGAAACAACGTAAGCTTAAGTTAGCACGGGCAGATAAAGGAGCGTCGTCGGCGTTAGTTTGCGGGCGTGCGTGTAAATCACAGACACACTGCCGCAGTATTGACGTTTCCAGCCGCTCGAACTGAGAGGAGCTGAGAAAAGTTTGAGAAGTGGAGTTTTGGTCCGGCCGCGGCTGGACTAATAACACACTCCTTCCTCCTTTCGCCAGTGACGCATGCGCACGGGGTAGCTCTCTTGTAACGTAAAGAAAGCTAGCCGCGCCTTGGTGGGTTCGTCGAGCTCGTAGACGGACGCGGCGGCAGACGGCGGCCGTTGTTCGTCAGTGAGCGACTCGAGCGAAGCCGGCGAAGCTGGCGGGCGAACCGGCGAGCTTTGGCGGGCTGGATAGCTCGGGAGCGCGCTGGGCGCGGCGCGGCACCACGGCGGGCTGTGGCGTCTTTAAAAAGACGGACGCGGCGGCAGACGGCGGCCGTTGTTCGTCAGTGAGCGACTCGAGCGAAGCCGGCAAAGCTGGCGGGCGAACCGGCGAGCTTTGGTGGGCTGGATAGCTCGGGAGCGCGCTGGGCGCGGCGCGGCACCACGGCGCGGCGCGGCACCACGGCGGGCTGTGCCGTCTTTAAAAAGACGCAGCTCTTTTAGTGAGGAGAAGTGTAAGTCGCGTCACGTAAGCGATCTCACACTCTCAGCAGAGTAAATATACATGATATAAAGGATATAGTACGCCGGAAAGCGCAGCAGGTACGGCGGCTGAAGGCGGCGAGGCCAGCGACTCCAAAGGCTCGTCCCGCTGAAAAGCTTGCGTCGACGGCGCGGCTTCCCACTCTGGATCCAGCGATGCGTGAGCTTCGCTGAAGAGATGAAAATCAGTTTGTATCAGCCTATCGAGCCTATTTTTAAGGCAAGGCCACGCCCTTTCTGGCGGGACGTGACGATATGGGCGCGAAGTGCCCCCATTGGTCATTACGTCACACATAGCCTCTCGATAGGCTGCTGCATTTGCCGCAAGAGCAGCCAATAGGCGCGCAAGCTGTCTCGCCTAGGTCTGCTTGCTGCTGCAAAGCGTTTTACATTAATAGAAAATTAAGGATAATTTTTGGCTTCAGTATCTCGTGGAAAAGAGGTTTTCCCCGTAGCGTAAGATATTACGCAGTACGAGAGATACTCTCGTAAGAAAACAGCGCACGAGCACACTCGAGCAAACTGACGGAGTCCGACATTGTCGAATGTTTTTTCCGTATTCGTGATTCGGTGGCTCTAAATTGTCAAAACACAATTCAAACTGCTTGCTACGGATGCAAAAAACGCCGAAAATAGAACCCGATCTGATTTTTTTTTTTTATGACAGACGAAAGAGTCAGTGTGCAAAGCGTGATGACAACGTGAGGTCGTATTTATTTTTTAAATTCCGAATTTCGGACTCGGTGTGCAAGGGCTTTTAGTCATCATGCGATGCCTGACTGACTAGACTTATTAAAAACACATGCAAATGAAATCATGATAAACTTTCACTGTGATGGGTACATTTGCAGTTAATCCGTGAATCCCCCCACCCCCCATATTTTAACCCACTTATAAGGTGAAATCTAAAATTATATTAAGAATAATAATAAGTAGTATTGTTAATTCAAAATGTGGCAGTTTTAAACTACTTACGTGACATTTTCTAGGCATGCACGTCGGTGACTTCATTTTCACCCTCTGAGAGTTTACCCAGTGCGTTAGGCTTTATAGTGTCCGGTTCATGAACGAGTCGTTGGAGAAGCTCCTGCAGATTTGGGCGGGGCTGCACGTCTATTCCCGCCAACATCTCTTCTTTTTTATTATTAAAAAAAATATATAATTATGTAAACAGAGAAGAAAACAGTCACAATATAGAACAAATAAACGGGAAAAAAAAAGACACAAGACAGGGGTATATAACTAATCAGAAAAGATTACATATCAAAGGAAAGGATTAAAAGACTTATTTCAATTGTTTTTAAAGCCTTCTTGTTACACAAGACAGAGATAGTCCCAAAGTAATGTTGTACATCAGTAAGCAAAATATAGACAAGGTTTCTGACCTGAAAATGTACATTTATCTCTATAAAATTTTGTCAACAATAAAAGATTAAGTAAGAATATTTTGTTTTTCTGTCAAATTAACAATTCCAAACAAAACATTTTCCCAAAGTAGAGAAAAATCCTTTGATTTTTGAGAAAAATGTTCTCAATAACATATCGGCCAAAGTTTTTCCACAATAATAATAATGGCAGCCAAAATAAATGCACTATAGTCTCTGGGTGTTGTTTACAAAAACAGTTCACATTAATATATTTTTTTAATTTCTGTATTAACGGGATATACACCATGGACAATTCGAAAGGAAACTTCTCTTATCTTATTAGTAATTAAGTTTCTATTCTGAATCAGCCAAACCTTTCTCCAGACAATATTGGGAAGAAAAGCATTCCAATAAACTGACATTTGGAACTGATACACATTAATTAAGAAATAATAGACGTATCGATCTATTAGAAGAATTGGATGAAAAGCAATATTTCCCCACCACTGTAGCATGAGGATCTAAAGGAGGTAAAGAAGGGGTAGGAGATATGTTGGAACAATCTAATAACTCCAGATTGGTACAGGCTCAATGAGGCTCAATCTTTAGCAGAGGAAATCTATTTTTATGGTTTATGGATCGCCAATGCCACTCTAGCATGTGGTTGTTGTTACACGTTCTGTCCACTAGAGGGACATCTAACATGTTATTCGTGCTTAATATGGTTGAAGCGTTTCCGATGGTTTTCAGCTAATATCTCCACGAAAACACCACCAAAAATTCTGAAACTTATATTGTTCTTTTCAGTTCGACTAGACGGTTCCAACGAGCTCGCCGAATCGCGAATTTTCGCTTCACGGGTGCTTTTTACGTCGTTAAACATTTACCATTTTTGACAGTATTGTTATGATGTTACAACGTGGATTGGAACCGAGAGTTGTCATCCAGTTTCTTTGGTAGAGAGAGAGACGAGGAAAACAAACAAGCATGCAAATGGAAATTATCGCGGCTGGAAAAATGGTCGAGCTCATTTTTTTATCGTGTGATTAATTTTATTGACTATACGACAATTCACCATGACGTCACAGCAGTAATAGATGTTCTTCCGGGTGGCAAAAGCGAAGCGTTCCTATGGCAACGCTAGTAAATTGCTTGGAAGGGAGACCCACCGTCGACAGTAAAAATGTAATAAAAAAAATTTTTTTTATTAAATATAATGCGGTTTTTTTATCATAATAACAACTGTGTTTAATGATATAAGTAAAAAATACAATAAATATGTTATATAGTAGGCCTACACATAATTGGCAAAATAAATTCTAAATCGGCGATTTCTGTTTTAGAGGAGTTTGGTGCGGGTCTCCTTGGCCTTCGACGTGTAGGCTATGAACATAAAATATACTTAAAAAATATTATCTGATTTATAAATGGGGTGGCAACAGTGTATCCCAGGGGTGGCACCTGCCCGTAGATCCGCCACTGGAAATGAGAAGTTTCCCTGACCTACCATCAACCAACATGACCATGGAGATTCCTGAAGTTTATGATGAAAAGCGACTGCAGGAAATCTGCCGAAACGTGTGTGTGTGTGTGTGTGTGTGTGTGTGCACTGAGAGTATCAGAGACTCAAGCTGACTAACACACACGAGGTCTACCATGAGCCGAGCGTCTAAGTGCAGAGATCAGCATCCGTCATCATGAGTCTCAAACTCGTCTTCTCATACAGTCAGTGATGACTTTGAGACAAAGAGCTCCAGGCGTGTGCAGTTATAAATGAACCGTTTCTCACATTATTACACAATTTTCTCTGTAGTGCTGAAATAGAGTTTTTGCACTATTTGTCGATTTGTAGTGTGATTCTTTTTTTTTCTTCATATTTGTTAGTTATATTTATTTCACCATTTATTTACGTTATGTATATGTTAACATTCATCACTATTCATATCTCAACTTCCCTAAGATGAAAAGTGAAATATTTTCAAAATATTGATGGCCTGCATTTGAGGGGGATATACACCCATTAATGACAAACTAATATTAGTCTTTGAACAATGAACTGGGTTAATGTATTTTAGCATAAAGAAAATCTTATATTTTACATTTGCCTTTAAAGTCTTTAGAAACTAAACATTGATATAGTGTAGTTTGTGCTCCTCCATCAGCAGCTGCAGTTTCTCTCAGCTGTATCAGTGCAGTCACTGTGACGTCTGACTGACAGAGGTTTTTGGACGACTCTTTATCACTGTGTGAACAGCCTAGTGTTGCCTGGATAGTGATAACTCTGACAGTAATAATCTCCTGTATCTTCAGTCTGGACTCCACTGATGGTCAGAGTAAAATCTCGTCCAGTATTTGCTGTTCCACTGCCACTGAATCTAGATGGAGTTCCAGTATAAAGGGTTCTTATGTCATAAATCAGGAGTTTAGGAGCTTCTCCTGGTTTCTGCTGATACCAGAATAAGTTGTCGCTATATATTCCTACATCTATACGACACTCTATTGTTGCTGTTTGACTCTGTTGGACAGTTTTAACTTCAGGTTGAGTCAGAGTCACTCCTCTGGATTCTGAAGAAGAGAAAAAAAAGTCAGTTAGTTTGTTAATCACCTTATATTTGTATATTAAAATGATTAAAACAACAATGGCATATTATATTTATATTAAAAAGTAACAACCTTGAATAAACAGTGCAATGGTCCAGATGAAGATGCTGATGTTGTTCATAGTTGTAGTTTAGTCTTGTGTGATGATGAAGAGTGTGTGTGTTCTGCTCTCAGTCATGAAGTGTTAAACTCACAGCACTATAAACACTCTCAGAGCACTGAAGCATGTGCTGACAATGCAAAGAAGTGGGCAGGATTTACAACAGCTTGTGCTGAGAACAAACTCATATACACTAGAGTTACACAATCATGACTTTATTTAGTGTGTTTATTGTGACTCCTGAGACACTGAGGATGTGCAGATGAACGTCCATCTCTGTGTCCATATTCAGTCATGTGACCATCATCACTGCTACACTTCCACTAGATGAAGCGCCATCACTAAAGTAAGATCATGAATCATGAGTCTGTTCAGAAAGTATCAGGACTGATTGTGAATCTCTAATCAGAGTTCATGGTGTCACTCCATCTATCATGAAGCCTCATGTGTGTCTGAAATCATCAGATGGAGAAGAAACAGCTGTTAAAGATGGAGACATATTAGAGCTTGTTCACGTTTATGGTCTTGTGTGGAGATTCATAACCAGTCCAGATACTTTTATAACACACCTTGAATATGAAAACATGCTTGACTGTGTAGAACATGCAAAATACCTTTTATATCTTCATTGTGGACACTTTCTATTGACTTTGGCTCTAATATTCAATAAAGTCATTATTTGAACAGATTTCCACTGAAGATTGAAGTGTGAAGCTGCAGGTTTTTCTGTGGATCATGATGATTGATCTGCATATGAAGAACAGAAGCATCATTATGAGAAACTCCACAACATCATCCATGATCAAAGAGGTCAAAGGTCACCTCAGAGGTCACAGCTCATCACATATATTTCTTTAAACAGTGTTATATCAGAAAGCATTTAGTCGAATCTGAATGAGTGAGTGTTGAGAAGAGCTGAGGATCTTCTAATATCAGTGTGTTGAAGTGTTGTTTCTCTCTCTCTGCTGGAGTGTGTGTTCACTCGAGTGGAATAGAGGTTTTTGTACGAGCGTTTCATTAGATTGTATCACTGTGGTGGACATTCGGTGGAGGAACTAAACTGGTGATCGGTAAGTCTGTCTATTTAATCACCTAATAAAAAATAATAATTCGATTTCAGAAAGTGTTTTACAGTTGAAACAAGAACAACATTTATTATTTATAATGACTACTAGATATTGTGGTGACACTTTACTTGAAGCCTTTATGTATAATACATTATAAAGCTATCAATAACGTATGTTATAATGTCATACAGTATGTTTTCATAAATAACTGTAACCAAAGTTAAAATGTTTTATAATATTTGCAAATTCGTTGTTACGTCTAGAATTGGTTGTTTGTCAAAGAATAAGGATTTAACAATGAAAAGATAATATCATAATGTGTTAAAACCGTGGTTACAATTATTGATGAGCTCATACATGCATTATAATATGTAGAACAATATATAATTAATGCATTAAAAATACTTTTTTATGAGGCAATATGTATAAAGGCTTTAATTAAATTGTTACTGATATTTTTGTATCATTTAATCTAAGAAAAATATATTATTATATAAATAGCAATATTCCTTTCAACAACAACATATCTCCACACTGTGTCTCACTATGAGTTTATTCAGTTTATTACAGGTTTGTTTTTCCTTCATTTATTTCTACACTGAGTTCATATTTAGTTCATCTTTTATTGTAGAAATCATACATGTAAAAAAGAGATTTGACATCAGAATGTAAATGTTGCTCCTTTCTGTAGTTCAGTCAATGATACTGAATCTCTTTTGCTCATGTTGTGCTTATAATTCAGTGTTTTGTTCATTCTGTGTGATTCAATTGTGTTTTAACTCTGTTTGAAATTGAGTTACATTTTCAGTTCAGGTGAATATCTCAAAATGTAAGATATTTATGTTCAGAGTGAATAATTGCTGGAATTAAAGATGTCAGATCGGCCTGATAATAGATCATATGTGTTATAACTGCTGTTACACTTATTGATTAGATCATACATGCATTTTAATGTATATAGCAATGCATAATTCATGCATTTAAAATACTTTTATAATGCAATATGCATGCAATCTTTAAATAAAGTGTTAGTGATTTTGTTTTATATGTGTGTTTTATATGTGTGTGTGTGTGTGTTTGTGAATGTGTTGTGTGTGTCTCCTGCAGCTGGTCCCACAGTGAAGCCCTCAGTGTCTCTGCTGCCGCCCTCTTCTCTGCAGATCTCTGGAGACTCAGCCGCACTGCTCTGCCTGCTCAGCTCTTACTCTCCACAGGGGGCGCTGGTGAGCTGGACACTGGACGGGTCAGAGGTCACCGAGGGGGTTCTGACCAGCGCAGAGAGCCAGCAGGACGGCCGCTACAGCCGCAGTAGCGTCCTGACCCTCAGCAAAGCACGCTGGGAAGAGGGAGAGCTGTACGTCTGCAGAGTAACACATGATGGAGCTCCTCATGAGGTCTCGTTCCACAAGAGCTCTGAGTGCTGATGTTTCTCTCCTGAAGATGAGCCGTATCTGAGTGTCCTGTGTCAGGCAGGATTCACATGAGTCTAGTGCTGCAGCTGTAGTGATTTACAACTCCATACTGAGAGTGTGTGTGTGTGTGTGTGATCTTTCAATCTGCTGTGTTTGCTGCAACATTCAATAAAGCTTCTCAACAAGTTCCCTTTGTGTCTGACAACATCCTTCAACTAACAGATGAAGATGCAGGATCTTTTCAGAAGGTTGATGTAGCAGTAAATGTCCAATAAAGCTCTTGGGGTTTGAACATGGTCTCTGGAGACAGAGCTGCTCTATTCTGAGAGGATCACAATCACTCCAGCCTGACAATGCAAATGGGCTTTTCAGTCTCACTCTCTGATTGGTCACATGATCTGGACTGGAACAGAACAGTTTCACTTCTGCTTTAGTGAAGCAGCGCACACAAACTGATCATTATATTTATAGGAGATTAAAAACTTTATTATATACAATTAAAAATATAATTAAAAAAAAGATCAAGAACAATAATCAGCCATTATTACACCAATTGTTACATAATCATTACATTTATAGGCAATGGTGTAAATATACTGTATATGAAAATGTTATTAAAAATATAATACATGATCACAAATCAAGAATCAGCCGTTGGGACAGTATTTGTGTAAGAATGTAAATGTTACGTCATGTAAATCAAGAGATCACATTCAGGTAACTCACATGTCTCTTTGCTAGCATTGGATGTACAAAACAACTTTCTCTCCCTCTTACATTCCAGTTCCCCACATAATACAGCAACTCAAGACTAAAGCCGCGTGCACACTGTGCGATTTATAATAGTGCTTTACGATTGTCAGACTGTACGAACATGATCCTCGCTGTAAGCCACGTCACACTGTAAGATCTCAGTTGTCATTAATGTCAGACTGTACGACAGTCAAAAGCGTGATGTAAAACTGTGGACAAGTTTTGTCTCTGGACAAGTTAAAACTCTGGACATGTCCGTTAAAAGCGGACGCACGCAAGAAAACTTGTCCTGAGTTTTACATCATCAATCTATGACACTGTTACGGAATCAGACTCACAAGACAGATATTAGGCAAACAGGAAGTTTATGTGGACAACACCTGAGCGGGTGAACTGGAAGCAGGAGAGTAGGAAGTGCAATGATGAGTTGGAGAGTGTGAGAATTGGAGAATAAAACCTTTATTGTATTATATAATTTTCTTTCATTTTTAAAATTAGATACATTAGATTACTCTATTCATCAATGCCCGGGCCCATTATTTAGCCCCAAACGCAAAGCAGAATCTCCCACGATCTTCAAATCGGCGAGTGATTACCTTGCTCTACAGGTACATACAAACATCAACACTGCAAAAACAGATTCTGATTCTCACCTAATTTCACTGTCTGCCCCTTGAGCACCTTGGAGTCCATGCTGCCACTAAACCGAGACCCATGTGCATGTCTGATGAGATGCTTACTCTGACGGGGAGTGGGAAGGAGCGGCCAACACCTGGTCAACGGACAACTACGCTGGCTCCCGAAGACATACAGCAACAACTTGGTGACCCCCAAACCTTCTTCAGAATGATCCAGGAGGTGGCAGCAATGAAGATGGATACGATTGTTGCCCAGTCCCTAAACATTACACAAACATCTGATCTCAAAACTATAAGCTCCATTCCCCTCAAACAACAATTAAATAACACCCGACGCTGTTGGTCAACCAAAAACTTTTCCGGAGTTTCAACTGGCAGTTTAAATAAAACCCAATCCAGTGTTCCCAATGACAGCAGTATAGCTTTGCCTAATCTGGAACAAAAAATCACAGGTCTAAACCCAGCAATTAAGAAACTACGAAAACTTGTCTGTTTTCAAACTGTAAATAATGCCAGAGGGGGCATTACTGTGGGATCCCCATGCTAAACCCAACGGTCTGTTAGGGGGGCACCTGAATATTCAAAGTATTATTCCAAAAAGTAAACAAATTAAATATCTTCTAGCTGATTCTAACTTAGATTAACTGTGTTTATCAGAGACACAGCTTCATAAAAACTCCCCATCTTCTGCCTTACATATTCCTGGGTATAATGCCTTCAGGGAAGATTGAGCTGAGGGCAGAGGTGGGGGATTATTGTTTTATATTAAAGATCTCATCTCATATCATGTGGAGATTTAATGCCATGCTGAGACTGATCTGGAATGTATTTGTTTAGATGTCACACTGTCACCACAAATGTCTTTCATCCTCATCACCACCCTCTACAAAATCTGTATTTTTGGAGAAATTAAGTGCTTTACTTGGGCAATGCAGCTCAGGGAATGAAGTAATTAATGATAGGTGATTTTAATATAATGTGGGAAGACAAATCAGGTAAAAAAGCACTGAAACAAATCACAAATAAATTTGATCTGATACAGCTAAAAATGTAGATCACATGGGTCGCTCGTCTCTGAAAAGAGTTGCTAGATGCAGAAGAAACTCATGAGTGTTTGACATCCTTTATTGAAACATTACACTTCATCATTTACTATGATTGAATAACACATTTTAATGAAACTGTGTGTGATCATTTCAAATGAAACGTAATTTTAATAATAATAATAAAATGATTTATGTGACACTACAATACGAACTGAATGACAGATTTCCATCAACACAAATAAAGTTTAAGAAAAGCACAAATACACACTCACACACACACACACACACACACACACACACACACACACACACACACACATGTTGGTGCAACAGCATTATGAGGACTCTCCATAGGCCTAATAGTTTTTATACTGTACAAACTATATATTCTATCCCCTTACACTGCCCCTATCCCTAAACCTACCCATCACAGGAGACATGCTGCATTTTAATTTTTTTATAAAACATTGTTTTTTATGTTTTTTAAGCCATTTGATTTATGAGGACTTTTGAAGTGTCCTCATAAACCACCCATAAGTTGGAATACCAGTGTAATACACATGTCATTATATAAATTTGTGTCCTCATAAATCACATAAACCAACCCACACACACTTATCTTACTGTCTATATGAGGATTTATTCTGACATGATATTTCAAGCTCAGCTGTGTTATTGTAACTAAGAGAAAATAAGAGACTCACTGGTACTACTCACTATAATGATATCTCACTGATACTGATTTATCATGCAGCTCAAATCATTATAGTTAGAATCTCTCCACAGTCTATTCTGATTCATCAACACAGTTTCACTGAGCCATAAACCCCAAAACCAGGATAAAGAGGTTGAGTGAATGTGGTCTGGACTGTGTGCATGAGGATTTTTGTGTCTCTGTCAACGCTGTAGAAGGACAGAGTTCCTGCACTGTGATCCACATACACTCCTATTCTACTGTGATCCACACACACTCCTGTTTTGCTGCTGATGGGCTTTACATGGAGTTTAGTCTCTATGTTATTGTGCCAGAATGAGTAACTGGAGGGAGTGCACTCCAAACTCCAGGACTGATCATTAAATCCAAACGAACACTCTTTACCCGATCCCTTCCTGCTGATGCTCTTATATGACACTGATATTAACACACATTCACCACTCCACTCAATCTCCCAGTAACAGCGTCCACACACACTCTTTCTACACAACACCTGAAGATGACATTCAAATCTGTCTGGATGATCAGGATACCACTGAAGCTCTGGGAAAGAGTATGTAATCACTCTGTTCCTCTCAGACAGACAGAGCCATACATGCACTGTGTTCAGATCCAGAGTGAGCTGATGGGAATCTGATGGCGATTAAACACATCAGAATCAGAATCAGGAATTGTGAATCTATCTGATCTTTTAATGTACAGTAGCTGAATTCATGTTCAATATATCAACAGTGTCGCAGTACAGTTTATCAGATATCCTGTGCAAATGATCAACTACAAAACTCTTCTGTCATGTTTTCTTTCACCTTCTACAAGAAGAACATGAACACACTTTTTCTACAGAGTTTTTCTGCTTGTTTTCTCAGTGACTTACATTGTAGGAAGTCGTCCCTGGTCCTGGGAACAATGTTGGTGAAACTGACTGTGGAAATCAACAGAAATGAAGAGTGTGATTATTTGCACAGATGACAGAATAATGGCTTATGCTCATCTCTGGTATTAAACCTGCTGAAAATTCCAGCTTTAACCAGCCTAAGATGGTCAGGCTGGTTTTGGGCTGGTCTCCCAGCCTGGTCATAGGTGGTTTTAGAGGGGTTTTGAACACTTTTTTAGCTGGTCAGGCTGGTCAGTGTTGGTTTTAGCTGGTCAGGCTGGGAGACCAACTAAAACCAGCTACTTCCGAGCGTTTCCTAGTCTTATTGTTATCCAAGTCTAGTCTGTTCCTGTCTGTATCTTCGACTCCTGCTGAATCCAGTTTCTCGATTGTCTGCTGCCTGCATATTGACCCCTTGCCTGTTTCCTTGTTTCCGTCTCGTCTGCCGCCTGCCTCTGTCATCCCGGCTGGTTTTCAGATCCTGAGTAATGCCTAATCTCCTATGCGGTGTCTGCTGTCTGTGACCATTGCCTGTCTGACTACCCTGTAAATAAATGTTTGGTTCTACCTGTGTCTGGTTGTTCATGACAGTATGGTTTGATACTTTGGATTTATTACACAGTTATAATCGGTATAATATGTGACGTGTGCTGTTAGTATGGGCTAATGAATAATACTCACACAACTACTTCTTTGTTCTACTTAATACAACTCGGGAGTTTCCACTAACAACGTTCACCACACCTTCATACATGAGAACATAATTAAGTTCACTGGCTTGAGTTACTGAAATCCTATTTAAACTTATCAAAGTTCTTTTTCTGAGACTAAAATGTTCAACTCTAACTCTAAAACCTATTTCTATTTAGTGCTATATCTCTAACTTTTCTAACTGATCTGACTCCGATGAATATTAAATATCAAAAATCCCACAGACGGAATGTTCAAATGAGCCAAGACTGATCAAACTCAAACTTCCCCAATTTAAACTCCCTTATGCCATTTAAACTCATTATCTGTTAGGGTCCCGCCGTGACAGTCTTGTCTGTTTTGTTACTGATTTATGCTTCCTTGTTTGTCTTGTGTCTGACCACATGGCTTTGTCATTGTTTGAGTTGGCCATGTGCTCCTCCTGTATAGCTTCCTTGTTTCCTGTTACCACGCCCCCTTGTTTAGTCCATGTGTAGTCCTCATTTCACTAATTGTGCTCGCCTGATCCTCATGTGCTCTGGTCCCTTTATATTGTGCCTCTTTCCCTCATGTCTTTGCTGGTTCGTTTTATGTGCTTTGTGGTTATTTCCTGTGTCCATGGTTAAACCTAGTTATTGTCGTGATATTGATCTGTCTTCTCTAGTGTATCCTTTTTTCCTTCCAGTCATGTTCTAGTTAATTTTAGTCTTTAGTTTTTTCTCTTTTGATTTTTTGATCTCCAGTATCTGGTTCCCTGTCAGTTTGCTCCCTTTCGAGAACGGTCGCTTTGTATTGCGCAGCAAGGGCGACGGACACTCGGAGTGCATCTCATGCCTGGGGCCTTCCCATGCTGAAGCCGTGCTCTCTGCTGGCGGCTGCTCTCTCTGTGAGGGCATGCCTGTTTCGGTGCTGCGGACGCGGCTAGCTCTCGCGAAAGATGGTGATGCCGCACTCCCCATTCTTCCGTTTCCCACGCTATTTCTGCCTAGGAAGAAGAAGCGTCGCAGCCTGCGTCAGCCCGAGTTAATGGAGATTAGCGAGCCTACACCGGCCACGTTCCCGCGTGCCTCGCTTTCTCCAGCTCTGACACCATCACCGGACCTATTTTCACTGACGGACTGATACCCACTGCCACTCGCGGCCAGCTAAGCGCTACCCACAGCCCCGGTGCCAGGGCCCCCGACCCAGTATTGTGTTGGACCCTAGGCCTCCGAAGACCTCCTAGCAACAGGGGTGAAAAGAGAGGGTCTTTAGCTTGTCTTTAGCACCCCGTACATTTACGAAGTGCATGGACGCAGCGCTTTCTCCCTGAGATAACAGGGCGTGCATGTGCTGAATTATCTCAATGACTGGCTGGTTCTGGCACAGTCGCGAGCCGAACTGTTGACACAGGGATTTGATTCTCGGCCATTTGCAATACCTGGGACTCAAGATCAATTTACCCAAAAGCAAACTAACACCCAGCCAGAATGTGATCTTTCTGGGCACAGTTATCGACTCTACAAATATGAGAGCGCAGCTCACACCAGAGCGCGTGTTCTCTATACAACGACTAACAGCCTCCTTCAAGGTGGGCGCACACACTCCCAGAATTCCCAGCATGCCACAGTAAAAGTGTTCAAAATCAGTGCAAAATTTCACACAAATACTTCTAAATTCAAATACAGTAATTCTTGCTTAACTCCAATAATGAGAGTGAAATATTTTAATATATAGCCTACACCAAAATGAAAACAGTTTAAATCTTTCTCTTACTTCATTACTTTGGTCACTCCAGTAAAAGAGTGCGTATGCACGTCACTGATTCTAATCGACCACCTCCAAGTGGGATTCGAACTGGGGTCTCCGGCGTGGGAGGCGGGCGCGCTAACAAGGGTGTGCTAAAGACCACAGCTGCTAACTCTGCGGAGTCACTTTATTTCGACATTGTCTAATAATCAAAATGTAGTTGTATAAGTTAGTATACAAACCAAAGGACAGGCAATGATTTTCGGGCTACAGATGGCAGAAATAATGCTTGTCTCTTCTGTTTTTGTTACAAAGATAGCCTAATTATGATAATAATAACAATTTAAATAAATAAAAATCTAAATAATGATATATATATATATATCCAGTCTGACAGTCTTGCCTGGGCCCGGGACAAGATAATCTTAGATGCCTACTGCAGTTCTAACACACTAGACATGCAAAATCTGTGCATTTTGAGCACTTTTTGTGTGAAATCATATTTATTTTTTGTCCATCAAAAGTGTGCTTTTATCTGTACCATTATCTGTTCACCGATGCCGACAGTGACTCATTTCAGCCGGCTTTTTATTTCTCATCTCCATAAATATATCTAGTACAGTAAAGCTAATGCAAGGGCTAGAAATCAATTAATTCTTTGCTAATACTTCCTCGTCATCATGGAGAGCGCAGTTCGCACCGCTTTCTCCTTTCCACAAGTGCTTGCTCTCCCGTGGCGTCTGTCGTTGCTATGCAACAATGAACTTGTAAAAACGAGCGCGCCGCGTCGCTATTATGAGCAAAATATTTCCATATGTGGCTCTTTCCTTCTTTCTTATCAACAAGTGGATTTACAGCCACCACATCAGCAGCACCGCCGGTCGCCATGTCTCAGCGCTTTTACGAAGAGGACGCAACTACACGCGCTTCGGGCATGCACGCGCATCAAGTACCGGGTTCTTGACAACTATTTCAAGGACAATTAGGAAGAAAACAAATAAAAAGCTTTTATGTAACTCAAATATTATATATTCTTTCCACAAATATGCCTATTTTATTTATTTTTTAACAATTATTCCATAATTTATCCCCCCCTCTGGGCCCGGGACAACAGACCCGTTTGTCCCCCCCCTGTTGGCGGGCCTGTATATATGCCTATATATGATCCGAAGTAACTAGTAACTAACTACTTGAGTAGTTTATTCATTGGATACGTTTTACTCTTACTCAAGTAACTATTAAGATTATTACTTTTACTTTGAGTAAATATTTCTATAAGTATTTGTGCTTTTACTTGAGTACAGTTTTTGGATACTCTACCCACCTCTGTACTTGACACACAGTCTAGAGTGTTTGGACGGTGTGCACACTATTATTTTTTATTTAATCCCAATACACATTTCAATGCCTTTTGTGCGTACGCAACGTTTATACATGAGGCTCAAGGACTTTACCTCCGTCAGAGATCTTCTTGAGCTCCTCCTTGCAGAAAATCTCCAGTTTGTCTCTCAACTGACAGACAAATTCTCTTACGCCATCAAAAGAGGAGAAAGAACTGAAGTGATTGTCATTTACGCCTGTAGATTCAGGAGGAGCTGAGAGAGACTGGAAACTCTACAGAAAACAGAAATCAAAGCTCATCACCTCCACACTTCAGCCAATAACCTCCCCTACTGTCAGATTTGTGCGGCTCTTGCTGATCTTTAGTAACTCTCCTCAATCCAGCACTTTCACAGCATCAGCATCATTATTCTCATATTCATTATATCATGTTAGAGCTCTAGCATCATTCTAGCATTTGACACATAAATGTAATAGATCAAGTGCATCAAGTCACATGGCAGAGTTGAGCAGATTTGATCAGGATCAGTAGATTTTGATCAGTAGATTGACCATTATTTATAACTTTTGAGCAGTTAGTAGCTCTGAAATTCACAAGGACTCTTAGGACACGATCCCAAGGTCAGGTTTTGCTAATGTACAGCCTTACTCCCTGTTTGAGAACTTCACTGTCAAATTCATTATTTGTGTTACAGTCAAATAGTTATGAAAATTAGGTGGGGTCCCATTACTGGTACCATCAAGTTCATCGATTTTACATTGTTGTAAAACAAATGTTAAATATTAGTGAAGTTTTAAGCTGTTGCTGAAAAATGTTTTCTCAAGAGATTTCTAGATCTGAAATGCATTTGTAAGTCTGTCTGTTCAAAAGAAGATGATCAAATGAGAGTCTGACTGATGATTATATAATTACCAAACACACAGATCAACACTTCAGTCAATGGCTCATTCTGCTCTCATGAAATTTTCTCTGAGTCGCCTGCTCAAGTCCACTATGATCCTGTTCTTCCCGATCTCTGTTACCTGCAGGAAATGTATGTGATCCTGTGTGTGTGAAAGCTGCTCCAGCTCAGCGTCTCTCCTCCTCAGATCATTGATCTCCTGCTCCAGTCGCTCCAGTCGCTCTTCAGCTCGACTCACTGCAGCCTTTTCCTGATCTCTGATCCGCTGTGTCGCCTCAGAGCGGCTTCTCTCAATGGAGCAGATGAGCTCAGTGAAGATCCTCTCACTGTCCTCCACTGCTGTCTGTGCAGAGCGCTGTTAGGACACACATAACAATCACACTTCAGTAAGTCCTGACTAAGATGGCTTTTCCACTGGGCTGGTTTGCTGCGGTCCGAGCCCGAGCGCGATTGTTCCCGGCGCCCCCCACTGCGTTGGTCTGGTTTCACACTCAACTTGATTGGTGCGTTTGCATGCATCTTACGTCATCGCAAACGTGCACAGCGCATTATAGAAAACAGAACGTGGGTCAATATATTGTGTTTTTTATTAATTCGGTGCTATTAAGCGCAGGTGAGTGAACAATACAGGTTTACTGTGTGTGTTTGTCACAAGCTGGCTTTCTGCTGCTTGCAAACGGACTCTTTTGAGGAGACAGTGGATTTCAAAATGTGTTGCCCTGATTCCACACGATATGCGCGAATACAATGCAGGCTCAGTGTATCCAAGGTAAATCAACAACACTATCATCCCTTACATGTGTTTTATTTAAATAAATACATCACAATCAGCTAAAACGCATGCGCAGATCACTTTACTTCTTGAACAAGTGCGCACCCGAGTCCGTGTTGCTTGCACATTCACGCGAGCCGCAGCACGGTTCGGGAGCAACCGGACTCAGACCGCCTCCTCCAGGTAGTCTCGGGTTCAGGAACTCAGACCGCCTCCTCCAGGTAGTCTCGGGTTCAGGAACTCAGACCGCCTCCTCCAGGTAGTCTCGGGTTCAGGAACTCAGACCGCCTCCTCCAGGTAGTCTCGGGTTCAGGAACTCAGACCGCCTCCTCCAGGTAGTCTCGGGTTCAGGAACTCAGACCGCCTCCTCCAGGTAGTCTCGGGTTCAGGAACTCAGACCGCCTCCTCCAGGTAGTCTCGGGTTCGGTTCCCCAGTGCGCACCCGGGTCCCATGACAACATTCACATTAGCGATTTTTCATGCGAACCGTGCCCCGTTCCGAACTAAACTGCCAGTGTGAAAGCCCCTTGAGACTTCTCAAACTTCTCTACTTCTCCAGCCTCACCTTATGAGACTCTACAGCCTCTCTCAGCTGCTGAATATCGTTCTTTCTCTGCTGGATCCTCTGCTGGAATGACCTCTGCGTCTCCTTCAGCAGGTGCTAAAGGACAAACCAATAACAGGAGAAACATCACATAAATCATCAAGTAAACAGATGAATCCAATATAGGTGAAGTGGTTAGACTGAGGGATTAAAAATCTTACATGGTAAGGTTACAGGTTTATTCTTAAGTGACAGCATTTTTTCCATCAATGCCTAGTTTTATAGGGATAGTTTACCCAGAAAAATAAATACTTTCATTGTTTTCTCATCCTCATGTTTTCCCAAACTAGATTTTCTCTTGCATAACACAAAAGAAGATATTCTTACTTAAGTGTCCTTTTTGGAGACCATATTGACTTTTCATCTGTTGCTGTTTCAGCAAGAAAAACCTCTGCAAACTCTCCAAACGGAGTTACTCTCTATATCAGTGTCACTGTTTCTGAACTTCTTGAAATGCCTCCATTGTAGTCTTTTTTCAGCCTAAAACTTTTTTTTTGGCCGTGATGGTTAAAAAGTACTTTTAATTTGTACATGGATTATGTCATTGTTCATTGTCATTATTCCTCAGCAATATTCAATCTCAATATTTTGTTGTATTCTCATTTCCGACACACTCTAAGCAGTAGACCAATCTCAACAGGGCCGACTGACCAATCAGAGCAGACTGCGGTTTTCAGGAGGCGCGTTTCAAAGAAACTGAAATTAAAACAGTGTTCAGACAGAGGGTGAAAACAGACATTAAATTATGTAAATGTTTTCTAGTAGACCCCATTAACAAAATTATGAGCCTGTAAATGAGCATAATTATATTTAAGTTCATACCTGTTTCTCTGTCCTTTGAGCTGCAGCTGATACAGTGTCATGGTTTTTATGTTCATCCATCATACACAGCAAACATATACACTTCTGGTCAGAGCGGCAGAAAACCTCAAGGAGCTTGTCGTGTTTCTGGCAGACCATCTCCTGCAGTTGTCCAGTGGCATCAGTCAGATTGTGTCTCTTTCCTTTAAACCAACTCTTTTTTTTTTTTCTTTTTTTTTGTGCTTTGTGTTTTCTTCCAGTACAGACGTCACACTGCACATCTCCAGCTCCAGCGTAACAGTCAGCAGGAAGTGTAGTCTTCTTCAGTTTCTCCACCACTTCAGCCAGCATGGTGTTTTTAGCTAAACCAGGTCTTGGCCTGAAGGTCTGTCTGCACTGAGGGCAGCTGTAGACTCTCTTCTCATCCTCCTGATCCCAGCAGTCTGTAATACAGATCTTACAGTAAGTGTGTCCACAGGGAATTGCCACTGGATCCTTCAGGAGATCCAGACACACTGGACACATGAACTCATCCTGAGAAATTCTGGCTTCTGCCATTTTACTGCAAGAATACAGAGACACAAACGCACACCAGCTCAACTACACTTTAGTTTCTCTTTCTCTGAAGTCATGTGATTCTTGTTTCCTGGTTCTGAGAGAGACTATATAGGGCACCATCCATCAAACTGACAGTTTTATTGCCGCCCTATGATTGGTTCCCGCCCTAAGCCCCGCCCCTTTTTACCCCTCCCACCCACTTCCGGTCTGACCATCTGGAGCGTGGGAATTTTCCCACGCTAACTCCGACCCTTCCCACCCCCACAACCCCCACTTCCGGTCTGACCATCCGGAGCGTGGGAATTCTCCCACGCTAGCTCCGCCCCTTCCCACCCCCCACCACCCCCACTTCCGGAGAGATCATGTGACCGCGGGAATTCTCCAACGGTACGGAACCCCGGCCATCCGACCCGGTACGGAACCCCTCCCATCCGACCCGGTTCCGGACAGGACACCTGCTGTACACCTGTTACGGGCACCTGTCTTGTTCAATGTAAAAATGTTCAAAATAATGGAAAAACATTCAAAACAATACATTTGAATCTTTTTAAGAAGGATGACAGAAAACAGATAGGTTTAGTGTTTTTTATTAAAGAAAGGGTTTTCACGTTTACATTTGAAATCTTTTTACTTTCACACATTTGTAAAAATGGTTAAATAGGATTTTCTCAAATTGCATCAAGCAAATAGTTATATTTTCCATCATACATTTAAAAAAGTTGTACTTTTCACATAACACAGTGCTTAAAACCATTAAGACCGTTTATATCACTAAGACCAGTACAGGTATTTTACCTTCACGCATTATTTTGTAAAATGTTCCATTTTATATAAACCAGCTGTTTAAAAGGTGTTTTCTTAAAGTTATCAAAATGTTTTAGTATGAAAGCATCTAAAACAACGTGTATTAAAATTATATCATGCAAATAGATCTAATTACTATATTTGAAGAAGTATTTTTTCACAATTACATAGTGTTTAAAGCCATTAAGACCAGTACAGGTATTTACCTTCACACATTATTTTGTAAAATGTTCTTAAAGTTATCAAAATGTTTTAGTATGAAAACATCTAAAACAACACGTATTAACATGATATCAAGCAAATAGTTCTATTTTCTAACATATATTTGAAGAAAAGTTGTACTTTTCACATAACACATAGTGCTTAAAACCATTAAGTCAATTTATATCATTAAAACACATTACATGTCTTTACTTTATTGAGTAAAATGTTCCATTTTACATAAGACAACTGTTTTCAATCACAATAATAACTAAAACAGCCTGTATTAAAATTATATCAAGTAAATAGTTATGTTTTCTTAATAAACCATCTAAATCCGCATGTATTAAAATGACATCAGACAAATAGGTCTATTTTCTATCATACATTTCACATAACACGTATAGTGCTTAAAACTATTAAGCCCATTTATATAATATCATTAGTGTTCATACACTTAAAACATTAATGAAAAAGTTTAAAGAGTGTTTTCTTAAAGTTATCAAAATGTTTTAGTATTAAAACATCTAAAACACCATTTTAAAAATGTTAAAAGGTCAATGTTCAGTCATTTACAGAAAAGTATACAAGTTAAGTGTTTTTTCATTACAAAAAGATACATTTACACATTATTTAAAAGTATTAAAATGTTGTATAAAGTTAAAATACACACATCTTTAGCGTTTTTACACATTTTGTAAAATGTTAAAATGCATTTTCTAAAATGAAAACATCAAACAAATATTAAAGCGTATCAAAACTTTGTGTTAAAAATCACAATATTAAAAATACATACATTTAAAAACTGACTTACGTTTTTTTACATCCACGTTTTGTTGAAAGAGAACCAAAACTCTTATTATCCGTCTCCAAAGATTTATCCGGCGATAAATATATATTCAACAGCAGCAGTTTATCCTGAGGTATTAATCCATCGCCAAAGGTAGCCTATATCAAACTCCGAAACTTTAGAAATTTTAATTCCAAAAGTCCTCGTGAGGAGCTCCGCGAAACACGTCCGCACTCTTACATCCCAAAAGTTAGAATGGGATACCTGATGTCCTGACATCAGACAGACCTAGACTCCACCCCTAGACCCACCCACAACACGTGATCAGATGACGCGGGCGTGGGAAAATAGAATACAAAGCTCCCACGATCCGTGCACGCGCGCATGCGCACACACGCACACTTGGAGCGTGGGAGAATATCACATGGCCTCCATCCAGCCCCACCCACGCCAAACCCCTCCCATAGTGTGACAGGATACGTGGGCTGTTTAAAAAGCCACAAACTCGACGTGCAATCTCTTGGAATTTACGCTACTGCAGACCCCAAGGCTTCCCGATATGTCTTGGTGAAGTTATGATGGATTTAACTTGAGCTTCGTGAAAATTACAAGGACCGTGCTTAACAAAATTTCTCCATGAACCAGCAGGACGTGTGGAATATATTTTTCATTTGATTGAACAGTGTGGATATATAACGATAGAAGATTTACATGGAATATACAACAGAGCACTCTCGATTTGGTTTTCACAGAGCGAGATATTGGATTTTATTTTTTACCACGTTATGGATTGGCTTGAAAAGACTGAGGAGACGGATTATCAAATGGGAATATACAGACTGCTCGCGGACCACGTTAATAAATACCCACGTATTAAATAAATGTATTTAATGTAATAAATAATAAATATACTTCCTTTGCATATCATTTGCATCCTTCCTATATTGTTTTAACATGACATCCTGTACCCATTTAATTACACCGAAGCAGAAAAGTTGAAATTTAACAACAAGGTCCTTCGGTGAAACGGAGAAACATGCCCGTACATGTTCCCTGAGACACAGACGAAGTCTACACGACATGCATACCATAACATACAGATCAATAACACGGGAGGATCATGCGTCAGCTAGGTGGTAGGCTAATAATATAAAGTGCAAACATAATTAACAATGTAAACATTTATTATTATTACAATTTATTAGGATTAACCCCTTGAGATGTATCATCTCGTTTTCGAGGGGGTCCTTACAATGAAACAATTACAAAAAAAACAAAATTACAATTAATACATCAAACAACAAGACACCAACAATATAAAATACACACATATATATACATACATACACATACATGTATACATATACACATACACATATATATACAAATACACATACACACATACATACGCAACAATACACAAAACTACAACACCAGTTTCAATGATAGCATGAGCAATCTACTTTCAAATAAAATAATAAAGATTGTTTAAACAACCGAAACGAAGTAATGGATCTAATATGTATGGGTAAATTATTCCAATCTAATAGGGCTTTAAACATAAATGCTCTCTTACCAATTGTTTTTTTAACACGAGGAACAAAAAAGTAAGTCTGGACAGAATGCCTAACATGATAGTTTGAGGAAAAGAGTACAAAATATTGTTGTAGATATCTAGGATAATCAAAATAAATACATTTAAATATAAATTGGAGCCAGTGCGTCTGCCTTCTCACATTCAAAGGTGGCCACTGAAGTGCATCATACATTGTACAGTGGTGAGTGGAAAAAGAACATCTTAGAACAAATCTGCAAATTCTATTATATGCCGAATTAAGTAAGACAAGATCAGATTTTAATGCCGTCTGATAAACCACATCACAGTAATCAAACAATGGAAATATTAATTGAGCAACTAGTTTCTTACGAACACTATAAGTAAAGCAATTTCGAGATCGATGCAAGATACTCATTCCAACATTGACTTTTCGTAAGACATGATTAATGTGAAGTTTAAAGGAAAGTTTAGAGTCGAGCCATACACCAAGGTATTTAATAGTATCAACTCTATGCAGAAGAGTACCGTCTTTACATAATATAGCACAAGAACAGGTTTTGGAATTAAGTTTATGTCTAGAACCAAAGATCATAGTATATGACTTGATTTTATTAAGCACTAATTTGTTAGCCAAAAGCCACTCTTGTAAACTATTAAAATCCGATTGAAGAGATAATTGAATTTGTATAGGGTCAAAATTAAAAGTATATATGACAGTATCGTCCGCATAAAGTTGAACCTGACCATTTTTAAGAAGTAATGGTAGATTATTTACATAAATAGAAAAGAGAAGTGGTCCTAAAACTGAACCTTGAGGCACACCACGTTGTTGAATCAAAAAATCTGATTTGTTTCCATTTAAGACAACACATTGTTTCCTGTTATGTAGATATGAATTAAACCACAAAATAGAATTTTTTGAAAAACCAATAGCATGAAGTTTATCTAAAAGCAAATAATGATCAACCAAATCAAAAGCTTTAGTCAAATCAAGAAAAATAGCACCTGTGAGCTTGCCGTTATCTGAAGCTGAAAACACATCATTTGTAAACTTAAGTAGTGCAGTGGTTGTGGAATGGTTAGTCCTAAAACCAGATTGAGATGGTGATAAAATATTATTAATACATAAATAATTTGAAAGTTGCTTATAAATTAATTTTTCAAAAACTTTGGATATAGAACATATAATAGATATTGGTCTATAATTATTAATATCAAGTACATCACCTCCCTTATAAAGTGGAGTAATGCGTGCACATTTCCAGATCATCGGCAATTCACATGTGGACAATGAAAGATTAAATAAATCAGCTAGTGGATACATAATAATATGTGAAGTTAGTTTAAGATACCTATTTTCAATTCCATCTAATCCTTCACCACTAGTCACTTTTAATTCATCGATTGCACTCTGAACATCAATTGGAGCAATCCTCCCAAAAGAAAATGAACTATTACATAATGTAGTCACATTAGAATTATCAGTATTCAAATAGGAGGCAGATGTTAAAGTAGACCAAACTGAGGAAAAATGCTGGTTGAACTCTTGGGCAATAGATAAAGAGTCATGAAGTATAGTATTATTATCAACTCTAATTTGATTAACTAAATGTTTATTTGATGTATTAATAATGTTTTTAATTTTATTCCAGAATTGTTTAGGATTTTTATAATGGTGAGAAAGACATTCTTTATAGTAATTAGACTTTGCATTTCGAGTTTTTGTCTTGCTTGAATTTCTCAAATGCCTATAAACTTCCCAATCAACATTACTTCTTGTCTGACGAAATTTTGTCCATGCTTTGTCCCTTTGCCTAAAGAGACTAATAAGTTCTGAATTAATCCAAGGAAGATGACTGCCCTTAACCCTAACAATTTTCCAAGGTGCATGCTTGTCTACAACTTTTATAAACTCAGTATAAAAAAAATCCCAAGCATCTTGAACATTTGGAATCAAATCATATCTATTCCAATTAATAGAAATCAGATCATTAACAAATAAATCTAAATTCAATTTTTTATATTGTCTGATTTTAATTAATTTTGGAGGCAATTTAGGTACTTTAATTTTCCACACACAAAATACAATCGAATGATCACTAAAACAATCAGGCATCACACCTGACCTTAAAAATCTATTTGGGTGTGAAACAAGTATCCAATCAAGAAGAGATTGTGTGCGAGAAGTAATTCTAGTAGGCTCAGTAATTAATTGGGTAAGATTTAAATTATTAAATATATTTTTCTCTTTATTACATGATGTATCCAACCAATTCTTATTGAAATCGCCTAATAAAATTAACTCATTTTTACCAAAAACTGAATTAATAGTGGATATCAGGCAGTTAAAGGACTCCACTGGTGAGGAGGGTGGTCTGTATATGCTACCGATAATTATACATTTGTTTAAATGGAAAACCACCTTAACAAAAATAGATTCAAAATATAAAGGATCAACCGAGGGTATAATTAATTCAGAAACAAGACCTATAGAAACATATATAGCCACACCTCCACCCCTGGAGCACCTATCCAATCTATAAACAACATAATTGGCTAAGTTAATTTCGATATCTGAAACATTGATATTGAGCCATGTTTCCGAAAGAGTGATAATATCAGGCTTATTTAAATCAACCCATGCACGAAGTAAATCAATTTTACACACCAGACTTCTAATATTCAAATGAATGATTTTTAATCCCTTAACCTGATCCATCTTAAAAAAAAGTCACTGGTCAAATATAAGGACACAAAAAACTGAACCAGAAAATTCATTACAAGGGTGCAAAAACTCTCAAATAAACTGATCACAACAAAACAAACAGACAGGACATTTACAAACAGAACACATAAAAACAGGACACCCTTCAAGAATAACCCAGCTGCCCCAGAAACCATGTTCCAGGGCATCCCAGTGAGTAAACCCAACAATATGTCAAAAACCGTCTCATACACTCGACTCAAACAGCAATAATAATGTTAATAAAAAAAACGGAAAAAAACGTAACTTATTACAAATAAAATAGAAGCATAGAAGAAAAAAAATAAATAAAGGAAAATATAGGCTATATGCCCAAGAGTAGCATTGTGGGAGGTAATACAAAATCCAATGCTCCAAAATAGTATTTTACATCACAAAACTACCTCAACACAATAAATATAATTATGCTACTAACAAACTTAGGTTATCCGAAAAATCAAGCCTCACCTCAGACAGTCATTATTATCCTGGTGAAATCTAAGGTGACAGGTAGGCAGCTTCAGCATCTTTGTGGCAGCTAAAACGCTGCTGTTTGCCATCAACAAAAACACACAACGTGCAAGGATATCGAAGATAGTATTTCACATTAAGTTCGCGTAGCTTTCGTTTAACAGGATCAAAGCTCCTGCGCCTCTTCATCAGGTCAGCGCTGAAATCCGGTGTTACGGATCAACTGGGGATCATGTTAACTGGGGACGCGCGCGTGCACGCAGCTAGTTTTACCTTGATTTCCAGCAGATGTTAAACGGTGACAGATTCGTCACAGCGAATTTTTCACTGAGAAGATTTAAAAGCTTTCCACGTTATTTTTAAATGTTTGTATCATATTAGGGCTCTGTTGTTTACTCTGTCGCTGCTCCACTGTATGTTTCAGACCCCTTTAAGGGAAGTTTTAATGTGTTTTCATTTCACGACACACACAGACCACGCCCACATTATTTTGTTACTTTCGTTTCAATGACAATTGTATCTGATGACAACTATAAGTAGATTAAATAAGTTATGGTATTTACATTGAGTCTTTGCAGTGCGTGTGTATTCGCAGATTATTGTTATGATGCCAATTTGTGGCTTAATTTAAATTAAGCACCAATA
The DNA here is from genome assembly GCA_031834385.1 of Semotilus atromaculatus. Classification (NCBI taxonomy): domain Eukaryota; kingdom Metazoa; phylum Chordata; class Actinopteri; order Cypriniformes; family Leuciscidae; genus Semotilus; species Semotilus atromaculatus. The sequence continues at coordinate 5,549,884 of JAULUF010000018.1, read as the reverse complement.
CTGCTGTGGTTAAAAGGACATGTCAAGCATTTATTTATTTATTATTTATATAGGCCTAGGCTATTTTAATGTTGCTAAGGAATGAGTTAAAGCATACAGTACACTCCATAAATGTTCCTAAAGAGTGGTGAAAATGTATAAGCCATAGCTCATGGATCCAGTGAATTACCCACAGCATTTATTTAGGGGGATGTTCAACAAACATATTCATTGAATGAAAAAAACAATAGGCAAATGTGCATGCATGCAGGATAGCTGTATTTGCCAATCTGACCACACATTCCCACCTTCCACATTCTAAATATTCATTCTAAGCAAGGAATAACAAACTATAGAATAAGTTGCATGTTAATGAAGAACAGTTAGCCTACTTGTTTTGCAATATGTATAAATGTTTCTTACCCATTGGCCAGTTTGGCCTTAAAGCCTAATGCATCTAATGAGGCAAATCATGTTATATTAGAAAATAAATGTCACAGTTGTATTACCTTTTTATATTAAAACCAATTTAACACACCATTACCCTTCATTGTGAAATAGTGTTGCTTTCTTGAGCAGCTGTCAGGATATTGGTTATCCTGCAACGTTTTTGATTTGTCTAATTTGAATTGCATCAATTTGCTGTGGCAGTATATGGCCTAACTACAATGACACTAGTTACAATAATGACAATGTATAGTCCTTTTAATCTCTTCTTAACGGTTAGCAGACAACAACAATGAAAGCACATGATGTGATAAGGAAAGAGAATATGTTAATGAGATTCACAGTCAAATGAAAACTGGCATAATTCAAATGTATATTACATAAAAAGAGGCCCACACGCATTACATTTTATTTATAAAACTGATAGACCATGTCATATTTCTTTTGTTAAAGAGGTCAGCCAAAAATGAAACAATAAAGCATTTCCTATTGTTTTAGAGAAGGTAATTCTATTCATGTGACGTGACAAATGATTAAGAGATTAGTGATGTAGGCCTATGTGAATATTATCCATAGAGAATATCAGTATATATTTGTAATAATTCATCATCACTCTATCATATGTTCTGCTTATTTCAGTAATAAAATTTGTGGTTGCCTCTCAGTGTTTTTCACAGGACTTTAATCACTAAAGACAAAGTGTCCATTACAAGACATTAGATAGACACATCATTCAAGTTCATGCTCCTACTGAGGATAATGTACATTTATGTATTTGGCCGACGTGATGTACATTGCAAGGTACACATTTAAAGTTCTTATCAGTTCTTACTTTCCCTGGGAATCGAACCCATGGCCTTGGTGTTGCAAGCGTTAACACTCTACGTTTGAGCTACAGAAAAGCTCAATGCAAAAATGCAGTATTACAGAATTGTTCTGAAAGAGTTTTTATTATTTTTTTATTATTTTTTTTCGAAATCTGTTGAATATGTTACAAGTTCATGAGATAATTAACTTCATGACCCTATCATCATAGCTGCTTTATGTCCAGGGAAAACAATATGGAGGCGTCAGAGCTGGTTGTACATAATCAGCAGAGTAAAATAAGCTGATAAGTGTTTTTATATAAAATAATAGTTCCATGAAATTAGGCTATGAAGATCAATAAATGCAACTTGATGAAAAAAAATTAAATGACTTTGCAATTTATGTTTCTTTTAGGTAGCCTTAACTTAATCTAATCTGATGTTATTTGTGATTAGAACTCATTTCAACGCACTAAAGAAAATATGATAGTCACAATAATGTTGAGAAAAAAATTCTTACACGTCTTTCTTACACGTCTTTTCATCCAATGAAACCGAATGCCCCATGTTAATATAGGCGTGGTTTCTGAGTTTGACACTAAAGTATGTTAAACTTCTTTGAAAGTGCATAAAATACGCAGGAACACTGCAAAAACAAAGCGCTTTATTCGCATATACAACTGGTGAAATATTCGTTTTTAATCGCTGATCCGTGAAATAGGGCATGAATCTGTCGCCGTTTAACATCTGCTGGAAATCCAGGTAAAACTATCTGCGTGCACGCGCGCGTCCCCAGTTAACATGATCCCCAGTTGATCCGTAACACCGGATAGATATATACGCGTGTCCCGTTGTACTCGAGCTGCTTCTTCTCCCTCGCAATGCGAAGAATTTTCACCTTGTCCTGGAAATTAAGGAGCTTGATCATAATAGGTCTAGGACTGGCTCTATCGCTTTGACGAACTGTCGGAGAGCGATGAGCCCACTCAATGATCAGAGGAATGGAAAAGTTATCTTGTCCCAAAAGCTGCGGAATCAACCGGGACATAAAGCCAACAATATCACTGCCTTCCGATGACTCTTGAACTCCAACAAAGCGAAGATTAGAACGTCGACTACGGTTCTCCAAATCGTCAACTTTGTCCAGCAGGTAGGAGTTGTCTTTCTCCAGTTGTTGCATCCGAACGACACATACTTGCACGTTGTCCTCATTCGCTCCAACACGTTGCTCTAACAAATTAACTTGATCTCCCAGAGTGCTTAATGAATTCTGAATACTTGTCAATCTGCTATGAATGACGTCCATTTTTACATCGAAGTGAGTCAGCATATCACTCTTACTCTGCTGAATAGCGTTCCACAAAGTTTGAAGTGAGATATGCGAGTCCTCCATTGCGCCAATTGTGTAACCCAAACAGCAGAAAACACCTGGCTATATGCAAAACTTTAACGTCAATGTATTGAAAAGCAGTCAAAAAAAAAAAAAAGGAGGAGATCTTACAAAGCTACTATGATTACAATAAGCATGCTTGAGTAGAGCTTGACACACGTTCACTCACGCCGCGGCCATCTTGGTGCTCTTTTAGATGGAATGCCTCATGATCTAAATTCTCTCTTATGAACGTATTATACGATAAAATACGCAAATGTGTTTACAATTAGCTGCACGCACACACATAATCCTTAGTTGACAACACTTGAGTTTAACTATTATTTACATTGAACAAGCGCATCTGCACATTCTCTCTCCATTAGATGTTTTCAAACCTCCCGGAAAGTTTTTGAACAGTCCAAATCACGAGCAGAGGTGGGGGGTGTTTGGAAGAGTCCATTTCCAAAGTTTTTTTTTTACTGTTTTATAACAAATAACATTATGTCGCAAGAGAAGTTCTCGCACACACAAACACACCCCTACAATGTATTGGGTGGATGTGGTAAGATCAGGGAGGTGTTTTTAATCAAAGAAAGTTTAGTTTTTCACATATATTTGAAAATTTCACATTTAAAACTTTTTTTTTTTAAAAAGCTGTAAAAAGTTCAAATACAAAGGTTAGTATTCCTACATTTTACTACGTTATCAGAAAATGTTAGAGAAAGTTTTTTCTTTTTTAATTCTGTATATTTACAGACCTAAAACCATGATGCTTCAAAGTATGGAAAATAAGTTTTTGAACATTTATAAGATTTTGAACATTAATGCATTTGTGTGTTGTTGCAAAAGCATCTATTTTCTTTAAATAAAGATTTACCTTTTTATTTTCTTTAAATAACGATTTACCTTTATTTATGCTTTAATTTCTTTAAAACAGTCTGATGACATGCATTATCTCTGTGATTAATTGATTAGTAATGTTGTTAGGGGTTTCCTCACACGAGTAAAAGCGCTTTAGGCGTGTTTGTGACAAACACGTTGTATTTACAGACATTTTAAATGTATTTAACATCTTAAATGTTTTTTTCTGACCAACTTACATTTAATATGAATTACCTGAGGCGTTTAACAACCACAGGGATTGCATGTTGATTAGTAAGTTTCAGACATAGTACAAACATGCTATGTTCGAGAAAAGCTCATATTGTTGTAATCTTTGTGTGATCTCACCCCACAAACGTAAAACTTTGTGTTGGGATGACCCTGGTATAGCTTTACTAAAATAAACTTTACGGAAGTCATTTTCAAGGTGTGAGTATGCTTCGACATGTAATTATACCATATTTTATATATTATGTTTACGGTTCCATTTGCTTTAAAGTCTTTGTTTGTTTGTTTGTTATTAACTAATACTTTTTATTTTTTAACTAACACTTCAACGTCCTACACAAATTAAAGAAACATATGAGCTAAGAATGTTCTCTAACCCCAAATAAACAGATAATGGGATGTTTGCAATCTACAATATGTTTGATATCCTCCTACTTATGTGTGTAAATAGCTGTGCTTAAATCTTTGGGTGTATTTTACACAGCAACATATTTTGTCACCGCAGTGATGCAAAGTACCACACTCTTGTAAAGCCTATGGACTAGCTTTAAAACATAGCCTTTATGCAGGAATCACACGTGTCCAAAACACCAGTGTAAGATTCAAAATACCAAATCACTAAGAAAAGAGGGCTGAAAAGCACAGATTATATTAAATACACAAAAGTTTGCAAATTATGGTTTCATTAGTTTTTAGTCATCTTGCTCAGATAGCAGATGACACCGTTCACATCTTGTTTCTCGGATTGTACGTGTTTTAGGTGAAGACTTTTCTTTGAGAGCCGTCAACATTCAGTGGTTATAGGAATAAATGATAATTAAGAATTTAAGTGATAGTCTTTCTGTTTGAGAATGCTTGACAATCTATGACTATCCCTCTATCTATGATGCTGAATCACACAAAGTATTAACACGAAAAGTGCATGCTGTTTTACACTTAAACTATTACCACAGAATCACTTGAGTTAAATTAAAGCTTGAGTTAAGTTAAAACCAAACGTATCTTCATACCTGTTGTGCCAGACACAAATTGTTCTAAGAAATCTTTTTTGTTTTATAAATACATTTTTCTTATTTCTACAAATATCGGGGCTATATGATGTTAATACACAATGAAACGAGAATAATGCTACCAAATATGTCTGACACAATGTTTTAACAAAAGGCACTGTTTTAAAATACAGATGTTTTTCTTTTGACAAACCTACAATTCCTATTATCTCACCCCGGTGGTGTTTAACATCCAAGAGCTGAAGAAGCAGTTCTTTATGCAAAAAAGCAAATTAATTTAAAAACAACAACAATACAAATAGTTTAAGTTGACATAAACAAAACACCCCCTGATCATCCCTTAAGTTATAGTAAACATTTACAATGTGTAATTCTGTCAGTTTGACATGACGTACTTGCACCATATTATTGTAAAGCAAACACATTTGAGGGTTAACGTTAAAGTAAAGGATATGGATAAAATTCAAAGATTATGTTTGCACAAAAGTAGACTCTAGAGGACCACGTGCTAAAAATAAATGTAGCATGAGCCATTTAAAACAAATACAGAAAAGCCGCACCAGTTTTGAATGTTTGTAAGTGGCATTTTATATTTTAGCCGATTACGATGTTTACATATTGTTTATATTTATTTTTGGACAGTTTGCAAAATTATAGTATACGAGCGTGATCAAAAGTGTTAAAGAATATGATGTGTAATACTGTTATGAGCTCAGCCACGACCACAAAAGAAAGTTTTTTTTTTTTTTTAAATTTCAATTTATTTCAACAATACATTGAGAGATATATTCATTGAAACGTTATACAGTATATGCACAAATTGAAACGTTATTCGGTATATTCATACATTGAAGCGTTATACAGTATATTCATAGGCTATTTGAAGCATTATTCAGTATAACATTGAAGTGTTATACAGTATATTCACACATTGAAGCATTAAAGAAACAATAAGTAAAAGTAAACCATTAGTAATGACGTTAAAGTCTGTCTAACCAGAAGATAAATTGTTTACACCCTATCACAATCATTTAATTTTTGAGATTTGTTACACGTCTGGTATCCTCCGCACAGACGTTATTGGAATCACACGTGGCATCAATTACTTTATGCATCAAGTCACCCATCTGGCGTCTAAAATAATCTTTAAACATACAGTCTATGGTAACTCTTAAACGACACTCTTTGCTCATGGCGCACTCGTACACCGTAGGGTTGTGCGCAGCATCTTCAGAACTCAACGGACAGTCAATCTCCATCATGTTTTTTGATTTTTAGAACAAAACTTCGTGGATGGTATAAACTTTGTCCCCTATTCGATGTTGAAAGATTCGGATAGTTCCTGGAATGTCGTGCGATTGAGTCTTTGCAGCACCATCGTCCAAGTCTTGTGCATTAACACTCTCAAGTTTGGGTTTATGGGTCAGATCCTCCAAAGTATTATTAGTCAAAGAAGTGCAAGTCGTGTCATGCTCAGACATACAGGAGTGTTGAAGCGGTCTTTGGTTGTCCATGTAACAATCAGACGATGTTCCTTCAACCTTTGATCGATGTGATGTTGCAGTACCACAGGTGTCCACACTGGTATTTGCTCGGGTCCGGTGGCTAGGTCAGCTGTGTCAGGAGGTCAACTGAGGTCTGTGTATCTGGGAGATTATCAGGTTGGATATAAGTCTACCCCTCCGGAGGGGGTTGTAAAGGGGTGTAGCCGTCATGACGTCGTAAACAGTGGATGTAACCGTTTGTTTTTGACATACACAGCGGACATGATGCCTGAAAGAAGTTTATTATTTTCACGCCAATTACAATTTTTTATTAGACTTTACAAGATCAAAACATACGCATGAGCGGATTGTTCGCAATAAGAGCCGTAACAAGCATTTAGAAAGTAAATAGGATGTAATTTCATTTTGTGCAGGCCTAAAGTTAAGTTAAACAATATTAATATGTTAAAGTTCAGTTATAGACCTTTAGCGCATTCGAATGTGTTGAGTTCAATTTAAATGTGATATAAGTGTCACATAATAAAACATGTCATTACCGAATTCAGGGGTGTTTAATAACGTTAATAGTTTTTAAACAGCAGATGATTTAAGTTGACTGATTTTTTATTTTTTCAAACAAAGTGACACAAGTATTTCTCTAGTTTGTTGTATACACACATTTTGAGGGTCACTTATAGAAAGATGTTTTCTTGTCTTTGTTTCGTGAAATCTTTTAATTGAATAACATAGATTTCAACGTACAAACGCACATTCGCAACTCTTGTAAATGTTTTCTTTTTGCTGAAGATTAGATGATGCAGGCATCACCAGTGATAGGAGTGAGATAGACGTAGGGGGGGGTCCGGGTATGGTTGTAACACCACCATCTCCACTACTTAGGGACAAAGAGTCATGCGATCATTTCAGTATTTACCTCCTGCCTCCCTGATACCTCGTGGTGGTTGTCAAGTCTGGAAACCGACACATTCTAAATTTATAGAGAAAAATGATTTTTAGGTAAAAAGTAATTTTTTTGACCAAGACTATTTTTTGTCTAGTATCTAAACTATTGCAGATAAAATAGTTTGACTTATATTAGATTAAAATTTAGTTTCTTATGTAGCATGTGATGCAGTTTCCCCCTGCTAATTTCAAACCAGTATCGTACTACAGCTACCTAAACAGTGACTGACAGGGGTGGGGTGGGTTGTAACACTTCTTGAAAAAGTGTTACAACCATCCCCTATCATAGAACTGATTGATTTCAATATTTTTATAAAATGCCTAGGCAGTGGAAAAGAGAGACAAACAGAGGTGTGAATGCCAGTTTAAAAAAAGAAAAAAAAGCATCTGATGAGGTCACGAAGAAGGGCACGTCAGATCAGCTGACACACACACACACACACACACACACACACACACACACACACACACACACACATACACACACATTCACACACACACACACACACACACACACACACAAACACACACACTCTCTCTCTCTCTCTCTCTCACACACACACACACACACACACACTGATATATATATAGGCTATATATATATATATTTTGTTAGAAGTTGTAATATGTTTATCAATAGCCTACTGTTAAGTAAATTCGTTCAAGTAGACACATTTACATATACACACACACAAGTTAATCAGACAGTCTGTTCCAGAGAGGGAGTGAGACATTGTTATTTTATGTCAATAAACCTGTTTTTGAAGCACTTCATATAGTGTGGCATCCATTTTAGCTTATTTTGTGTAATTGTTACAACTTACCCAGCATTGTATAAAAATTTTAGAACTCTAGCTACAAAATTCAGTGAGTTATAGTTACTGAAGCAAAAAGTGTTACAACCATACCCGGTCTCCCCTACGCAAGACATTTCTACCGGCTGAAGACATTCTAAGAACACATAGTTGTTTTCAAAGTTTGTTTTTCAAATTGTAAGGAAAATAGACACGCCGCACTAGATTGAGAAGAATGGTGATGTAAAAAATTTATAACAATTTCAAAACCTTGTGTTTCAGAAGAAATGCAAACAAAATCAAATATGCATAAAACACAAAGGTGTTCAAAATGTTACATGCTAATTTGGTCTTGTTCCAGAGTCGGTATGCTCCGGTGAAAACTTTGAGACCAAGAACACTAGCGTTGTTAAACATGCGATTCAATAACATTGCACAATATAAACAAGAATCCAGTCAAATGCGACTGAGCTATATTTCACATATAGATGTTTATAGTTAGATATAATAGTTAGATAATTTATCTAACAATTGAAATTTACGATATGTTAAAACATTTTGGTATTCTGATAATGCTTCGGCATGTTTTCATAAAAAGAAAAACAAAATATGAAGACATAAAACACAACGTCTAGAGATGATTAGACCTAAAAGACAGATGTCTAAAACTCTGTTGTCAAAGTATTGATGTGGACAGAATAAAAACGAATCACCCCCATCTTTCACTTAATAGCACTTATCATTTGTAATTCATTAACTGTTGTTTAGTGACATACACAAAATAGCTGTGTATCTGTGCTGTGAAATGCACATCTTTAAGTGTAATAGTTTACAGAAAAAACAGCAACACCCATCTTTCATGTCGATGTTTCGTAGACATAGCAGAAAGATGCTCTAAAAGAAATATAATTTTAGTCTTAAACACTCATAGACGACTGTAATTTAATACTCTTTATGCCATATTTGTACGTGTTTTTCATAAATTCCTAAAAATTTCTAAAAATTGTGAAAAAAAATTGAAAAAATATAAAATGTCACTTACAAACATTCAAAACTGATCACAAGTGGTTTTTCTATATTCATTTTAATTGTCTCATGTATTTACTTTTTAGCATGTTGACCTCTATAGAGTCTACTTTTGTGCAAACATAATCTTTGAATTTTATCCATATCCTTTACTTTAACGTTAACCCTCAAATGTGTTTGCTTTACAATAATATGGTGCAAGTACGTCATGTCAAACTGACAGAATTACACATTGTAAATGTTTACTATAACTTAAGGGATGATCAGGGGGTGTTTTGTTTATGTCAACTTAAACTATTTGTATTGTTGTTGTTTTTAAATTAATTTGCTTTTTTGCATAAAGAACTACTTCTTCAGCTCTTGGATGTTAAACACCACCGGGGTGAGATCATTGGAATTGTAGGTTTGTCAAAAGAAAAACATCTGTATTTTAAAACACTGCCTTTTGTTAAAACATTGTGTCAGACATATTTGGTAGCATTATTCTCGTTTCATTGTGTATTAACATCATATAGCCTCGATATTTGTAGAAATAAGAAAAATGTATTTATAAAACAAAAAAGATTTCTTAGAACAATTTGTGTCTGGCACAACAGGTATGAAGATACGTTTGGTTTTAACTTAACTCAAGCTTTAATTTAACTCAAGTGATTCTGAGGTAATAGTTTAAGTGTAAAACAGCATGCACTTTTCGTGTTAATACTTTGTGTGATTCAGCATCATAGATAGAGGGATAGTCATAGATTGTCAAGCATTCTCAAACAGAAAGACTATCACTTAAATTCTTAATTATCATTTATTCCTATAACCACTGAATGTTGACGGCTCTCAAAGAAAAGTCTTCACCTAAAACACGTACAATCCGAGAAACAAGATGTGAACCTGCTATCTGAGCAAGATGACTAAAAACTAATGAAACCATAATTTGCAAACTTTTGTGTATTTAATATAATCTGTGCTTTTCAGCCCTCTTTTCTTAGTGATTTGGTCTTTTGAATCTTACACTGGTGTTTTGGACACGTGTGATTCCTGCATAAAGGCTATGTTTTAAAGCTAGTCCATAGGCTTTACAAGAGTGTGGTACTTTGCATCACTGCGGTGACAAAATATGTTGGTGTGTAAAATACACCCAAAGATTTAAGCACAGCTATTTACACACATAAGTAGGAGGATATCAAACATATTGTAGATTGCAAACATCCCATTATCTGTTTATTTGGGGTTAGAGAACATTCTTAGCTCATATGTTTCTTTAATTTGTGTAGGACGTTGAAGTGTTAGTTAAAAAATAAAAAGTATTAGTTAATAACAAACAAACAAACAAAGACTTTAAAGCAAATGGAACCGTAAACATAATATATAAAATATGGTATAATTACATGTCGAAGCATACTCACACCTTGAAAATGACTTCCGTAAAGTTTATTTTAGTAAAGCTATACCAGGGTCATCCCAACACAAAGTTTTACGTTTGTGGGGTGAGATCACACAAAGATTACAACAATATGAGCTTTTCTCGAACATAGCATGTTTGTACTATGTCTGAAACTTGCTAATCAACATGCATTCCCTATATGTGGTTGTTAAACGCCTCAGGTAATTCATATTAAATGTAAGTTGGTCAGAAAAAAACATTTAAGATGTTAAATACATTTAAAATGTCTGTAAATACAACGTGTTTGTCACAAACACGCCTAAAGCGCTTTTACTCGTGTGAGGAAACCCCTAACAACATTACTAATCAATTAATCACAGAGATAATGCATGTCATCAGACTGTTTTAAAGAAATTAAAGCATAAATAAAGGTAAATCGTTATTTAAAGAAAATAAAAAGGTAAATCTTTATTTAAAGAAAATAGATGCTTTTGCAACAACACACAAATGCATTAATGTTCAAAATCTTATAAATGTTCAAAAACTTATTTTCCATACTTTGAAGCATCATGGTTTTAGGTCTGTAAATATACAGAATTAAAAAAGAAAAAACTTTCTCTAACATTTTCTGATAACGTAGTAAAATGTAGGAATACTAACCTTTGTATTTGAACTTTTTACAGCTTTTTAAAAAAAAAAGTTTTAAATGTGAAATTTTCAAATATATGTGAAAAACTAAACTTTCTTTGATTAAAAACACCTTCCTGATCTTACCACATCCACCCAATACATTGTAGGGGTGTGTTTGTGTGTGCGAGAACTTCTCTTGCGACATAATGTTATTTGTTATAAAACAGTAAAAAAAAAACTTTGGAAATGGACTCTTCCAAACACCCCCCACCTCTGCTCGTGATTTGGACTGTTCAAAAACTTTCCGGGAGGTTTGAAAACATCTAATGGAGAGAGAATGTGCAGATGCGCTTGTTCAATGTAAATAATAGTTAAACTCAAGTGTTGTCAACTAAGGATTATGTGTGTGCGTGCAGCTAATTGTAAACACATTTGCGTATTTTATCGTATAATACGTTCATAAGAGAGAATTTAGATCATGAGGCATTCCGTCTAAATGTTTACATTGTTAATTATGTTTGCACTTTATATTATTAGCCTACCACCTAGCTGACGCATGATCCTCCCGTGTTATTGATCTGTATGTCATGGTGTGCATGTCGTGTAGACTTCGTCTGTGTCTCAGGGAACATGTACGGGCATGTTTCTCCGTTTCACCGAAGGACCTTGTTGTTAAATTTCAACTTTTCTGCTTCGGTGTAATTAAATGGGTACAGGATGTCATGTTAAAACAATATAGGAAGGATGCAAATGATATGCAAAGGAAGTATATTTATTATTTATTACATTAAATACATTTATTTAATACGTGGGTATTTATTAACGTGGTCCGCGAGCAGTCTGTATATTCCCATTTGATAATCCGTCTCCTCAGTCTTTTCAAGCCAATCCATAACGTGGTAAAAAATAAAATCCAATATCTCGCTCTGTGAAAACCAAATCGAGAGTGCTCTGTTGTATATTCCATGTAAATCTTCTATCGTTATATATCCACACTGTTCAATCAAATGAAAAATATATTCCACACGTCCTGCTGGTTCATGGAGAAATTTTGTTAAGCACGGTCCTTGTAATTTTCACGAAGCTCAAGTTAAATCCATCATAACTTCACCAAGACATATCGGGAAGCCTTGGGGTCTGCAGTAGCGTAAATTCCAAGAGATTGCACGTTGAGTTTGTGGCAGGTTCGCGTATCCTGTCACACTATGGGAGGGGTTTGGCGTGGGTGGGGCTGGATGGAGGCCATGTGATATTCTCCCACGCTCCAAGTGTGCGTGTGTGCGCATGCGCGCGTGCACGGATCGTGGGAGCTTTGTATTCTATTTTCCCACGAGCACGTCATCTGACCACGTGTTGTGGGTGGGTCTAGGGGTGGAGTCTAGGTCTGTCTGATGTCAGGACATCAGGTATCCCATTCTAACTTTTGGGATGTAAGAGTGCGGACGTGTTTCGCGGAGCTCCTCACGAGGACTTTTGGAATAAAACCTCTAAGTTTTGGAGGTGCTGGTTCTTTTTCAGCAATCGGATTTGTAAAAACGTAAGGCTATTTTTTGATACTATGATTTTTAACATGATGTAGTTTTAATATCATGACGTGTTTTATGTAAAATGTAACATTTTACAAATAATGAAAGTTAAATGTATCTTTTTGTAATGAAAAAACACTTAACTTGTATACTTTTCTGTAAATGACTGAACATTGACCTTTTAACATTTTTAAAAATGATGTTTTAGATGTTTTAATGCTAAAACATTTTGATAACTTTAAGAAAACACTCTTTAAACTTTTTCTTTAATGTTTTAAGTGTATGAACACTAATGATATTATATAAATGGGCTTAATAGTTTTAAGCACTATACGTGTTATGTGAAATGTATGATAGAAAATAGAACTATTTGCTTGATATCATTTTAATACATGTTGTTTTAGATGTTTTCATACTAAAACATTTTGATAACTTTAAGAAAAAACTTTTTAAAACAGATGTTTTATGTAAAATGTAACATTTTGCAAATAATGTGTAAATGTATCTTTTTGTAATGAAAAAACACTTAACTTGTATACTTTTCTGTAAATGACTGAACATTGACCTTTTAACATTTTTAAAATGGTGTTTTAGATGTTTTAATACTAAAACATTTTGATAACTTTAAGAAAACACTCTTTAAACTTTTTCATTAATGTTTTAAGTGTATGAACACTAATGATATTATATAAATGGGCTTAATAGTTTTAAGCACTATACGTGTTATGTGAAATGTATGATAGAAAATAGACCTATTTGTCTGATGTCATTTTAATACATGCGGATTTAGATGGTTTATTAAGAAAACATAACTATTTACTTGATATAATTTTAATACAGGCTGTTTTAGTTATTATTGTGATTGAAAACAGTTGTCTTATGTAAAATGGAACATTTTACTCAATAAAGTAAAGACATGTAATGTGTTTTAATGATATAAATTGACTTAATGGTTTTAAGCACTATGTGTTATGTGAAAAGTACAACTTTTCTTCAAATATATGTTAGAAAATAGAACTATTTGCTTGATATCATGTTAATACGTGTTGTTTTAGATGTTTTCATACTAAAACATTTTGATAACTTTAAGAACATTTTACAAAATAATGTGTGAAGGTAAATACCTGTACTGGTCTTAATGGCTTTAAACACTAGGTAATTGTGAAAAAATACTTCTTCAAATATAGTAATTAGATCTATTTGCATGATATAATTTTAATACACGTTGTTTTAGATGCTTTCATACTAAAACATTAAGATAACTTTAAGAAAACACCTTTTAAACAGCTGGTTTATATAAAATGGAACATTTTACAAAATAATGTGTGAAGGTAAAATACCTGTACTGGTCTTAGTGATATAAACGGTCTTAATGGTTTTAAGCACTGTGTTATGTGAAAAGTACAACTTTTTTAAATGTATGATGGAAAATATAACTATTTGCTTGATGTAATTTGAGAAAATCCTATTTAACAATTTTTACAAATGTGTGAAAGTAAAAAGATTTCAAATGTAAACGTGAAAACCCTTTCTTTAATAAAAAACACTAAACCTATCTGTTTTCTGTCATCCTTCTTAAAAAGATTCAAATGTATTGTTTTGAATGTTTTTCCATTATTTTGAACATTTTTACATTGAACAAGACAGGTGCCCGTAACAGGTGTACAGCAGGTGTCCTGTCCGGAACCGGGTCGGATGGGAGGGGTTCCGTACCGGGTCGGATGGCCGGGGTTCCGTACCGTTGGAGAATTCCCGCGGTCACATGATCTCTCCGGAAGTGGGGGTGGTGGGAAGGGGCGGAGCTAGCGTGGGAGAATTCCCACGCTCCGGATGGTCAGACCGGAAGTGGGGGTTGTGGGGGTGGGAAGGGGCGGGGCTAGCGTGGGAAAATTCCCACGCTCCAGATGGTCAGACCGGAAGTGGGTGGGAGGGGTAAAAGGGGCGGGGCTTAGGGTGGGAACCAATCATAGGGCGGCAATAAAACTGTCAGTTTGATGGATGGTGCCCTATATAGTCTCTCTGTTCTGTGTTTGAGTGACGTGTGTAAAACAGGCGTGTCTGCAAAGCAGATTCCTTGTTCGTGGTCCTGAAGGGCCTCATTCCTGCAAAGTTTTTAGTTTCCGTGTGTGTTCCCACACACATTGTGTTTAAACAGTCTCAGAGACACATTTAAAGAATATGAGTTAGAGAAGCAAGACAACAACATTAAAAGTTCAGTTATTCTGTATCCCAAATACTACACTGGTACTACAGGACTGAAAACTGTGTCCAGAATTACAATTTCTTTAAGTCACCATGAAAATGAATTCAAAATGGCCAAATCTTGTTTTAATTGAATATTGCTGTATTTATTATAAATTATTTATTCATACACTACATTATTTAGGTAAATTCATGTATAGCCCTGCACAGGCCTCAAATCTAGGCTCTAGCCCGGCTCTGGCCCGAGACGCCCGTGTCCGACAGCTCATCAGAGTGATCAGCCCGAGCCTGTAAAAAAAAAAAAAAAAAAAAAAATTATAACACAGCCTGCCCTATGTTGCAGCCATTAAAATAGATCTGTTTTGTTCTTAATGTCAAAGTGTCATGGTGTGGGTTTTGTGTCTTGTTCTTGTCTGTCATGTGTTCCCCTGTCTTTTCATGTTCAGCTGTGTCCTGTTATGTTGATTAGTCTTCCCAGGTGTTTCAGATTAACCACGCCCCCTTGTTATCTTGTTTGGCTTGTTTGCCTGTGTATTTAGTCCTGTGTCCAGTTCAGTCTTTGTGAGTTCTTGATGTTATACCGTTGATATTGGTTGTTCTGTCCTTGAATCCTGTTTCTTGCACTGAAGTTTAGTTAATAAAATGTGCTGCATTTGGATCCTGCTTCTTCCCTTGCTTCAACCAATTCATGACAGAAGAACTCACCGCACCGAGATCCAGCAGCAGCCATGCCAACCCTGTGCCCAGACATCCAGATCTTGCGTCTCTGTCAGGATGATCGATCCATTGAGGACTACGTTGCTGATTTTGTCGAACTGGCACATCTTGTGCAAATGAGCACCGAATGCCTGATGATTTTTTTCCGCGGAGGATTATCAGAACCACTCCGGTCTATGATGCCTGACCATGATCCACACGGCTCGTTGGAACAATATATCGACCTGGTCCTTTTGCTGAGCGGTTCTTCGTTTACTGTGGGCGTGGAGGAAAAAGAGCACCGTGAACCCGCAGTACCCCCCTAGTAGTGTTCTTGTCGTCACTTCAGTCATCAAGCTAGCCATGGCATCAGTCTATGGGCGTCCATAGAGCATACTCAGCAGAGCATCCAGAGCCGCGTGTCGTCTCAGCAGAGCATCCAGAGCCTCGTGTCGTCTCAGCAGAGCATCCAGAGCCTCGTGTCGTCCCAGCAGAGCATCCAGAGCCGCGTGTCGTCCCAGCAGAGCATCCAGAGCCGCGTGTCGTCTCAGCAGAGCATCCAGAGCCTCGTGTCGTCCCAGCAGAGCATCCAGAGCCGCGTGTCGTCCCAGCAGAGCATCCAGAGCCGCGTGTCGTCCCAGCAGAGCATCCAGAGCCGCGTGTCGTCCCAGCAGAGCATCCAGAGCCGCGTGTCGTCCCAGCAGAGCATCCAGAGCCGCGTGTCGTCCCAGCAGAGCATCCAGAGCCGCGTGTCGTCCCAGCAGAGCATCCAGAGCCGCGTGTCGTCCCAGCAGAGCATCCAGAGCCGCGTGTCGTCCCAGCAGAGCATCCAGAGCCGCGTGTCGTCCCAGCAGAGCATCCAGAGCCGCGTGTCGTCCCAGCAGAGCATCCAGAGCCGCGTGTCGTCCCAGCAGAGCATCCAGAGCCGCGTGTCGTCCCAGCAGAGCATCCAGAGCCGCGTGTCGTCCCAGCAGAGCATCCAGAGCCGCGTGTCGTCCCAACAGAGCATCCAGAGCCGCGTGTCGTCCCAGCAGAGCATCCAGAGCCGCGTGTCGTTCCAGCAGAGCATCCAGAGCCGCGTGTCGTCCCAGCAGAGCATCCAGAGCCGCGTGTCGTCCCAGCAGAGCATCCAGAGCCGCGTGTCGTCCCAGCAGAGCATCCAGAGCCGCGTGTCGTCCCAGCAGAGCATCCAGAGCCTCGTGTCGTCCCAGCAGAGCATCCAGAGCCTCGTGTCGTCCCAGCAGAGCATCCAGAGCCTCGTGTCGTCCCAGCAGAGCATCCAGAGCCTCGTGTCGTCCCAGCAGAGCATCCAGAGCCGCGTGTCGTCCCAGCAGAGCATCCAGAGCCGCGTGTCGTCCCAGCAGAGCATCCAGAGCCTCGTGTCGTCCCAGCAGAGCATCCAGAGCCTCGTGTCGTCCCAGCAGAGCATCCAGAGCCTCGTGTCGTCTCAGCAGAGCATCCAGAGCCTCGTGTCGTCCCAGCAGAGCATCCAGAGCCTCGTGTCGTCCCAGCAGAGCATCCAGAGCCTCGTGTCGTCCCAGCAGAGCATCCAGAGCCGCGTGTTGTCCCAGCAGAGCATCCAGAGCCTCGTGTCGTCTCAGCAGAGCATCCAGAGCCTCGTGTCGTCTCAGCAGAGCATCCAGAGCCTCGTGTCGTCCCAGCAGAGCATCCAGAGCCTCGTGTCGTCTCAGCAGAGCATCCAGAGCCTCGTGTCGTCCCAGCAGAGCATCCAGAGCCTCGTGTCGTCCCAGCAGAGCATCCAGAGCCTCGTGTCGTCCCAGCAGAGCATCCAGAGCCTCGTGTCGTCTCAGCAGAGCATCCAGAGCCTCGTGTCGTCTCAGCAGAGCATCCAGAGCCTCGTGTCGTCCCAGCAGAGCATCCAGAGCCTCGTGTCGTCCCAGCAGAGCATCCAGAGCCTCGTGTCGTCCCAGCAGAGCATCCAGAGCCTCGTGTCGTCCCAGCAGAGCATCCAGAGCCGCGTGTCGTCCCAGCAGAGCATCTGATGGCCGTCAGAGCAAGATGGCCGTCGCAGAGCCGGTGTCTGTTCCCGAGCCGGTGTCTGTTCCCGAGCCGGTGTCTGTTCCCGAGCCGGTGTATGTTCCTGCCCATAAACCCATAGCTGCCCCTAAGAAAAGTTTGGGGTGGGGGGGGCAGAAGGCCCTTGATGGGACCATATTTCATATTTGACCGTTTTTTAGCATAAATGTTAAACGAATGACAAAAATAATCAGGCAAACTAATAAACGTTTGTCTAATTTCATAATTTTGAACTGAAAATAGGCCTATGCAATGTGACGCATGTAATGTAGTAATTAGTTTACTGTCATTGTGAGGGCACAAGATACATTAACGAAGCCGTTATTTCACCATGTTAGGCACAAGATGAATAATGAACGTGTACAATTGAGAATTAATATAGGCCTAATACAATTTTTAGCTTTCAGTAAATGAAAAAAGCTCAGCTTTAGGAGGGGAAGAGACTAAGAGAAAAAGAAAGAGTGATGTAGACGAGCAGAGAGCAGGTATTGATAAATAATCTACTGCCCACTGACATGGTTTTAAAGCTATTTCTTATCCTTTTTTGGCCTTCATATGTCTTATGCACATATCAGAGAATTTTTTTTTAACCCGCTAATAACCTCAGATTTAGGATCTCAGAGATTATAAAGCCCTGTATTAGGCATATGATCAATAATGAATGTGTAGCCTACATATTGTGAATTAATTTAATAAAGTTAGTTACCTAGCTTTCCTAGTCGCTTTCAGTAAATGAATGCGTCTAAGAAAATTATTCATAAATTAACCTTTCAATTGACCCTTCACTGACAGACAAAAATGGAAAGTCTATCAGTCAAAGCTCAGCTTTAGGAGGGGAAGAAACAGAACAAGATGAAAACAAAAAGAAAATGAGTGTGATGCTTATGAGGAGAGAAAAATATACAGCTGCCCACTGACGTGGTTTTAAAGCTGTTTTTTGGCCTTCAAAATATCTTAAAATGCACATGTAGATCAGAGAAATCAAAAATGTCTCAGGGGAGAAATCCCAAACCCCCCTAGCCTGCCTCACATTGGGGACCTCAGTGATTATAAAACCCTACCATTGCATGCTAATGAAACTAGTTAATAGTGAGCATTAGACCCTAAACCGAAGTGTTATTTTTTCCCCTTTTATTTTAAAATCATACCCTCATTGGGGGCTGAGCCCCCCTAAAATGAAAATCTTAGAATCGCCCCTGGTGCTCATTCAGTAAATGCACAGCTAAACAGAAGCTGGTTCAGCTGCGGCTGGCATAGTAGCTAAAAGCGGATGCTTAGAGTGAACCCTTGGTGTTTCTAGCTGACGTGATCCTAATGATCTGAGTGATCTGTTGGGTTTATATTCAGTGAGCATATCTGCAATGTATTGAGGTCCTAGGCCATTAAATGATTTATATACCAGTAATAATGCTTTAAAATCAATCCTAAATGTAACTGGGAGCCAGTGTAAAGACCTGAGGACTGGTGTGATGTGTTCATATGTTCTGGTTCTGCTCAGTGTTCTGTACGAGCTGCAACTGTCTTATGGTCTTTTTAGGAAGCCCAGTGAGGAGTCCATTACAATAATCCACTGCTGGTGATGAAAGCATGCACTAGTTTCTCTAAGTCTTGACTGGAAACAAAGCATCTAATTTTTGCAATATTTTTCAGATGATACTATGCTGATTTAGTTATTGCTTTGACATGACTACTGAAGCTAAGGTCTGATTCTAGAGACACACCAAGATTCGTGACTTGATTTTTAGTTGTTAGACCCCTAGAGTGAAGGTATGCGTTCACCTTGAGAACTTCATCTTTGTTTCCAAATGCAATGGTCCCCTGACATGAAATTTTCACTTTCTGAGGTTTTTTAACATTAATATTAGTTCCCCTAGCCTGTATTTTGTCCCCTCGTGTCTAGAAATTTCAGTCGGTGTAAACCGAGCTTTGGGTATCTTTCTCTGCCTGTGAGAAAATGAAAGCTCAGACGGGCTGATCTTGAATCTTGAAAGGTTACCTCCCCTTTCTCTGCTTTGGCCGCCCAGAGAATTTGACCCGCCCATGAGAAAACGAGCTAGTAAGTACGAAGTACGAACGCGCGCACGCGATTTTAGCTTTTCCTAGAGAAATATCATTTTGATTTTCTTTTTTGATTTTAGACTTTGTCCACCTTAGTTGAAATTTGTCTTCGACTTCTCCGAACATCAACAACAGTTAAAATACAATAAAAAATACACACAGTTAAGAGTACGACACTACCACCATCAACATACAACAACAGGAAATGGAAAGCAGCGCAACCGATTGAAATAAGGTAGATTTCACCTACAATGAACACACTCAAAAAACGCTTTCAGTTTAAATTAAGTTCCTGTATAGCATGGGGAATAAAGGATCTCTTATAGATGTTCCGGCTCGCCCTTGGGACCCTGAATCTACGGCCAGATGGGAGCAACTCAAACTCAGCAACTAAAGAGTTAAGTGGGTGTAGGGTGTCTGCTGATATCTGTCTAGCCTTCCTGAGGACCGCCCTATCAAATATATCTCCAAGCTGCCTTTGTGACTTGCCAATCACCTTCCCTGCAATATTAATAATTTTAGAAAGCTTATTTTTGTCTTTCACATTCAGGTTGCCATACCATGCTGTTATATTAAACTGTAAAATGCTTTCTACCAGACCCGTATATGCCATCTCCAGAATGTGTTGAGTAACCCTGAAGCTCCTCAGCTTTCTAATTAAGAATAATCGCTGGTTAGCTCTCTTAAAAATACTCTCTGAGTTAACATTAAAACTTAAAGTGCGATCAATGATTGTGCCCAAGTACTTAAAATTGTCCACTACTTCCACAGGCCGGCTATTAAGTACAACAGGGGTGTTACTGGCCCTTCTTGGTTTCGTTTGTATTATAAGTTCTTTTGTTTTAGTCACATTCATTTCCAGTTTAACAGTCTGACACCAGTCCTGCAGTAAAATGACTTGGCTAAAGTAAGCTTCCTCATGTGCTACATTATTTTCTGTAAGAAGTCCTACCAAGGCCATGTCATCAGCATATTTAAGCAAACTAACATTGGTGCTGTGCACAGTCATGTCATAATTGAAAACAACAGAGGTGACAACACACAGCCTTGTGGTGCTCCAGTGTTTATAACAAGTTCATCTGAATAGACCCCATTCATTAAGACTCTCTGAGGGCGGTCAGTTACAAAAAACTTCTAATCCAGTAAATGAGCCCTCCATTCACATTCATCCTGTGAAGTTGTTCTAAGAGAATATCAATTTGCATAGTATTAAAAGCCCCTATCATGGCATGTGAACGAGCGAAGCACAACAGTTGTTCAATAATTGGATGCACAAATGATCACCAAAGTATTTTTTTACTTCATCCAATCCCCAGAAGGATCAATGGATTAATTTCATGTACTCTGGAAATGCACCGACACAACACACCAAAGTTGTGCATGTCTGTGTCAAACATTTCACAGACGACTGTTTCCACAACATGGGTCAATTCAGAGCTGGGCTAGCTGAACGTCTGAAACTAAAGTCTGGATCAGTACCAACTCTCTTTGGCTCAGCTAACGTTACAAACCTCGGACAAGTCAGTCAACTAATGATCGAGCTACCAAGCAACAATTTCTGATGTGTAATTGTTCAAGTTCAGACAGGTAGGTTAATCTTTCTCTCAAAATTGTTCAATACTGTTTATGCATCAGTAAGTCAAGCCAGTGACTACAATATCAACTTCACATTGTTTCTTTTAGTAGGATGAAAATGATCGTATTTAAATTGTGAATAAATTATATATTGAAAGCAATCAAAGAACAATCTTTCCACACAGCGCGAGTTTATCTGGACACTTGTCAAACTCGTTATGAAATCAATGACGCACGTTACACTGCACAACGAAGCTCTTACTGTATTTACATCATCGTGTTTGCATTGGTGAAAGCATTAGAGAGAGTGCAGAAACTGCGTTGCAATGATAAGATCTTCATTCTCGCGATCAACAGACTGTCATCTGCTCAATGCTCATCACGGCAACATTTTATGTGATGGGAATAGATCTAAATGCTTTAAAAACATCTCACGATTCGTTAATCTCGATAGCTGTAATAGTAAAAATGTATAATAGCTGTAGTAAAAGTATTCGAGAGAGTTTCACATGTAATACGTAGCTATTTCATATGCAAGCATGTTAGCCAATCACAGCAGTGGCCGGTTACACTGAATCCCACCGCAGACATGCCGCTTCAAACAGAGCGTTCAAATCAGAGGCTAAAATCAGGCTTGGAAAAATTCCTTTTATTTCTAAATTATGACTATTTTTGATCTAAAAAACATACTAACATTATAAGGGCAACCCAGGAAACATTATAAAATAATAAAACAACACCATGTCATGTGACCTTTACCTGAAGAAAGTTTTGGCACATCCAACTTTTTACTTCATCAATACATTGGAACAGGGAGTCAATGGTAGGGTTGGGTATCGTTTGAATTTGAACGATTCCGATTCCAGTTCCGATTCCTTGTTTCGATTCTGGTTCCTAACGATTCTCGATTCCGATTCTTTTAAGAGGCAGGGTCAAAAAAAGTTTAGGATATTTTAAATGAACTAGCTAACCAACGGTCTTTCTGAAGGAAAAAGTCTGACTTTCTCCATCAATTTTAATTCTATGAACTTTTTATGAACTTTACTGTGAATTTCTCACAGGGCTGTTTTCAACTACAATATAAATATGAAATCTATAAACTTGAATATAAATATTATGAATTATGAATATATTTTCACAGGGGTACACTTTCCTCAAGAGAGCTTTATTTTTGAAAACCTCATGATTGACAACCCACATGTTACAGTGACAAACGGTTACGTTGGTGCTGCGTTTTGCATGCGCCAACGTCACAATTACGTCACAGCGCTAGCTGGAGGGAAAACTGGAGGTGGCCAATACAAACCAGCACAGCTACATAAAAAGGAGCTTAAATTATTATTATTAAATGTCATCTTGTTGTGTTGTTGGGTGCAAGAATCGATGAAAAATGAATATGCTGTATCTGTAATTTTTATTTCTAGAAAATATTCACATCATTAAAATTGCACCGTAATGCCACTCTTTACATGGCGCTGGCTAGGCAGAACTGCGGATCGTACCACACAAGTCTTGCACATGAGCATTCAGCACATAGTTATAGGCATCTAAAGATTTATATGCCCTTAGTTTCTCTTTACGCTCGGTTTCTCTATCGGATAGGTGTAGAAGTCAGGCCACTCAACCGGAGGAAGCGAAGTTAATCCTGTCAGATCGTCCATCATTGAGTGAGCGTGTACGGGTCGGCCAATCTGGTTCCATCCGTTAAAATTTACTTTTGCAAATAACAATCGCGGTCCTGAATAATGAGTGACCTTGCACATTAAGATCAAATCAGATTTTCACCCATCATTATTAAAAAACAAGCTAACAAAACTTTCAAACTAGCGTTAGTGAAACGGCCAGAGAGATCGTTCTGCCTCCACCTAAGCTCTATCCACATAAAAACTGCTATAATGGCGAATTTGCGCTGACTTACAAGCGTTCTTTGAAACAGATGTAGCAATCTGTAACTGATGTGCCTGTAGATTCCATCAATGTGTGTGGGGCTAGGAGAAGATCTCAGGGAATTGAGGGAAATCTACCAACTCTTCTGTTGTTCAAATACAAACAGTCGCAAAAGTGCTTGGACCTAAAGACATAGAGAGACTGTCCCAGGGCTTACGTAAGCTTACCTGTTCTCTGAATTTAGAAGAGCATTGATAAGCAAAATGCATCTATATGACATGTTAACAGAAGTCACACAGTTAATGTCACAAATTTGAACTGAATCTGAATTCAACAGTTTTGAATCTGCAGTGACTTCTGAACTACAACATGCCAGTAGAAGCAACATGAAAGAAGGTGTTTTGAAAATCCTAAAGAATATCTTAGGACCCAAAATAGATTGGTCTAGAATTACTAGCTGTGTACAAAAGAAAGAAGAAACGGTGAATGAATATACTGAGAGGTTTTGTCAGTCATCCATAACTTACAGTGGAATAGTGGATCATTCTGTAAGTGTGCTCGATGACAAAGGACCACTAATTCGTATCTGGGCAGATGGCCTTGTAGTCGAATACAGAAGAGCTTTGCCATTCCTAGATCTAACTTGGTCTAACAGCACTCTCAGAAGTAACTTAGACAGGTTGGCTGCATGGGAAAGAGATGCTGATGTCAAAGCCCAAGTGAGAGTAGCAGCAGCAGCTACATTTAGCACAGCAAAACAAGAAAACAGGTGGTCTAAAAAAGAAGGCAATTGCCATTTACCGTGATACAGTGTAATTACTTAATTAATTACTTAGTAGTAGACATTGTAATAACATGTAACAAAATGTAATTAACATGTAATTAAGTTATGGAACAGCCTGTTCTTACAGATTGTAATTACACTCATGTAATAGGCAGCTACTGTTACACATATGTAACAGGCCGAGTCGGACAATCCTCCATTAAGCATGCTGGATTAGTGAAAGATCTAATGTTTGCAATGAAACTCCCAAAGAAATTAGAAAGTGATCAAAGTGAAAGCACATCTCACAACTAATACTACAGAAGCTAAAGGTAATTCTCTTGCTGATGTAGTGGCTAAACAGGCTTGTTTCTATGCAACTGTACAAGTGTGTTCAAGGTAGTGCAGCACAGAAGACAATTCTGCCTCCTGAATCAATAATTGATCTGTACAAAGACGTTCCTCTGTATGAAGCATGGACATGGTTAGACAAAGGAGCCACAGTGGATTAATCCAGTTGCTGGACCAAAGGGGGAAAGTATGTCGCTCCCGAATCACTGCTGCCATATTGGTCTCAACAAATACACAGTTTGGGTCACAGTGGTCCAGCAACGATGAATCACAGGTTCTCAAATCAGTGGTGGAATCCAAAATTCAGAAATGTAGCCACAGAAACAGCCAAGAGCTGTGTTACATGTCAGAAAAATAATGATGTACCAGCAGCCACTACACCAGCAGCACATACCCCAGCTCCACCAGGACCATTTCGTCACCTACAAGTTGATTAGATATCATTGCCTCGTTGTAAGGGAAAAACTGATGTTTTGGTAGTAATAGACAAGTTCTCAAGATGGGTAGAAGCTTATCCAACAGGGCATACTACAGCTGCACATACTACTAGATGTCTTGTCACTGACTTAATTCCCAGATGGGGATTACCAGATTGCATTGACTCAGATCAAGGTACACACTTCACAGGACAGGTAGTCAAGGAAGTGTCTAAAATGTTGCAGATTAAGTGGAACCTTCACTGCCAAACAGAACAATCAAAACCAGGCTAAGCAAAATGCATCATGAAGGAGTACCATGGGTTGAAGCACTGCCAGCAGTACTGTGTAGTATGAGAGCGTCACCTAACAGATCAGTAGGACTGAGCCCTCATGAGATTACATTTACATTTATTCATTTAGCAGACGCTTTTATCCAAAGCGACTTACAAATGAGAACCATAGAAGCAGTTAAACTAACAGCAGGACAACAAAATGTAAGTGCTATAACCTTTCACAGTTTAATCCAACGTAGAACCTGTACAATTTTTTTTATTTTTATATATATATATATATTTTATAAATAGAAAGGAAGAGAAAGTGTTAGTATTACTGGAACAAGTGCTGCCGAAAGAGATGCGTCTTCAACCGTTTCTTGAAAATGGCTACGGACTCAGCAGCTCTGGTTGAGTTGGGAAGGTCATTCCACCAGCAGGGAACAGTCATGGTAAAGGTCTGAGAAAGAGATCTTGTGCCTCTTTGACGTGGCACCATAAGACGCCGTTCGCTTGCAGAGCGCAAATTTCTGGATGGGACATAAGTCTGAAGTAATGAGTTTAGGTAAAAGGGAGCAGAGCCAGTGGTTGTTCTGTAAGCAAGCGTCAGTGACTTGAATTTGATGCGAGCTGCAACTGGCAGCCAGAGCAGTTTTGTGAGGAGAGGAGTGACGTGTGCTCTCTTCGGCTCGTTAAAGACCACTCTAGCTGCAGCATTTTGGATTAGCTGCAGAGGTTTGATCGTGCAAGCTGGAAGACCAGCCAGGAGAGCATTGCAATAGTCCAGTCTGGATAGAACAAGCGCTTGAACAAGGAGTTGTGTAGCATGCTCTGATAGGAAGCGCCTGATCTTCCTAATGTTATACAAAGCAAATCTGCAGGACCGGGCAGTTCTAGTAATGTGGTCTGTGAAGTTCAATTGATCATCAATAACAACTCCAAGGTTCCTGGCTGACCGTGATGGAGATATGGATGACGGGCCTAGCTGAATAGTGAGGTTGTGACAAAGTGTTGGATTGGCCGGGATCACAAGTAGCTCTGTCTTCGCAAGGTTAAGTTGAAGGTGGTGGTCTTTCATCCAGCCAGAGATGTCTGTCAGGCATGCTGAGATGCGAGCAGCTACCGTCGGATAATCAGGCTGGAATGAGAGGTAGATTTGTGTGTCATCAGCGTAGCAGTGATAGGAAAAGCCAGGTTTCTGAATCACAGTTCCAAGTGATGTCATGTAGATGGAGAAGAGAAGTGGTTCAAGCACTGAGCCCTGAGGCACTCCAGTAGGTAGATGTTGTGACTTCGACACCTCACTCCTCCACGACACCCTTAAGGACCTACCTGAGAGGTAAGACTTGAACCATTGGAGTGCGGTTCCCGCGATTCCCTTCGTCTTTAGGATTGACAGGAGGATCTGGTGGTTAAGTGTGTCAAAGGCAGCAGACAGTTCTAGCAGGATGAGAACTGAGGATTTGGAAGCTGCTCTTGCCAGTTTCAGAGCTTCGATTACTGAGAGCAGCGCAGTCTCAGTTGAGTGTCCACTTTTGAAACCAGACTGATTGTTGTCCAGGAGGTTGTTCTGTGTGAGAAAGGAAGAGATCTGGTTGAAAACAACTCGTTCAAGTGTCTTCGCGACGACTGGAAGAAGGGATACCGGTCTGTAATTATCCAGGTGTGCTGGATTAAGACTAGGTTTCTTAAGCAGTGGGGTTACCCGAGCCTGCTTGAAATGCTGTGAGAAAAGGTACCAGTGTGAAGAGAGGGGTTTATGATGTGCGTGAGTGCGGGTATAACCAGGGCTGGACTGGTAATCTGGCATACCGGGCATTTGCCCGGTGGGCCGATGCACTTGGTGACGGTCGATAGGCCTAATTTATTTATTTATTTTTTTTTTTTGGGCCAACGAGTCCGGCCCATTAAGCAGGAACAGCGGCCCATTGGTTCATTTTTCATACTGACACTGGGCTGGCCCAATCATCTCTTAACAGGCTCCACCCCTCCCCCTCTGTTTATTGCGTCAGATGCAGTCAGTGGCTCAGAGCCAGAAATCGGTTGAGGATGGATAAACTAAAGCGCAAGTGCAAGGGGGGTGCGGAGAAGTTGCGGGCCAAAAAAATAAAAAATCTAGTGGTTGAAGCCTCAACATGTGCAAAAATAACAGACCTGTTTAGTGCTGTAGCTTCAGTTTCCAAGCCTACAGTACCTGACGACATTTTGCACAAACAGGTGAACATAGGAGAGGTGACTAGCCATGGCGGCGCCGGCGCCACCCAGGCAGAGGAGCAGGTGTCTGATAGTGAACTCAAGGAGGGACAGAGTGAGCAGGAGAGTGTAATAGAAACGGTAAGCATGGTAGGCTAGGGAGGGAGTGTTAATCAGGGCGGGTGCAGGAGTGTGTGTGTGGGCCTGGCTAAGCGGCGGCCACGATGAAGATGATGATTGTGATTTACTTCAATTAATGAATATTAATAAGACAACATAATCGTTGTCGCTATTATAAAGTCTGTCTCTTACTTCACTGGCAGTGGCCACTCAGTCAGCTAAGTAAAATAACACAGCATAAGCTATTTTGCACTGGTTTTGTAGCTAGCAGTAGTAGCAGAGTTAACTTCAATATTCGGCTAAATTTTCTAATGTTAACCCTTTAAAACCCATAACGAACGTCGACGGCCCTTCTCTAGGAAAAAACTTAAATTATGCCATTTGATTATTTTTATTTATTACTCAAAATGGCTGCGTCAAAGCGCCCACGACGAGTTACACGAGGTAACCTAATGCTAACGCATGCTATTTGGGGATTAATACCCACCTTACATTTTGAAAGCTGTATATTTTTGTTTAGCTGTGTATTCAACTAACTAGATATTTCCTCATGTTTCTTCTGAATTTCTATTATCATTAATATGCAATATTTACGGCGAGTGAATAATATGAATCTCATATATTTTATTAGGACGTTTTGTGTCAGTAATTTGGTAGTATAGTTTGTTTTAAAGAGCACAAACACCAAACACAGGGTGTCCGCGGGTCCTTAAAAAGTCTTAAATTAGATTTAAAAAAATTTTCTTTTAAGGCCATAAAAAGTCTTATTTTTACTTATGAAAGGTCTTAAATTGTCACCTCTGCACTGCAATGATGGATTTTGATTTAATGATTTAATTTGACTGGTAACAATGATATTGTGTAATTATTCTAATATAATTTAATTTGAATGTTGCAATTTGACAAAGTTGATGCATACCTCTACAAATGTCCATATATAGCCAATATAGGTGAAAATGCCCCTGGAACTCTATTTAAGGTGGCAAATATTACCTTTAAAATATCGAGACATATTTTGTAAAAAAAAAATATATATAATAAATATATTTTTCATAAAAAAATGAAAAACAAAGTAGCCTATACTTGCAATTGTAAATGTAGTTTTTCTGCTGTCTGGTTCATTGAAAAAAAAAACATTACTTTTTAGAATTAGCAGTATTCTACATCCACATTCTATTGGGTTCTAAAGGGTTAACTAGCTTTTATAACATGGAGCACATTGTCCACCTAGAATTCCTACTCTTCAAGAATACAGGACTATATAACCAAAATGGATCCTTACTAAGTGTACTTTTAATAACTTTTCCAAATAATTGTAATCAACTCTCTCTCTCTCTGTCCTTATGTATAGTCAAGCCAGGTTGAGTTAGCAGTGGAGGAGAGAGACAGGGAGGAACAGGCTGTAGACTACTTTGCCCGTCCTGAGCCTGCTATGATGCAGGGGTTTTTAAATCATCACCCCAAACAGCATGCTAAAAACCCTGTGGTGAAGAAGGTGTTCACCAGTCGAGATGGCAAAAGCAGAAAGTGGCTGACATATTGTAATGAACGTCATGCTTTATTTTGTTTTTTATGTCTGGCCTTCAGCAAGCCAACTGACTCCAACATTTTCATAAATGGAATGTCAGACTGGAGACATGTGCACCAGAGAGCGGAAGAGCATGAAAAAAGCATGGGACACAGAAATTGCGCCGAAGCTTATTTTTTAAACTGCTCAAAAGCTGACATTAAAAACCTACTGGGGGGCAGACAGCTGACAGAGCACAGAAATCAGGTCAAGAAAAGGCGTCAGGTTTTGAAACGGGTAGTGGAGGTCGTAAAAGTGATAGGAAAGAGGGGCCTAAGCTACAGACAGGTAGAGAATGAGGCTGCGTATACCCTGGACAACGATAGCATTGACCATGGAAATTTTTTGGAGCTGATCATTTTATTGGGAAAATATGATGTGTGTTTAAAAGAGCATCTAAGTAATGTGATTGAGAAGAGCAAAAAAATACATGCGTCACCAGGATCAAGAGGCAGAGGCTCCCTCATCTCTCTACTGTCTAAAACGACCGTCAGCTCTGTGATTGATACCATCCGGAACTTAATTCAGCAAAATATCTCCACTGAGATCCAGAAAGCTGGAATGTTTTCTGTCCAGCTGGATACAACGCAGGACATAACAGCGCAAGACCAATGCTCAGTCATTTTGAGGTATGTGACTGATGTTGTCAATGAGAGGCTTGTCGCAGTGGTCCGGTGCAGCGCGTCCACTGGACAGTCCTTTGTCAACTTGCTAAAAGAGGTCCTTGAGCATCTGAAACTGGACTCAAGTCTGTGCATTGGAAATGCAACAGATGGAGCTTCAAATATGCAGGGGCAGTACAGAGGCTTCTCTGCACTCATGGCATCACATTCCCCCAACCATGTACACGTATGGTGCTATTCACATGTCCTCAATCTTGTGCTGTCTGATACCACTCAAATAGTGATAGAGAGTGGATCACTGTTTGATCTCCTCAATGACACAGCAGTGTTCATCAGGGAGTCATATCAGAGAGTGAACATTTGGGAGAAGGAGAGCCATGACAAGAGACACAGACGCATTGCTCCAATTGGAGAGACACGTTGGTGGGCTAAGCACGATGCTCTGAACAAAATTTTTGGATCATTTGGAAAGCCTCAAGACAGTTTGTACATTGATGTGTTGTCCACGCTCAAAGCCATACAGGAACTGAAGACTGTGAAAGGAAATGTACGCACCAAAGCCAGAGGATACAAAGAGGGCCTACTCCGGTATGAGACAATACTGACAGCTCAATTATTCCTAAGGATATTTGAGCATACATCACCATTGTCAAAGTACCTGCAGATGGAAGGGATGGACATCCTCTCTGCCCATAGGATGGTCATGTCAACACAAGATGCCCTAAAAAAGATGGCGAGAGATTTCCAGGCTGTCAAGGCTGCTGCTGATGACTTTGTGAAATGGGCAAATGAAAAACTTGAGCAGCAAGATGAGGAGACCGACATTGAAGTGGAGGCTGCACTGCCACAGAAAAGAAGAAAGAAGAAGAAAGCCATGCCGGGTGAGATGTCTCAGGATGACGCCATAATTGATGCTGAGAGAGCCTACGAGGTAAAGGTTCATAACCAAATTGTTGATACAGTTATTGAGTTATTGAGTCATTTCTGGATCCCAAAAACTTCTCCCTGATCCGAAACCATGCTCTCCCTAAATCTGCACTTGATGACCTCAGTAAGTGCCTGGTTAAATTTGATAGCAGGGCAACAGTTGACAACCTGCAGTATGAGCTAAAAAGCTTAGCGGGACAGTGGGACAAGCTGAAAGAGTCACCACTGGATGAATATGTGACCAGGACAGTGGATGATGGATCTGATGGAAAGGAAGAGGACATGGAAATCATCAACAAAAGATGTGCCTCCTGCAAAGACTGCCCACTGTGCTGCTATCAGATTCTCCAGAGATTTAACATGCTCACTGATGCATATCCCCTGCTTGGACTTGCGTATAAGTTTTTGTTGACACTTTCGATAACCCAGGTTGCCTGCGAACGATCATTTTCAACCCTGAAATACATCAAAAGCAGACTGAGGAGCAGCCTGTCTGCTAGCAAATTGGAAGCCTTCATGTTGATGGCCACTGAAAAGGACATCCTTGTGGCTTTGGACAACGACACTGTAATAGACAGAGTTGCAGAGAAGAGCAAGCTACTGAGGAAACTACTATTATTGTAAGGTGAGATTATTGATATTATTATAAAAATATTAATAATATTGTAGACTGAAAATGTGACTCATTACTCCCTTTAAACTAACACACTCACACACACACTCTCTTTCTCAGGATGCCCTCACATTTGTAGTGCATTGTTTTTGAGGATGTTCAGAAGACCATGCAGCCATTTCCACTAAGTAAGTATAAAATATGTACAACTACACTGTTATATATTAAATATACTTTTATGGTGATCATTTTACTCAATCAGTTATCATTCCTCTCTCTCTCTCTCTCTCTCTCTCTCTCTCTCTCTCTCTCTCTGTGCGCGTGTGCGGAAGTGAGTGTGGAAGGAGCCGGTTGTTGGGAGTGACAGTGAAAGTGTCTCTCTGGTTGAGTGAGATCTTCTTACCTTTTTTCTTTTTTTTGTTTTGTTTTCTAGGTATAGATAATAGGTTTAGTTTAGTTTTCCCCTGACTGCGGTCAGAGAGTGGGGATATGGGGTCGGAAACGGGGGATCTCTCACGGTTAACCATCAAACATGGCTGTAAATGCATGCCTGAGGCCGCGGTGTCAGTGGAGGATTGCCTGATAGCTGTGAGTGCGGCGATCGGTGGTGCAAACATCAAATCTGCCTCCCGTATGAATAAAGCCATTGTGTTCTTTCTAAGTGAAAGCCAAATGGTGGACGATTTGATTGAAACTGGTTTGCTAATAAAGGACATTTTTGTGCCTGTATTGCCTTTGTCAAGCCCGGCCAAGAAAGTTATTTTATCAAACATTCCACCGTTTGTTAAAAACGAAAAATTAGAAGGAATACTTCAGAGGTATGGTAAACTAGTGAGCACTATTAAAATGATCCCTCTTGGATGTAAAAATCCTGAGATTAGACATGTAATGTCTTTCCGGCGTCAGGTTTTGATGATTTTAAATTCTCATAGTGATCCATTAAATCTGTCAGTCAAATTAAGCATCGATGGCAAAGATTACACCGTTTTTATTAGTTCGGAGTCGATGAAATGCTTTGTTTGTGGTGAGTTTGGACATGTCAGGCAAACTTGTCCGAGGCGAGACAGGCCAGCTCCGGCTGCAGGTGCGGAGAACAGCGAGAGGGCGGCCGGCGCGGATGTTGCTGCGACCGCTGTGGCGTCAGAACCGCAGCCGAGCGGAGCGATCTCTGCGCCCGGTGACTTGCCCGAGGAGAGACCGGAGCTGGAAACCTCCGGAGACGGCCTGGCGGAGGCCGTTGAGGAGGAGGCCGGCCCGAGTCATGCTCCCGCTGTAACGCAGGCAGAGGCGAGCTCGGGACAGGTGTGTTTGCAAGCAATGTCTGGGAATGATTTTATTTCTAAAGGGAAACAAACGAAGCCTGATGAGAATGAGAATGATAAAATTAACGTTACCGATGATTCATTAAAATCGGGTAAAGATGATATTTTATCTCAAGAATCTGTGGATTTAATGGATGACTCTGACAATGAACATGATTATACAGAGATGGAAAATGACGCGGAGGACTCGGAGTTTGTCTCTGGAGGTAAGATAAAACTTTATTCTGTTCAGCAGATTAATCACTTTTTGGATACAACGAAGGGACACCGTAAACCGAAAATTGAGTTATACTTTCCGGACGCAAAATTGTTTTTGTTATCTGGTACCATGGCGATGAGAAAAGCTTCCTTGGAAGAGCTTGACAAACCCAAACGGTACCGTCTTAAGAAGCTTCTTAGTAATGTTAGAAGTTCTCTGAACTTACAAGGGAAAAAATGAATATAATTTGGTTATTTAAAAACTCTGGTCGATTAGTTGTAGGCTTATTGTGTGTTTTTCTTATACTTATTTTCATGGCACCTTTGAGGATTAGTTCATTGAACGTTAATGGGTGTCGTGATGCTATGAAAAGAGCTAGTCTCTTTGATTATATAATGATGAAAAGCGCCAGTGTAGTTTTTCTGCAAGAAACGCACACAGATGAGAACAACCAGATACAGTGGCTGAGTGAATGGAAGGGTCAGGCTATTTTGAGTCATGGCTCTAATGTCAGTGCAGGGGTGGCTATTTTGCTGACACCTGAATATAAAGAGCAACCTGTTAGTGTGTTTGAACTCATTTCTGGGCGTTTACTGAGAGTTGATGTAACTGTTCAGGGTAATAATTGTTCTTTTGTCAATGTATATGCACCCAATATTGGGTCAGAACGTGTTCATTTTTTTAAAAAGCTTAAAACTGCTCTAAGTGATATCTCGCATGATAGGACTATAGTTCTGGCAGGAGATTTTAATTGCACTTTAAGTCATACTCTGGATAGGAATCATGAAGAGCCTCACAGTCAATCTGCAGACATGCTTCGGTCTTTAATTGTTTATCATAACCTTGTAGATGTTTGGAGAGAATCTTTTCCTCAGATTAGGCAATACACCTGGGTGAAAATAAATTCTAATATGGTATCTGGGGCTAGGTTGGACAGGATTTATGTACAAAAAAGCAAAAGAGATCATTTCTATAATAGCTGCATTCTTCCTACTGCTTTGTCTGATCACCATTTTGTATCTATTAATTTCTTTACTGCAGAGAGCACGTGTAAGAAATTTTTTTGGAAATTTAATAATAGACTATTATTAGATAAAAATTTTGTGCACTCTTTCACTAATTTCTGGGAGATCTGGAGAGAGAGTAAAACACAGTATAAGTCCCTGAGCCAGTGGTGGGATATTGGCAAAGCTCAAATTAAATTGTTTTGCCAGAGTTACTCTGCTTACAATAAAAGTTTTCTGGACAAGAAGATGGAACAGCTTGAACAAGAAATACTTCTACTTAATTTTGAAGGGGACCGTGATACTGAGTCTTTGAAACAGAATAAATTTCTTTTGCGGAATCTACTGGAGGAAAGAGCTCAGGAGACGCTGATCCGTGCAAGATTTTCATCGTTCAATAGCATGGACTCTCCTACTTCGTTCTTTTTTAACTTAGAGAAGAAGACAGTGGATAAGAAGATTTTAGGCTGTTTGAGACTTCCGGAGGGGAGGAAAGTTACCGATAGTCATGTGATTATTTCTTTTTTTGAGGATCTCTACAGAGCTGAACCTTGCGATGATGAGATGGCTGGAATTCTCTTTAAGGATTTAACTCAGCTTTCAGAAGGAGAGAAAACCAAGCTTGATAAACTATTGACTTTTGATGAACTATCTGTTGCTGTTAAAGAACTGTCTTCTGGCAAAGCTCCGGGATTGGATGGACTTAATGCAGAGTTTTATAAACATTTCTGGCCAGTCATCGGAGAGGATTTGTTTGCTGTTTTTATGGAGAGTTTTAAAAGAGGTACACTTCCTTTGAGTCTACGAAGAGCTGTGGTTACCCTATTACCTAAAAAGGGGGATCTTGAAGACATTAGATGCTGGCGTCCGGTCTCCTTACTCGGAGTAGACTACAAGATACTTTCAAAGTCGTTAAATAACAGAGTTAAATTGTACATTTCCTCAGTAATTCATCCAGATCAGTCATACTGCATTCCGGGAAGGACTATTTTTGATAACCTTTTTTTGATTCGGGACCTGATTTCTTTTGCAAATATACAAAATGTTGACATTGGTTTTGTGTCTTTGGACCAGGAGAAAGCATTTGACCGGGTCGATCATGGTTTCCTGTTTAAGTGCCTTGAGGCTTTTGGTTTTGGTCCATCTATTATTGCCTATATAAAACTGTTGTACACTGATACCTACAGCATGCTGAAAATTAATGGTACCATTACAAGACCTTTCAGAGTAAGCAGAGGCATAAGGCAGGGGTGTGGTCTCTCAGGAATTCTGTATGCAATTGCAATTGAACCTTTTTTGGTCGCACTGAGAGACAAGTTGGGTGGCATATCATCAGTGTGTCCGTCCACCTCAGACCTCAAAACTGTTAAGCTTAGTGCTTATGCTGATGATGTCACTGTTTTTATTAGATCTGCTCAGGATGTTAGAATTTTGAGTGATTCTTTGGAGGTTTATCAGAAAGCTTCCTCATCTCGAATTAATTGGCAAAAGTGTGCATCTTTTTTACTGGGTGAATGGGAGAACGGAGGCCCTCCAGTACTTCCTCAGAACTGTTCTTGGAGCTTAGTGGGGTTTAAAGTGCTGGGAATTTTTCTTGGGACTGATCAATATATTCAAAAAAACTGGGATGGAATGTTTGAAAAAGTTTCTGGGTGTATACAAAGATGGAGATGGATACTAACTCAACTGTCATATAGAGGAAGAGTTCTCATCATTAACAACTTAGCAGCTTCCATGATGTGGCATCGCTTAAATGTGCTTGACCCACCAAAAGATTTGTTAAAACGTCTACAGAAGACTTTTGTTGAATTTTTCTGGGATGGTTACCATTGGCTTCCCCCTGCAATTCTGTATTTGCCAGTTAATGAAGGGGGCCAAGGCTTGATTGAGTTGGCAGCTAAGGTTAAAGCTATGAGGCTAAAGACGGTTCAGAGCCTACTCTACCCTGTGGATTTTAAGCCATGGGTATCGTTTGGTCTGGCGTTGCTCAGAACTTTTGGTGGGTTCTGTTTTGATAGGCAATTGTTTTTAATGTCTTCTTATAATGGAAAGTTTCCAGATGATGTACAATTTTATACTTCTGTGTTAAACTCCTGGACAGGTTTTAAATTGATTAGAAATGGGAATAATCATTTTGGCCTTGAAGAACCATTGTTTCACAACCCAATACTGGGTGATAACATTTGGACATCTAATACAGTTGTTAATATCTTTATGGGAAAAAGACTGACTAAAGTTTCGGACTTGATTGATACCTTGTCTAAAAAATGGAGGCAAATTATAGAGATTGCTAATCAGGTTGGTATTAAATCGGTCAGGATGGTGGAGAGGCTCATTGGTGGGTTGAAAGCGGCTTTTCCCTCCACACTCCTCCTGTTTGTTAACAGTTTTCTGTCTGGAGGTCCTTCTGAAGTTTTGTTTCCCAAGTTATTTGTTTCTCCCAAGGTGGGTTTTGAAGATAATCATGTAGGAAAGCTGATGACATTTAACAGTTTACAAGAGCTTGATTTTCAGTTAGTAGGAAAAAGAGACCTATATCAGTTATGTGTTAAAGTAGATTACTTTGAGAATATTAAGGACAGGGATGATACAAAATGGAGAGATTTTTTAACAGTTCCTGCAGCTCTTTCTCCTTCATGGAGGCTTTTTTATAAGGGTCCTCTACCTAAACGATCGGGAGACCTACAGTGGAGGTTATTACATTGTGCACTGCCTACTAATTCTCATGTTTCTAAATTTAATCTGAATGTACTACCGTTTTGTTTTTTCTGTTCTTTACCAGAATCTGTTTTTCATGTTTTTACTGAATGTTCTAGATTGGTTCCATTATTTAGTTTGCTTGAAAGACTATTTGGGAATTTAGGTTTTGTTTTTAACAGGACGTTATTTATATATGGTTGCAAGTATTCAAGAGCACACCGACAGCAGTGTACTGTAGCAAATTTCATAACTGGACAAGCCAAATTAGCCATTTGGAAGTCTTGCAGACTGGCTGCTGAAGGGCGAAATGTAGATGTTGTTCTGCTTTTTATTGCTTTGGTGGAGTCCAGAATAAAAGTAGAACATAGTTTTTTTCAAATGACAAATAACTTGCATGAGTTTGAGTTCAAATGGTGTGCAAATGGAGCTTTACTGACAGTTTCTGAGGAAGGAGGAATAATGTTTAATTGGTGATGTATGGTGGTCATTTGGAGTGGAATTTTATTTTATTTGTTTATGAGTACTATTATTTTTGTTTGTCTCTTTGAGGACACATGATGTGTGAAGTATAGCGAAGTGTTCGGTTTTAAGATGTTTTAATAAAGTGTGTTAAAAGTCAAAAGTCTCTCTCTCTCTCTCTCTCTCTCTCTCTCTCTCTCTCTCTCTCTCTCTCTCTCTGGATACCCTCACATTTGTAGTTCATTGTTTTTGAGGATGTTCAGAGGACCATACAGCCATTTCCACTAAGTAAGTATAAAATATGTGCAACTACATTGTTATATATTAAAGATACTTTTATAGTGATCATTTTACTCAATCAGTTATCATTCTTGTCTCTCTCTTTCTCTCTCTTTTTCTCTCTCTCTCTCTTGATGCCCTCACTTTGTGTAGGCCCTACTTCACTGCCACCTTTGATCACCAGGGAGTCAGTCAAGAGAGAGTGAGTACACTGGTCCACTTGCACTGGTACAGTGGTCAATGGCACTTAGATCTCAGCTTTGTAGGGGTTTAGGGGAATGGAACAGTAGATATGCATATCTACAGGGACCACAAGGATGGTGTACTGGTTGGTTGGGTCCGACCGATTGTGGTGGGCCGGTCTGAGCAAAAATGCCAGGGCCCTTTTTTTGTCCCAGTCCAGCCCTGGGTGTAACTGAGGAAGAAATGGCTTGAAGTAGGTTAGTAGGAATAGGATCAAGCGGACAGGTAGTAGGGCGATTGGAAAGGAGAAGTTTGGAGACTTCTGCCTCTGAAAGCAGAGAGAATGAGGGTAGAATGTGTGTGTTAGCTGGTAAAATGTGTGTGTCAGTTTGTGGATTGTTAAATTGGCCGCTGATGGTGGTTGTTTTATTTATGAAGAATGTGGCAAAGTCGTCAGCTGTTAGGGTTGATGAAGGAGGAGGGTTGAGAAGAGAGGAGAATGTTTTAACCCTCGTGTTACCCTCAAATCTACAAAAAAAATTTACCCACTGGGGTCATTTGACCCCTACGGAAGCCCTGAACCGCAACGTAAAAAAAAGAAATTATCCGTAAAAAAAAAAAAAAAATCCGTAAAAAAAAAAAAAAAACTAGCATTTCGAGATTAAAGTCGAAATGTTTCGAGATTAAAGTCGAAATGTTTCGAGATTAAAGTCAAAATGTTTCGAGATTAAAGTCGAAATGTTTCGAGATTAAAGTCGAAATGTTTCGAGATTAAAGTCGAAATATTTCGAGATTAAAGTCGAAATGTTTCGAGATTAAAGTCGAAATGTTTCGAGATTAAAGCCGAAATGTTTCGAGATTAAAGTCGAAATGTTTCGAGAATAAAATCGAAATGTTTCGAGATTAAAGTCGAAACATTACGAGAATAAAGTCGTAAAAAATGTTTTTAGTAAAGACTGCGCTCGTTAAGTCGAACTGCTTCTGACATGGATCTAAGCATAATAGTAGCTTTTTACTTTTATCTGGGCTTTCAACAAAAGGAAATTCTACAGGTGCTAATCTACCAACATGGCATTACCATTTGTCTTAGGACGTTACAAAATATACTGCGCCGGAATAGACTTTACAGGCGAAAACACTTTTCAGACTGGATGGAGGTAGCCAGCTTTATATCTGAGGAAATAACGGGATCCGGCCAAATGATTGGATACAGAATGATGCACTTAAAATGTATCCAGAAAGGATTTACGGTGAAGAGGGAAACAGTGCGGTTACTGTTGAGTGTTCTTGACCCAGATGGCGTTGCGTATAGACGAGCACGAAGACTCCGCCGAAGGAGGTACCACAATCCTGGTCCAAACTTTATGTGGCACGTTGACTCGTACGATAAGCTTAAACCGTACGGCCTCTGCATTAATGGATGTGTTGATGGATTCTCACGTAATGTGATGTGGTTGAAAGTGTATTTCACCAATAATGACCCGAAAGTCATTGCAACATATTTTATTGAGACAGTAAAGAATAGAGATGGTTGTCCTAGAAGAATCCGTGCCGATCGTGGGACTGAAAACGTTGCTATGGAGCAGATGCAGATCTTTCTTCGACGAAATGCTACTGATGACTTTGCTTTTCACCAGAGTTTCTTATACGGTTCAAGCAATCATAATCAAAGAATCGAAAGCTTTTGGAGCATACTTCGGAAAGAGAATATTCAGTTTTGGATGAACTTTTTTCAGGTTTTAAAAGAAGAAGACCATTTCAATGGGGAGTTCCTTGACAAATCAATCGTGCAGTTTTGCTTTACAACACTTGTACAGGTAAGAAATACATATCTATCTATCTATCTATCTATCTATCTATCTATCTATCTATCCACATATTTATTTGCTAAAATACTAGCAAGACTGTAATAGGCCTAGTAATAATGTAATACAGAGAGGACATGCACATGAATAGAAAATATAGGCATATATATTAATGGAGGATTTTATGTGCCTTTGTCATTTAAGGATGAACTTGACAGATTTGTGCAGATGTGGAACGCACACCTCATGGGCGTCCATCCATAATGTATATGGCTCCTCATCTTTATGGATCAGATGACTATATTTTCCAGTGCAATTCTTTGGATGTTCAGAACTGCCAGGAGGAGTGTCACATGTTGACGTACCCATGTGATGAGACAGTGTTTGAACTTTGTTGCCTGTTGATGGAGGAGCTTCATCTTCTTCCTCCAGAGGATGCTGAGGAAGGCAGAAACCTGTACATTATACTTAGACAAGAGATACGAAATTTGATGTAACACACACACACACACACACACACACACACACACACACACACACACACACACACGTGCACTTCTTATGAAAGAAAAGGGATTATCTGCTCATCTGGACCCATACCATGCAGATGAACTGCATGTACACACATTTAAGAATTGAATTTAAGAACAGTTAAGAATTGAGATACTAGAGAATATAGAACAACTTTTAATGTTTGTTTTACAATGAAATGAATCTGATAATTAAATTTGAGCTCAGATCAGACTGTATTACAAAAAAAAACGTATGCAATATATTGTATTATTTTTGAGCTGTAAGTGTAATAAACTTTTTTTTCTCCATCAAACACAGTTGTGATGTATGCTTGATCAAACAGGAAATTACAGTACACCAGTAACCAGCAGTTATCAAAATGAACTAGTAGTTCACTAGTAGAGGCAATACATGCAAAATACTTAACATACATGCCCAATTCAGATTTAACATTTCATAACAATTATTTTTTAACAGTTTATGGACAGTAAGCATATGCAAATCTCACAGTGACTGCAGGCAGCATTTAAAAAAAGCTTCCAATAAATCTTGATGTACCTTTTTGAAATGTTGTTTAACTCTGTTACTACTTAAACATTCTACAACATTCAATACGAATATGAATGATTATGTGAACATGTAAACAACATGTACAGTGTTAACGTGCAAAGTCTCAACAGCACAAGAGTTTTATGCAGTACATGCTCTAACACTGCTCAACTGGAGTATGAACCTATTTTTCTACAGAATTATACATTCAATGTGTACATTAATTTGAATCAACATAAACTAGGAATGTTAACATAAAATGTTACATAACTACAACGTAAACATAAAATGTAAACAATAGATATTTGCACAGGTACCACATGCAAAGTCTCAAATAGTGTTAAAAGAGTGTTCTGCGCTTTGATATGTTTTCAAGTAAGCATGCTTTTTCTTCAAAATTCTGCATTTATGGGCATTGAGGTTGTGAGTGTGGATTGTAATGATGTTCTGAGTTTATAAAATGTCCAGCTATACAATGTCCATGACCCAGATGTTACTATCCAGAACACAATTAAATTCAGCACGGAACTGTGGGAAATTGTCATATGAGTCAGAGAGTTCTAGGACCATCCCACAGGTATGTCCAATGGGCCTTCTGGTGAAGTCTGTCTGGACGGTGAACTGTACATTAATACCCTCAGCAACCACCAAATTGGAACCAGTACAGAATCTCAGAAATTTGCAGAGTTTGTCTTCGTCAGTTTCCCTGATATACCTTTTCAGGTGGTTGGCAACCTCTGCTTGATTTTCTGTCATTTGTGCTGGGAACTTCAACAGCCCAGTCACCTTTTTTGGTGTAGGCTTCAGGTCTTTGTATAGCTGTTGAATTTCTTCTTGACTAAGAGAGATCTGGCCTTTTGTGACCTCCCTCCAACAGTCAATAACGAACATTGGTTTCTGTATGAGTTCCTTGTGTGCAATTTCGTCAACAATTTCTGGTAGAGAGGAAACCGTGACCCTCCTCCTGCATTCATAAGTGTTCATGATGTCCAGAAGGTCATCCATGTCAACAGAGGAAAAGTCATTGAGCGCTTGATTTAGAACATCTCGTTCCTGGCAGCTCACAAAATGAAGGAAGGCTGCCTTTAGGTCTGTATATACAGCCCCAAACATCATTTCCTCAAGAAATGGTGGAGCAAGCTTAATGGGCAGGTATTTGCAATCTTTAAACCCTTTAAGAAGGATTCGCCCTACAGCTTTCCATTTGTCAGAGCTGAAGTCATGCCTGAGGAAAGGAACTTTTACAGATGTCCCGACAGTGCAGTGTTCATAGAAATCAGACCAGAAGCTACTGTACACATCGCGAAGGACACCAGGACCACTGCCTGCTTCCTCTGAGTTGTTAGGAAGTATACGTCTCACTGTCAAGGACTGGTTGACAATCTTGTTGTCAGAAAATGCCTCTATCATGTCACTGAAGCTATTTGAGTAGTGTATGGTTACATTTCTGTTGGGCAAAGCATTAGGAGCACTCTGTGGTGAGTCAAAAGGCTCATGGATCACTGTGTCACTAAGAGAATCTCCATCAATATGGTGTTGTGGACCAAATGTAATCTCGGGGTCACTGCTGACATTGAGCGCAATGCTTGCAAGATGGTCTTGTGAGGAATGTATGCTCACCTCTTCATCAGAAACCAAGAACACATCAGGAAGGGTGTCTTGAGGCTCATTTACCTCTAGTTGCTCATAGTCGTGAGTATACAAGTCATCACCTTTTTTTGAATCTGAATCGGAGATATCACTAGCATGGTCAGGTTCATCACTAGATTCACTAAACTCTTCAGTCAGGTTAATTTTTGGATGAGTTGCTATATAGAAACGCAACATTGGGAGTTTGACAGTATTGTAAATTGTTGCGACTGAGAGATCCTTGGGGAGAAGGTTTTGCTTGAAGTCCCAAACTTCGAATTCAAAATCAGACTCTTGACCTTTGGTGGAAACTCCATTGTGAAAGAATAATGCCTTTCCTTCTTTTAGTATGTCATCATATCCTGCCTGAACATTTATCTGTAGTTTTCTAGTCCCCCCACCTTGCCTTGCTCTGACCTGTTTTATCCCTTTATTTTCTTTGTGAAGCCATCCAATTTCAATATTTCGTATGCATGATTTTACTTTGCTGCTTGCTTTTTTGTTTGAGGTTTGTGGTACCTCCTCATCCTTATTTCCCTCCCTTCTAAGCTTCATTTTCTCTCTTAATTTCTCTAAGAGACCTTGCTTTCGCTTCACAGATGGTGTCTGATGCCTGCAAAAATGTATCAAGGCAATCCTGTCACCATATGAGGGAAGGTACTTTGCAAGTTCCGCATCTTCCATAAGCAGGATGACTTCTCTGTCAATCTGTTAAAGCAAAGGGACAAGGATGTTAGCTTTGGACACAAGAAAATCATACTGATCCATGTTACGACCTAACAGCTAAAAGGACATGTAATTGACCGTTCGCAAAGACCCGCCCCCCTTGGTTACTGTCGCTATGTCCGACAAGCTACGCTGCTCTCACACACAGAATGTTCTCACGCAGTGAAAAACACATCGCGGAGCAGAGAGGAGACTGACAACACGCGGACAGACAGGACAGACCAGGTTACTTTTCGGTTACTTTTGATATTAAACATATTAAACAAAGTCTCACCTTTCAAATTTGGTCATTTTAAACAATAAATACCGCTTTGTGGCTCTTTAATGTGTCGTGACAGATCGCTGTAGATCATCAGTTAAAGCTACTCGTGAACCGATGATCTCTTCCTTTTAGTTCATTTATAGCATCAAATAAACATGAATGAACATCAGAAGGAATGTTGTTTTAACCGCGGAAAGGCGTCAGTACACTCCGGTTTTCAAGTTCAAATCCTCCCATGTTAAATCTACTATCTCTCCTGACTGCTTTGTCGGACAAAATGGCGGATGGTAAAGTATGATTGGTCAGATCACCTGTCAATAAAGCTCCTTGTGAAGGGTCAATTAAAGAAGAGAACCAAATGTAAAATCTGGTCACTCATATTAGATACAGTAATAGGCATGTTTAAATGGATATTACAAAAATTCTGAATGTTATGTTATTATTTACTTGACAGGAACTGGTCTTTTAACATAATGCTAAAAATAAACTACATTTTAATAAATATTTGTGAATGTGAGAGAAATCTGAGAGAAATCTTTTTGTCCCTCCATTGACAGCTATGCAACTACCACTTTGAAGCCCCAGAATGGTAGTAAAGACATCATTAAAGTAATCCATGTGACCCCAGTGGTTTAAACTTGAAATTTTATGAAGCGATGTGAGTGCTTTGTGTGCACAAAAAACACTTAAATATTAATGTTCAATGCGTGTTCATCCAACAACATTTGCTCTAACGTCAACAACACACACATGCGTCATTAATAATTTATCTTATTACTTTCTTTATTTTGTAAATATGTAAAACAAAGCACTCTCGTTCCTTCAGAAAATTTAGGTTAATGATGTCTTTATTACCTTTCTGGGTCTTTACAGATGCGAAGATAAACGAAAGTGGGTTTGGAACAACATGAGGGTGAGTAATTAATAACAGAATTTTCATTTTTAAACTAACCGATTAACCTTTCTATTAGCTAGTTAGAACATATTCAGTGTGCCTAGTGATTTATACAAACATCCAAAACGCCATACCTTTTGCTTTTCCATGACTGTAATTGCTTCCTCAGAAATGCCTCGATTTCTCAGGAAACTGAAAACATCTTTATTTTCCTCCATCGTAGGTCTGCAAAGTAGAGTACAAAAGTGTTGTTTTAGAATAGAATAGATTAAAAATAATTGATAAGGCTAGTTGGGAAAATAGAGGTATTAAAAAATGTTGACCTGTTGCATGTCAAAAAAGCCTCATAAACTGAATAAATACATGTAATTTTATTTCCTTGATTGGTAACACTTTACAATACTGGTGCACTAATATGCATTAATTCATACTTAACTAATGCACAGATAATCATGAGTTAATTTATGACTCATGAAGAACTAGACCATTAATGAATTATTACTTCATCAGCAACTAATTAAGATTAATAGATTAAGTAATGTGCCTCAACAAGTAAAGTCATAACATAATGATACCTTTTCAAATCATTAGCTAATGATTAATTAAAGCAGACAACTGGAAGTTGAAGTACATTGTTTGACCCATTGTGGTAATTAACACATTAATTTACACTATTAGTTAATAAAATATGTTGTTAAGGAATTAATACACAATGACACATTTAATTGAGAGCATTTAATTTATTATTTTATCTATTCATCTTTATTAGTTGCTGATGCAGTAATAATTCATTAATGGTCTAGTTCTTCATGAGTCATACATTACCTCATTATTATCTGTGCATTAGTTAAACATGAATTAATGCATATTAGTGCAGCAGTATTGTAAATGTTACCCATTAATTCTAAGTTTGGTCTTAGTATGGTCTTTATTGTTACTGCAGTTTATGTAATTACTGCAGTCACACCCTGTTTTCTCTTAATCTGAACATAGTTTTCAACCAAATTCATATGGACAGACCAGTCTTGTTTTTGAACACAAAAAAAGCCAAATGTAGCTTGATCACAGGGTGGCCTGTGTTATTTTAGTATATATATATTGAAATATTTTTTTAATTGAAATGAAATACATTTATTTTATGGTTTCAGTTTTAGTTAACCAGGGGCATAGCCATCATTTTAGAAGTGAAACAGACAGAAGTATATGTTAAAGTGATCCACTGGAGGCAAGTTGTAGAGAGAACCCAAGTGCAGTTTATTTAAACCAAACAAGATTAAACATAAAACAAAG
This sequence comes from Semotilus atromaculatus, assembly GCA_031834385.1. Lineage (NCBI taxonomy): Eukaryota > Metazoa > Chordata > Actinopteri > Cypriniformes > Leuciscidae > Semotilus > Semotilus atromaculatus. The sequence continues at coordinate 5,505,244 of JAULUF010000018.1, read as the reverse complement.
GCATGGCATGAAACAAAACCGTGGCCATACACGTGAACATAGACTTACATAACAGTGGACTACAGGAAACAATACTTGACAAAGACACATGGCAAACATGAGGGCTTAAATGCACACAAGACTAATGACAAGACAAGGGACACCTGTGAACAATGAACCAATGACAACATGACATATCAGAGAAGGGAACACATGGCAAGATCACATGACAAACAGGGAATCACATGACAAGACACAGAAACATGACACACACGACCAAGACAAGACCAAATTGTTACAGTATAATACCTTTTTTTATTATTTTTGTCTACTTGACATGTTTTTATTTTTTTCTTATCTCTTGCTTTTAATTGGCTAATAGGCCTAAATCAAATTCTCTGCTGAACAATAACCAATAAATATTTGTTTTATTATTATTGTCCATGGATTTTATACAATGAAAAAAAATATCACAGAATAATGGTTTCTATACTGTAATAAAGGATATGCCAATAACACTGCATTAATATAAATATGGAAATACCCCATGATGGCTTGAAAACACACATAAACCATATTATCACATCATGTGTTCATTGTCCTCATGTTTCATCAGTCAAAAGGTTTCTGCTTTTTATTCAATTTAGCTGGGTGATTTTTTTCCATTTAAGGGATTTACTGGAACGTAAATCCTATACGAGACCGTTTTTGTCGTTCTGTTTGAGAGCGCCCTGCGGCTTCAACTATTGAAGTTACACTACATGAGAGCGTTAGAGCTACATAAGGCTCACATCATGATCATCTCATTTTGGATAAGAATAATCCAAATCCGTCAGGTCACGCATATCGGGTTCACATTCACATTGCCCCATAGAAATCTTTATGTGAACACTGTAGCCTACACATCCGAAAAAAGTGCGGGGATTTTTAATTAGATTTGGCTAAAGTGGTAGAACTGAGCAGGTATTAATGTATATGATAATATTGATAAAGGGGCTTGCTTATTTAACTATATCACAATCACAGCAGTTCCGTAGGCCTAACGTTAATCAAATTCTTCTTGAGCCTAACAAGCGCCCGCAGTTTGAAAACTCATGTAGGCTATTTGTTTCATGAACGTTAAGATAATCTGATAACTACGTTTTATATTAAATTTTATCTCTTGTTTAGTGATGTTTACTGTAGCTACATAAAGGGCAAGGTAGCCCACACGATTGCAGCATTAGTGCAATACAGTTTACCCTTAACGCCACCGTCTATCTTGTGCAACGCCATCAAACTACATTTAGCTGCTACACAAATGTGTAAAGGTTGACTAAAATAGTTAGGCCTATAGTATAGGAGGCTACTAAGCATACCTGATGGATCGTGAAAGTTTTTGGCTCCCTGTTCAACACGGCTGGCGCAGGGCTGTAGTGTGTTCCACGTCAATGAGGCTGCGTGTTTGTAATTTTGACTTTAATCTCGTAATGTTTTGACTTTAATCTCGTAATGTTTCGACTTTAATCTCGAAATGTTTCGACTTTAATCTCGAAATGTTTCGACTTTAATCTCGAAATGTTTCGACTTTAATCTCGAAATGTTTCGACTTTAATCTCGAAATGTTTCGACTTTAATCTCGAAATGATAGATTTTTTTTTTTACGGATTTTTTTTTTTTTACGGATTTTTTTTTTTTTTTTTTTTTACGGATAATTTTTTTTTTTACGTTGCGGTTCAGGGCTTCCGTAGACCCCAGCAATTTAAACTCCCAGAATATGATTTTTTTTTTCAAAGGGTTAAGTCAGGTACTTTATATTTCTTTGTTGACTACTTAAATAGCCCTTTAAATAAAACACCACCAACTGCCCACCCCCCACCCCTTATACATCCAGAATACCTATTGCACGACTATGGAGAAATTAGCAAATCACTATAAAATGTCACTGATTGACATAAAATTCAAAAATTATATATATTTTGGGTGTTTTAATAGCTTTATATTATTATATTATACAATTTATTTGATCAAGGATAGCTTTGGGGTCAATTTGACACTCCCATTGATAGTCTCAGGATGCCTCACTGTTGGCACGACACAGGACTCATGGTAGCGTTCACCTTTTCTTCTCTGGACTATCGATATTCCAGATGTTCCAAACACTCAGTAGGATTCTTCATCAGATACAATAACTTTGCACCAGTCTTCTGCTGTCCAATTCTTGTACTTCCTGCAGAATTTCAGTCCATCTTTTGATGTTTTTATTGGAGAGAAGTGGCTTCTTTGCTGCCCTTCTTGACACCAGGTCGTTGTCCAAAAGTCTTGGCCTCGCTGTGTGTGCAGATGCACCTACACCCTCCTGCTGCCAATATTGAGCAGTTCTGCACTGGTGGGGACACGGTTCCCTCGCTGATTCCTCAGGAGGAGAAGTTCCTGGCACTTGCTGGACACTCTGGGATGTCCTAAAGCCTTCTTCACTGCAGCCGAACCTCAATTCTTGAAGCTCTTGATGATCTGGTAAATTATTATTTCAGGTGCAAAATTCTTTGCAGCTATTTCCTTACATGTGAGGCCATTTTGATGAAAAGATGATCCTCCATCTTTCTTTGGAGAAAACCATTGCTAACAGAAGAACACAATGATTGGAAGCACTTCTTCTTTCCTTTTATAGCAACCATGTGCTGATGATATGATTAGTAAAATTATGTTAGCTGGTCATTTGGTGCCAAGGACAAAAACAGTGAAATTTGTGGTTTTGTGATCAAGCTTTTTGCAAATATGTAAAATGCCTCTGATCACTCTGCACAATAATCTAGAAAAATGTGAATCAACGTCATAACAACTGAAGCAGCAAAATCTTCATAATCTCATAATCAGGGTCCTCCTCGACATTATCGTCTATCTCAGACACATTCTCCTCTGTCACTGTCACTTTCAAAGAACTACGACAACATCTAATTGACAGAAAACCTTTGCTTAGAGGTCATTTTCAATTGAGAAAGAGCAAGAGAGAGCTCACCTGCACAAAGAGAAATGTTTTATAAGGCTTCTGTGGAAGCTTTCATATATTTGCTCCTCCCCTATATTATGTTTTCCCCTCCCCCACGGCACAAAATATCAAAGTTCTTGCAAGAATTATGTTTTCCCTGGAAATATATTATTGGCACTGGAAATTGAGTTTAGAACGATGTTCACGGAGAACATCGGATAACCAGGGGGCAGAGGGAGTGGTGCGGGCTGGCCTGGAAGAAAGGGGGCAGAAGTTGTCCAAGCAGTGTGTTAGAGTGGAGAAAAGAGTCAGTTGCACTGTTAGGATCAAGTGTTGAGAACTTGTCAGGTGGAGGAAGTGTGGATGAGAGCAAAGAGGATAGGCGAGAGGGTAAGAGAGAGCGTAGGTTTCGCCTAAAAGTGACCTGCGGAGGAGTGCGTGTTGTGTTCTGAGGTAGGTTGAGGCTGAGAGTGAGGAGGAAGTGGTCAGAGGTGTGCAGTGGAGTGACCAGTGTATGGTCAGTGGAGCAGTGGCGTGTGTAAATAAGGTCTAATTGGTTACCTGATTTGTGAGTAGCTGCAGTAGATACTCGTTTAAGGTCGAATGAGGCGAGCAGAGTGTGGAAATCAGCAGCCTGACGTTTTTCTATGTGGATGTTGAAGTCTCCAAGAACTATCTAGACTTGAGCGCTGCCTTTGATACTGTCTCACACCAGATACTTCTTGACAGGTTATCTTCCATTGGTATTACTGGCACTGCTCTGTCTTAGTTTAGGTCATATCTCTCTGGGCACAGTCAGCGTATTCAATTAAAAGGTTTTAGTTCTAGAATATCGACAGTCACCACTGGTGTTCCCCAGGGTTCTGTTCTGGGCCCGCTTCTTTTCATTATCTATATGCTCCCTCTTGGTGATATTTTAAGGAAATATGGTATTCATTTTCACTGTTATGCGGATGACACCCAACTTTACCTGTCTGCTAAACCCACTGGTTCTTTTCCTCCGCCATCTTTGTCAAGCTGTTTAGCTGAAATTAAAGTCTGGCTTTCAGCAAACTTCCTGAAGTTAAATGGCAATAAAACTGAGGCTCTGCTTGTTGGCACTAAATCTGTTGTATCTAAATCGAATTGTTTCTCTCTATACATTGACAATACTGCAATCTGTCCTTCCTCTCAGGTTAAAAGTTTGGGTGTCATCATGGATGGCACATTATCCTTTCAAGCACAAATTAATAATATCACGCGAATTGCATACTTCCATTTACGCAATATTAACCATCTCCGTCCCTTTCTCTCAAATAGTAATACCGCAGTTCTTATCCACGCACTAGTCACTTCACGTATAGACTACTGCAATGCTCTTTTCACAGGTATTCCGTCCAAATTGCTGCATAAGCTTCAGTTGGTCCAGAACTCTGCAGCTCGTGTTCTTTCTAGGACACCCTATACTGATCACATTTCTCCAGTTCTTCAGCAGTTGCACTGGCTACCAGTAAAATATAGAGTTGAATTTAAAATCTTGCTACTCACTTATAAGGCACTTCATAATCTTGCACCACAATACCTTACTCAACTTCTCCATGTTTACACCCCCTCACGTGCACTCAGATCTTCTTCTTCAATTTCCCTTGTGTACCTCGGATTCGACTTACCACCATGGGTGCCAGATCTTTTAGTTATGCTGCCCCCCGCCTATGGAACTCTCTTCCTCTTGATGTTCGCAATAGCGAGTGCTTGCTGACTTTTAAAACGCGCCTTAAGACATATCTTTTTATACAGGCTTTTTTATAACATGTTTTATTAAGATTTAACTGTACTTAATATGTATACGCTGTTTGATTGTTGTGTGTTTTGATTTGTGTAGTGACCTGTATATTTCTTGTGAGGTGACCTTGGGTGTTCTGAAAGGCGCCATGAAATAAAATGCATTATTATTATTATTATTATTATTATGAGAGGAGTACCATCCTCAGGGAAGGATGAGAGTAGCACATCAAGCTCCTCCAAGAAACTGCCAAGCTGACCTGGGGGACGATAGATAACTACAAAATGGATTTTTATAGGACTAGTGTTGGTAATTGAATGCGATTCAAATGAGCTGTGGTCACACCGAGGTGGTAAAGGATCAAATTTCCAATCATTTGAGATGAGTAGACCAGTACCTCCACCCCTTCCGGGCAGGCGAGGGGTGTGTGAAAAAGCAAAGTTAGTGGAGAGGGCAGCAGGTGTGACAGTGTCCTCAGGTCTGATCCAGGTCTCAGTCAGGGCCAATAAGCGTAGACCTGAATGACTAGAAATAGATGTAATAAAGTCAGCTTTGTTTACAGCAGACTGGCAATTCCAGAGACCAATAGGAAAAGAGAATAGAGTACTAGAAGACACCGGAAAGGTACGCAGGTTGTTAGGATTGTACTGCCTCCTACGTGTGACTTTTGATTTGCGTATGTTAGTAATAGTAGGAATTTGAAAACACAGTGTAAGAGAGCTCACAAACAGAAAGATTAGAAGTTGTGTAGAAGAAAAAGAAAAAAAAGAAAAAAAAAGATAATACTCAAGTGCCTTGTCGGTGTCCTTGCTCGGTGGAGTCGTGCAGGTAGAGTAGCTGGTCTTTACAATCTTCGGTCTTCACACGATGAGGGCTGCCGCGAAACACTAACCAATTTATACACACCTAATACCTCGTTATTGAATACAGCAGGCCACGCCCTGCTACTTAGTTAAGCGAAACTCAAAAGTCACGACACAAACAAACGCGCTTTACCACGGTAAACAGGGTAAACCAAACAAAGTTTCCTAGCAACGAATATCCACGCGAAAATATAATGAGAAAAGTAAACACTCACAGACTGATGTTCTCTTCTGTTGCTCGACTGCTTCTTCTGACAAGTGCTAGTAAATATCTGTAATAAGTACTTTAACTGGCTTTGGCCACGCCCTGCTACTTAGTTAAGCGAAACTCAAAAGTCACGACACAAACAAACGCGCTTTACCACGGTAAACAAAACAAAGTTTCCTTGCAACGAAAATTCAAGTTGTTAGTGTTTTATTCTCAAAAAGTAAAAAGCAAGTGGTATTTTAATGTTTTAAGAGTATGAACACACTAAGCATTAGACTAGTTTTCAGCATTGTAGTGGTAGACAGTTTTATAATGTGAAATCATTAATCAAAAGTGAATATTATAAAAGAACAGACAACACAAAGAATGGCAAGACCAGGTTTAGAACAAGTAAATAAGCAGAAAACACCAAATCTGGAAACGCTTTAAACTAGGGGTGTCAAGATGACTAGAACCTTACAGGTAGGTTGGAGCTACACTCTGCAGGACATTGGCCCTGCCTACAGGAAGAAGGTTTGGACATCCCTGCTTTAAATTGTTGGTTTACCCAAAAATTTAAATTCTGTCATCATTTACTCACCCTCATGTCGATCCAAACCCGTAAGACCTTCGTTCAGCTTCAAAAGAGAAATGAGGATATTTTAACTTAAATCAAAGCTTTCTGTCCCTCTATTGAAAGTCTACACGACTACCACTTTCAAGGCCCAGAAAGGTAGTAAAGACATCATTAAAGTAATCTGGCTCCAGCTGATAGACAGACACATGCGAGTTCGCCGTGATCTCTTGTCTCCAATAACCAGTGTGCTTTTATACCACAGACCATTTTATACCTTTGCCACAGACATCTTTATTCACAAAAATACATCTCCCAATGCACCTTCACGAGAGCACCATGACGCATGCGTGTTGTGTTGACTCAAGAGCAGACGTTCTCACCCGGAAGCACTGCGCTGTTTAAAACCAGGGGAAGAGGGATGCTGTATGCAAGCTTTGTTTATTCAATTCTACATTCATGTTGCTTTAGGTCTTGGTTTGTTTTCTGAAATTGGTGCTTCCAGGATGGGTGAGAACATCTGCTCTTGCATCAACACAACACGCATGCATGGTGCTCTAGTGAACGTGCGTTGGGAGATTTATTTTTTGTGAATATAGAAGTTTTTTCTATTCTCACATAAATCATTTGCATCACTTCACAAAATTGAGGTTAAACCACTGGAGTCACATGGACTACTTAAATGGTTTTACTACCTTTCTGGCCCTTGAAAGTGATAGTTGTGTAGCTCTCAATAGAGGGAAAGAAATCTCTCAAGATTACACATATCATTTGTGTTTGAAGATAAACAAAAGACTTACATTTTTGGAATGACATGAAATTTAATAATTCAAGACAGAATTCAAAATTGTTGGTGAACTAACCCTTTCAGCCTTTTCAAGTCTTTGAAATCAGCCTGATCTCATGAAAATGCGTCTCTATAGCACGCATTGTGTTTATCGTGCAATTTATACGTCAAAATGAGTTTTTACGTGCATATGATACGCACTTTATTGCGTGTAATACACACGCACCCCACACCACTAATCCTACCCAAACGTATAATACACATGCACCCCACACCACTACTAAACCTATGCTACGCATGCATATCATATGCATGTAAAAACTCATTTTGGCGTATAAATTGCACGATAAACACAATGCGTGCTGTAGAGACGCATTTAGTGTGATCGGGTTGTTGATACATACTTTACACTTGAATAGTTCGGTTGTTTCTTCTCGCGAAGAAACACAGTCAGGCCTTCCAAAGCAGCAGTCCTCCTGTGATTAACTATGTCTGTCGTCTTGATAAACATACAAAAGAAACAACTGAAAAGCCAAAGTATGAAAACTGTATTTATCTTCAGACAAAGTAACATAGATCAAACCATCAAAACACTGAAAATGAACTTACCCTTTCATCAAGTCTTTATAGGAGCACATCCATGTCCTGTACGAAAGCTTTCAGGAGCTTAAGTGTGTATGTCAACGGCTGTCATGAAGACTCCCAGAAGGTCTTTGTTGGTGATTCAGAAAAAAATCCTCACAAGTCTGGTTCATAACAAACAGTTCAATTGTATTAACGAAAGAAACTAATAAACAACAATGAGTACACAATATTTACTATGATCTGAACACCTATTAAGCAACCTATTTTTTCACTTAAAGGGGCTATGTTCCTTCTTGCCTTTTTTGTTTGTTCTACCCATAAAAGTATTTGATGATCCAGCTGACAGTGCTTCAGAAGGACATCTTCTCTTGAACTGCTGAATTTGCAGTTATTACACTTCATTAAGTCCTTGGATCAACCTGGAAAATAGACAATTATCAGTTAGAACCTTAAATTGTAAGAATCACAACCTTATTAAAATTCATATAAAAAATAAAAGTTAAAATGCAATGCATTTATGAACCATATTCCACAGTTTTATAACAAATTTTATCTTAATGTCCACATATATATAAAATCATATGATGTACAAAGAAAATCTCTGAATATTTGTTTATGATATTTATCTGTTCTATAGACCTTAACGTTACAAACAATAGCCTGTGTAACATGCGTGTGCAATTTGAATGATGAAACTGCACATAGAAACGGCTAACATACATTTACAAAATAGTTTATCTATCCATACATTGTGTAGCCTATGTGAGTCTTAAACATTTACACATTACATTTAACGTTACACGTCACGTTCTAGGCAAACTTAACGTACCTCAGCGGTTCATTGTTTACCATATCTCTCCGCAGTCTTTTTTTATCCTCCTTCACAAACGCGTGGAACAGATAGCCTGCCCTACACAATCTAACAGCGCCACCTTAGCGGGATAATGTACTGTAAAATAATGATCTACTTTACGATAATCTGTATCTAGAGAACTTTAATGAGACAACGTTAATCTTTTTCTGACCGGTGACACAAACATGAAAAAAAAAATTAGGCCACAAGCAGTTTTATGTGCATTTGCCCTAACGTTACATCATTTTTTTTTTTTTGATAACACACAGTCAGCTCGGAAATATTGAAATCATCACATGCATGACATTAAACGCAATATTGATACTCACTTACAGCCGCGTGGAAATATTTAGATCCTCGAAGAATCAGGGTGAGTGAACTCCAAGATGGCAGCGATAAAACGAGGAGCAAGCACTAAATGGAGAAGGAAACCCCGTGCATTCGGCGCGATGTTCTTGGTCATCACGCATGCGCAAACTATTTAGATGCGTTGCTGTCAGTTCAACATAAAAATGTTTGTCCAGGAAACTTTGTTTAACATGTAGCTGTTACATTTTGGAGAATTTTGTTGGACTAACATGTATTTTTATGTAGATTCACAGTTATTCACAATTCCTAATATATGTGACTCAAAAAGCACAGTATGCTGGACAAATGGTAATTTTATTTTTTACAGTGCAGCTAAAATTAGATGAAAACAGCTGCAAATATTGCACCTTTAACACACCTTTTGGCAGATACTGCTTCCTCAGACTTCCCTTTGGCATCATCTCAGCATCTGAGATATTTCACAGAGCCATGGAGCAGATTATCGAGGGACTAGATGGAGTTTGGGTAAATGTTGATGACATCATCGTATGGGGCTCCACAGTCCGAGAACACAATGCGAGGCTGACAAAAGTGCTGGAGCAGGTACGCAAGTATGGACTAAAGCTAAACAAGAGCAAACACAAGTTTGGGTAACACTTTATTTCGATAGTCCACTTTAGACATTCTACTAACTATAAGTAACTTTTCAACTACATGTCAACTAACTGTCATTAGAGTATTAGTAGACTGTCAGCTTAATATCTGCTAACACTTTATTTTGTTGGTCCCCCAACAGACACTCATATGACTATAAGTAACTTGGCAACTACAAGTCAACTTATTCTTCTAACCCTAACACCTTACCATAACCTAACAGTCTACTGACAGTCTACTATAATATACTAATACTCGAATGAGAGTTAGTTGACATGTAGTTGAAAAGTTACTTATAGTTAGTAGAACGTCTAAAGTGACTATCAAAATAAAGTGTAACCCAAGTTTGGAGTTGAAATTATGTTTCTGGGATACAAGCTCTCTGCACAAGGCATTCAACCAAATCAAGAAAAAGCAATGCCATAGTACAGTGTTTCCCAACCCTGTTCCTGCCGGCACACCAACACTGCACGTATTCTTTGTCTCCCTAATCAAACACACCTGATTCAACTCATCAGCTCATTAACCCATGTGATTATGAGCTAATGAGTTGAATCAGGTGTGTTTGATTAGGGAGACAAAGAATACGCGCAGTGTTGGTGTGCCGCCAGGAACAGGGTTGGGAAACAGTGCCATAGTAGACATGCCAAGGCCCACTGACAAGACTGCAGTGTTACACATCATGGGGATGGTCAATTTCATAGGTACATTTATTCCAAATTTATCAGCAAAAACATCTTGCATCCGTGAACTCCTACACAAAGAGACTGAGTTTAAATGGACAAGTAGACATGAGCATGAATGGCAAAAACTCAAAGAAACACTGGCAACTCAAGGAGGATCAAAGTGTCGACAGAAGCCTCAAAGAACGGAATTGGTGCAGGGCTTCTACCATATATATACACTAGATGTCGCCTTGGGGTTCTAAGCATGCGTCAAAACCGCCGCCATCTTGGAACAGGGTCTTGTCATAGGAAGGCTCTAGGTAACGCTGCTATCTCCGCCTGTACTTCGAATTCATGGGCGATGCCAAACTTTTGTGCTGCGTATCTGTTCACACGAACGAAATCTGAACTAGGAAGAAAGTTTTTTACATTTTCTCTGTACTCGATGATAAATACATGTCTGACCGTTGGAACGAACAAAAAAAACTAGAAAATTGCATTCATGACGATTTATGGTGATTTTATTTCCATTAGACCTTTGTCTACATTGACGCTGATGCATTAAAGAGGAAGGATCCCCTGTTCCACCGTAGCCAAGGCCACATCTAGTGTGTATATCTGTGTCCACCGTAGCCAAGGCCACATCTAGTGTGTATATCTGTGTCCACCGTAGCCAAGGCCACATCTAGTGTATATATCTGTGTCCACCGTAGCCAAGGCCACATCTAGTGTGTATATCTGTGTCCACCGTAGCCAAGGCCACATCTAGTGTATATATCTGTGTCCACCGTAGCCAAGGCCACTTCTAGTGTATATATCTGTGTCCACCGTAGCCAAGGCCACATCTAGTGTGTATATCTGTGTCCACCGTAGCCAAGGCCACATCTAGTGTATATATCTGTGTCCACCGTAGCCAAGGCCACATCTAGTGTATATATCTGTGTCCACCGTAGCCAAGGCCACATCTAGTGTATATATCTGTGTCCACCGTAGCCAAGGCCACATCTAGTGTATATATCTGTGTCCACCGTAGCCAAGGTCACATCTAGTGTATATATCTGTGTCCACCGTAGCCAAGGCCACATCTAGTGTGTATATCTGTGTCCACCGTAGCCAAGGCCACATCTAGTGTGTATATCTGTGTCCACCGTAGCCAAGGCCACATCTAGTGTGTATATCTGTGTCCACCGTAGCCAAGGCCACATCTAGTGTATATATCTGTGTCCACCGTAGCCAAGGCCACATCTAGTGTGTATATCTGTGTCCACCGTAGCCAAGGCCACATCTAGTGTGTATATCTGTGTCCACCGTAGCCAAGGCCACATCTAGTGTATATATCTGTGTCCACCGTAGCCAAGGCCACATCTAGTGTGTATATCTGTGTCCACCGTAGCCAAGGCCACATCTAGTGTGTATATCTGTGTCCACCGTAGCCAAGGCCACTTCTAGTGTATATATCTGTGTGCTTCTACAAGCAGAAGCTGAGCATTGGGAACCAGTGGCCTACGCATCCAGGTCCATGACAGACTGAGCCGGCCCTGCATTCGAAAGAGATACAGCTATGAATGACAAACTAATTTTAGTCAATGAACTCGGTAAATTTTTACGTATGTATTTTAGCATAAAGAAAATGTTATATTATATTTACCTTTAAGGTCTGTGGAAACTTTGAACTAAACATTGATATTGTGTAGTTTGTGCTCCTCCATCAGCAGCTGCAGTTTCTCTCAGCTGTATCAGTGCAGTCACTATGACGTCTGACTGACAGAGGTTTTTGGACGACTCTTTATCACTGTGTGAACAGCCTAGTGTTGCCCGGCCAGTGAAAACTCTGACAGTAATAATCTCCTGTATCTTCAGTCTGGACTCCACTGATGGTCAGAGTAAAATCACTGCCAGATCCACTGCCACTGAATCTAGATGGAGTTCCAGGATTACGGGTTGATGCATAATATATGAGGAGTTTAGGAGCTTCTCCAGGTTTCTGTGAGTACCAGGCCATACAATCACCATTCACATCATGATTACCATTATTACTATTATACACATCACTGCTGGTTTTACAGTTTATTCTGACTTCTTCTCCTGGTTGAACTGCTGGTATTGATGGACTCTGAGTTACAGTGATCTGTCCTCTACACTCTGGAAGAAAACACAAACAAATATTATATATATGATGATATACACTCACCGGCCACTTTATTAGGTACACCTGTCCAACTGCTCCTTAACACTTAATTTCTAAGCAGCCAATCACATGGCGGCAACTCAGTGCATTTAGGCATGTAGACACGGTCAAGACAATCTCCTGCAGTTCAAACCGAGCATCAGTATGGGGAAGAAAGGTGATTTGAGTGACTTTGAAAGTGGCATGATTGTTGGTGCCAGAAGGGCTGGTCTGAGTATTTCAGAAACTGCTAATCTACTGGGATTTTCACGCAACCATCTCTAGGGTTTACAGAGAATGGTCCGAAAAAGAAAAAACATCCAGTGAGCGGCAGTTCTGTGGGCGGAAATGCCTTGTTGATGCCAGAGGTCAGAGGAGAATGGCCAGACTGGTTCGAGCTGATAGAAGGGCAACAGTGACTCAAATAACCACCCGTTACAACCAAGGTGGGCAGAAGAGCATCTCTGAACGCACAGTACGTCGAACTTTGAGGCAGATGGGCTACAGCAGCAGAAGACCACACCGGGTGCCACTCCTTTCAGCTAAGAACAGGAAACTGAGGCTACAATTTGCACAAGCTCATCGAAATTGGACAATAGAAGATTGGAAAAACGTTGCCTGGTCTGATGAGTCTCGATTTCTGCTGTGACATTCGGATGGTAGGGTCAGAATTTGGCGTCTATAACATGAAAGCATGGATCCATCCTGCCTTGTATCAACGGTTCAGGCTGGTGGTGGTGGTGTCATGGTGTGGGGAATATTTTCTTGGCACTCTTTGGGCCCCTTGGTACCAAATGAGCATCGTTGCAACGCCACAGCCTACCTGAGTATTGTTGCTGACCATGTCCATCCCTTTATGACCACAATGTACCCAACTTCTGATGGCTACTTTCAGCAGGATAATGCGCCATGTCATAAAGCTGGAATCATCTCAGACTGGTTTCTTGAACATGACAATGAGTTCGCTGTACTCAAATGGCCTCCACAGTCACCAGATCTCAATCCAATAGAGCATCTTTGGGATGTGGTGGAACGGGAGATTCGCATCATGGATGTGCAGCCGACAAATCTGCGGCAACTGTGTGATGCCATCATGTCAATATGGACCAAACTCCCTGAGGAATGCTTCCAGCACCTTGTTGAATCTATGCCACGAAGAATTGAGGCAGTTCTGAAGGCAAAAGGGGGTCCAACCCGTTACTAGCATGGGGTACCTAATAAAGTGGCCGGTGAGTGTATAGTATATGATAAACATACATATTTCACATTTTAAGATAACTAATAATTGTTGTAAAATCTGTATTACACAAACCTTGAATAAACAGTGCAATGGTCCAGATGAAGAAGTTGATGTTGTTCATAGTTGTAGTTTAGTCTTGTGTGATGATGAAGAGTGTGTGTGTTCTGCTCTCAGTCATGAAGTGTTAAACTCACAGCACTATAAACACTCTCAGAGGACTGAAGCATGTGCTGACAATGCAAAGAAGTGGGCAGGATTTACAACAGCTTGTGCTGAGAACAAACTCATATACACTAGAGTTACACAATCATGACTTTATTTAGTGTGTTTATTGTGACTTCTGAGACACTGAGGATGTGCAGATGAACGTCCATCTCTGTGTCCATATTCAGTCATGTGACCATCATCACTGCTACACTTCCACTAGATGAAGCGCCATCACTAAAGTAAGATCATGGGCCCTATCTTGCACCCGGCGCAAATGACTTTGTACACTGACGCATGTATCATTCCTATTTTGCACCCGCGCAAAGCGGACTTTTCCCTCCACAGACACACGTCAGTTAACTAAGAAATACACTTGCGCTCCCCGGGGCGGTTCAGCGCAAAGAGGAGGCGTGTTCCGGCGCAAACTTTCCCTCATGCTATTTTGCAGTTCCAGAAAACATTTGCGCCACTGACCAGAAAAACCTAGTCTAAAGTCATTGGCGCGTTGCGCGTACATTCAGATGCTATTTTAAGCGCGCGTGCTTGGTCATAATACAGAGTGTGAACAACGCGCATACACTGTAGATGATTCTCTCATCTACACAGATGCATTTTCCTTTTTGAAAATGATACATTATTATAAGGAAAAATATTAAAACACGAGGGAAATCATTGTTGTCCAGTCAAGTCAAGTATATTTATATAGTGCTTTTCACAATAGAGATTGTATCAAAGCAGCTTCACAGTATTAATATGTTGTGTCCATGACGATCGGAAAAATTGGCATAAAGCTTAGGCCTACATATTTACCCAAATTATTATATGCATGTATAACCGAAGCTAATTTTGGTGGGTTTGTCCCATCTCCAATGTCACTTCTCTTTCTTTTACGGCCCTGACGAGAACATCGATCTCCTCGGCTGTGAACCGATTCTGAAGCGCTCCTGGTAAATGCGCCGTTATAATAGTATTGCGCCATGGAACAAGCGCACCTCGTTCATCATGCTCTTAAAGGGAATGTGATATGACGCTCTGATTGGTTTATTTCACGTTACGCCCAAACCACACCTATGAATAATGAAGCTACTTCAGACCAACCCCTTTTAGATTTGCGCCAGGCGCAAGAGGCATTTATCCCGCCGGGAAAATAGCAACAGCGCCGGGATCCGCCCACAAAGTTACTTGCGCTTTGCGCTTTGACACTTGCGTTTCAGATCGTGCGCTGAGTGCAAGATAGGGCCCATTGAATCATGAGTCTGTTCAGAAAGTATCAGGACTGATTGTGAATCTCTAATCAGAGTTCATGGTGTCACTCCATCTATCATGAAGCCTCATGTGTGTCTGAAATCATCAGATGGAGAAGAAACAGCTGTTAAAGATAGAGACATATTAGAGCTCATACATTAGTAGGTGACATGGCCTACTGAAACCTGCAGCACTAGAGGAGGCCTTTTCTGCTTAAAATAGTGTTTTGATCGATCGTGTGGTTCATTTACGCGAATGAAATATTGAAACCATAAACGTTATAAAGTGATAAACCACGAACCAAAAAAACAGACTTTTCCTTTAATTGATTACATTTTCAAAATTGGAAAGTAAATACCCTAAACGAGTAAATACTTTTTTCATGAGCTTGTTGGTGTTAAAACTTAACACAATTTAAGTTAATGACTGAGCTGTACAACAATTTTTGCACAATATTTTCTATTTAAATCCAAGGCCCCCCCCCCCCCCCCCCCATTTCAGCAGTAACACACGATTGCAACAAGCAGCTAGGTTACTAGAAATGGCCAATAATTTGCTGCTAAACCCTCGCTCTACATCTTTGTCTCAAGTGCGATCTAC
Organism: Semotilus atromaculatus; assembly: GCA_031834385.1. NCBI lineage: Eukaryota > Metazoa > Chordata > Actinopteri > Cypriniformes > Leuciscidae > Semotilus > Semotilus atromaculatus. Next base: position 5,489,599 of record JAULUF010000018.1, on the reverse strand, counting down.
TGCTCAACCACTGGCTTCCACCCCAGCAACAACCAGATGTTTAGCATCATCCTCATCTCCCTTGTCCTGCTCTTCAAACCTTTGCTCAGCCCCTCTTCTGTGCATACAGCATCAGCTCTCCAGTCAGCATCTCTATTATAAACTGGCACACCTGTAAACTTGCACACTGGGCTGAACGGATTCTTAGCGGATGATATGAACGGATTCTTTGCCTATTTTACCAAAACAATTGGAGAGGAGTTCCCTGCAATAAAGAGAGCAGGTCCATTTAAAATAATGCGTACAGCCAGGGGTCGTCAATTGGTTGACATACCAATGCCACCAGAAGGGTACAGTATCCCATATCTCAGACTGGAAAGTGGCCTAAACAAAGCGGTTGCTTATATTGTACCAATTCAAAACAGCTCTCCTCTTGTACGTCAGGAAGATACTGCAGAGGCAATTATAATAAAGTTTATTTTATTAAAAAAAAAAATGTTTTAGAGTGAAATAATGAATCACTTTGTATAACAACATCACAACTTAAAGTAATAATTAATCTAATTTTCTGTTTTGTTTATGTAGCGCTTCTACTCAATTCTAGCTCAAGATATTAGAATCACTGAAATTCAAGACCTAGGCTCTAGGAGGCAGTATTTGTGAGTAACAACAACAACAATACGTACATCAGATTTAAACAACTGCAGTTTATTGCAACATTTCTCTTATGATATGAAAGTGCAAATTTTGTTAAGTAAAAGGAAATTACAATGCAATAATAGTAAATAAACAAAATAAACTTTGGGCCCATAAAAGAAAACCAGAAAAAAAAAGTGTCTTTCCTTTAGTATCTACCCGGGTAGTATGATCGAAAGTTTATCTGATCATTTTGCAGGTTCACTCAGGGAACAGTTCAATGACTGAAGATCCTTGAATTCACTGAAGCAATACGCTCTGTGCACAATGGGCGGAGCTAACGTTCGATTTCATTCGGAGTTGGCATATCAATTTCCGGTTAGCCTGTCGATTTCACTATTAGAATTTTACCACAGAAATGGCAGCCGCCGCTAGCAGTTCTTCTTTTTCCCGGTGTCTTTCGGATTTACCGGCAGTGAGTGTCAGTGACATCCACAGGATCGTCGGTGCCCTGTCCCGCACCCCGACAAGTAAGAGGGACAAGGGATTTAAAATGTACATTTCTTCGTACATTCACAACTATGAGGGTAAGTATCTGATAACTTCTAATGTTAGCGCTTGCCTAACGCTACCTAGTAAAAGTACCAGCTAGTGTTTGTGACTATAAATGTATATAAATGAATATAAATGTTTGCTTGTTATCAAATAACGTTACTAATGTTGTTATTCAACACAAATGATACTCCTTCTGTCAGTTTCCATAAAAGATCAGGATTCAGGAGAGGTGGTCGTCAGGGCAATGTGCTACAGGTCGCTGACGAAAAAAGAGAAACCTCACACCTTGAGTGTATGGTGATGCTAGTTATGGATAAGATAGGATAAGATAAGATAATGTAAGAAGATGAGATAAGATAAGAGTTAGCTTATCAGCCAAATAACCCAGCGTTTTTGATGTTCCTGGGGATTAGCAATGTTTAATGTAGTGCTAACATTAGGCTAACGTTACATGTTTACTGTACCTTAGCAGCTAGCTGCAACAGGTTTACTGTGCATTGCTTGTCCCCACTGGGTTTTTGCTTGCATTAGTTATTGTGTTTGTGTGTTTATAGTTATGTTAGCAGGTGGGGAATCAGCTAGAGTAAAGTTTAGTGAATTGACGATGGTGACTAGAAAATAGTGGAAAATAATACATTTTATTTGTAATGCGCTTTTCTTAAACCCAAAGCGCTACAGTAAAATAAAAATAAACAACAAAAGGCAGTACAAAAATGAAAGAAAAACAGCCTTAAATAAATGTGTCCTTTAAAGTGACCAAGTGTGGGTGCATTTCTGATGGTAGGAGGAAGCACGTTCCATAATGTTGGGGCTTTGTATGAAAAGGCTCTTTCCCCCATGGTCTTAAGCTTACATGAAGGCTGATGTAGTAAGAGCAAATTACCTAGCTGGTCCCCACTGGGTGAAGGTTTTCTTGCTCATTGTTTTGATCCTTCAATTAAGCTACAGTCTGGAGTGAAAGGTACTACTACTGAAATACAAGTGGAAAATATGGCAAAATATTCAGCACATTAATCCAACACATAGCTTAGAATATTGTCTTATCTCCTAACTTCAAAATATTAGACAGAGGATTCAACATCAGGAGTGGTCTGCTGGTCTAAAGAAATGAGTCACAATGCAAGACTGTATCTTAACAGAATCTGTAAGCAATGAGTATCCTAAAAGAATGACTGACCAGGCTATGATAAATTGTGACTTACTATGACATTCTGACATTGCAGGTGGTGCTTAAAGACAGCAAGCCTGTAGAGCTGATTCACCATAAATGTTCTTGCATTGCTGGAGCTGCGCTGTGCAACCACTGTGTTGCTCTTTTGTACCAGTCAGCCCACTACTCGCAGCTGAAGGTGCCTGTAGTCCCCCCTGTGCTAAGCTGTACTGAGGGAGAACAGCAGTGGCACAAACCTAGGACTTTGGTAAGTCAGCCAAAAACATATAACTAATTACTGTTTTGTAGTTATGTTGTTTTACTGAAGATGTGCTTAAAGTATGTCCTGCACACACTACAGGGTATAAAACCAGGCCCAGTGGACAAAATGGCTGTGCTGTCTGCTAAACCGAAGAGCCGTCCTAAAGCAACAACAGAGGGTATAAGGTAAAAGCAATATTGTAACAATACATGGTTATTTTGATTTCAGGTCTATAAGCCATCGAGCATTTCCACTTATACATGTTTTACACTTCACTTTGCAGGAGCACGCTTTACAAAGGCCTCAGTGGGGATCTACCTGATCTTTCCGTCCTTCGGGTGAGTTTTCCCTTTTATTTAACCAGTCTTACCATTTGTAATGTTGTGTGGTGCTGTACAAAATGTGCTAGATACTGTGTGCATAGAACTAAAATTGTGCTTAGTTGATGTTGAGTTGTATTGCTAAACTAGCTATATACTACTCCATCCCAAGGTGACTGAGACATATGCCGACTTCTCCAGAGCGGAGTCGCCAATGGTGTGTAGCATGAACATCAGCTGTGAGGTTCCATTGGTCAACTCTGCCCTTGGGATGGTGCAAGCCGGAAGCCCGATCGCCTACCAACAGCCAGCAGCAGCACATAGAGATCTATCCTTCCACGTTGCCCCACCTCGACCATCCCTACCCTTGCAAGATTACCACTTACAGCCCTCAATCTACATGTCTAACACCACTGAGGCAGAGCGCAGGCACTTACAGAGCCTACAGGTGACTTGGGACATGGCAAATAAACTGGAAAGTGCCACAAGAAGCCAAAGCTCCTGCGAGGAATGGCACCAGTTGCGGAGACCAAGACTCACTGCCTCCCGTTTCAGGGAGATCTGCTTTGTCAGCAACAAATGTGAGGACAGTCTGGCTGATAGGATCCTGAAGGGAACATATCAGACAAAGGCCATGAGAAGAGGACTGGAGTTGGAGGCTGATGCCATATGGGAGTACACTCAAATAAAGAGGGTCAACCACTATCCGTGTGGATTTATAATCCACCCAGACACGCCTTGGCTGGGAGCATCTCCGGATGGACTAGTTTTTGACCCGACAGAACCCTCTCCTTTTGGTCTTCTAGAAATCAAGTGCCCAAATGTTAAAAACTACGTTGACTGTCCCTATGTTAAAATGACCTTAGGCAAAATGGAGCTGAAGACATCACACGCGTATTACTACCAAATTCAGGGACAGCTGTTGGTAAGTGGCATGACGTGGTGTGATTTTGTTGTGTCGGCGGAGGATGACACTTTGATTGATAGAATATACAGAGATGTAGAAGTGTTCAAGGTCATCAGAGACAAAGTTGACCAATTTTATTTCAATGTTTATATGCAAAAATGCATGTAACTGATCAACTTAATAAACAATGCATACATGCAAACTTGTCTTATTTACTTTTTACAATGTTGGTTTAGACAAACAGCACATAAAAATGGAGTCCATATACCTAGTGTAATAAATAACATTTATATAAATAACATTTATTTTAAGAATGCACATGCACACACTCCATTCAACACAAGGTCAACATTTCAAATCTCATTTGCCCAGGTCTTGACCAGAGGGCCATTTTGGAAATTAGAGAGTAGACATGCGACTGTAAAAATTTGATTAATACTCCCTGATATGGCAAGCGGGATTGTGGTTTCAAACAGTTTGTTTTCCTTCACTCTTCTGATTAGCCTCTCTACATGTACCCTCAAGCGAGCAATTGACTGTGTTTCCAGCACATCTGCCTCTGCCATTTGGGCCCTCTGGATGACAAAGGCTGGGCGGTAAACAGTCCCAGGGGCCAGGTCGTCCACCAAGAACCCTTTGTCCACCATAATTGCTGTGTCAGGGGTAAGGAGGTTTTTGATCCCAGACTGACGGAATATTTCCTTGTCGCTCATGGAGCCCTCGAAGAGGGGCGAGATGAATGTCAGAGCTCCATGAGGGGACATACCAACCATGGCTTTAAAAGTGCAATGTGATTTATAGTGTGAAAACACTTCACTTTGTAGAACCAGGGAAGATGGCGTCTGGCACCGTAGTTCAGTACAGTCAAGGATGACTTGTGTGTCACTGTATGCATTGAACTCTGGTGGAAGATTGTCCTTAACAGCTGCAGGAGACATCCAAAAACAAACTGAGCCCAGCAGAGTGTAGAGGAAGTTGGCCCAGGTGACGATGATGCGACTTACTGTTGTCCTATGTATTTTGAAGCGATGAGCCAGTTCCCTCTGTGTGCAGCCAGTGGACAGGTATGTCAGGAACAAGAAGAGCTCATCTATCGCCAGCAGTTTCTAAGGGTTGGGGAGAAATATATAGATAGATACTTTATTCATCCTGAAAGACATTTTAGACACCCAATAGCTTATATTACGTACATACTAGGGTGGAACAGTACATGTATTCGTTTTGAACCGAAACAGGGTGTGTGTGTGTGTGTGAGAGAGAGAGAGAAACATAAAAACATACTCCAATTTGTTCATACAGGACATCTTTCAAACTGCAAAGTGTTTACTTATATTTATGTACACATGCAATAAAACACAACATTGTGCTTTTGTCAAACTAAACTCTTTTCAAACTGTACAAACAAACCTACATCTGTTACCCAACCAAAATCACACACACTGTTTAAAAGCAAAAAAATATTTACCCAACCCCATTTAAAAACAGTCTGTGAGTGCCATCTTTTGGACATTGATCATATTGCATCGATTTTCATTTCTTGTCCTCACACAGAGCACTAATCTGTTTATTTCTAAGTTACACATTCAACATTGACAAAAAAAGATGATCTTTTAATGGTAGTATTATTTTATACAGAAATCAATAATTTATAATTCAGATGAGAATAAAGCTAGTGTTAATTAAAATTAAGGAAACCGCATATAGATCTGAAATATAGCAAATTAATTTTAAATTCATTCAGGTACAATTACCAAACATATCTCAAGGTCTTTGTCTTTTTATTTAAACTAATTATATAAAACTATTGTCAATGCACTACAAATAAACTGGTTCTATGCCTTTATTAATAAAAATTATTTACAAAATACAAGGTTTAAGACATTTATTTTCTTTTGGTGGTACAGCCTGAGACATGCACAATAAAAAAAAATTGCCTCATACATTTTTGTTTTGCTTTTCCCTCCATTGTACCGAACTTGTACCGAACCGTGATGTCTGAAATTAGGTATGAACTGAACCCAGACTTCTGTGTACTGTGCCACCCCTAGTACACACAAATACATACATTCACCCACATAAAAATTAAATCCCTCACAGATAACCATGTGTATAAAACCATGAGAAGGGCACACTTACAGTTGGTCTGGTGACCGGGCTTTCAGTGACTGTGCTGGTGGAAGATGCTCTCTTGGCTCTGCTAGTCACCCTGATCATTTTGGATGTTGCACTCTCTATCAGGCTCCAAAACGCCATCAGGTGCTTGTAAGATGGGAATCTGAAATATAGTATCCTCATGAGAAAGGGAAAACTGAGAAAATTGTAGTAGCGCATAGAAATGGACAATGGCAGACAAAGCCTAATATTCACTGCTGTAGAAATTACACAGCCTAGCCTCTCATTCTGTTCAATGTTTTGTTTTGTTTTTAATATTGCTTCGTTGTTTTCTATTTTTCAAGGTAAATGCAAAATGTTTCGACTGATTCTGTGTTGAGTTTGGTTATGACAACATTAATATTGCGAACAGAGGGTTCAATAGCCCTAGTGGCCATTGCAATGACAGACTAGGATCCACTACGATAGGCCAGAGCAAACAATAACAATAGTAATTCACATAATTAGCCTCCCCAAGAAAAGTAGGTACTGGATTACATTTACTTAGTTACTGTCCAACACTGAAAACAGAAAGTGGGATTGTACATCTTACCTGGTGTAAAATCTAATGTCCTCAGGTGACGAGGCAAATCGCTGAAGTCCAAAAGAATTGTTTAGATGGAGAGTTTGGACTTGTTCTCTCAATGCCTCAATTTCTGCCTTCATCCTCTCGTACTCTTCCCTGTCGACACAAACGGTGGGTCGGGCCTCGTGCTCCATCGGGACGGCCTCATCCTCGATGTCCTCCAGCTCAGGCTCTGGACTCGAGGGTTTAGTACGCCGTTCCCAAACCCTGGCACGTCTCTTCACAGAGTAGTCGTTCCAGTGGAACAACGATGGCACTGCATTACGTGATAAAACCCGTCTACCCTTAGCAGTCGTCCGGATTAAATGTTCTTCAAAGTGACGACTGCATACCTTCGTGTTTTGAGTGACTGTAAATTCCGCCCTCCGTATTCTGTGCAGCCACTTAGCACATAGGATAGCCTCCTGAGGAAACCGATGAAAACTTAACACACTGTTGTGTCGACTTGAAGCCGAGCAACTTGGCACACAGCAGTGATCCTTTGAGCCGGCCACAGTTTTCATCAGTTTAAATGTACCACGTACATTGTACTTCTTTCGTACACCAGCACCACTCATTTTGCGAACAACGCCCACGGCTTTGCTTTGGTTGCTAGCATGTAAATAGAACGACCGGAAATGAATACGCCAACTTCTAGACAAACCGGAAGTTTGTTCCTTCGCCTGTGCACGTAGCCCATAGAATGTAGAAAACGTCACTGGCTCGCAATATTCTTTCTCCGGAGTTTCACTGGCTCGCCATCTTTGATCGTGGCGTCGGAAACCACAAGGAACGGGAAAGGAAAAAAACAATCTGCACATACATATTGTAATCAGTTTCAACCAATAAACTCTTACAACATTATGAGAATTAATTTTAACAGATTTGAATCTATTAAAGTAACTTTCACTCTGTTATACCATGAATAATGTTCATAGGAAATTATTGTCTCCTCGTATAAACATATAACAAGTTGATGTCATGTAAAACTTGAGTTTTACATACGCAATGTCTCATAAACTCGGTTTCTTGCCGAAATACTAATGAATAAAAGCAGTTTAAACATGAATTTCGTGATTTTGTCCGTTTTACTAAGCAGGAAACACTTAGTAAAAGAATTGAATGACGCAATTCCACATCATATATATATATATATATATATATATATATATATATATATACACACACAGTATATCGTATTTACAACACACATTCAATAAAATAACATCACAACATCATTGAAAATCACTCTGATTGGTTTTAAAAGTAAATCTACTAATGATGATCCCATCAACACTAAAATAATATAGAAATGCCTCAAACTGTAACTCACCAGAGTTCGTGAGTAGGAAGGAAAAAAACAAAGAACTCGGTTTCCTCGGAGCATATCATGCATCACGTAACCTTTTTTTAAATACAACGTAAATTAGATGAATTCAACAAAAACACCCACAATATTGTGTGAAATACTCAACAGAAATAACCTTTTCCACAGGAGAATTCGAAGCAGCAATCTCATAACCTGGTCACTGTTTCTCTCGAGACTGCTCATCTGCGTTAGCCTGGTAATACCAGACTCTGCTACTTTACTTTGCTTCGTAGACAAAGTCTGGAATAGCATAATAGAGAAGTGTTTTCTCTCTCGCTAGGGGGCGATTTCTGAAGTTTAAAATCATTGGTTACCCGTAAGCCAATCAGATAAATTTATGTTATGCGCCGACACAGCCGCATCTAAACACAGACATCATGCATCGAACTCAAATCTATGATCGAACTTCCACTGTAAACCTGCTGTAAACACTTGATGATGCGAGCGAAATACCGGAGTGAACATGGCTGTAAACGACTTTTGCAGATTATGCGAAGTTAATCTACGCATCCATGGTACTAGCGCTTAGCGGCTACGTCACGGCTCTCAGCCGCCCTCTGTTCGTTGATTGGGCCGGCTGTTTTCAGGCCGGTGGAAAACTGAAAGATAGGCTGCTATCTCAGACTGACTACAGGAGCGAAATGAAATTAGCGGAAGTAGGAAGTCTGACCTAGTCAGGCTACATCTGCGTACCTACAGGCCACATCTAAAACCACGCGCACCACTTACGTTAACCCCTTCCTCGTACTTTGGGTGGCTTACATTTACTTTTTGTACAAATAAAATTATATGAAATTTCATCTGTTCTGTTTTTTTCAGAATGTAATGGAAAGGTGCAATATTTGTCGCTGTGATTTGCCTCTGCATAGGCTTGAAGAGCACCATCTGTGCAGCAACAGGTGTGTATAACTGTTAGGCAGAATCAATGTTTTTTTTACATTGACATTTAATAGCAATTTTGGTAAATTAACATCATTTGATATTCACAAAATATTTTATTCTATGGGATACTTTATTAACATACATTATCATTTTTTTGCCACAGAAATTAAAAGGATAGACACTCCTTGTGACTGTCACAGTGTCTGGTTGTGTTCCCTGGGTTGTCCACTAGAGGTCCTCCGTTCACCAGGTGTCAGTCACATTCAGAACTGCATTTCCCACAATCCTTGTCTGCACTCATCACTGTTCATTGCACCCAGCTGTTCCCCATCATGATTGTTAGTTTCTGTGTGTATAAATACCCTGCCTGTTTAGTGTTTGTTACGGAGTCCTTGTTATTCGTCACACCACTTCTGAGTTCTGTGTTCTTGTCTTGTTTCTTGTGTATGGATTGCTTATACGGATTTTGACCCTTGCCTGGACTGTTGTGAGTACGGATTACCCTTTATTAAATACTGCTCTTGGATCTACCTCTGTCTCCTGAGTGTGGTATCGTGACAGAAGGACTCCGTCTAAACCTAGATCCAGCGGTATGTTTTTTAATATCTCTTCCCCAGCCACCGAGCGGGAGAGAAGGGAGTTTTTTGAGGGGACCCGGTTAGTCAAGTTTCGCGGGACCCGTGGAGGTCGCAATGGAGGAGGTGGTCGAGAGGAATCTCAACACCATTATCCACTCAGGCCCCTCTTTGACCCTGGGCTGGTGAGATCCAGTCCAGAGTTTCATCCAGCGCTGTTTCCGTCCAGCCCAGAGCGCGCACTTCACCAGCGGAAACGGCGGAGGAGGAGGAAGACCTCTAGCCTCCTCAAAGGCCCGGAGGCCGTGTCCCAGCGGCCCGCCGCTTTTCTGGAGGCTGATTCAGAGACTGTTCAGGTCACGTCTGCCCAGTCAGAAACTGTTCACGTTCCGTCTGCCCAGCCAGAGACTGTTCACGTTCCGTCTGCCCAGCCAGAGACTGTTCACGTCACGTCTGCCCAGCCAGAGACTGTTCACATCACGTCTGCCCAGCCAGAGACTGTTCACGTCACGTCTGCCCAGCCAGAGACGGTTCACGTCACGTCTGCCCAGTCAGAGACGGTTCAGGACATACCCATTCTCGCAGCCGGGGGTATACTGACCGACTATTTGGAGCGTTTGGCTCGGATCCTGGACATGCCTGTGTTCGCTATTCCAGAGCCGGGGCCAGTGTCTGTTGTTCCAGAGCCAGTGTCTGCCGTTCCAGAGCCGGAGCCAGTGTCTGCCGTTCCAGAGCCGGAGCCAGTGTCTGCCGTTCCAGAGCCGGAGCCAGTGTCTGCCGTTCCAGAGCCGGAGCCAGTGTCTGCCGTTCCAGAGCCGGAGCCAGTGTCTGCCGTTCCAGAGCCGGAGCCAGTGTCTGCCGTACCAGAGCCGGAGCCAGTGTCTGCCGTACCAGAGCCGGAGCCAGTGTCTGCCGTACCAGAGCCGGAGCCAGTGTCTGCCGTACCAGAGCCGGAGCCAGTGTCTGCCGTACCAGAGCCGGAGCCAGTGTCTGCCGTACCAGAGCCGGAGCCAGTGTCTGCCGTACCAGAGCCGGAGCCAGTGTCTGCCGTACCAGAGCCGGAGCCAGTGTCTGCCGTACCAGAGCCGGAGCCAGTGTCTGCCGTACCAGAGCCGGAGCCAGTGTCTGCTGTTCCCGAGCCGGAGCCGGAGCCAGTGTCTGTTCCCGAGCCGGAGCCAGTTCCAGTGTCTGTCCCTGGATCGGAGTTAGCATCTGTTTCTGTGTTTGTGTCTGTCCTAGTTGCCGTTGCTGTTCTGGTGGCTGTTCCTGAGCCAGAGCCTGTTCCTGAGCCGGTGCCAGTGTCTGTTCCAGCTCCGGAGCCAGTGCCAGTGTCTGTTCCCGAGTCGGAGCCAGTGCCAGTGTCTGTTCCCGAGTCGGAGCCGGAGCCAGTGTCTGTTCCCGAGCCGGAGCCAGTGCCAGTGTCTGTTCCCGAGCCAGTGCCTGTTCCCGAGCCGGAGCCAGTGCCAGTGTCTGTTCCCGAGCCGGAGCCAGTGCCTGTTCCCGAGCCGGAGCCAGTGCCAGTGTCTGTTCCCGAGCCGGAGCCAGTGCCAGTGTCTGTTCCCGAGCCGAAGCCAGTTCCAGTGTCTGTTCCCGAGCCGTGGCCGCCCGAGGGGTCTTCGCCGCCCTGGCCGCCCGAGGGGTCTTCACCGCCCTGGCCGCCCGAGGGGTCTTCGCCACCCTGGCCGCCCGAGGGGTCTTCGCCACCCTGGCCGCCCGAGGGGTCTTCACCGCCCTGGCCACCCGAGGGAAAGTCTCCACCCTGGCCTCCCGATGGATTGTCGTCTTTGCCCTGGCCGTCTGCACAGCCTGCTTCGCCCTGGCCGCCTGAGGATAAGTCTCCACCCTGGCCGCCAGATGGACTGTCGTCTCCGCCCGAGGGGAGGTCTCCGCCCTGGCCGTTTGCACAGCCGGCTTCGCCCTGGTCGCCCGAGGATAAGTCTCCACCCTGGCCGCCCGATGGACTGTCTGTTTCGCCCTGGCCGCCGGCTAAGCTGTCACTCCCTGTTCCTGTTTCCCTTCATGGACCTGGCCCACCATCCCTCCCCCTGATCCTCCACCATTCCACCTCCCTCCTGAACTCTTGTGTTGTGTTGTAGTTGTTGTCGTGGAGCGTCTGGTAGCCGCTCCGTAGAGGGGGGGTTATGTCACAGTGTCTGGTTGTGTTCCCTGGGTTGTCCACTAGAGGTCCTCCGTTCACCAGGTGTCAGTCACATTCAGAACTGCATTTCCCACAATCCTTGTCTGCACTCATCACTGTTCATTGCACCCAGCTGTTCCCCATCATGATTGTTAGTTTCTGTGTGTATAAATACCCTGCCTGTTTAGTGTTTGTTACGGAGTCCTTGTTATTCGTCACACCACTTCTGAGTTCTGTGTTCTTGTCTTGTTTCTTGTGTATGGATTGCTTATACGGATTTTGACCCTTGCCTGGACTGTTGTGAGTACGGATTACCCTTTATTAAATACTGCTCTTGGATCTACCTCTGTCTCCTGAGTGTGGTATCGTGACAGTGACATGCCTGAGGCAGACCTAAAAGGTCTGCTCTGGAAGACTTTTCCTGGACTGAATCACAGAGACTTTGACATCTGTAGAGTTGACCGTTTCAGACGTGTGTTGGCTCTCACTTCAAATACTTTATCCCCAGTGTCAATTCGTAAAGAGCTGGGCCGGTCAGTTTTTTTTACATACGGCCAAAGGTAATTCGGTTTTCAAGCATGCTTTTTTTTATTATACATCTTTGGTTTTACATGCAACATACATGAAGTACAGTTACCCTTACAACAAGCATATAGATGTAAAACATTTGTTCATTAAAAGTCAAACTTCTTTTTTTTTTTTTTACTTTATCAGTACACCCACTGGAACACTTAATTTCAAAACTTTACTGTCAGCTAATTTACTAACAGAATTAGTTTATTTTCTGTATTGTATTCATATAAAATAATTTTACAAGTATTATTCAATGACCATTTACTAACATTAGTTTTATAAACAAAACAATAAAGTTAAGAATCTAAAGCACACTTTGCAATGATAATAGTGAATATTTTAATTAGTAGTACTAAAGTAATAAATGTAATAAAATACAGCAATAATATCTCTACACATTCACCAATAAGAAATGTTGTACTATAATGGCTACCACAGGTACTTTTATTTGTAAAAAACAAAAAAAAACATGTTGTCTTTGTTAAATAGGAGCCCCTGGAATTGTCTGAGGACAGCGTCTCTTCAAATACATCAGTAAGCCATCAGTGTGCCTTAACGGATATCATGATGTGAGAGCAAATGCTTTCTTCTTTTTTGTTTTGTTTTTTTGTTGATGTATATTTCACTTAAGGTTGGTGACATTGCATCTGAGAGGTCTGAAGAAATAGAAAATCTGCAGGTGGATCCTGAGGAGGAGGAAGACATTATACCTGTAAGTTTTGTACATGAAATGTGAATCAAAGTACTTTGTGAATTTTACTATACTAAATGATTGTGTATATCTTAAATCTAAAGCATTTAGATTAGGGACTTCATATTATCAGAGCAGGGACTGGAACTCAGGTCTCTGGCGTGAGAGTCAGACTCTCAACCCTTGAGCCACTGAAGGATGGTGAACCCAACAGTAAGACACACTCAGAAGAATTTGAAGAATTTGTTTTAATACAAGTACAAACCACAAAAATCCACAGCTGGAACAAAAATCTGCAAAAAGTAATCCTCAAAACACAAAACCAGTCCAACAGGGCTTTTTACAGAAATATTCAAAAAGTTTCCAAAGATCTTGAGCAAAAAACACCAGAGGAGAAAGTCCACAAAAAAGAAAAAAGAAAAGGGAATAATCCACAGGCAAGAGACAATAAAATGTCTCAGAGTTAGAGAACACTTGCTCAGGCAACTGGCTTTAGAACATCTAAATAGAATAACAAGAACGATCGTAGGGCCCATAGAAACTGTTGGGCGTGAACCAAACAAAGGAACAGCTCTCCATAGTATGTTCCTGTTGAGTATAAACTATCTTGTGTATTGCAGAAATCTTCAGTGAGATGTTTTAGCAGTGCCATATCTTCCGATTGTAGCTGCAATAAAGCTCTGTCCCATAAACATATTAAGGTTTAAAATTGACACCAATCGCTGCTGAAGAACTGTTACCTTCAAGAAATTCTTCTCACCAGAGGATCTGAAGCTTACTTATTTTATGTATCAGAGAAATCTAATACATTGTCGAACCACCCAAAAATAATCTATCAATACAGTATTATCTATTTTCTCTTTTTGTACACCTCACCTAAGGTTGGTGACATTGCGTCTGAGGAGGAGGAAGACATTCCCCCTGTAAGTTTTATACATATTAAACGTGAACCCAAGTATTTTGATAATTTTGCTACTACATTATACAGTATTAACTATTTACTCATTTGTGCACTTCACCTAAGGTTGGTGTCATTGCATCTGAGGAGGAGGTAGAACTAAAAAGTGTACATTTGGATTCTAAGGAGGAAAAAGACATTTCCCCTGTAAGTTATACATATTAAATGTGAAAGGCACTTTGTGAATTTTGCAACTGCAGCATACAGTATTACAGTAATAACTAATGATTTTTACAGAAGTGAATCAATCAAAAACTAACTTTAGCTGGACAATAACTTTATTCTAGATCTGCTGTAAAGCCAAAACAATCTCTGTTACTTTAATGTCCTATTATCACTGTAAAGCTGCTTTGAAACAGTCTGTATAGTAAAAAACGCAATATAAATGACTTGACTTATCTATTAACTATATGCTCTTTTTGTGCATCTCACCTAAAGTAGTTGACTTGGTGTGTCCATACCAAATGCTTTTTCCTGACCTGTGTTTTTAACGGAGTCGTTACAGTTTTTTCATTTCTGTTTGTCTGCCTGTTCATGTGAAGGTCATCAATGAAAGTGTTGAATTGTCACAAGGCCATCGTGTTTGTGCAGAAACGGTAAGCACTGTGTTGTGCACATTGTTTCTTTTGTGTGTGTGTGTGTGTGTGTGTGTGTGTGTGTTTGTGTGTGTGTGTGTGTGTGTGTGTGTGTGTGTGTGTGTGTGTGTGTGTGTGTGTGTGTGGCGCGCGGCACTGGAAACAAAAGCATACTCCGTCACTTTGTTCATACAGGACATCATTCAAACTGCAAAGTGTTTATTGTTTAAAGATGCCTTTTCATCAAGAACTGTATTAACTATGTCCAGTGCAGCAGGCAATATTAATCTCTCTGCAATTGTATGTGGCACTTTTTCTTTGGCAACACGATATGAGACTTTATAAGATGCCAAGTGCAATTTGTGATTGTGTGTCACACTTCTGCTGAGTAACTGAGCTGATGACTGAATTTTCTTGAGACTTCCTCTGAAAAAAAGATAACGGTTTGTCTGCAAGATCTGCATGGCGTGTACTTAAATGTCTTTCCAACTTTGCTGGTTTCAAACTCTCATTTGCCAACTTTTCACCGCATATTACGCACATTGGTATTCCTGCATGGACTGCGTCCGAACAGTTCACAAACCCAAACTTCAAAAAAAACCTTTAAATCTGAGTATGTTGCATAAAACTGAATGAAGAATAATATATTGATATATTGTTATTGATAAAAATTAAAAAAATTTATAATATTATTTTAATATTGGGCAATTTTATGTCAAATTTGTGTTGTTTAATTTAATTAATTGATTATACATTTACATTTTGATGATTACAAGTTTGAGGAAAATGTGATTAATCACAGCAAATTGTGAGATGAATTAGATTAATTCCCAGTCCTTATATATATATATATATATATATATATATATATATATATATATACATATATACACACACACACACACACACACACACACACACTTGTTTTAAATTTGTTCACGTTTTTCAAAATTCTGAGCCCGGAGCCCTCCCCCGGACAGCAAGCTAAATACCCATACTCTTTACTCTATTTAATTTGATGTAAGTTTGTAACTCATGAATCCTGAAAGGTGGAGGGGGTAGTAGGATGGGGGGCTCCAGATAAAAGCAGTGTTGCCGACTTGGCGCCTTTGTCGCTATTTTAAGCGACTTTTCAGAACTGTGCGCTGTCACTTTAACTCGGCGCGTGCAGCACAGCAGAAATAAACTCGGTGCGGAAATGAACGACACTCGTCTCATTCGTGGAGGTGGAGTTAATTGTGACAAGCAAGATTTATTGTATAAAGATGTATACTGTTCTGAGTCTGCTGTTTTTGTCAATTAAAAGTTTTAATTTAAAAAGTGGAAGAATATGGTAAACGCACATACAGTACAGAGCTTGCAAACTGTGGCTTTTTTGAAGCGCGAACTTTGAACGCGAATGTGAGCGTTGTCAACATAACTCACTGGAAACCACAAATACTCCCACTGTCCCACAGCGGCGACTTCAGTGAAAGAGGAGGGGGTTCGAGTCCTTCAGTGAAAGAGGAGGGGGTTCGAGTCCTGTCGATGGTCTCCTGCGTCTGCAGTTACCATGATCTCTTCTGACTGGCTGTGGCTGAGGTAGAGGACTCCATTCATTTTTGAATTCGATAATCGAAATTGTGACTTAATTTCGATCGGTGACACCCTTAATTACTACTGACCTATAAAGGCCTAAATGGTTTAGCTCCTGTGTATTTAACGGACCTTCTATCGCCCTACAATCCGTCACGCTCTTTAAGATCACTAAATTTGAGGCTTCTGGTCAATCCTAGGATATCTAAGTCCACTAAAGGAGGGAGGGCGTTCTCACATTTAGCTCCTAAACTCTGGAATAGCCTTCCTGATATTGTTCGAGGCTCAGACTCGCTGTCCCAGTTTAAAACTAGATCTTTTTAGCCAAGCATTCACATAATCCATCTCATAACTTTTATACTATAGTTAAATCAGATCAAATGCATTAATATTATGAACAGCAGCTATGCTGATTATTTCCCATCTGCTTTTCGGTAAATAGAGTCCGTCAGCTCCAGTTTGGATCCAGCCTCTCCTGGAGACTTCAGACCCCAACACCTGTGATGAGACGACTCAACGCCTGCAAAATGTTATGCCTTAAATTAATACATTATTGACTTAAATTAATACATTATTGACTAACTGTATTTTATATGAACATTTCTGAAATGCATTTTCTGTAAAGCTGCTTTGAAACAATATGTACTGTGACAAGCGCTATACAAATAAACTTGAATTTAATTTTATTTGTGTGTAGATATTTTGATTTGGTCTGAATTTCAGAAGTATATTTTTCTGTACTGTCCAATGTTCTGTTCTGTTTTACTCCGAGGTTAACCCAGTGGATGCTCCAGAACGGGGCATAGGCACGGGACTGCACCCCCGCGTTTAGTCGAGTCTCGATCTCAACACTGAGATGATAATATCCCCACAGTGAGGACATGAATCATCCACGAGAGCTGCCTCAGCGTGCTGAATGCCCAAACACGTGATACATCTCTCATGACTGTCAGAGGAAGATCGAGTTCGACCGCACCCAGAAACGCATAGATGGAATGGCATCTTCAAAAAGACACAAAACACACCTGTGTTTTTCTTTAGAAATGGGACCCGTCACCAGTGCCTGAGCACACTGGAACAACTGCGACAACTCTTGACAGTGAAGCACTCACCACTTCGCCCTCAACCGCGTCAACAAAACACTCTTACAAAGAAGAAAATGCTGTGGAAACAGCCGAAGAGAGCTTCCGTAGCTCGCGATCACCACTGCACTGCTGTACACACCGACACTGGGAGAGTCTTCCAAAGAACACCGACACACTCGTATAGCCGCTCGTTCAGAGCCCATCAGAAACCCAATCGGCTCCGAAGAGAAAGACAACTGGTGTGTGCATCCACTTCCGTGTGTATACCGCACTGGGGGCGGAGCGTGGATCGCACACATGCCAAAGTAGGGCTGGGCGATAAAACGATAACGATAATTATAATTTTTCTCTATAAAACGATATCAAGAGTTTGATAAATGTTCGATAATGTTTTAGCGCAAAAAGCAGAACTAAACTCATTTGAACCGCGCGCCACACGGACCATTTATCCACTCGGCTCAAAGTCCAAACGGCAGCGCGAGCTCACTAGCAGACGCCTTTACTCTGATCGTCTCGGTCACGAGATCCAGTGAGAAGTGCTTGACTTCAGCGAAGAACACAAGTGTCTCAGTGATTTATCCCAGTTTAAAGGCCGATGAAACAGCGCTGACGAACAGGAGAAACACTGTGCGCAACGATTCAGTCAGAAGCTTCTCCGTCTACAAATTCCCATCATTTACCACGAATTTACTGTAACGTTAGCCTAGTATATTACCTGCACCATGAAATGTGGGATATACATATTGAATTGTGTTATATTACTGTCTACATTAGTAATATAATACAATTCAATAATGTATTAAAGAACTAATGGAATTTAATTACAGTATTTAATGTATTTAGGCTACTGTTTTTCATACAAATACCATAGTAACCATAGAGTTACATTGTGCCATGATAGTGAGGTGCTGTAGGCTATGCCTGGTTTATCTGTGGTTATCATGATCTAAATGCATGATACTGGATGACCAATGGTTAATTTGAAAAAAACTCAAACAATCAAAATATTAAATTTTACCAAATAAAAATAAGGTTGTTACTTTTTTGTAAACTATTTTTGTTAGTGATCATAAATTTAACATAGTAAATCTGCATCTAACTCATAAAATCTGACCTAATAGTAATAATAATAATAGTTTATTAAAACACACAGAAACTCAAATGTACACAACCCACCAAAATAAAAGTTTGGTCTAAGAAATTATGAAAGAAAGTCAGCGAACACGTCCACCCGTCAGACAACCGGTTACACAGACTTACCGAAGCAGACTCCCTCGAGTCATTGTCCTCTGCGGAGGGATGGCGGCGGGGGACGGCCGCTTACGGTTCTCCTGGCCCCCTTTGGCCCGGAGGAGGTGGCGGGGCGCTTCGGGGTCCCCGGGGGGGCAGCTTGGCATCCACATTGAGGGCGTAGAACCGGTCAGCCGTGGACGTGTCGTGGCACATGAACCGAGCCACTTTGTGCCTGTCCCCGGGGCTGTGGGTGTTCTTGGCCTGTACAGAGAGGAAAGCATAGTTAGAATCAAACACACGCACGTCAGAAATTCACAAGGCAGAAAAGCTCACATGGGTGGCGATGGAGGTCCGCACGTCCGTAAAGGTCGGAGCTCCTGGCAGGTCCATCCCAGCCCATGCCTGCTGAAAGTACTGGTTCAGGTTCTTGATGAGCTGGGCTTGGAGAGGCTTGGACATGAAGAGGAATGGGTGTCCCTACCGCCCACTAAGTCCTTCCTCATAGCCAGGAACTCCACCAACCAGCCGTACTCCTCCTCGCCCAAGGCCAGCTGAGCGGCCCGAAGGCCTAGTTGGTCTTGTGGGAAGAAATCTGTGGAAACAGCGACAAACGAGTGGCGTAAGAGAGAACTGCGCAGAGAGAGAAAAAGAAAAAGAGAGAGCTAAAACCACTCACATTGATCACATAGCACCCGTCCATGTCAGTCTGCTGCGCTGCCTCCACCCCCTAAAAAAAGCAAAATTACCTGCCAATGGAATAAGAAAAATTAATTGAATTCAAAACAAAATTGAATTAATGTTGAAAAAAAATTGTAATAAAAAAAAAACAAGATTATTTTACTTATTCCATTAGCAGATAATTTTGCTTTTTTTAAGCAAAAACGTATTTCCCCAGAAAACAAGACATAATATCTTATGGCATTTTACTCATCTAGTAAACGCATCTTGATTTAAGACTTTGTAGATATTTGGACTGGAAACAAGTCACAGATACTAAATAAGAAAAGCTTTTTTTGCAGTGTAGTTCCACCAATCAACTATCGGTACCGATATATCGTCAAAACCGATGAATCGGTCGACCTCTACAATCTACATTGTTAAAAGCACTATATAAATGAAGATTAGCTTTGGGCCGCCCAAAACTCACGGATCAATTTCACAATAAGCTACAGAATACATGGCAGACTGAATCTATGCAGGAGTAATAGCAACATGTTAATAATGAGATGTTAAATGTCATTTTTCAAGGTTTTTGTTCCTGCCTTCGTCCAGAGACACTAGACTGGGCTCCAGCATCCCCACGAGAAGCCATGGAAAAGGGTTGGATGGAATGTATGTGGCATCATTTAAAGATAATCACACTCAAAAATAATCACCAATATCATACATACCGTTGCTGCTAAAAGAATTCTCTTTGAAACCACACAAGGTCTTTGTACAAGTCTTTCAGGAGTGGTGGTGGTGCTGGAGAAATGGACAGCTCGTCCTCAGACGCCTCAGTCTGCACTGACACATATACTCCTCATTCAAGCATTTCTGCAGGTTAATGAAGGGAGACTTTTTAAAGAATGTTTAAGACCACGACAGGAAAATGTAGGGAATAAATTAAAGAGATTAAAATACATAAATATTCTGTAACTGTCTAGGGAGAACACATTGAGTTATAATAGCAACACTTATAAGCTTACAAATAAATCTCCACTTTTTAGTTTTCACCAAAGAAAAAATACCTTAAAGGTAGGGTAGGTAGAATTTTTCTATCAAAATATGTTTGAACTGTCTATATATACCAACACATAATTAAAATGTAAGTACTCTGAAAAAGAAATTATAAAAATCGAGTGTCTGTAGTCCTCTCAGTGCTGTAATAAACACAGCTACTTATCTCCATTCGGGACGAATTAAATGATTGACTGGATGAAATGATTGGCTGGAGCGACTGTCACTCTCCCTCGCTACCATGGCAACCACCCCCACTGCTACAGGAGCCGCCCACACGCACGCACCCGTTTGACCCGAGGAGGGGAAGAGGCACGGACGCTAGAAAGAATCACAATTATGGCCGCGAATTTAGCAGTCAAAATTCCCAGTACCTGCATATACAGTCAGCGAAGGCAAACCAGGCAAGAAAAGGAAGACAGTATTTGAAAAGGCTATGCCCAAAAAGTCTTTGGATAAAGCAAGCAATATCAGGGCTTTCCAGCAGTGGACAACTGAGGGACATCAAGGGGCTGAAAAGTGATGGTAACAGTCTTTCATCGTGGAAGCTCTTACAATCAAAACACCGTATATGTTATGAATCTTCATATGTAGATGAAATTCCCCTTCATCACAGTGTAACTGATGGTAACAGGAAAAACGTGTAACTGATGGTAACAGGAAAAACGTGTATCAATGCAACCTGTTTTTAGCTTTGAGTTTGCCTTATGTTACTAGCTTGTTACCGAATCAAACTCAATATATTTTAAACTTTACCAGTATCGATATGCTGGCTTGATAGTGAGTACTAACAGCCATGTTAGTTGTTTATATTCATAATGATAAAGTTAGGTATTACATGTGATTCTGACATGATGTTACTCCATGCACTGCTCCTCTCCGCTCGGCGCTGGTAAACGCGTCCTCCAGCTGAGCGCGGGCGGCATCGCGCGGTCATGTGTTTTGGGGGTGTGGCTTTGGAAGGAGCCGAGACGGGAGGGGGAGGAGTTAATGGAATAATGAGCTCTGTTTATTGCACTTCTGAGAGGACTACAGACACTCGATTTTTAAAATCTCTTTTTCAGAGTACTTACATTTTAATTATGTATCGGTATATAAAGACAGTTTAAACAATTTTGGGAATTGTTATTTTTGTGCAAATTCTGCCTTTAAGGCTTGAATACCTCCCAAACACTAGAATGTGGGAATTACTTATTTAAAGTGTGATCAGAAGGTACAGTAAACGTTATGTTCTTCGTCAGTATTGGTGCGATGGTGAAAGGACCCTTTTGAAATTGCTCCATTTATTTTTTTATTTTTTTATATATTTTTTTTTAAATTTATTTATGCATTTTAAGATACATTACAAAACAGTGGGAGACAAAAGAGCACTAAAATATATAACAGTAAACAGATACACCGAAGTCCCACTAGAAAAAACAACAACAAAAAAAAAAAACAACAAAAAAAAACTTACAAGTGCAATCTAATACAATCCTGCATACAGTAAACCCAATTATATATTGACCAGACAATACAGGAGTAGTATCATCTAGGCTGATGATTGGTGGGCTTGGGGTCCGGGAGTGGGGTCCAAAATCAAACACAGAGAGCAGGGTCAAGCTGGAGAGTTAGGACATGTTCACGAAGGGGTCTCCAAAGCTTGACAAAAATAGTGCTAGATTGGCGGAGAGAGTACCTAATTTTCTCTAACTTCATGAAATAAAGAACATCTCTAACCCAGCGAGTGTGAGATGGAGGGTGAGGGCTCTTCCAATTCAATAAAATTAACCGTCTAGCCAAAAGAGTTAAAAAAGCTAAAAAGTCTGAGAAATAAGGCGGCAAAGAATGACAAGGCTGGAAAACCCCAAATAAACCAATAATTAGACAAAGTGGTATTTCCACAGAGGTTATAGCTGACAATGAGATAAAAATTTGCCTCCAAAAAGAAGACAGTGCAGGGCAGGACCAGAACATATGAATTAAAGAGGCTGAACTAGAGTGACACCGGTCACACTCCGGGTCAATAGAGGGGTTAATGCGAGCTAACCTGGTTTTGGACCAATGTGCCCTATGAACCACATTGCACTGTATGAGTCTGTGACGTGCGCAAAGAGAGGAGGAGTAAACCCTGTTCAAGACTGCTTTCCATGTCTCCTCGTTTATGTCAGTACCGATGTCTTGGGACCAGACAATGCGTAAGTTATCAGATGAAAATTGCAAATTAACAATTGTGTTCACTAATTTACAAATTGACCCTTTAGTACAAGGATCCACACTCAGAATGGTGTCCAAATCTGAAGGGGGAGGGGCATTTGGAAAGTTGACCATTTTTTTACGTACAAAGTCTCGAATTTGTAGATACCTGAAAAAATGGCTTTTAGGAATATTAAACTGGGAGGTCAACTGATCAAAAGAGGCAAAAACACTATCAATATAAAGGTCTGCAATAGAAACCAATCCATGGTCTCTCCAGGATGCATACGCACAATCCAAAATGGAGGGATGAAACGTAGGGTTAGAATGTATTGGGGATAACAAGGGGGTATTATGAAGACCAAAATGGCGCAAAAATTGGGTCCAGATTTTAAGACTGTTTTTTACAACTATATTATTTGAATATTTGATCGAGGACATTGTATATGGGAGGCATAAAAGAGCAGCCAAGGAGGAGGACATACAAGATGCGTTCTCTATGTGAAGCCAGGACGGGGGATTGACAACATTGCTTGAATGGAACCAGTTAAGGGTGGAGCGTATATTCGCTGCCCAATAGTATATTAAAAAATTAGGAATAGCCAGGCCACCTAATTGTTTTGTCTTCTGCAGAATACCTTTCCTGAGCTTAGGAGTTTTTTTATTCCAGAGAAACTTAGAAATAGAACTATCAAGTGCAACAAAAAAGGACTTTGGAATAAAAATAGGAATACACTGAAATAAATATAAAAATTTCGGGAGCACGCTCATCTTTACAATTAACCCTACCAACCAGGGATATAGGAAGGAGAGACCATCGATTAAAATCCTGTGCAAGACGATTAAGCAACGGGACAAAATTGTAATCAAATAGATCAGAAAAGCTTTTTGTGACATTTATGCCCAAATATTTAAAACTCTGAGATGAATTTTTGAAAGGCAGGGATGCTAATGGGTATTCCAAGGCAGCTGTGTTGATAGGCATTAATTCACTTTTGCCCAGATTTAATTTATAGCCTGAAATTAGGCCAAAATCTTTTAGCAAATTCAGCACCAAGGGAATAGAGGTGCCAGGGTCGGACACATATAACAAAAGATCATCCGCATATAAGGATAGCTTATGCGCCAACCCTCCCCTTTGTATGCCAGCCATTGCACTAGATCTTAGAGCAATTGCCAAAGGCTCAATAGCTATTGCAAACAGCAGGGGGGAAAGTGGGCAGCCTTGTCTAGTCCCGCGACCAAGGGAGAAATACTCAGAGTAGTTATTGTTTGTTCGTACACAGGCCAAGGGAGACGTATATAAGAGCCTAATCCAAGCTATAAATTGGTGCGGAAAACCAAATTTCTTCAGTGTGTAAAACAAATAGTGCCACTCGACTCTATCAAATGCCTTCTCAGCATCCATGGAGATAACTAATTCTGGAGATTCATTCAAAGAAGAAGAGTAAAGAATATTCAAAAGGCGCCTAATATTATGAAAAGAGTGTCTGTTTTTAATAAACCCTGTTTGGTCAGGAGAAATTATGGTCGGAAGAACAGTCTCCAGTCGCCTCGCTAGGACTTTAGCTAATAATTTCACATCTGAACAAAGTAAGGAGATGGGGCGATAATTACTACACTGAGAAGGATCTTTATCTTTCTTGAGAATTAGAGAAATAATAGCCTGCCGTAAAGATTGAGGGAGGATACCTGAGCTGTAAGACTCATTAAACATATTGAGCAAAAGAGGTGATAATTTGTCAGAGAATGTCTTTAAAAATTCTGCAGGAAAGCCATCAGGCCCTGGGCATTTACCATTCTGCATTAGACTAAGAGCAGTCTTAATTTCCTCTAAAGTAAGAGGGGCTACTAAATTTGAGGAGATATCAAAATCAATGCAAGGCACATTTAGGGAACTGAAAAAGTTATCGAATTGAGCCTCTTCAGCTCTGGTTTCCGAGGTATATAAGGAAGTGTAAAAGTTTCTGAACTCGTCATTAATAGTAAGTGGATGAACTGAAGACCCAGTTGGGGTGGAGATTTGAGTAATGAGGTGCGAGGCAGCAGACTGACGCAACTGATGGGCAAGCAGTTTACTCGATTTATCACCGAATTCATAGTAATTGCAACGAGTCTTGTGCAGAGCTTCAGTTGCCTCATTTGTAGCAAGTAGATCAAACCCTGTCTTCGCCGTGAGAAGCTTAACTAAGAGATCTGAGTTTGGAGAATTAACATAGGTAGATTGCAGGTCTGTCAAAGTATTCAAAAGATTAGCTCTCTTTTCATTCATCACTCTTCTCTTGTAAGCTGAATATGAAATAATTTCTCCTCTTAAATAAGCCTTGCATGCCTCCCAAATTGTCTTAGCTGAAACGTCCGGAGTAATATTTGTGGAAATAAAAAGGTCAATCCTATCGTTAATAACAGCAATAAAATCGGAATCATTGAGCAATAAGGAGTTAAAACGCCAAGGAGACCGGGACATTGAAAGGCCTGGTAAAGCCAGGTCGAATGTAACCGCAGCATGGTCTGAAATAACAATAGTATTGTATATACATGAGCTAGCCAATGGAAGCAATTTGTTATCGACCAGAAAATAGTCAATGCGGGAGAAAGAACGATGCACGGGTGAAAAAAAAGAAAATTGTTTTGTGTTGGAGTTAAAAAAGCGCCACAAATCAGACACCGCATATTGCTCCATAAATAGCTGAATAATCTTGCTGGATTTAGACTGCACACAGGGCCTAGATGAGGAGCGATCTATAACAGGGTCTAAACAGCAGTTAAGATCCCCACCCAGAATTAGTTGGTTGGAATGCAAATCAGGGAGGGAAAACAGAACTTTTTTGAAAAAAGCCTCATCATCCCAATTAGGACCATATACATTGGCTAAAATCAAGCAAACTCCATTGATCTGTCCTCTAATAATAATAAAACGCCCATTGGGGTCGGAGATGACTTCAGAGACAGAAAAAGGAACTGATTTATGAATCAGAATAGCAACCCCTCGAGACTTACTCAGAAAACCGGAATGGTAGAGCTGGCCCACCCATCCCTTTCTAATTCTAAGATGATCTTCAGGCCTGAGGTGTGTTTCCTGAATAAAGGCTATGCTAGTATTCAAATGTTTCAAATAATTAAGAACTTTATTTCGCTTCACCGGAGAATTTAGTCCCTTAACGTTCCAACTGGTGAATTTCAGTGCACCACGAGGTGCCGCCTTATTACTCATCACCGACATGGATAGTTAATTCTATAAACATGACCAGATTTCTGAGCCCCTGTCCACATATACAACCCAGCCAACAACCCACCTTGTTTGTAGCATGAGGATATAAAGTAGCGTAGTAATGATTGCACACGAATAGACAAATGTAAAAGAGGAGAAAGAAAAAAAAAACGAGAAAAAAAAAAAAACGAACAAAGAACCCAATAAACCACCCACCCACACACCAGCTGACAACAAAACCAGCAACTGGATCCACTTTACCATAACAGGTAAGTTTCCTAACTCCTCGTCCTCCCATATATGGTACGTAACCTCAATAATATGTGTCAACAAAAATAAAAATGACTGACAGAGTTAGACTTCAAAACAAATCTAATGTATAATAACCAGGTAATAAAATAAACAAAATAACTCAACTTGGGCAAGCGGGCATTAAAACCAGGTGCCTAAAATTAGCACACTATGCATAGATTAAGTTTTAAAGATCAAACAGAAAGATCGTTGAAGTAAACAACAAGTTAAAGTAATCCCCAACACTCACCTTTGTCAAATTTAGCAAACAGACTTATATTAAATTCACTAGCCAACAGCCAAAATTGTCCCTAAAATAATAGGAGACTGAGAGGAAGAGAATAAATAAATAAAGGGCTGTTCAAAGAATAACCAAGAAGAGAACAAATAATAAAATAAAATAAAAAAACACTTTGTCAAATTTGGCAAACAGACTGTCAGAACAAGACTGTCCATAGTAAAATGCCGTCCATCGAATCTACTACGAGTCCAAGCTCTGGATGAAGTTGTTGGCTTCCAAAACAGAAGCCAGCCATTTCTTCTCACTGTTTGGAAGGGTGATTCGCAGTCTAGCAGGGTAGAGAAGCGCAGGTTTGAGACCGTGTTTGTACAGTGACGACATCACATCTTTATACTCGGCGCGAAGTTTCAAAACCTCAGGGCAGTAATCCTCAAAGATACGGATCTTGTGTCCTTCATACAGCAGCTCACCCTTTTTGCGAGATTCACGGATGACCAGGTCTTTCACTTGAAAGCGATGAAATTGCAGAATGACAGGTCGCGGTCTCTGCCCAGGCGCTGGTTTAGGTGCGAGGCTACGATGAGCTCTGTCCAGCTCAGGCGGCGAGGTTAATACCTGAGATCCAAGGACATCCACCAGAAGCTGGGGGAAAAATGTAGTCGGACGCGGCCCCTCGATTGACTCGGGTAAGCCCAGAATTCGAATATTTTGGCGCCGGCTGCGGCTTTCGAGGTCTGAAACTTTAGCCTTGAGCCATTCATTATCCTTCTGGAGCCTCGAACACGTAGCTTCGACTTGCTCAAGCTGTTGACTAATTTCCGTAGTGCCAGACTCGAGATCACCGATGCGAATATCATGAGCTGCCACGGTGGACTGAATGCTATCTAGTTTGGTTGCCAAACTTTCGAAAGATGTTTTGAAGTCCGCGGCGATCGAGGCTCTGAGATCGTCATGCAAAGCACTGATCTCGGCTAGCGTAATGCTAGCACCCGGTGTAGAGGGGCCTTCTCGGTCTTTATCAACTTGTTTGCCCTTTCCTTTCGACATTTCACAAGTGATTGAAGTCACGAAACAGTTAATAAACAAATACTATCAGATGCCAATGAAAATGCTGAGGTTTAAATTAGAAAACACTGAAAAGTTTAGGGAGCGAGCCGCGCACAAGTCTACTCCTCAGGCGGCATAACCGGAAACCGAAATTGCTCCATTTATTATCTTCTTTCCAAAATGAATCACATATTTGATGGCCTAAACATGCTCGAAAACTCATTCAGCTTTGCACACATCAGAAGTGGCGAAATTGTTCAGCTGAAATGGGTTTCAAAATTCAGTGTGGCAAAATAGCTTGATAGCTGCTCCTACAAAATTTTAACAAAGTGCCCCTTGAGTCTAGGCCTATTCCTCGACTAGTGAGGTCTAACAATAAATATATAGGATCAAAAATCTGATCTGAACAAACATTTCCAAAGCTAGGTCTCCTAAATATTAGATCACTCACAACTAAGGCAGTTATTGTAAATGAATTGATCACAGATAATAGTTTTAAAGTACTTTGCCGTACCTGGCTTAAACCCAGTGTTTCCGCTACATTCATTCTGTCATCCAGAAATCCTCCCGCCGCGGCTGCAGCTTCTCAGTGACGTCCGATATTGTGCGCACTATTCTGTTATAGTTAAGCCCCACTACATTCATAAAACATTGTAAAGCACCATAAGGTGCACTATATAGGTTTCTGGAGCCATTCATTGTATATTCAATAA
This sequence comes from Semotilus atromaculatus, assembly GCA_031834385.1. Lineage (NCBI taxonomy): Eukaryota > Metazoa > Chordata > Actinopteri > Cypriniformes > Leuciscidae > Semotilus > Semotilus atromaculatus. The sequence continues at coordinate 5,462,024 of JAULUF010000018.1, read as the reverse complement.
CTTAATGTGAGGTACTAATGAATATTTAAGTTGTTAATTTAAAGTTAATGTAAACTTATCTCTCCAGTCCTCAGCCATTCTCCAATCAGAATTCAAACAGCGCGTCACGAAAATGATCGGCCGAAAGAGAAAAAAGGCAGAAAATATTCTCGCGCAGCTTGTTTAGTAACTTCACGAGTGGGTCTTTTCCGGTCCATGTGTGCGCACGATCTCCCTTCCGTGTGTGTGTGTGTGTGTGTGTCGGCGCGCTGTGCAGTGCTCTCTGCGTTTGCTCTGCGCGTTCTGCTCAAATAACATGTCATTTCTCAGTAGTGGACTTCTGTCTGCTATAGCCCTGCTGAGCTGGTATAGCCATGCTGGGCAACAATGGTACAATGACCTGATCTGATCACATGCTCTGGTAATAATAGCTTTGTAAGACTATAGGCCTACTTTATTTTGATAGTCAAAATTAAATCTGTTAAATCTGAATTGAATTAGATTAATTCCCAGTCCTTATTTATTTATATATATATATATATATATATATGTAGTGGGATAATTTTGGAGTATTCTGGTTACAGAGTATGGAAGTATAGCGGGGAAGGATATTTAGGGGGCACAGGTAACTTCTGGTAGTTTTTTTAGTTCCGTAGCGGGGAAGGCTATTTAGGGGCACAGGTAACTTTCACTCGCTCTTTGTCGGCTCACGCTATAGTTGGATCACAGTCGACAGGGCAACAGCACATGCGTTATAGAGCAGAGGGACGCCAAACATTGAGCGCGAGCTCAGACAGACGATTGCAGCAGTAGGTGGTCGCAAGCATGAGTGGCACGAGCGCGTCAGCGCAACTACATCGGCAGACGCGCGCGAGTATTCACACTGGAAGCGTTTGTACAGCGTCACAACAGCGGCTCCCAGGCTACATATAAGCAAGCATTTCTTTACAAAGACTTTTGTTTAAATTTGTTTTTAGAAGTTGGTCATAAACTTGATAGACTTGAAGTTTGTTCAAAGCCCAAACTGTATAATTAAAAACAAGTTTAATGGGTAGGGTAGGCTACATTTTCTATAAAATTTGAGTCTTCATTTTCTTTTCTGACATACTGCAGTTCTTGTTAAAACACACTAGACATACAAATTCTGTGCGTTTTGGGCACTTTTGTGTGAAATCATATTAATTTTGTCCATCAAAAGTGTGCTTTCACTTTAATTGAGCGTGAGCAGCGCAGCAAAAATAGACTAGCCGCCGAAACCCCCGCTTCACGCGCTGCTCCTGCTCGCGGTGTGTAAGGCAAGTCGAATGGATTTGGGAAATGGACCGGCCGGTATTTTATATTTTCGGAGCTGGAAAGAAAGACGTATTTGCAATCACATCGATAGGCTATTGCCCGCATAATCATACAGTATGATCAAATATTGGGGGGGACAAATTGTCGTCCTTTGAATATTGGGGGGGGACGTGTCCCCCTGTCCCCCCATAGAATTACGCCTATGTGTGTATGTGTATATGGTAAAATGTGAGAATGCGGTCTCATAATTGTTTTTTCCTTACAGAAGACTGTTAGTGTGATTGCCTGTCACTGTTTTTCTTTCACCTTGTACTGTTTTGGGCCTAATTGGTTTATTTATTTCTTTTTATTTGTTTCTATTTATTTGCATTATTTTGGGCTAGGGTAATGTGCAATATTACCCACGTTTGTATAATTATACTGTAGTTTAGTTCGATGATGGTGACCTTTATATCTGTGTGACCCACCTTATTGTGTTGGTTTAAACTGTTATTGTGAACATGCACTGTATTTATGATTAGGACTCATAATGAAGATTTACGGTTTTACTTCATCATGCCGTTAGATAGTCTATATATGCGTCAGTTTCACTAACGGGTCAAGGCGGTCGCTGGCGCGGACATTTAAGAAGGAATGGATATTTGCTTCAAGTGATAGGCTTGGTGAGTCAAATTATATTTGTATTGTCTTTCTGTATATGTATAATTTTCTTTAGATTTTCTGTCTAAAAGTGACCAAAAATACATTTAACTCCAGTTCACCATCGGTGTCGCCAAACTGCTCCGTCTCCAGAACGTTCGTACGCATGGGTCAGAGTTTGCGTGCAGGTGCGCAAATTTTCCCGTCAAGTTTGTTATTATAAATCACAACTTATGCGTCGGAAGTAGCGTACGCATCTTTCAGGGCCTGTTTTGTGTGTACGGAACGGTTATAAATGAGGCCCCCGGACAGCAAGCCAAATACCCAAACTCTTTAATTTGATGTAAGTTTGTAACTCATGAATCCTGAAAGGCTGAGGGCATGGCGAGGGTAGTAGGATGGGGGGCTCCAGATAAAAGCAGTGTTGCCAACTTAGCGCCTTTGTCGCTATTTTAAGCAACTTTTCAGACCCCTTTAACGAAATTTTTTCAAAAAAGCGCCTAGCGACAAATCTAGCGACTTTTTGGACAAATTTGAGTAACCTTCAAATGTTGCCAGTACTGTTCTGCGAGGTGTTGATTCCTCCCTGCGTCGACCCTGTTCAGTGATTGGCTGAGAGCAGCAGCACTTTCTGCACACGGCGGCTGACGGACGGGAATGAGCAGTTTCATTTCAACAGACTTAACACTTATCTGCTTCTCTTTTATTTTAATTTTAATTTCCAATCTTTTCTTGTGCTTATCACTTGTTATACTCACTATCACCAAGCTTTAGTTCATCCAGTATCCAGTACACATATAATTTTTTTTGTCATTCACTATAATCGTTCTATTGTCTGACAAAAAAAAATATATAGGAAATGAGAACAGTTTTATTGGACATTCGACTATATTATAATTCAGTAGCCTATGTGAGCATGAATTTGGAGAGGCATTAGGCAGGCAGAACGCGAGTATGACGTGATGATGTCATGGATATACTAATTGGCGTATTTAGCGACATTCTGGGAAGGCATTACTTTCCTTTGAAAATAGTTGGCAACACTGGAGAAAAGTTTGCCTAGGGTCTCCAATTGCCTGACCATCTGGCAGACCGGGCACTTTCCTTTTGACTTCAGTTTGAGTGCACTTGTCCATTTAAGCTCAAAAGAAAGAGAAAGAGAAAGAGCCCTGAATTCGGCGTTCACGTGCTCTCAGCGCGACCCTGTACGTGCACAGAAAACAGCGCACGAGCACACTCGAGCAAACTGACGGAGTCCGACATTGTCGAATGTTTTTTTCGTATTCGTGATTCGGTGGCTCTAAATTGTCAAAACACAATTCAAACTGCTTGCTACGGATGCAAAAAACGCCGAAAATCGAACCCGATCTGATTTTTTTTTATGACAGACGAAAGAGTCAGTGTGCAAAGCGTGATGACAACGTGAGGTCGTATTTATTTTTTAAATTCCGAATTTCGGACTCGGTGTGCAAGGGCTTTTAGTCATCATGCCATGCCTGACTGACTAGACTTATTAAAAACACATGCAAATGAAATCATGATAAACTTTCACTGTGATGGGTACATTTGCAGTTAATCCGCGAATCCCCCCACCCCCCATATTTTAACCCACTTAAGGTGAAATCTAAAATTATATTAAGAATAATAATAAGTATTATTGTTATTTCAAAATGTGGCAGTTTTAAACTACTTACGTGACATTTTCTAGGCGTGCACGTCGGTGACTTCATTTTCATCCTCTGAGAGTTTACCCAGTGCGTTAGGCTTTATAGTGTCCGGTTCACGAACGAGTCGTTGGAGAAGCTCCTGCAGATTTGGGCGGGGCTGCACGTCTCTTCCCGCCAACATCTCTTCTTTTTTATTCTTTTTTATTTATTTATTGAAAACATGTAAACAGAGAAGAAAACAGTCACAATATAGAACAAATAAACGAAAAAAAAGACACAAGACAGGGGTATATAACTAATCAGAAAAGATTACATATCAAAGGAAAAGATTAAAAGACTTACATATTTCAATTGTTTTTAAAGCCTTCTTGTTACACAAAACAGAGATAGTCCCAAAGTAATGTTGTACATCAGTAAGCAAAATATAGAAAAGGTTTCTGACCTGAAAATTTACATTTATGTCTATAAAATTTTGTCAACAAAAAAAGCTTAAGTAAGAATATTTTGTTTTTGTGTCAAATGAACAATTCCAAACAAAACATTTTCCCAAAGTAGAGAAAAATCCTTTGATTTTTGAGAAAAATTTTCTCAATAACAAATCGACCAAAGTTTTTCCACAATAATTTAGAATAATGGCAGCCAAAATAAATGCACGATAGTCTCTGGGTGTTGTTTACAAAAACAGTTCCCATTAATATCTTTTTTGAATTTCTGTATTAACGGGATATACACCATGGACAATTCGAAAGGAAACTTCTCTTATCTTATTAGTAATTAAGTATCTATTCTGAATCAGCCAAACCTTTCTCCAGACAATACTGGGAAGAAAAGCATTCCAATAAACTGACATTTGGAACTGATACACATTCATTAAGAAATAATAGAGGTATCGATCTATTAGAAGAATTGGAAGAAAAGCAATATTTCCCCACCACTGTAGCATGAGGATCTAAAGGAGGTAAAGAAGGGGTAGGAGATATGTTGGAACAATCTAATAACTCCAGATTGGTACAAGCTCAATGAGGCTCAATCTTTAGCAGAGGAAATCTGATCATTTCGTTCTTCTGCTCAGTTGTCTGTTGTGACTCTTAACAGAACTGAAGATGTCAGTGAGCTGATGATCATTTCGTTCTTCTGCTCAGTTGTCTGCTGTGACTCTTAACAGAACTGAAGATGTCAGTGAGCTGATGATCATGTCGTTCTTCTGCTCAGTTGTCTGGCGTGACTCTTAACAGAACTGAAGATGTCAGTGAGCTGATGATCATGTCGTTCTTCTGCTCAGTTGTCTGGTGTGACTCTTAACAGAACTGAAGATGTCAGTGAGCTGATGATCATGTCGTTCTTCTGCTCAGTTGTCTGGCGTGACTCTTAACAGAACTGAAGATGTCAGTGAGCTGATGATCATGTCGTTCTTCTGCTCAGTTGTCTGGCGTGACTCTTAACAGAACTGAAGATGTCAGTGAGCTGATGATCATGTCGTTCTTCTGCTCAGTTGTCTGGTGTGACTCTTAACAGAACTGAAGATGTCAGTGAGCTGATGATCATGTCGTTCTTCTGCTCAGTTGTCTGGTGTGACTCTTAACAGAACTGAAGATGTCAGTGAGCTGATGATCATGTCGTTCTTCTGCTCAGTTGTCTGGCGTGACTCTTAACAGAACTGAAGATGTCAGTGAGCTGATGATCATGTCGTTCTTCTGCTCAGTTGTCTGGTGTGACTCTTTACAGAACTGAAGATGTCAGTGAGCTGATGATCATTTCGTTCTTCTGCTCAGTTGTCTGCTGTGACTCTTAACAGAACTGAAGATGTCAGTGAGCTGATGATCATGTCGTTCTTCTGCTCAGTTGTCTGCTGTGACTCTTAACAGAACTGAAGATGTCAGTGAGCTGATGATCATGTCGTTCTTCTGCTCAGTTGTCTGCTGTGACTCTTAACAGAACTGAAGATGTCAGTGAGCTGATGATCATTTCCTTCTTCTGCTCAGTTGTCTGGTGTGACTCTAAACAGAACTGAAGATGTCAGTGAGCTGATGATCATTTCGTTCTTCTGCTCAGTTGTCTGGTGTGACTCTTTACAGAACTGAAGATGTCAGTGAGCGGATGATCATGTCGTTCTTCTGCTCAGTTGTCTGGTGTGACTCTTAACAGAACTGAAGATGTCAGTGAGCTGATGATCATGTCGTTCTTCTGCTCAGTTGTCTGGTGTGACTCTTAACAGAACTGAAGATGTCAGTGAGCTGATGATCATGTCGTTCTTCTGCTCAGTTGTCTGGTGTGACTCTTAACAGAACTGAAGATGTCGGTGAGCTGATGATCATGTCGTTCTTCTGCTCAGTTGTCTGCTGTGACTCTTAACAGAACTGAAGATGTCAGTGAGCTGATGATCATGTCGTTCTTCTGCTCAGTTGTCTGGTGTGACTCTTAACAGAACTGAAGATGTCAGTGAGCTGATGATCATGTCGTTCTTCTGCTCAGTTGTCTGGTGTGACTCTTAACAGAACTGAAGATGTCAGTGAGCTGATGATCATGTCGTTCTTCTGCTCAGTTGTCTGCTGTGACTCTTAACAGAACTGAAGATGTCAGTGAGCTGATGATCATTTCGTTCTTCTGCTCAGTTGTCTGGTGTGACTCTGAACAGAACTGAAGATGTCAGTGAGCTGATGATCATGTCGTTCTTCTGCTCAGTTGTCTGGTGTGACTCTTAACAGAACTGAAGATGTCAGTGAGCTGATGATCATTTCGTTCTTCTGCTCAGTTGTCTGGTGTGACTCTGAACAGAACTGAAGATGTCAGTGAGCTGATGATCATGTCGTTCTTCTGCTCAGTTGTCTGCTGTGACTCTTAACAGAACTGAAGATGTCAGTGAGCTGATGATCATGTCGTTCTTCTGCTCAGTTGTCTTGTGTGACTCTTAACAGAACTGAAGATGTCAGTGAGCTGATGATCACGTCGTTCTTCTGCTCAGTTGTCTGGTGTGACTCTTAACAGAACTGAAGATGTCAGTGAGCGGATGATCATTTCGTTCTTCTGCTCAGTTGTCTGGTGTCACTCTTAACAGAACTGAAGATGTCAGTGAGCTGATGATCATTTCGTTCTTCTGCTCAGTTGTCTGGTGTGACTCTTAACAGAACTGAAGATGTCGGTGAGCTGATGATCATGTCGTTCTTCTGCTCAGTTGTCTGGTGTGACTCTTTACAGAACTGAAGATGTCAGTGAGCGGATGATCATGTCGTTCTTCTGCTCAGTTGTCTGGTGTGACTCTTAACAGAACTGAAGATGTCGGTGAGCTGATGATCATGTCGTTCTTCTGCTCAGTTGTCTGCTGTGACTCTTAACAGAACTGAAGATGTCAGTGAGCTGATGATCATTTCGTTCTTCTGCTCAGTTGTCTGGTGTGACTCTGAACAGAACTGAAGATGTCAGTGAGCTGATGATCATTTCGTTCTTCTGCTCAGTTGTCTGGTGTGACTCTTTACAGAACTGAAGATGTCAGTGAGCGGATGATCATGTCGTTCTTCTGCTCAGTTGTCTGGTGTGACTCTTAACAGAACTGAAGATGTCAGTGAGCTGATGATCATGTCGTTCTTCTGCTCAGTTGTCTGGTGTGACTCTTAACAGAACTGAAGATGTCAGTGAGCTGATGATCATGTCGTTCTTCTGCTCAGTTGTCTGGTGTGACTCTTAACAGAACTGAAGATGTCGGTGAGCTGATGATCATGTCGTTCTTCTGCTCAGTTGTCTGCTGTGACTCTTAACAGAACTGAAGATGTCAGTGAGCTGATGATCATGTCGTTCTTCTGCTCAGTTGTCTGGTGTGACTCTTAACAGAACTGAAGATGTCAGTGAGCTGATGATCATGTCGTTCTTCTGCTCAGTTGTCTGGTGTGACTCTTAACAGAACTGAAGATGTCAGTGAGCTTATGATCATGTCGTTCTTCTGCTCAGTTGTCTGCTGTGACTCTTAACAGAACTGAAGATGTCAGTGAGCTGATGATCATTTCGTTCTTCTGCTCAGTTGTCTGGTGTGACTCTGAACAGAACTGAAGATGTCAGTGAGCTGATGATCATGTCGTCCTTCTGCTCAGTTGTCTGGTGTGACTCTTAACAGAACTGAAGATGTCAGTGAGCTGATGATCATTTCGTTCTTCTGCTCAGTTGTCTGGTGTGACTCTGAACAGAACTGAAGATGTCAGTGAGCTGATGATCATGTCGTTCTTCTGCTCAGTTGTCTGCTGTGACTCTTAACAGAACTGAAGATGTCAGTGAGCTGATGATCATTTCGTTCTTCTGCTCAGTTGTCTGGTGTGACTCTTAACAGAACTGAAGATGTCAGTGAGCTGATGATCATTTCGTTCTTCTGCTCAGTTGTCTGGTGTGACTCTTTACAGAACTGAAGATGTCAGTGAGCGGATGATCATGTCGTTCTTCTGCTCAGTTGTCTGGTGTGACTCTTAACAGAACTGAAGATGTCAGTGAGCTGATGATCATGTCGTTCTTCTGCTCAGTTGTCTGGTGTGACTCTTAACAGAACTGAAGATGTCAGTGAGCTGATGATCATGTCGTTCTTCTGCTCAGTTGTCTGGTGTGACTCTTAACAGAACTGAAGATGTCGGTGAGCTGATGATCATGTCGTTCTTCTGCTCAGTTGTCTGCTGTGACTCTTAACAGAACTGAAGATGTCAGTGAGCTGATGATCATGTCGTTCTTCTGCTCAGTTGTCTGGTGTGACTCTTAACAGAACTGAAGATGTCAGTGAGCTGATGATCATGTCGTTCTTCTGCTCAGTTGTCTGGTGTGACTCTTAACAGAACTGAAGATGTCAGTGAGCTGATGATCATGTCGTTCTTCTGCTCAGTTGTCTGCTGTGACTCTTAACAGAACTGAAGATGTCAGTGAGCTGATGATCATTTCGTTCTTCTGCTCAGTTGTCTGGTGTGACTCTGAACAGAACTGAAGATGTCAGTGAGCTGATGATCATGTCGTCCTTCTGCTCAGTTGTCTGGTGTGACTCTTAACAGAACTGAAGATGTCAGTGAGCTGATGATCATTTCGTTCTTCTGCTCAGTTGTCTGGTGTGACTCTGAACAGAACTGAAGATGTCAGTGAGCTGATGATCATGTCGTTCTTCTGCTCAGTTGTCTGCTGTGACTCTTAACAGAACTGAAGATGTCAGTGAGCTGATGATCATGTCGTTCTTCTGCTCAGTTGTCTTGTGTGACTCTTAACAGAACTGAAGATGTCAGTGAGCTGATGATCACGTCGTTCTTCTGCTCAGTTGTCTGGTGTGACTCTTAACAGAACTGAAGATGTCAGTGAGCGGATGATCATTTCGTTCTTCTGCTCAGTTGTCTGGTGTCACTCTTAACAGAACTGAAGATGTCAGTGAGCTGATGATCATTTCGTTCTTCTGCTCAGTTGTCTGGTGTGACTCTTAACAGAACTGAAGATGTCGGTGAGCTGATGATCATGTCGTTCTTCTGCTCAGTTGTCTGGTGTGACTCTTTACAGAACTGAAGATGTCAGTGAGCGGATGATCATGTCGTTCTTCTGCTCAGTTGTCTGGTGTGACTCTTAACAGAACTGAAGATGTCGGTGAGCTGATGATCATGTCGTTCTTCTGCTCAGTTGTCTGCTGTGACTCTTAACAGAACTGAAGATGTCAGTGAGCTGATGATCATGTCGTTCTTCTGCTCAGTTGTCTGGTGTGACTCTTAACAGAACTGAAGATGTCAGTGAGCTGATGATCATTTCGTTCTTCTGCTCAGTTGTCTGGTGTGACTCTTAACAGAACTGAAGATGTCGGTGAGCTGATGATCATTTCGTTCTTCTGCTCAGTTGTCTGGTGTGACTCTGAACAGAACTGAAGATGTCAGTGAGCTGATGATCATTTCGTTCTTCTGCTCAGTTGTCTGGTGTGACTCTTAACAGAACTGAAGATGTCAGTGAGCTGATGATCATTTCGTTCTTCTGCTCAGTTGTCTGGTGTGACTCTTAACAGAACTGAAGATGTCAGTGAGCTAGGGCTGGGCGATTTTAGGCAAAAAAAAAATCTTCGATTTTTAAAGAAAAATTCGAGTTTCGATTCGATTTTCGATTTTTTTTTCAATGCACTTAAAAAATGACTGCAGACATCAGATATAGAGTCAAAAGTGCAACTTTATTGCTATGATTGTCCTCAAGAGTTAACATGTGTAGAATCCCAAAACAAAAAGTAAATGAGGCTCTGTCATTCAACAATTTCAAGCTTTAACCCAGGTTTAAGCAAAAGTGCAACAACTTCACAGTAGCTTAAATTTTCTGTTCAAGAAATCAGATAATTACAAATTTTGTAACATATAACATTACAATTAAAAAAATTAACTCTTCTCAGTATACAGTGTGAATATAAAAAATGAAACATGCCTGTGGCAGACATATAGCCTGCTCAAAGAGTGAACAAATGTAAACTTTTATCTATAACAACAAAACAAGTGCTTGTTAGATCTCTGAAACATTTTGCATGCTCATTCTAAACATTTTTTGCAAGAAAGATGAGCCTGTCCACAACCTCTGGCTTAAGGCAGGCCCGGTTGCAGGTAACTATTCCCCCACCCACACTAAATACCCTCTCTGAGGGGGCACTAGTGGCTGGAATAGAAAGATATTTTTTAGCCAGTAAGCTTAGCCTTGGAAAGTTGGGCTGATGCAGCTTCCACCATTCAAGAGGATCTGTGTCTGGCTCTATGTCTGGAATAAGGAAATATGTTGCAAGCTCAGTCTCAATTTTTGTTTTCTCAGATTGTGGGTGTGGCGTGGTGGATGGTGCACTGTTTTTAAAGAAGGAACCCAGAGTCATTTTCTTTTTTGGTGGGGTGTTCTCTTGAACAGCTGATGGACCAGCTTCCTCTGTGGTAGAGTTGCAGAGATCTCAGACACCGCTCTTTTTTTGATAACTTCCAGTTTGCTAGCATCAATGTAGGTTGCACGGAACCTCGGGTCTAAAAGTGTGGCCATGTCCAAAAGTTCCTCTTTCTCCAAATCACAGTATTTACTTTCGAGGTAACCCATGATGTTAGCTTTGATTGTTTTTGTTAGCTCCAAATCTTCCTCCTCTGGCAGGAGGAGACTTGTTTTAAACAAATGCAGCACTGGTTTGATGCATGACACACTGACATATGATTCCCCTGACAGTGCATCAGTGAAGTCCTGGAGAGGTTTCACTGCTTTGTTGGTAGCTTCTAATACTTCCAAATCTTGCCACGTGGGAACAAGATGACGCGTTTTCTTGTCCGCACCCAGGACACGAGTTATTGCCTTCTCTTGCTCAAGAAAGCGCTCAATCATCTTTTGACGAGACCCCCAACGTGTTGGGGATTCTGAGATCAAAAGATGCTGGGGAAGTCCAAGCTCAGCCTGCACCTCTGTCATGTCTCGCCTTTTTTTCCAGCTGTAGGAGAAGGCTGATACAGCTTTTTTGCAGACCCCTATGGCCCGATCGATCCTTGTATCCTTCACACCATTCTCTGTAATAAATGTGAAAAGATATTTAGTATATTTTTTGTCACTCCAAACTATATATTTGAGTTTTCAAAATTGTTTTGTACTTTTATCACAATTTTAATAGCTGTAACACAGTTTAATACATAATGTATAATGAATGCAGATAAAGGAAAAGTCAGGTTTATTTATGTAAATAGACTAAAATAAACTGTAAATATGAATTTATGTCTGTGTGTAAACCAGTTGAAATATATACCATGTTCTGGCTATTAAATTATGAGCAAACAGTACTTTACAATGTGCAAGTATGTGCACATATTTATTCTTACACCAACTCTTACCTATAGCGTTGTGGAGTCTGTGGCCAAAACACTGCAAGCTGGGCCAGTTGTTGTCCTTAAGGGCTTTTATGATGTTGGTGCCACTATCAGTTGTCATGCAGACGAGTCGTTCCTCCGAAAGTCCCCAGGATCTGAGAGCGTCTTTTAAGCCATGGGCAATTATCTCACCAGTGTGGTTGTCGGGGAAATACGCTGTCTGAAGGCAGATGCTGCGCAGAGTGCAACTAATGTTGATGTAGTGAACCGTCAGACTCAGATATGGCTGCATCGTCCGGCTGGACCACAGGTCCGTTGTGGCTGAGTAAAACTGCATCTCCTCCAGCTCATTGCGGATCTTTTCCCGAGTTGTATTGTACAGGTGAGGCAGCGCTACATTGGCGAAATACTTGCGACTGGGGACAACGTACCTCGCATCTAATACTTTCAGCATGTGATTAAAGCCTCGCTTTTCGACAGAATAAATTGGCAGCATGTCTGTGGCAATATAAAACGTGATCGCCTCTGTAATCGCTTTCCATCGCGCTCCGTTCTTATCATAAGGCACACAGTTTGTAAAGCTCTCAGGAAGTGTAGTTTGCTTTTTAGCAGGTGTGCTGCTAGAGGAGCCGGTTTCGCTACGGAGCCGGCTGCACTTCTCCCATTCTTCGCGATGTTTATTCCTCAGGTGCTGGAAAAGATTTGTTGTACTGCTGCTTCCAGTAGCAACAGCCTTGAAACATATTTTGCAGCAAGGCTTTGTCTGTGTTTTGTCTGCTGCATCAAAACCAAACCAGTTCCAAATTACGGAATTACCTGTGCCTTTCTTTGGAAGTAACGTTAGTTCTCTGCTACACGCTGCCATGTTGTTTTGACTGTGTTTCGCGGGGCGGGGGCTGGCTCATATCGCGCTACGGTAACCTGACGGTAACGCACAAGGACGAAACGCGGAAAAGTCCGAAAAAACTATTGTGGCAAAAAACTCGAGTTTGCAAAATAAAAATCGTTTTAAACTACAAAATCGATAAATCAATAAAATCGATTTTTTGCCCAGCCCTACAGTGAGCTGATGATCATGTCGTTCTTCTGCTCAGTTGTCTGGTGTGACTCTTAACAGAACTGAAGATGTCAGTGAGCTGATGATCATGTCGTTCTTCTGCTCAGTTGTCTGGTGTGACTCTTGACAGAACTGAAGATGTCAGTGAGCTGATGATCATTTCGTTCTTCTGCTCAGTTGTCTGCTGTGACTCTTGACAGAACTGAAGATGTCAGTGAGCTGATGATCATTTCGTTCTTCTGCTCAGTTGTCTGGTGTGACTCTGAACAGAACTGAAGATGTCAGTGAGCTGATGATCATTTCGTTCTTCTGCTCAGTTGTCTGGTGTGACTCTTAACAGAACTGAAGATGTCAGTGAGCTGATGATCATGTCGTTCTTCTGCTCAGTTGTCTGCTGTGACTCTTAACAGAACTGAAGATGTCAGTGAGCTGATGATCATTTCGTTCTTCTGCTCAGTTGTCTGCTGTGACTCTTAACAGAACTGAAGATGTCAGTGAGCTGATGATCATGTCGTTCTTCTGCTCAGTTGTCTGCTGTGACTCTTAACAGAACTGAAGATGTCAGTGAGCTGATGATCATGTCGTTCTTCTGCTCAGTTGTCTGCTGTGACTCTAACAGAACTGAAGATGTCAGTGAGCTGATGATCATTTCGTTCTTCTGCTCAGTTGTCTGGTGTGACTCTAACAGAACTGAAGATGTCAGTGAGCTGATGATCATTTCGTTCTTCTGCTCAGTTGTCTGGTGTGACTCTTAACAGAACTGAAGATGTCAGTGAGCTGATGATCATTTCGTTCTTCTGCTCAGTTGTCTGGTGTGACTCTGAACAGAACTGAAGATGTCAGTGAGCTGATGATCATTTCGTTCTTCTGCTCAGTTGTCTGGTGTGACTCTTAACAGAACTGAAGATGTCAGTGAGCTGATGATCATGTCGTTCTTCTGCTCAGTTGTCTGCTGTGACTCTTAACAGAACTGAAGATGTCAGTGAGCTGATGATCATGTCGTTCTTCTGCTCAGTTGTCTGGTGTGACTCTTAACAGAACTGAAGATGTCAGTGAGCTGATGATCATGTCGTTCTTCTGCTCAGTTGTCTGGTGTGACTCTTGACAGAACTGAAGATGTCAGTGAGCTGATGATCATGTCGTTCTTCTGCTCAGTTGTCTGGTGTGACTCTTAACAGAACTGAAGATGTCAGTGAGCTGATGATCATGTCGTTCTTCTGCTCAGTTGTCTGGTGTGACTCTTGACAGAACTGAAGATGTCAGTGAGCTGATGATCATTTCGTTCTTCTGCTCAGTTGTCTGCTGTGACTCTTGACAGAACTGAAGATGTCAGTGAGCTGATGATCATTTCGTTCTTCTGCTCAGTTGTCTGGTGTGACTCTGAACAGAACTGAAGATGTCAGTGAGCTGATGATCATTTCGTTCTTCTGCTCAGTTGTCTGGTGTGACTCTTAACAGAACTGAAGATGTCAGTGAGCTGATGATCATGTCGTTCTTCTGCTCAGTTGTCTGCTGTGACTCTTAACAGAACTGAAGATGTCAGTGAGCTGATGATCATGTCGTTCTTCTGCTCAGTTGTCTGGTGTGACTCTTAACAGAACTGAAGATGTCAGTGAGCTGATGATCATTTCGTTCTTCTGCTCAGTTGTCTGGTGTGACTCTTAACAGAACTGAAGATGTCAGTGAGCTGATGATCATGTCGTTCTTCTGCTCAGTTGTCTGGTGTGACTCTTAACAGAACTGAAGATGTCAGTGAGCTGATGATCATGTCGTTCTTCTGCTCAGTTGTCTGGTGTGACTCTTAACAGAACTGAAGATGTCAGTGAGCTGATGATCATGTCGTTCTTCTGCTCAGTTGTCTGCTGTGACTCTTAACAGAACTGAAGATGTCAGTGAGCTGATGATCATGTCGTTCTTCTGCTCAGTTGTCTGGTGTGACTCTTAACAGAACTGAAGATGTCAGTGAGCTGATGATCATTTCGTTCTTCTGCTCAGTTGTCTGGTGTGACTCTTAACAGAACTGAAGATGTCAGTGAGCTGATGATCATTTCGTTCTTCTGCTCAGTTGTCTGCTGTGACTCTTAACATAACTGAAGATGTCAGTGAGCTGATGATCATTTCGTTCTTCTGCTCAGTTGTCTGCTGTGACTCTAACAGAACTGAAGATGTCAGTGAGCTGATGATCATTTCGTTCTTCTGCTCAGTTGTCTGGTGTGACTCTTAACAGAACTGAAGATGTCAGTGAGCTGATGATCATTTCGTTCTTCTGCTCAGTTGTCTGGTGTGACTCTGAACAGAACTGAAGATGTCAGTGAGCTGATGATCATTTCGTTCTTCTGCTCAGTTGTCTGGTGTGACTCTTAACAGAACTGAAGATGTCAGTGAGCTGATGATCATGTCGTTCTTCTGCTCAGTTGTCTGCTGTGACTCTTAACAGAACTGAAGATGTCAGTGAGCTGATGATCATGTCGTTCTTCTGCTCAGTTGTCTGGTGTGACTCTTAACAGAACTGAAGATGTCAGTGAGCTGATGATCATTTCGTTCTTCTGCTCAGTTGTCTGGTGTGACTCTGAACAGAACTGAAGATGTCAGTGAGCTGATGATCATGTCGTTCTTCTGCTCAGTTGTCTGCTGTGACTCTTAACAGAACTGAAGATGTCAGTGAGCTGATGATCATGTCGTTCTTCTGCTCAGTTGTCTTGTGTGACTCTTAACAGAACTGAAGATGTCAGTGAGCTGATGATCACGTCGTTCTTCTGCTCAGTTGTCTGGTGTGACTCTTAACAGAACTGAAGATGTCAGTGAGCGGATGATCATTTCGTTCTTCTGCTCAGTTGTCTGGTGTCACTCTTAACAGAACTGAAGATGTCAGTGAGCTGATGATCATTTCGTTCTTCTGCTCAGTTGTCTGGTGTGACTCTTAACAGAACTGAAGATGTCGGTGAGCTGATGATCATGTCGTTCTTCTGCTCAGTTGTCTGGTGTGACTCTTTACAGAACTGAAGATGTCAGTGAGCGGATGATCATGTCGTTCTTCTGCTCAGTTGTCTGGTGTGACTCTTAACAGAACTGAAGATGTCGGTGAGCTGATGATCATGTCGTTCTTCTGCTCAGTTGTCTGCTGTGACTCTTAACAGAACTGAAGATGTCAGTGAGCTGATGATCATTTCGTTCTTCTGCTCAGTTGTCTGGTGTGACTCTGAACAGAACTGAAGATGTCAGTGAGCTGATGATCATTTCGTTCTTCTGCTCAGTTGTCTGCTGTGACTCTTAACAGAACTGAAGATGTCAGTGAGCTGATGATCATGTCGTTCTTCTGCTCAGTTGTCTGCTGTGACTCTTAACAGAACTGAAGATGTCAGTGAGCTGATGATCATTTCCTTCTTCTGCTCAGTTGTCTGGTGTGACTCTAAACAGAACTGAAGATGTCAGTGAGCTGATGATCATTTCGTTCTTCTGCTCAGTTGTCTGGTGTGACTCTTAACAGAACTGAAGATGTCAGTGAGCTGATGATCATTTCGTTCTTCTGCTCAGTTGTCTGGTGTGACTCTTTACAGAACTGAAGATGTCAGTGAGCGGATGATCATGTCGTTCTTCTGCTCAGTTGTCTGGTGTGACTCTTAACAGAACTGAAGATGTCAGTGAGCTGATGATCATGTCGTTCTTCTGCTCAGTTGTCTGGTGTGACTCTTAACAGAACTGAAGATGTCAGTGAGCTGATGATCATGTCGTTCTTCTGCTCAGTTGTCTGGTGTGACTCTTAACAGAACTGAAGATGTCGGTGAGCTGATGATCATGTCGTTCTTCTGCTCAGTTGTCTGCTGTGACTCTTAACAGAACTGAAGATGTCAGTGAGCTGATGATCATGTCGTTCTTCTGCTCAGTTGTCTGGTGTGACTCTTAACAGAACTGAAGATGTCAGTGAGCTGATGATCATGTCGTTCTTCTGCTCAGTTGTCTGGTGTGACTCTTAACAGAACTGAAGATGTCAGTGAGCTGATGATCATGTCGTTCTTCTGCTCAGTTGTCTGCTGTGACTCTTAACAGAACTGAAGATGTCAGTGAGCTGATGATCATTTCGTTCTTCTGCTCAGTTGTCTGGTGTGACTCTGAACAGAACTGAAGATGTCAGTGAGCTGATGATCATGTCGTTCTTCTGCTCAGTTGTCTGGTGTGACTCTTAACAGAACTGAAGATGTCAGTGAGCTGATGATCATTTCGTTCTTCTGCTCAGTTGTCTGGTGTGACTCTGAACAGAACTGAAGATGTCAGTGAGCTGATGATCATGTCGTTCTTCTGCTCAGTTGTCTGCTGTGACTCTTAACAGAACTGAAGATGTCAGTGAGCTGATGATCATGTCGTTCTTCTGCTCAGTTGTCTTGTGTGACTCTTAACAGAACTGAAGATGTCAGTGAGCTGATGATCACGTCGTTCTTCTGCTCAGTTGTCTGGTGTGACTCTTAACAGAACTGAAGATGTCAGTGAGCGGATGATCATTTCGTTCTTCTGCTCAGTTGTCTGGTGTCACTCTTAACAGAACTGAAGATGTCAGTGAGCTGATGATCATTTCGTTCTTCTGCTCAGTTGTCTGGTGTGACTCTTAACAGAACTGAAGATGTCGGTGAGCTGATGATCATGTCGTTCTTCTGCTCAGTTGTCTGGTGTGACTCTTTACAGAACTGAAGATGTCAGTGAGCGGATGATCATGTCGTTCTTCTGCTCAGTTGTCTGGTGTGACTCTTAACAGAACTGAAGATGTCGGTGAGCTGATGATCATGTCGTTCTTCTGCTCAGTTGTCTGCTGTGACTCTTAACAGAACTGAAGATGTCAGTGAGCTGATGATCATGTCGTTCTTCTGCTCAGTTGTCTGGTGTGACTCTTAACAGAACTGAAGATGTCAGTGAGCTGATGATCATTTCGTTCTTCTGCTCAGTTGTCTGGTGTGACTCTTAACAGAACTGAAGATGTCGGTGAGCTGATGATCATTTCGTTCTTCTGCTCAGTTGTCTGGTGTGACTCTGAACAGAACTGAAGATGTCAGTGAGCTGATGATCATTTCGTTCTTCTGCTCAGTTGTCTGGTGTGACTCTTAACAGAACTGAAGATGTCAGTGAGCTGATGATCATTTCGTTCTTCTGCTCAGTTGTCTGGTGTGACTCTTAACAGAACTGAAGATGTCAGTGAGCTAGGGCTGGGCGATTTTAGGCAAAAAAAAAATCTTCGATTTTTAAAGAAAAATTCGAGTTTCGATTCGATTTTCGATTTTTTTTTCAATGCACTTAAAAAATGACTGCAGACATCAGATATAGAGTCAAAAGTGCAACTTTATTGCTATGATTGTCCTCAAGAGTTAACATGTGTAGAATCCCAAAACAAAAAGTAAATGAGGCTCTGTCATTCAACAATTTCAAGCTTTAACCCAGGTTTAAGCAAAAGTGCAACAACTTCACAGTAGCTTAAATTTTCTGTTCAAGAAATCAGATAATTACAAATTTTGTAACATATAACATTACAATTAAAAAAATTAACTCTTCTCAGTATACAGTGTGAATATAAAAAATGAAACATGCCTGTGGCAGACATATAGCCTGCTCAAAGAGTGAACAAATGTAAACTTTTATCTATAACAACAAAACAAGTGCTTGTTAGATCTCTGAAACATTTTGCATGCTCATTCTAAACATTTTTTGCAAGAAAGATGAGCCTGTCCACAACCTCTGGCTTAAGGCAGGCCCGGTTGCAGGTAACTATTCCCCCACCCACACTAAATACCCTCTCTGAGGGGGCACTAGTGGCTGGAATAGAAAGATATTTTTTAGCCAGTAAGCTTAGCCTTGGAAAGTTGGGCTGATGCAGCTTCCACCATTCAAGAGGATCTGTGTCTGGCTCTATGTCTGGAATAAGGAAATATGTTGCAAGCTCAGTCTCAATTTTTGTTTTCTCAGATTGTGGGTGTGGCGTGGTGGATGGTGCACTGTTTTTAAAGAAGGAACCCAGAGTCATTTTCTTTTTTGGTGGGGTGTTCTCTTGAACAGCTGATGGACCAGCTTCCTCTGTGGTAGAGTTGCAGAGATCTCAGACACCGCTCTTTTTTTGATAACTTCCAGTTTGCTAGCATCAATGTAGGTTGCACGGAACCTCGGGTCTAAAAGTGTGGCCATGTCCAAAAGTTCCTCTTTCTCCAAATCACAGTATTTACTTTCGAGGTAACCCATGATGTTAGCTTTGATTGTTTTTGTTAGCTCCAAATCTTCCTCCTCTGGCAGGAGGAGACTTGTTTTAAACAAATGCAGCACTGGTTTGATGCATGACACACTGACATATGATTCCCCTGACAGTGCATCAGTGAAGTCCTGGAGAGGTTTCACTGCTTTGTTGGTAGCTTCTAATACTTCCAAATCTTGCCACGTGGGAACAAGATGACGCGTTTTCTTGTCCGCACCCAGGACACGAGTTATTGCCTTCTCTTGCTCAAGAAAGCGCTCAATCATCTTTTGACGAGACCCCCAACGTGTTGGGGATTCTGAGATCAAAAGATGCTGGGGAAGTCCAAGCTCAGCCTGCACCTCTGTCATGTCTCGCCTTTTTTTCCAGCTGTAGGAGAAGGCTGATACAGCTTTTTTGCAGACCCCTATGGCCCGATCGATCCTTGTATCCTTCACACCATTCTCTGTAATAAATGTGAAAAGATATTTAGTATATTTTTTGTCACTCCAAACTATATATTTGAGTTTTCAAAATTGTTTTGTACTTTTATCACAATTTTAATAGCTGTAACACAGTTTAATACATAATGTATAATGAATGCAGATAAAGGAAAAGTCAGGTTTATTTATGTAAATAGACTAAAATAAACTGTAAATATGAATTTATGTCTGTGTGTAAACCAGTTGAAATATATACCATGTTCTGGCTATTAAATTATGAGCAAACAGTACTTTACAATGTGCAAGTATGTGCACATATTTATTCTTACACCAACTCTTACCTATAGCGTTGTGGAGTCTGTGGCCAAAACACTGCAAGCTGGGCCAGTTGTTGTCCTTAAGGGCTTTTATGATGTTGGTGCCACTATCAGTTGTCATGCAGACGAGTCGTTCCTCCGAAAGTCCCCAGGATCTGAGAGCGTCTTTTAAGCCATGGGCAATTATCTCACCAGTGTGGTTGTCGGGGAAATACGCTGTCTGAAGGCAGATGCTGCGCAGAGTGCAACTAATGTTGATGTAGTGAACCGTCAGACTCAGATATGGCTGCATCGTCCGGCTGGACCACAGGTCCGTTGTGGCTGAGTAAAACTGCATCTCCTCCAGCTCATTGCGGATCTTTTCCCGAGTTGTATTGTACAGGTGAGGCAGCGCTACATTGGCGAAATACTTGCGACTGGGGACAACGTACCTCGCATCTAATACTTTCAGCATGTGATTAAAGCCTCGCTTTTCGACAGAATAAATTGGCAGCATGTCTGTGGCAATATAAAACGTGATCGCCTCTGTAATCGCTTTCCATCGCGCTCCGTTCTTATCATAAGGCACACAGTTTGTAAAGCTCTCAGGAAGTGTAGTTTGCTTTTTAGCAGGTGTGCTGCTAGAGGAGCCGGTTTCGCTACGGAGCCGGCTGCACTTCTCCCATTCTTCGCGATGTTTATTCCTCAGGTGCTGGAAAAGATTTGTTGTACTGCTGCTTCCAGTAGCAACAGCCTTGAAACATATTTTGCAGCAAGGCTTCGTCTGTGTTTTGTCTGCTGCATCAAAACCAAACCAGTTCCAAATTACGGAATTACCTGTGCCTTTCTTTGGAAGTAACGTTAGTTCTCTGCTACACGCTGCCATGTTGTTTTGACTGTGTTTCGCGGGGCGGGGGCTGGCTCATATCGCGCTACGGTAACCTGACGGTAACGCACAAGGACGAAACGCGGAAAAGTCCGAAAAAACTATTGTGGCAAAAAACTCGAGTTTGCAAAATAAAAATCGTTTTAAACTACAAAATCGATAAATCAATAAAATCGATTTTTTGCCCAGCCCTACAGTGAGCTGATGATCATGTCGTTCTTCTGCTCAGTTGTCTGGTGTGACTCTTAACAGAACTGAAGATGTCAGTGAGCTGATGATCATGTCGTTCTTCTGCTCAGTTGTCTGGTGTGACTCTTGACAGAACTGAAGATGTCAGTGAGCTGATGATCATTTCGTTCTTCTGCTCAGTTGTCTGCTGTGACTCTTGACAGAACTGAAGATGTCAGTGAGCTGATGATCATTTCGTTCTTCTGCTCAGTTGTCTGGTGTGACTCTGAACAGAACTGAAGATGTCAGTGAGCTGATGATCATTTCGTTCTTCTGCTCAGTTGTCTGGTGTGACTCTTAACAGAACTGAAGATGTCAGTGAGCTGATGATCATGTCGTTCTTCTGCTCAGTTGTCTGCTGTGACTCTTAACAGAACTGAAGATGTCAGTGAGCTGATGATCATTTCGTTCTTCTGCTCAGTTGTCTGCTGTGACTCTTAACAGAACTGAAGATGTCAGTGAGCTGATGATCATGTCGTTCTTCTGCTCAGTTGTCTGCTGTGACTCTTAACAGAACTGAAGATGTCAGTGAGCTGATGATCATGTCGTTCTTCTGCTCAGTTGTCTGCTGTGACTCTAACAGAACTGAAGATGTCAGTGAGCTGATGATCATTTCGTTCTTCTGCTCAGTTGTCTGGTGTGACTCTAACAGAACTGAAGATGTCAGTGAGCTGATGATCATTTCGTTCTTCTGCTCAGTTGTCTGGTGTGACTCTTAACAGAACTGAAGATGTCAGTGAGCTGATGATCATTTCGTTCTTCTGCTCAGTTGTCTGGTGTGACTCTGAACAGAACTGAAGATGTCAGTGAGCTGATGATCATTTCGTTCTTCTGCTCAGTTGTCTGGTGTGACTCTTAACAGAACTGAAGATGTCAGTGAGCTGATGATCATGTCGTTCTTCTGCTCAGTTGTCTGCTGTGACTCTTAACAGAACTGAAGATGTCAGTGAGCTGATGATCATGTCGTTCTTCTGCTCAGTTGTCTGGTGTGACTCTTAACAGAACTGAAGATGTCAGTGAGCTGATGATCATGTCGTTCTTCTGCTCAGTTGTCTGGTGTGACTCTTGACAGAACTGAAGATGTCAGTGAGCTGATGATCATGTCGTTCTTCTGCTCAGTTGTCTGGTGTGACTCTTAACAGAACTGAAGATGTCAGTGAGCTGATGATCATGTCGTTCTTCTGCTCAGTTGTCTGGTGTGACTCTTGACAGAACTGAAGATGTCAGTGAGCTGATGATCATTTCGTTCTTCTGCTCAGTTGTCTGCTGTGACTCTTGACAGAACTGAAGATGTCAGTGAGCTGATGATCATTTCGTTCTTCTGCTCAGTTGTCTGGTGTGACTCTGAACAGAACTGAAGATGTCAGTGAGCTGATGATCATGTCGTTCTTCTGCTCAGTTGTCTGGTGTGACTCTTAACAGAACTGAAGATGTCAGTGAGCTGATGATCATGTCGTTCTTCTGCTCAGTTGTCTGGTGTGACTCTTAACAGAACTGAAGATGTCAGTGAGCTGATGATCATGTCGTTCTTCTGCTCAGTTGTCTGCTGTGACTCTTAACAGAACTGAAGATGTCAGTGAGCTGATGATCATGTCGTTCTTCTGCTCAGTTGTCTGGTGTGACTCTTAACAGAACTGAAGATGTCAGTGAGCTGATGATCATTTCGTTCTTCTGCTCAGTTGTCTGGTGTGACTCTTAACAGAACTGAAGATGTCAGTGAGCTGATGATCATTTCGTTCTTCTGCTCAGTTGTCTGCTGTGACTCTTAACATAACTGAAGATGTCAGTGAGCTGATGATCATTTCGTTCTTCTGCTCAGTTGTCTGGTGTGACTCTTAACAGAACTGAAGATGTCGGTGAGCTGATGATCATTTCGTTCTTCTGCTCAGTTGTCTGGTGTGACTCTGAACAGAACTGAAGATGTCAGTGAGCTGATGATCATGTCGTTCTTCTGCTCAGTTGTCTGGTGTGACTCTTAACAGAACTGAAGATGTCAGTGAGCTGATGATCATTTCGTTCTTCTGCTCAGTTGTCTGGTGTGACTCTGAACAGAACTGAAGATGTCAGTGAGCTGATGATCATGTCGTTCTTCTGCTCAGTTGTCTGGTGTGACTCTTAACAGAACTGAAGATGTCAGTGAGCTGATGATCATTTCGTTCTTCTGCTCAGTTGTCTGGTGTGACTCTTAACAGAACTGAAGATGTCAGTGAGCTGATGATCATGTCGTTCTTCTGCTCAGTTGTCTGCTGTGACTCTTAACAGAACTGAAGATGTCAGTGAGCTGATGATCATGTCGTTCTTCTGCTCAGTTGTCTGGTGTGACTCTTAACAGAACTGAAGATGTCAGTGAGCTGATGATCATGTCGTTCTTCTGCTCAGTTGTCTGCTGTGACTCTTAACAGAACTGAAGATGTCAGTGAGCTGATGATCATGTCGTTCTTCTGCTCAGTTGTCTGGTGTGACTCTTAACAGAACTGAAGATGTCAGTGAGCTGATGATCATTTCGTTCTTCTGCTCAGTTGTCTGGTGTGACTCTTAACAGAACTGAAGATGTCAGTGAGCTGATGATCATTTCGTTCTTCTGCTCAGTTGTCTGCTGTGACTCTTAACATAACTGAAGATGTCAGTGAGCTGATGATCATTTCGTTCTTCTGCTCAGTTGTCTGCTGTGACTCTAACAGAACTGAAGATGTCAGTGAGCTGATGATCATTTCGTTCTTCTGCTCAGTTGTCTGGTGTGACTCTGAACAGAACTGAAGATGTCAGTGAGCTGATGATCATTTCGTTCTTCTGCTCAGTTGTCTGCTGTGACTCTAACAGAACTGAAGATGTCAGTGAGCTGATGATCATTTCGTTCTTCTGCTCAGTTGTCTGGTGTGACTCTTAACAGAACTGAAGATGTCAGTGAGCTGATGATCATGTCGTTCTTCTGCTCAGTTGTCTGCTGTGACTCTTAACAGAACTGAAGATGTCAGTGAGCTGATGATCATGTCGTTCTTCTGCTCAGTTGTCTGGTGTGACTCTTAACAGAACTGAAGATGTCAGTGAGCTGATGATCATTTCGTTCTTCTGCTCAGTTGTCTGGTGTGACTCTTAACAGAACTGAAGATGTCAGTGAGCTGATGATCATTTCGTTCTTCTGCTCAGTTGTCTGCTGTGACTCTTAACATAACTGAAGATGTCAGTGAGCTGATGATCATTTCGTTCTTCTGCTCAGTTGTCTGGTGTGACTCTTAACAGAACTGAAGATGTCAGTGAGCTGATGATCATTTCGTTCTTCTGCTCAGTTGTCTGGTGTGACTCTGAACAGAACTGAAGATGTCAGTGAGCTGATGATCATTTCGTTCTTCTGCTCAGTTGTCTGGTGTGACTCTTAACAGAACTGAAGATGTCAGTGAGCTGATGATCATGTCGTTCTTCTGCTCAGTTGTCTGCTGTGACTCTTAACAGAACTGAAGATGTCAGTGAGCTGATGATCATGTCGTTCTTCTGCTCAGTTGTCTGGTGTGACTCTTAACAGAACTGAAGATGTCAGTGAGCTGATGATCATTTCGTTCTTCTGCTCAGTTGTCTGGTGTGACTCTTAACAGAACTGAAGATGTCAGTGAGCTGATGATCATTTCGTTCTTCTGCTCAGTTGTCTGCTGTGACTCTTAACAGAACTGAAGATGTCAGTGAGCTGATGATCATGTCGTTCTTCTGCTCAGTTGTCTGCTGTGACTCTTAACAGAACTGAAGATGTCAGTGAGCTGATGATCATGTCGTTCTTCTGCTCAGTTGTCTGCTGTGACTCTTAACAGAACTGAAGATGTCAGTGAGCTGATGATCATGTCGTTCTTCTGCTCAGTTGTCTGGTGTGACTCTTGACAGAACTGAAGATGTCAGTGAGCTGATGATCATTTCGTTCTTCTGCTCAGTTGTCTGCTGTGACTCTTGACAGAACTGAAGATGTCAGTGAGCTGATGATCATTTCGTTCTTCTGCTCAGTTGTCTGCTGTGACTTTTAACAGAACTGAAGATGTCAGTGAGCTGATGATCATTTCGTTCTTCTGCTCAGTTGTCTGGTGTGACTCTTAACAGAACTGAAGATGTCGGTGAGCTGATGATCATTTCGTTCTTCTGCTCAGTTGTCTGGTGTGACTCTGAACAGAACTGAAGATGTCAGTGAGCTGATGATCATGTCGTTCTTCTGCTCAGTTGTCTGGTGTGACTCTTAACAGAACTGAAGATGTCAGTGAGCTGATGATCATTTCGTTCTTCTGCTCAGTTGTCTGGTGTGACTCTGAACAGAACTGAAGATGTCAGTGAGCTGATGATCATGTCGTTCTTCTGCTCAGTTGTCTGGTGTGACTCTTAACAGAACTGAAGATGTCAGTGAGCTGATGATCATTTCGTTCTTCTGCTCAGTTGTCTGGTGTGACTCTTAACAGAACTGAAGATGTCAGTGAGCTGATGATCATGTCGTTCTTCTGCTCAGTTGTCTGCTGTGACTCTTAACAGAACTGAAGATGTCAGTGAGCTGATGATCATGTCGTTCTTCTGCTCAGTTGTCTGGTGTGACTCTTAACAGAACTGAAAATGTCAGTGAGCTGATGATCATGTCGTTCTTCTGCTCAGTTGTCTGGTGTGACTCTTAACAGAACTGAAGATGTCAGTGAGCTGATGATCATGTCGTTCTTCTGCTCAGTTGTCTGGTGTGACTCTTAACAGAACTGAAGATGTCAGTGAGCTGATGATCATGTCGTTCTTCTGCTCAGTTGTCTGCTGTGACTCTTAACAGAACTGAAGATGTCAGTGAGCTGATGATCATGTCGTTCTTCTGCTCAGTTGTCTGGTGTGACTCTTAACAGAACTGAAGATGTCAGTGAGCTGATGATCATGTCGTTCTTCTGCTCAGTTGTCTGGTGTGACTCTTGACAGAACTGAAGATGTCAGTGAGCTGATGATCATTTCGTTCTTCTGCTCAGTTGTCTGCTGTGACTCTTGACAGAACTGAAGATGTCAGTGAGCTGATGATCATTTCGTTCTTCTGCTCAGTTGTCTGCTGTGACTTTTAACAGAACTGAAGATGTCAGTGAGCTGATGATCATTTCGTTCTTCTGCTCAGTTGTCTGGTGTGACTCTTAACAGAACTGAAGATGTCGGTGAGCTGATGATCATTTCGTTCTTCTGCTCAGTTGTCTGGTGTGACTCTGAACAGAACTGAAGATGTCAGTGAGCTGATGATCATGTCGTTCTTCTGCTCAGTTGTCTGGTGTGACTCTTAACAGAACTGAAGATGTCAGTGAGCTGATGATCATTTCGTTCTTCTGCTCAGTTGTCTGGTGTGACTCTGAACAGAACTGAAGATGTCAGTGAGCTGATGATCATGTCGTTCTTCTGCTCAGTTGTGTGGTGTGACTCTTAACAGAACTGAAGATGTCAGTGAGCTGATGATCATTTCGTTCTTCTGCTCAGTTGTCTGGTGTGACTCTTAACAGAACTGAAGATGTCAGTGAGCTGATGATCATTTCGTTCTTCTGCTCAGTTGTGTGGTGTGACTCTTAACAGAACTGAAGATGTCAGTGAGCTGATGATCATTTCGTTCTTCTGCTCAGTTGTCTGGTGTGACTTAACAGAACTGAAGATGTCAGTGAGCTGATGATCATTTCGTTCTTCTGCTCAGTTGTCTGGTGTGACTCTGAACAGAACTGAAGATGTCAGTGAGCTGATGATCATTTCGTTCTTCTGCTCAGTTGTCTGGTGTGACTCTTAACAGAACTGAAGATGTCAGTGAGCTGATGATCATGTCGTTCTTCTGCTCAGTTGTCTGGTGTGACTCTTAACAGAACTGAAGATGTCAGTGAGCTGATGATCATTTCGTTCTTCTGCTCAGTTGTCTGGTGTGACTCTTAACAGAACTGAAGATGTCAGTGAACTGATGATCATGTCGTTCTTCTGCTCAGTTGTCTGGTGTGACTCTTAACAGAACTGAAGATGTCAGTGAGCTGATGATCATGTCGTTCTTCTGCTCAGTTGTCTGCTGTGACTCTTAACAGAACTGAAGATGTCAGTGAACTGATGATCATGTCGTTCTTCTGCTCAGTTGTCTGGTGTGACTCTTAACAGAACTGAAGATGTCAGTGAGCTGATGATCATGTCGTTCTTCTGCTCAGTTGTCTGCTGTGACTCTTTTTTTTCCATCAATCTCTTTATTAAATTTTAACATGAAATACAAACAAACAACATTCCCCTCCACATACAAAAAATACAAAAACATAAATACCAAGGATCAACAAACAAAAATAAATAAATAAAAATAAAAAAAAAAACAAAAAAAAAATAAAAACTAATAGCTGTGAGTGACAGTCCAAATATTACTGCTCAGTCATTTGCCGCAAAAAAAAACTTGGGAAACTAAGTTTACTCAGGATTATCTGGGAAGCTCAACTTCCCAACATATTCAAAAAAAGGGTCCCACGTCTTTGAAAATTTAGCTTGGGAGCCCCTTAACAAATGCCTAATTTTTTCCAGTTTGGCAAAGTAAAGGACATCCCTAATCCAGTGAATGTGTGATGGAGGTGTTGGAGACTTCCATTTCAAAAGTATCAAACGCCTTGCTAACAAACTAACAAAGGCTATGAACATCTTGAGCTCTGCCGACAATGACAATGTGACCGGAATTACCCCAAAAAGTGCTGTAACAGCTTCAGGCACTATTCTCTTCCCTGAGACCTCACTCAAAGAATCAAAAATCTTTTGCCAATAAGTTGTTAGGACAGGACAAGACCAAAACATATGTATATGTGTTGCCGCTGCCTGGTGACAGCGGTCACAAGTCGGGTCAATGTTGTTAAACATCTTAGAGAGCCTGGTCTTAGTCAAATGAGTACGATGTAAAATTTTACACTGAATCAATCCATGCCTGGCGCAAATTGAAGAGTGGTGTACTTTGTCAAGAACATTCCCCCACAATTCTTCCGTGAACGAAATCCCCAGATCTTCCTCCCATAGCGCCTTAATTGACGACAAAGAAACCGATTTGAGAGAGTAGATCTGGGTGTAAATGAATGAAATAATACCCTTCAAAGCAGGAGCTGGTTTTAAGAAAACATCAAGAGGAGTGTCAAGAGGTATAGAAGGAAACTGAGGAAACCTATGTAAAGCAAAATTACGGATCTGCAAGTACCTAAAAAAGTGTTGATTTGAGAGGGAGAATTTTTTGGACAGCTGTTCAAATGAGGCGAAAGTGTCATCAATGTAGAGATCCTTAAATGTTTTAATACCTTTATTGGACCAAACCTCAAATGCACGATCAATTAACGATGGAGGAAAGGAGTGATTAGCTGTTATCGGTGCCAAAATAGAATATGTTTGAAGACCAAAGCAACGTCTAAACTGATTCCAAATCTTCACAGTTGTCTTGATAATGATATTTTTGGTGTAACCAGTGATAGGTGATTTAACCTGTGAATGAGCTAAAGCTGAAAGTGAAACAGGCTTACAGGAAGATTGTTCCATTCCCAACCAAACTGATGATAATAACTGTGAACCAGAATGTAACCAAAACTGAATTATTCTAAGGTGAGCCGCCCAGTAGTAAAACTTAAAGTTAGGTAAGGCCATTCCTCCCTGCTTCTTCGGGCTCTGCAAATACTGTTTGCGTAATCTTGGTGGCTTCCCGTTCCAAACAAAATCCGAAATAGTAGTGTCTAGTTTACGAAAAAAGATTTGCGGAAGGAAAATCGGTATACATTGAAACAAATATAAAAACCTGGGAAGGACATTCATCTTGATACTATTAATCCGACCAGATAGAGACAAGTTTAGCACTGACCAACGATTAAAACTGCTTTGTACTTGAGACAGAAGATTAGTGAAATTTGCACGATAAAGATCCTTGAATTTTGCAGTAACCTGAATTCCAAGATATTTTAACTCGTGCTGAGCGACTTTAAACGACAGGGTGTGAAGTGGGTATTCATGTGCTGCCTTATTAAGGGGAAGAAGCTCACTCTTACCTAAATTTAACTTGTAGCCAGATATGGATCCAAATGAATGAAGAACAGCGAGTGCAGCTGGGACTGACACAGAGAAGTCAGTAATGAATAAAAGAAGATCGTCAGCATATAAAGATACTTTCTGTTCTTGCCCACAACTCACAATGCCTTTAATGTGCGGGTCACCACGAAGTGCAATGGAAAGAGGCTCAATTGCTACAGCGAATAAAAGAGGACTTAAAGGGCACCCTTGGCGCGTTGAACGATAAAGAGGAAAGTAAGAAGACTGATTATTATTTGTCCTAACTGAAGCTAAAGGAGATGAGTATAAAAGCTTCACCCAAGAAATGAAATTTTCCTTAAAGCCGAATTTCCCCAAAGTATAAAATAAGTATGCCCACTCCACACGGTCGAAGGCCTTCTCCGCATCTAACGATATAATTGCTTGAGGTAAGATTGTTGACGGAAGATTATAAATAGTATTAAAGAGCCTTCTCAAATTAAAAAAGGAGTGCCTATTTTTAACAAACCCCGTTTGATCAGGAGAGATGATATCTGGAAGAACAGTTTCCAAACGAAAAGCAAGCATTTTAGATAAAATTTTGAAATCAACATTTAATAAACTAATTGGTCTATACGAAGAGCAACTAAGAGGGTCCTTGTCCTTTTTCAAAATGAGAGAAATCGATGCCTGATTAAGTGTAGGGGGAAGTTTAGCAGTCAGAAAAGATTCATTAAACATATCAATCAGGACCGGGGCTAGTTTGTTTTGAAAGCATTTATAAAACTCTACAGGAAAGCCGTCTGGACCTGGACATTTGCCAGACTGCATCGCTTTAAGAGCACCTGAAAGTTCTAAAACAGTTATTGGGGTTTCTAATTGATCTGCCATATCCAACTTAATCTGAGGGATTTCTAAATGAGAGAAGAAGCCACCAAAATCACAGTTTTCCATGTTTATCTCTGATGTATATAATGAAGCATAATAAGCTCTAAATTCATCATTTATTTTTTCTGGGTCTGTCGTAGTACCTAAAGATGTGGCAATTTCCGGAATCTGATGAGAGGAGATAGTCTGCCGCAATTGATGTGCCAACATTCTACCAGCTTTGTCCCCCTGTTCAAAGTATGCACTACCAGTCTTAATTAACAGCTCAACAGCACGGTCCGCCGACAATGTGTTAAATTCTGACTGAGCTGTAAGGCGTTCTTTGTACAATTCAGGAGTTGGAGAAGTGGCATACACGGCGTCTAATTGGGCAATGCGATTTGTAAGAATGACCAATCTCTCCCTCTTCAACCTTCTATCGTGGTTCGCGTAAGAGATAATTTGACCTCTAATGTAAGCTTTCAACGTCTCCCATAGGACAGACATAGAAATATCAGGGGTCCTGTTAATACTCAAAAACAAGTCAATTTGGCAGGAGATCATATCAACAAATTTTCCATCTGACAATAAGCGCGTATTAAGACGCCAAGGGCGGCGTGATTGAACCAAGCCTTTAAACCTAATGGTAAGTACAACCGGAGAATGGTCTGAGATAACTATTGGTTCATACGAGCAAGAGGTAGGAGTGAGACATGGAAGAAATCTATTATCCAATAAGAGATAATCAATCCGAGTAAATGTGTGATGCACAGGAGAGAAAAAGGAAAATGCTTTGCTTGTAGGATTAAAGAAACGCCAAGGATCTGAAATTGAAAAGTTCTCCATAAAGTCTTTAATAACTTTAGCCGATTTTGAAAGTGCTGCAGCCTTATTGGAGGAACGGTCAAGATCTGGGTTCAACCAACAATTAAAGTCCCCACCCAAAATTAGTAAGTGGGAGGACATGTCTGGAAGGGCAGAAAAAAGTTTCTTGAAAAACTCAGCGTCATCCCAATTTGGGGCATAGACATTAACTAAGGTCAATTGGGTGCCATATAAGCTGCCTGTAACGATCAAATATCTACCATTAGGATCAGAAAGAACTTTAGAACAAACAAAGGGAATTGATTTATGAATTAAGATGGCAACGCCCCTGGACTTACTATAAAATGATGAGAAATAGGACTGACCAACCCACCTACTTTTAATTTGAGAATGAGGAGTAGATTTTAAGTGCGTCTCTTGAAGATAAACAATCTGTGCTCCTAAGTTTTTAAGATGATTTAATACCTTAGTACGTTTCACAGGGGAGTTCAGGCCTTTACAATTCCAGGACACCAGCTTGAGGTCCCCTCCATCAATACTTAGGTTTACGTTCGATTGGGCCATCCACCGAAGATATGGCAGAAAAAAATTGTCAAGGACAATGACAAATAAACCGTCACCACCGCAGCATAAATTGGTAAAACAATTATAAAACCAAAACAATAAAACCTAGAAAATACAAGACAACAACAACAAAAGTAAAACACAAACCCCCCCATCCCCCTACACCGCCCCATTGTTAGCATCTCCCCAAATGAGATGCACACAAACCCCAAACTAACTGAAAGCACAAAACGCTCCGTAATAGCTCTAAGCTAGAAAGAACACTAACAGAGCTACCTGAGAGAAATTGACTAAAATAAAAAAATAAAAACTGAACAAATGTACCTACAAAGTTTGTAAGACTACAAAATCTAGATTAAGGCAGACCAATTACTCTATTCATTGAGTGAAACCAAAACGACATTGCTTTTGCTGTTTAAGCATTAACAACTGGTACAGAAAAAAAAAGAACGAAGTACCATAATCCACTGTAGCTAACCCAGGGCCAGTATACAAATCAAATCACATAACGTTGTCTACATGTTAACATTAGACTGATCCTGGCACCAGAAATGTCCATTCTACCTACAGTTCTTTTTAACAAAGTCACTGGCCAAAGAGGGGTCTTCAAAACGCTGCGAAGTACCATCCGGCATAGTGATCTTAAGTGTGGCGGGGTATAGGAGCCCATACTTTACTTCCGGAAAGGAGCGCAGACTGCGTTTTACAGCAGAAAAGGCAGAACGCTTCTTGGCGACAGAAGATGTAAAGTCTGGGAACACAGAGATCCGTGTGTCCTTGTAAAGGAGTGGAGAAGACTCGCCTGCTCGCCGTAGAATCGTGTTACGAACATGAAAAAAATGCACCCGCACGATAAAAGCCCGAGGTTGGGTCTTACTCGCTGGTTCGTTCCGCAGAGAGCGATGAGCACGGTCAAGTAACGGTTTTTCTTCCAGTCCCAGTAGATCCTGTAGCAAGACTGCAATAAAATCAGTAGGACGCGGTCCTTCCACTCCCTCCGGTACACCAACCACTCGAATGTTATTTCTTCGAGATCTACTTTCCAGGTCTTCGCACTTATCATCCAGACGATTCACCCGAGTGGTTAACTTGCTAACAGTTGCCTCGAGTTCGCTTATACGGGAGCTATGGTCGTTCGCGGCCTGCTCGAGGTCCCGCACTGCCGCTTCATGAGAGTCGACTAACCGCTGAAGTGGTTCAATTGAGGCTTTCAGTTCCCCTCTAACAGACGAGATCTCAGAGTGCAATCCAACAGCAACAGTGTCCATTTTAGAGAAAATATCATTCTTAAGCGCGTCCATCATAGCTTGTATCCTAGCATCCAGAGTGTTAGCGGCGCTGCTCTCTGGGTCCGGTGCTTCGGGCTCAGGAGGAGGCGGTGTTTTGCGGCCTCCTTTTTGGGTGTCCTGTTTCTGTCGAGTATTGTACATCTTGGAGTGCCCAAGTTGAAATAATTGGTATAGACTGTCTTCAAACTACAGTTACAAAAAGTTCAATTGAAAAAGGTACAACAAAAAGAGTATAAAAGTCAATTTCCCTCGGAGCTAGTGGAGGACACGTCTACTCTTCACCATACGCCATAGCGCCCCCCGTCTGCTGTGACTCTCAACAGAACTGAAGATGTCAGTGAGCTGATGATCATGTCGTTCTTCTGCTCAGTTGTCTGCTGTGACTCTTAACAGAACTGAAGATGTCAGTGAACTGATGATCATGTCGTTCTTCTGCTCAGTTGTCTGGTGTGACTCTTAACAGAACTGAAGATGTCAGTGAGCTGATGATCATGTCGTTCTTCTGCTCAGTTGTCTGCTGTGACTCTTAACAGAACTGAAGATGTCAGTGAGCTGATGATCATGTCGTTCTTCTGCTCAGTTGTCTGCTGTGACTCTTAACAGAACTGAAGATGTCAGTGAGCTGATGATCATTTCGTTCTTCTGCTCAGTTGTCTGCTGTGACTTTTAACAGAACTGAAGATGTCAGTGAGCTGATGATCATTTCGTTCTTCTGCTCAGTTGTGTGGTGTGACTCTTAACAGAACTGAAGATGTCAGTGAGCTGATGATCATTTCGTTCTTCTGCTCAGTTGTCTGCTGTGACTCTTAACAGAACTGAAGATGTCAGTGAGCAGATGATCATTTCGTTCTTCTGCTCAGTTGTCTGGTGTGACTTAACAGAACTGAAGATGTCAGTGAGCTGATGATCATTTCGTTCTTCTGCTCAGTTGTCTGGTGTGACTCTGAACAGAACTGAAGATGTCAGTGAGCTGATGATCATTTCGTTCTTCTGCTCAGTTGTCTGGTGTGACTCTTAACAGAACTGAAGATGTCAGTGAGCTGATGATCATGTCGTTCTTCTGCTCAGTTGTCTGGTGTGACTCTTAACAGAACTGAAGATGTCAGTGAGCTGATGATCATTTCGTTCTTCTGCTCAGTTGTCTGGTGTGACTCTTAACAGAACTGAAGATGTCAGTGAACTGATGATCATGTCGTTCTTCTGCTCAGTTGTCTGGTGTGACTCTTAACAGAACTGAAGATGTCAGTGAGCTGATGATCATGTCGTTCTTCTGCTCAGTTGTCTGCTGTGACTCTTAACAGAACTGAAGATGTCAGTGAACTGATGATCATGTCGTTCTTCTGCTCAGTTGTCTGGTGTGACTCTTAACAGAACTGAAGATGTCAGTGAGCTGATGATCATTTCGTTCTTCTGCTCAGTTGTCTGGTGTGACTCTTAACAGAACTGAAGATGTCAGTGAACTGATGATCATGTCGTTCTTCTGCTCAGTTGTCTGCTGTGACTCTTAACAGAACTGAAGATGTCAGTGAGCTGATGATCATGTCGTTCTTCTGCTCAGTTGTCTGGTGTGACTCTGAACAGAACTGAAGATGTCAGTGAGCTGATGATCATGTCGTTCTTCTGCTCAGTTGTCTGGTGTGACTCTTAACAGAACTGAAGATGTCAGTGAACTGATGATCATGTCTTTCTTCTGCTCAGTTGTCTGCTGTGACTCTTAACAGAACTGAAGATGTCAGTGAACTGATGATCATGTCGTTCTTCTGCTCAGTTGTCTGGTGTGACTCTTAACAGAACTGAAGATGTCAGTGAACTGATGATCATGTCGTTCTTCTGCTCAGTTGTCTGCTGTGACTCTTAACAGAACTGAAGATGTCAGTGAACTGATGATCATGTCGTTCTTCTGCTCAGTTGTCTGGTGTGACTCTTAACAGAACTGAAGATGTCAGTGAGCTGATGATCATTTCGTTCTTCTGCTCAGTTGTCTGCTGTGACTCTTAACAGAACTGAAGATGTCAGTGAACTGATGATCATGTCGTTCTTCTGCTCAGTTGTCTGGTGTGACTCTTAACAGAACTGAAGATGTCAGTGAGCTGATGATCATTTCGTTCTTCTGCTCAGTTGTCTGGTGTGACTCTTAACAGAACTGAAGATGTCAGTGAGCTGATGATCATTTCGTTCTTCTGCTCAGTTGTCTGGTGTGACTCTTAACAGAACTGAAGATGTCAGTGAGCTGATGATCATTTCGTTCTTCTGCTCAGTTGTCTGCTGTGACTCTTAACAGAACTGAAGATGTCAGTGAGCTGATGCAGTGAGTTTCTGCTGGATATGGCCGTGGACCGGCTTGGCAAAACGAACCCTTTCTTGACTGACTACCGCCGTAAAGGCTTTGCTTCAGCTCCAGCTTCAGCAAGAGAGATGTGTGAAGAAATGAAAGTGGATGCAGTTCTCCAAGAGAAGAGGCTGTGATCAACACGTAGACAGTTCTCATATGAATGTTCAGATGAGCCCATCAGTGATGCACTGAAGAGGATGGAGAACATGTGTAATGTAGTGGTGGATGTGGCCATTGTGTCACTGGAGGAGAGGATCAAGACCTTGGCAGAGGTCAAGGAGAAGTTTGCTGTTCTTGTCAACTTCCTAAGATGAAAAATGAAGAACTGATGCAGTGTGTGAAACACTAAGTGGCACTTTAAGTGATGGTGGACAATCAGACACAGACGTCAACAACTCGCTCTAGAAATGAGAAGTTTCCCTGACCTACCATCAACCAACATGATGACCATGGAGATTCCTGAAGTTTATGATGAAAAGTGACTGCAGGAAATCTGCTGAAATGTGTGTGTGTGTGTGTGTGTGTGCACTGAGAGTATCAGAGACTGTAGCGGCTGCGGAGAGGAGCTTTACAAAGATCAAGCTGACTAACACACACATGAGGTCTACCATGAGCCGAGCGTCTAAGTGCCGAAATCAGCATCCGTCATCATGTGTCTCAAACTCGGCTTCTCATACAGTCAGTGATGACTTTAAGACAAAGAGCTCCAGGCATGTGCAGTTATAAATTAACTCATAAGTTTCTCACATGTTTGCAAAATTTTCCTCTGTAGTGCTGAAATGTATCATGTAATAGAGTTTTTGCACTATTTGTCGATTTGTAGTTTAATTCATGTGTGATTCTTTTTATTTCATATTTGTTAGTTATATTTATTTCACCATTTATTTACCTTATGTATATGTTAACATTCATCACTATTCATATCTCAACTTCCCTAAGATGAAAAATGAAATATTTTCAAAATATTGATGCCCTGCATTTGAGGGGGAGATACACCCATTTATGACAAACTAATATTAGTCTTTGAACAATAAATTGGGTTAATGTATTTTAGCATAAAGAAAATCTTATATTTTACATTTGCTTTT
This sequence comes from Semotilus atromaculatus, assembly GCA_031834385.1. Taxonomy (NCBI): domain Eukaryota; kingdom Metazoa; phylum Chordata; class Actinopteri; order Cypriniformes; family Leuciscidae; genus Semotilus; species Semotilus atromaculatus. Next base: position 5,426,593 of record JAULUF010000018.1, on the reverse strand, counting down.
AAAGTCTTTATAAACTAAATTAAACATTGATATTGTGTAGTTTGTGCTCCTCCATCAGCAGCTGCAGTTTCTCTCAGCTGTATCAGTGCAGTCACTGTGACGTCTGACTGACAGAGGTTTTTGGACGACTCTTTATCACTGTGTGAACACCCATTTACTGTTTGGATAGTGTAAACTCTGACAGTAATAATCTCCTGTATCTTCAGTCTGGACTCCACTGATGGTCAGAGTAAAATCACTGCCAGATCCACTGCCACTGAATCTAGATGGAGTTCCAGTAAAACGGGTTGTTGCATAATATATGAGGAGTTTAGGAGCTTCTCCAGGTTTCTGTGAGTACCAGGCTAAACGATCACCACCAAACACATCACTGCTGGTTTTACAGTTTATTCTGACATCTTCTCCTGGTTGAACTGCTGGTATTGATGGACTCTGAGTTACAGTATACTGTCCTCTACACTCTGGAAGAAAACACAAACAAAAATGAAAATTATATATAATGATAAACAGTATATTATATTTTAAATTTTAAGAGAACTAATAATTGTTGTAAAAACTGTATCACACAAACCGTGAATAAACAGTGCAATGGTCCAGATGAAGATGCTGATGTTGTTCATAGTTGTAGTTTAGTCTTGTGTGATGATGAAGAGTGTGTGTGTTCTGCTCTCAGTCATGAAGTGTTAAACTCACAGCACTATAAACACTCTCAGAGCACTGAAGCATGTGCTGACAATGCAAAGAAGTGGGCAGGATTTACAACAGCTTGTGCTGAGAACAAACTCATATACACTAGAGTTACACAATAATGACTTTATTTAGTGTGTTTATTGTGACTCCTGAGACACTGAGGATGTGCAGATGAACGTCCATCTCTGTGTCCATATTCAGTCATGTGACCATCATCACTGCTACACTTCCACTAGATGAAGCGCCATCACTAAAGTAAGATCATGAATCATGAGTCTGTTCAGAAAGTATCAGGACTGATTGTGAATCTCTAATCAGAGTTCATGGTGTCACTCCATCTATCATGAAGCCTCATGTGTGTCTGAAATCATCAGATGGAGAAGAAACAGCTGTTAAAGATGGAGACATATTAGAGCTTGTTCACGTTTATGATCTTGTGTGGAGATTCATAACCAGTCCAGATACTTTTATAACACACCTTGAATATGAAAACATGCTTGACTGTGTAGAACATGCAAAACACCTTTTATATCTTTATTGTCACACTTTCTATTGACTTTGGCTATAATATTCAATAAAGTCATTATTTGAACAGATTTCCACTGAAGATTGAAGTGTGAAGCTGCAGGTTTTTCTGTGGATCATGATGATTGATCTGCATATGAAGAACAGAAGCATCATTATGAGAAACTCCACAACATCATCCATGATCAAAGAGGTCAAAGGTCACCTCAGAGGTCACAGTTCATCAAATATATTTCTTTAAACAGTGTTATATCAGAAAGCATTTAGTCGAATCTGAATGAGTGAGTGTTGAGAAGAGCTGATGATCTTCTAATACAGGGGTCGGCAAGTAAGTTTGGCATCGGGCCAAAAAAAAATTTTCCCACTAGATGGCGGGCCAGAGTATAGTCAACGGATAATTTAAGCAATTAATTGATGAAAAATGCGAATTGCCTGCTGTGACAGACTGGTACAGTGTATTTTGTAACTGGTACTGAGCTGTTACTCTGTGTTAAATCCTGTAGTAAAACAGTCATTAACAAAAAGCCACATAGGCCTATGTGTGGCGGTGTCCGGGTTTTACACTGACGATTATTCGATTAGTTTATTTAATTATAGATTTTCGAATAGGTTGTGTGATTATTGTCTAAAAAAATCCCCATGTTTGCGGTGTTGATTCGGTGGTGATGCGTTCATGTAACGAGAGGGTGACGCTGCCTAACGCAAAAGCTGTCACAAGGAACCGGCAAAAGTAATGATTAGGCTATGAATGCTACAATTGTAGGAGACATTTTTATTGTTTATTAATAAACAAGCTTTCTATTTATATTTCTATATATTTTTCGTGTCTGTGAGGGAGCTTAAACGCTGAGTTTCGGTTCATTTATGAGACGAGCTCCAGTTCATAAGCAATCGCGCCGGCGCCTGCATGTCCTGTTATTTTGTCTGCTATATTTGCTTCTTATTCATTAAATCCAGGGAGTTGGTTGTTGAAACCTTGATTAAAATTAAGATACAATTGATACAAAACGAAATTCACATTTTAGAAAGGCTTTCTACAAAACAAAACTTAATGAAGAGGTCAAAATCATGTCTGACACACGTCTCCCGAAATATTGCGGCATCTTACAACACATCCCGACTTGCTAAAACACACAATGTGGGCTATCCAATCTTTTGTCAAGCAACATTGTCTTTATTTCAGATTTAAAAGACGAAAGACGACATTAAAAATTGCTACAAAAATGGTTGTTCTGTTGTTTCTTTGTCTGTTTGCGCCCGCAGTAGGCATATAATCGTGGAATATGATGGGTCCGTGTATCATTCGTTCAATCATTTTTTTCAAATTAAAACCAAAAATTAAAAAATTAAAAACGACTTGTTTTTCCATTATATATTTCCTGAACTATAAAATGAAAAAACTAATAACGACGGATTTTTTGATTGTATGCTCAGATCAAAAAAAATAAAAGTTTTTTACAATTATTTATTTTTATTTTTAATTTAACACCTTAGTAGGCATATATCAATGAAATAATTTTAAACAGATCAAGTACCAAAACGAATGATACACTATTTGTGAACCGTTATTGTAAAATAAAAATAGGCTGATAAAAAAATAAATAAAAAAAGTACTTCCAAAATAATCCGGTGGGCCAGAAAATATTGCTGGCCTGTTGCCGACCCCTGTTCTAATATCAGTCTGTTGAAGTGTTGTTTCTCTCTCTCTGCTGGAGTGTGTGTTCACTCGAGTGGAATAGAGGTTTTTGTACGAGCGTTTCATTAGATTGTATCACTGTGGTGGACATTCGGTGGAGGAACTAAACTGGTGATCGGTAAGTCTGTGGATTTAATCACCAAATAAAAAATTATATTTTACAAAGTTTATTACAGTTGAAACAAGATTTTTTTTTTATAACAATGTTTATTAGATATTGTGGCAAATTTTACTTGAAGCATATATGTATAATGCATTATAAAGGTATCAATAATGTATGTTATAATGTCATATGTTTTCATAAATAACTGTAACCTAAGTTAAAATGTATTATAATATGTGTAAATTCCTTGTTACATCTAAAAATTGGTTGTTTGTCATGAGTTTTAGTGTATTATATTTTTTTGAAGGTGTAACAATGACTAGATAATATTATAAAGGTTTTATAACTGTAGTTATAACTAATGCTCTGTAAATCTGTCTATTAAATTCCTATAATATTCCTAAACATACAATTTAAAACAAGTTGAAACAAGAACAACATTTATTAATGATAATTATTATTATATATTGTGGTGAGACTTTACTTAAAGTCTTTAATGCATATAAAGGATTTCATAATGCACATGATAATAATGTCTTATATCTTTAATTGTAGCCAAATTTAAAATTCATTATAATATTTGCTAATTCATTGTTCATCTGAAATTGGTGAACTGTCATGAGTTTTAATTATTAGTATTATAATTTATAATGTTGAAACAATAAATAGATAATAATATGTGTTATAATTGCGGTTACAATTATTGATTAGATCATACATGCATTTTAATGTATATAGCAATGCATAATGAATGCATTAAAATACTTTTATAATGCAATATGTATGAAAGCTTTAAATAAAGTGTTACTGATATTGTTTTATAAGGATTTAATCTAAACGTAGAGCAGCATTATTCCTCTGCTGTGCAGTGCAGTGTGTGTTGTGTGTGTGTGTGTGAATGTGTTGTGTGTGTCTCCTGCAGCTAGTCCCACAGTGAAGCCCTCAGTGTCTCTGCTGCCGCCCTCTTCTCTGCAGATCTCTGGAGACTCAGCCGCACTGCTGAGAGGGGAGCTGGAGAGGTAGAAAGGGTGTCTGGGCCTGTGCCGCTAGCTGGAGCAGCCTCGCGCTGGAGTCTGATGGTGGGGCTGCAGGCCATGGACAGGGGAAAGAATTGGAAAAGGTGACAGGAAAAGTCTGAGGTAGCTGACCCTGCGCCATTGGCGGAGCCATACTCCTATACACGGCACGGTGCTTGGGAAAGCTGCGGCCTGTAGCTCGGCGGAGCGGAGAGAAGGGTCTTCTAGCTGAAGGCCTGCTGCGGCCCGATGCCTGCGGAAGACTGGGACCTGCGAGAGATGGAGGAGGTGTTTTCTTGGAACCTGAGTTTGTGCTCTTGTAATTACTTGCCTTTTTTGTGGATTTTGAAGGTGGAGTGGATTTTGGAGAAGGGAAAGCTGCCTGGAGTGAAACGTACAGGTTATACAGTTGTGCTTTATTCATTCTCCTATGTAACGAATGTACATCAATAATAATATACATAAATGTATTTAAGGGGGGCCGGAAGGCCAATTTAGCTCAAAAGGAATGATTCATCGATTTGCAATGAATCTTGACCGAATCACTATGGAACCGAGCAAATGACTCGTTTAGAGTTCATTTGAACGGGCCGTAATTATAACCTTGGCACAGATATAAATATCCAATCTATAGTGAAACACTATGTATTAGCAAGGTAACTTTAGATCGACAGTACAAGACATTAAATGTGCAAGCACAACACAAGGCAAATATCTTTTCAAATATAAACAAGACTTTATTGATTATCCTAAAACACTAATATCTAACACAAACACACGCACATTCATACAAGTTGCAGCAAGAAAGAGAGTGAGGAAAGAATGAGTTTTAAGAGTGAGATAGTGAAATCCCAAGTTTCTATATGCACTTATAAGACATGACCTGAACGAACCATCAATCATTGATTTAACCCTTCTATCGTTTCTTTGGCGGGTTATTTAGTTTTATATCATTGCACCAGTTCAGTTAAGAGTCTGGAAGTACTTGCTTGTCCGTGTTGCTTTGGGATTCCCTTGTGTGAGGGGGATTTTCCCGGGTCCGTCGTTTGGCTGGCGGTCTTCTCGTGCCTGCTAGATCTTGGGCAGCCAATCACGTGGTGTGTTGGCGGATGGATGAAAGTCTTTGAAGTTGGAAGGGCTTTGCAGTCGAAACGTTTAAACGAAACTTTGCAGCAAAGCTTAACTTAGAACCGAGACTTTTAACGAAAAAGAAAATAAAGGAAGAAATGAAAGTAAGACGAGTTAGATGGCTTGAATGAGCTGTTTTAACCCCGATCTTGATGGGTTATTTGTCTGCTGGTCTAATTCGGTCTGGTCGATGTAAGCGTGCGAATACGCTCTTTGTTGTTTTCAGAGAGAAGCATGAACGGGAACACTCTCTTGCTGTTGATAGAGAGAGGCACCAACTTAATTCAACACCGAACCGAACTCAAAACCGAACTCCCTGGATGGAAGTTTTGAACACAAAAACGAACTGCCTGTAACTCCTCGGTTCGGGTCTTTAACTTAAAAGTTAGCCCAACCTTTTTTGGAGAATTCTGACCAATGAGACAATGGCATCATTTTAGGGGGTGGATCGAGTTCCTACTTATCGTTATCTGGGATCTGCTTGGGTTCCAGCACTTAGCAAAGAACAAGAGACCACAGTTTAAACATTATAGATTATTATAATCATACAAAACATTTTACACAGATTTCAATCAAGCCATCGTCTGAATTAAGAACATACGATCTTACTGATAGGAAACACTACACTTTTCATTCACACATCTAGTTACACTCACCGGCCACTTTATTAGGTACACCTGTCCAACTGCTCCTTAACACTTAATTTCTAAGCAGCCAATCACATGGCGGCAACTCAGTGCATTTAGGCATGTAGACATGGTCAAGACAATCTCCTGCAGTTCAAACCGAGCATCAGTATGGGGAAGAAAGGTGATTTGAGTGACTTTGAACGTGGCATGATTGTTGGTGCCAGAAGGGCTGGTCTGAGTATTTCAGAAACTGCTAATCTACTGGGATTTTCACGCACAACCATCTCTAGGGTTTACAGAGAATGGTCCGAAAAAGAAAAAACATCCAGTGAGCGGCAGTTCTGTGGGCGGAAATGCCTTGTTGATGCCAGAGGTCAGAGGAGAATGGCCAGACTGGTTCGAGCTGATAGAAGGACAACAGTGACTCAAATAACCACCCGTTACAACCAAGGTGGGCAGAAGAGCATCTCTGAACGCACAGTACGTCGAACTTTGAGGCAGATGGGCTACAGCAGCAGAAGACCACACCGGGTGCCACTCCTTTCAGCTAAGAACAGGAAATTGAGGCTACAATTTGCACAAGCTCATCGAAATTGGACAATAGAAGATTGGAAAAACGTTGCCTGGTCTGATGAGTCACGATTTCTGCTGCGACATTCGGATGGTAGGGTCAGAATTTGGCGTCTACAACATGAAAGCATGGATCCATCCTGCCTTGTATCAACGGTTCAGGCTGGTGGTGGTGGTGTCATGGTGTGGGGAATATTTTCTTGGCACTCTTTGGGCCCCTTGGTACCAATTGAGCATCGTTGCAACGCCACAGCCTACCTGAGTATTGTTGCTGACCATGTCCATCCCTTTATGACCACAATGTACCCAACTTCTGATGGCTACTTTCAGCAGGATAATGCGCCATGTCATAAAGCTGGAATCATCTCAGACTGGTTTCTTGAACATGACAATGAGTTCGCTGTACTCAAATGGCCTCCACAGTCACCAGATCTCAATCCAATAGAGCATCTTTGGGATGTGGTGGAACGGGAGATTCGCATCATGGATGTGCAGCCGACAAATCTGCGGCAACTGTGTGATGCCATCATGTCAATATGGACCAAACTCCCTGAGGAATGCTTCCAGCACCTTGTTGAATCTATGCCACGAAGAATTGAGGCAGTTCTGAAGGCAAAAGGGGGTCCAACCCGTTACTAGCATGGGGTACCTAATAAAGTGGCCGGTGAGTGTATATCTGTGGTTACAATTATTGATGAAACATGCATTATAATGTGTTGTAACAATATATAATTAATGCTTTAAGAATAATTTTATAATGCAATATATGAAAGCTTTAAATAAAGTGTTACTGATATTGTTTTATAATGATTTAATCTAAAAGTAGAGCAGCATTATTCCTCTGCTGTGCAGTGCAGTGTGTGTTGTGTGTGTGTGTGTGTGTGTGAATGTGTTGTGTGTGTCTCCTGCAGCTGGTCCCACAGTGAAGCCCTCAGTGTCTCTGCTGCCGCCCTCTTCTCTGCAGATCTCTGGAGACTCAGCCGCACTGCTCTGCCTGCTCAGCTCTTACTCTCCACAGGGGGCGCTGGTGAGCTGGACACTGGACGGGTCAGAGGTCACCGAGGGGGTTCTGACCAGCGCAGAGAGCCAGCAGGACGGCCGCTACAGCCGCAGTAGCGTCCTGACCCTCAGCAAAGCACGCTGGGAAGAGGGAGAGCTGTACGTCTGCAGAGTAACACATGATGGAGCTCCTCATGAGGTCTCGTTCCACAAGAGCTCTGAGTGCTGATGTTTCTCTCTTGAAGATGAGCCGTATCTGAGTGTCCTGTGTCAGGCAGGATTCACAGGAGTCTAGTGCTGCAGCTGTAGTGATTTACAACTCCATACTGAGAGAGTGTGTGTGAGAGATCTTTCAATCTGCTGTGTTTGCTGCAACATTCAATAAAGCTTCTCAACAAGTTCCCTTTGTGTCTGACAACATCCTTCAACTAACAGATGAAGATGCAGGATCTTTTCAGAAGGTTGATGTAGCAGTAAATGTCCAATAAAGCTCTTGGGGTTTGAACATGGTCTCTGGAGACAGAGCTGCTCTATTCTGAGAGGATCACAATCACTCCAGCCTGACAATGCAAATGGGCTTTTCAGTCTCACTCTCTGATTGGTCACATGATCTGGACTGGAACAGAACAGTTTCACTTCTGCTTTAGTGAAGCAGTGAAAACAAACTGATAATTTACTTTTTTATGAGAAAATTAACTGATATATTAAAACAGCATCATAAATCATATAAAAACATGATCACAAATCAAGAATGTAAACGTTTCTGTGGCTCAAATGTAAAGCATCTCGTCCAGACAGCAGAAGTGACTGAATCTGTTCAGTTTGATTGACAGGATCATGTTACATCGAAAAAATAATGATGATCATATTGAAAAACTCACTCATTCTCTTCATAAACACAAGATTGATGTTGATTGTAATGATATAGTGTTATTAGTGTTTGAAAATACAATCATAAATCATTATTCAAACCTGAACTAAACACTAGGGTTGGATCTAGATCAGGATGATGTTTTACATGCAGTCTGTAAGCAATGACATCATTACCAGATGGCACGAGCTGATTGGCTTCTGATGATCCTGCAGCCAATGAGATTCCCTGCTCAACATGTAAATAGTCTGGTTCAGTGTTTGCTGTAGGACAGGGGCGATTGTCGGAGCTTTAGCACCCAATGAGCCCCACTGCCACCACCCACCCTCTTTTCACACAAACACAAAAAATATGTCGATTGAAAAAGAACTTTATCATTTTACCATTGGTTCAACTAACTCCAAAATCCAGATTTTTTTCTCTTTTTTTTGAGACCTTTTCAGAACACCAGCTTAATTGTGAGCGTTCACACACACAGCCCCTGTAACAAACACCAAACCTTCTTCACTCCGCTGGTTTTCCTGACCGTTAACTCCATGTGCCTCCTTTTGTATCAACAGTCATCAGATTGGTTAGATTAGATTCAACTTTATTGTCATTGAACAAAGTAACAGATGTAATTAATCTTCTGTAAATTATTTACAAATGGCCATCTCCAACATATCTGGTTGCATGCCTGTCTGAACTTACATAAACCAATACAAGTCATCAATAAATAATAATTAAACAAGCTTCATATCAAGTTTATTCGCTGCTGTTTTTGCTTCACGCTCTAGCAGTTAAACACGGCAATATGTGGCATCGGCTCCATCATCCCTTAATAGCAGAGGAGTATGTTCAACACGCACCCTTCATCGTGTTTTTACTTCACTGTAAAACCATTTGCGATATTATTACACGCTCAGGGCTTCGCCAGCCAATTCACCCCAATATCGTCCGACTGCACAGACTAAAGCCTTGAGCAACAACGACTTACGTTTGCTCCATGATTATACACTTATAGGCAAACAGTTAGTCATTAGCCAATTGGCTGATGGCCATATTCATGAAAAACATTAACCAAATTCCCAAAATATAGAGTTTTAGTCTAGGCCGTCTGGTTTAAAGTTAAATCTTGTTTAAAGCTAAATTCATAACTTCACTCTGTCAACTTTTTACAATATTCCTGTTAAAGATACTGTTAAATACCTAGGTATACACATTACAAAGGAGTTTTTGTAATTACAAAATTCAAAAAGTAGTCAAAACACAGAACATCGTACAAGAACATAAGTTTTTTTTTCAACATTGTGTTAATTTTTCAATTAATGAAATGTCAATCTTCATCTTTATAGTCAAGTATATCTAGTCAAGTATATTTATATAGCGCTTTTCACAACATAGATTGCACCAAAGCAGCTTTACAGTATCAATCAAAGCAACAAAACAATGTTCAACCTCCACGTTTGGTAGGGCTGATCAATGGTATTAATGATTGGTTAGTTAATTTGAATATCCCTGGGTTTTATAACAGGAGATACCATACAATAATCTTCAAGATACAGTAAATCTTCAAATGTGTAACAGATTGTCAACTTAAAAACAGTCATTTGTGTGGTGGAACAAGCAATGCTATATACAAATATATAGTTAGCATCTTAATTTAATCTTTCTTTTGTTATAGTTCATTAAAGGTGCAGTGTGTAATATTTCTGTTGATCTATTGACAGAAATGCAATATAAGATCCATAACTATGTGTTTAGAGGTGTATAAAGACCTTACTTAATGAACCGTTAAGTTTGTATTACCTTAGAATTAGTCATTTATATCTATATAGGCGCGGGAATCCCCTTCTATGAAGGCCGACATATTGTGACATCATATTTCTACCGTAGCCGACAGTGAACAAAGAGCGCGTTTCGTCTCTAACCGGCCGGAATGGGAAGCAGCAGGAAAAGACGCGGCAGATTTTCTTGAAAATGAATGACCACAGGTATTGTTTAGGAAAAGATTCGACAAAGGGGAAATCTGCATCGAAGAAGAGAAAGTATGATGAAGCTAGAAAAATAAGGCAGAACCGTAGACAAAAATCGCGGATCAACATTGGTGTGGCTTTTCCCAGATGGAAGGGTCTTATGAGGGAAAAAGGCTTTCAAAGCGACGCCGAAGTTGCCTGTTTTCTGCTGGACAGGTAAGATATTCCAACTGTAACAAAACTGTTGTTTGATAATGTTAGCAGTACATAGCCATAGACACCAAGTGTCAGTTTTGCTAAATATGTAGTTAGATTGTTTCATGTAACTTAGTTCTTCTCCCTCGCTGTGTTATGGCTTTGCTATGTGGGGAGAAATGTGCTTGTTACGTTCATGAGACAATTAGCTGATTAGTATAATTATATTAAATATTAAGGACCTTGATCCTCACCTGACTATGGATTTGTAAACATTATCCACGATGTGTTTTATAATGGACTGTGGTACATAAAAAGTGACAAAGATACACACTCTTGGCTAACGTTTGCTATGTTGTCTGTCGGTGATCATACTTGCACTAACGTTAGATGTCATATTGTTTGGTATGTTCAGTTTTTTAGGCCCGATGAGCAAACCGTACCAAGATGTAACACATTGTGGATTACAATACAGTAATGTATTACAGTCGTATGCGACTGTGTCATGTAGCACTTCATTTATTGAGGCTGCTGTTGTTTCTCCAGGTACGAGACAGGTCCTGCAACATCAACTCCCCTGAAGAGAAAACCTTTTCAAGTCCCAGCTCCAGCATTGTCTAGTATTGGTGCAAGACATGCATAACAATATATAAATTTGGTCCTAATATCTTTGATTATGAACATGATCTTTATGATTATTGTGTAATTTGATTTTATATTTGGTCTATATCTACTGTTGAAAGTGCATATGTGGGATATACACAACTTGCTTTGGTATATCTTTACAGAGATGAGCATCTTGATGTCATTGGTGAAGCCACTGAAATTCAGGGCCTTGAACAAAGGTAACATGTACACATCATCACATGTACACGTTTTAGTCATGTATTGCTTTTCTCCAAATTTTCTAAATATATGTTTGTTATATGTTTTTTACAGCTTACATGACATGAGCTTTTTTGAGGAGCACTTGGAGGAAAGTGTTTTCAATGACACAATGAACATGTGTGTAAGTAGTACTTCATAATTAAAAAAAAAATTCATGTAAATTACTCGAAATTTATTTTTTAATGGAAGTTGTCATTATGTACAGAATTGATTGGGCAGATGAAGCTTCCCCTTACTCCCTTGAAATAGATGATGGGCAGAATGGTTTCAGCTCGGATGAAGAGTATCTTCCACCAATTTCGATACGGTGTGTTATTTGTTATTCTCAATTTGCAATTGTTTTGTGGTGTCTGTTTACTACAGATTTTTGTGCCTCAACAGAATGGGTGGAGCACTGAAGAAAGCACACTCTATCGATGGACTTCCTGTTATTGGAATCGACGAGACTGTGCATGATCTGCCTGCACATGAAGACCCTCCTGATGAGCCTTCTCCTTGTGATCATGACCCTGTTTTCCCAGAACCACAGAATGTCCTTTGTGAAGATGACATCATAGGTGTCAGAGCCTCCATAGTGTACGAGAACTGCTTAAGACAACTGGATACATTTCTGATTCTGCCTGTGGATAAATGCACTGGACTTCTGAGGACTGGTGTGCCGTGCAACTCTGTTGCACCCTTTGAGATCAATATCACCACCAAGGGCACATCAGTTTCTATCGAATGGGTAAAGCCAAATAATCTCAGAATACCACAACTTAAAATTAGTATAAAATGAAAGTTTATACAACAAACACAAGTTTGTACATGACAAAAAGCAAATGTTTGTTCTGTTTGACTTTTAGATCTGTCCTAATGGACACATCTTGTGGAGGTGGAATTCCCAGCCTGTGTTGAAGTTTAGTATGCAAGCTGGAGATTTTCTATTATCCACCAACATTTTGTTGTCTGGCAACAACTTTGCAAAGGTTGCCCTCTTGTTCAAATTCATGAACATGGGGATGGTGAACAGGAACACCTTCTTCTCCATTCAGGACACTTACTGCGTCAATACAATAAAGCAGTTCTGGGAAGAGAGAAGGACAGAGGCTCTTTGTCGGCTTAAAGGGAAAGATGTTGTTGTCCTAGTTGTGTAGTTGATACTCTATTATGTAACATAGCTATTGAATACACTAAGCAATGACAGTATGGAAGCAAGTAATTCATTTTTTTCTGTTGTACTATATTTTAAAAAATTTCAGCGGATGGCAGAAATGACTCTCCTGGTCACTGTGCACAATACTGCAGCTACACCACCATGGAGAATGAGACCAAGGAGATCATACATGTTACCACCGTAGACAAGCGGCAAACATCATGGAACTCAGTCGTCATGGAGAAGGAGGGTTTCATCCAGACTGTGGACAAGCTTACATCCGAGATAAAGCTTGTGGAGATCTGCACGGATGCCCATGCCCAGATTGGTGCCCTTATGAGTAAGTATTCAAGTGATATATTGTATGAATGAATGTGTATAACAGTAATTAAAAAATTATAGTAACATAACATTATTTACCACTTCATAGATCCAGAGAAAGGCAAATACAAGGCTCTTGGAATTCATCACAGTCTGGACATGTGGCATGGTGCAAAGACCATTGGCAAAAAACTCTACACACAGACTATATTTGAATTCCTGAATTTTACATTAATATTTTTTTTTCTTTTCAAGGCAGCAAAAATAAAAGGACAGTCCATCCTCTTGAACTGGCTGAAGGACATAGTCAACCATTTTTGGTGGTGTTGCAAGACTGCCGACACACGTGAGCAATTTCTTGTAAGCACCCTTTCTTTTTATTAACTTTGAGTATTTTCATTAATTGCTATATTAAAGACATATTTATATTGCATTTTTATGTTTTGAAGGCATTATGGGTAGGCATCCTTCACCATGTCTGCAATATTCACACATGGACTATGGGAAGCTGCAAACACGGGCACCTTGAATCGGAGCAAATACGGGGAAAGATGTGGATCCAGAGAGACTCCCAGTGCCACAAAGCTTTAGTGGATATAGTTCTAAATAAGAGGTGGCTGAAAGATGTTCACAAATATCTGAAATTCAGGTAGTGTGGCTATACTTTTTTTACACTAATGTATTTTAGTAATGTTTGTGTTTACTGCTCATGTACACAGAAGTATGTATTTCTTTGTTTGTTTGTTCTATCAGATCGACTGCAGACCTCGAGTCATTCAACAATCATATCCTGATGTATGCTTGTAAGCGCTATGCTTTCAGCCCTCCAGTTTATGAGGCAAGAGTTCTGCTTGCTGCTTTGGACTACAATTTCCACCTGAACCGACCAACACAGAAAACAATGGATGGCAAAGAGATGCATGTTTAACAATTATATAAAATTCAAAGTACAATATTTGACAAATGTTTTATATGCAATTGATTGTCTTTACACTCTAGGTTGTCTCTTGATCTACTTACAAACTGATGGTTTATGATTATAATTTGTGTATTTTTAGTTTCAAAAGATTGTATAAGAAGAACGCTAGAAGATACAGTGTATATGCCATGAAAACTGAAAAAACATACGGATACATTTCCGAGTTGCAACGAAGGATTGTGAATAACAGAATCACAAGCGGAGTGGGGATGCCTAGGAGGAGGAGCCTTCGACCAGATGACCCCAGACGGCTTGGTTTGGTGCCCCCCGTACCTGCACCAGCCACATCAGACTTGTTGCAGAGACAAGCCAGAAGAGGTCTAGGTAAGTAATAAAAAATGTGTTGACTATGCTGTACCATATTACATGTCAATGAATGATATTTGCATTACAATACAGTCTGTAACTGTGTGATGACACTGTATTCAACAGGACCATTATTCCAACCAGCATCCGATGTGGAAGGATCCCCATAGGAGATCACCTTGCATGTGTCCTTGGAACTTGTCAAGCAGGATCACGATGGAAAGAACAACAATTCACTGACAAAGTCATAGCTTTCAAATAGTTACATCTTATTCTGCTAACTACACTGTTACCAGCGCATATTATTTTCAGTAGGTAGCCCAAATTAAAGTTTTCAATTTTGAACGGTAATGATAAGTAAGGCTACAGCTGTACCCTATTATGTAAATATAAATAAACAAAATTGGTTTTGGAAATTTTAGGGCAACGTTTGAAATTGTCATAATTTTTTAAAAACATGTTCAAATGTATTTAATGAAAAATAAAACACCATGTGCTTCTATTTCTTAACTTTTATTTTTTCAATAACATAGAACTGCAGTTGAACAACTATAACAAAATATATAACTATAAAACATAAATTAAATAAAAAAAATAGGGTAACAATAGGAATAAATATTTATAGAAATGTAATAAATCAAATATTAAATATGTACATTTGTTTGAAGCCTTGATGATACTGAGGCAGATTTGTGAGTACTTGTGTAAACTGTATGAGCATGCCAGAGGGCCTGGAAGAAAATTCATAGTCCAGGAATAAAACCAGTGTAATGTCCTTGAGGATCAGGGAATTTGTCCCTGATCCTCCAAACACAACTGGGAATGACAAGTCGGTTTCCCTGGCCTAAAGCTCCATGTTGCCAATAGATGAAGTGTCTATAGGCACCATAACGGTACTCTCTGTTGTCATCCCCAGGCTCCCTGATGTTGCCTAATGCCGTAATGTCCTCCCGGTACTGTCTGTGAATGTGAATAAAGCCTTCTTCAAGGCAGTACTGGGAGAAGTGGGGCATTAGGCTCACACAGTTAGCTTGATCTTGGCCACAGCATTTCCTCTCCTGGTCCGTAGGCATTTCCCGACAGTTACCACAAGTACACCAAGGTACTTCTGTGACTCCAGCAGAAGGTGGGGCACCGTGTCTGCGCTGATGCATTATCAAGGCATCACAGACCAGGCCTGGCTGTCTCTCAAGTAGAAGGGTGGAGAGCTCTCTGTGTTCTTCGAGGGTCATCTCCTGTAGAAGTCTCTGAAGAAAAGGGACACAGGAAAAAATAACGCTCCGTCCACAGCGTTACCAAACAAAACATAAACAGATCAAATAAAATGAGCACCATTACCCGCATACATCGAGGCGCACGGTACAATACCATACATATATAGAGTGTAGTAGACAGTTTAACAGGGCGCGCACGCAACTCTTAAAGGTGCCACACCTATCCATTCGTTACAGTATGATCATTTAAACGAGTTTCATGACAAGGTCGGTGAGGATGGGAAAAATCTTACATTTCTGAGCAGACTTTGCCCGCCGATAAAATAATTGCTGTCTGTTGTTGTGGGCTGTGGCAATAATTAAAAAAAAATAGCTCGCAACAAATTTATGGAAAAAAAAGAACTATGAACTAGTTCATTTTTTGAATTGTGAACTATGAACTGAACTAGTTCATTTTAAAATGTGTGAACTGAACTTTGAACTAGTTCATGTAGAAAGTGAACTTTCCCAACACTGCTGTTTACTGTTCCAATAATGTTGTTTTTAATATTGTATCCACTCAAAATGAACTATACCAGTACTCATCATTATTACTATTAGTATTTGATGCTCTAGCACTATTTATCATTACACTTCTGATGTTGTTGTAAATTATATGTCAAAGTCATTAACTTTATTTAGAGTTATATTTTATAATTTATATATTGTATTATATTTTATACTTACCTACTTTATATAGTGTTTTATTTTCTAGGGGTACATGTGCACAGAGATACTATGTAAATAACGTTATCACTGTGTGCTTGGGTTTGTCATAAAGTGCAGACAGGTCAGAATATAATAACGTTACAATAACTTTATACATAACAACCTCGGTAACAGCTCTCCGGTTCCTTTGGAGGGCCATCACTCTTTCTTCGTCCTCTATTGAGCCATCGATCCGGGTAGGTCCTCCTCTGCCTCTCCTTTCGCTGACTGCACCTCCAACACCTCCAACACCTCTGCCTCTCCGCCCTCTTCCTCTCCCTCTCCCTCTTCCTCTCCCTCTCCCTCTCCCTCTACCTCTCCCTCTTCCTCTCCCTCTTCCTCTCCCTCTTCCTCTCCCTCTCCCTCTCCCTCTCCCTCTTCCTCTCCCTCTTCCTCTCCCTCTCCCTCTTCCTCTCCCTCTCCCTCTTCCTCTTCCTCTCCCTCTCCCTCTCCCTCTTCCTCTCCCTCTTCCTCTCCCTCTTCCTCTCCCTCTCCCTCTTCCTCTCCCTCTCCCTCTTCCTCTCCCTCTCCCTCTTCCTCTCTCTCTCTCTCTCTCTCTCTCTCTTCCGGTGCACACTGGGAGCGTTTGGGGTGGTGAGGGGTTTTACGGAGAGGTACTTTTTCTATTGGCTTTTTCTTCTAACTTCAATTTTGAGTAAATTTTGTATTAATATAATATTAAATTTAGTAGTATAGTTTTAGTTTGAGGTTAGTTGGCGCGGTGTGGAATTAGTATTCACGTGGCGACTGCAGGGATGGCCTCGCATCAGGATATGCGAGCTCCGTCGCTGTCGCTTCGTCACGGAATAAGATGCATCACTCAAGTGGGTATAACCGTTGAGGATGTGTTGCTGGATGTAGCTGAGCGAGTGGGACATGAAAACATAATTTCCGCGTCTCGGATGAATAAGGCCGTGGTGGTTTTTTTGAAAGAGGAACTACTGGTTAATCGGTTGGTAGAGAGCGGCATAGTGGTAAGTGGAGCTTTTGTGATTGTTCAACCTTTAATATCTCCAACTGTAAAGGTAGTAATTTCAAATGTGCCTCCATTTATTCCGGATGACGATATACAGCGTGAGCTTTTGAGGTATGGAAAATTTGCGAGTGGAATCAAGATGGTACCGCTTGGATGTAAACATGAGTCTTTGAAGCATGTGTTGTCGTTTAGGCGGCATGTGTTTATGTTTTTGAATGCCCCAACTTTAAACGTGTCTTTTCGTTGTGTTTATGAAGGAAAATCGTACATGTTGTATGCGAACACTGGGGAAATGCGCTGCTTTGAATGTGGTGCTGTAGGACATGTAAGATTGGCATGCCCGCAAAGAGAAGAAGTGATAAAAGAGACAGGTCAAGTTAATGATATGAATGGCAGTGTGGAGAAAATTGTGGAAGAAAGAGTGGAAAATGAGGGTCAAAATGTACATAATGACAAGGATTTAGGCAGTGTTGGGGCTGAGGGGGAGACTAATACTGTTGAAGTGTCAAAAGTAGTAGAGATTGTTAATGGTGAGACACAGGTGATTGAGGAGATGGTGAGGACGGAAACTGAGAAGAGTACAGAGCAAGTGGAGAAGGTAGAAGGTGTTGAGGAAGTGATGTTGGTTGATAGTGATCAAAGGAGAGTGAACTCAGAGGGTAAGAATTCAGGAGAGATGGTTGAGAATGAAGAAAGTGATGATGATTTGTCAGATGGATCAGTTGTGTCCAATCTATCTCAGATGGGAGGTGATCAGTTATACGCTTTGGAGGAAATAGATGCTTTTCTGGATGAGACTTTCGGGAAAGTGGCGGAAGTGAAGGATTACTTTACTGATACCAAGAAATTTGAAAGATCTGTATTATACTGGATGAAAAAAGTTGGAGAGGATAAATTAAGTAGGAGGAAGAGGTTTCGTCTGAAAAAGTTTGTCACGAAAATAAGAGGGGGGAAAACCCAGAAAAGAAGGAAATGATGTATAATTCACTAAAGGTGTTTCTATTTCTTCTTTTTTCTCTGTCTTTTTTCTCCCTCCATTGGAACATTATTATGGAGTTTGTAAGAATAGGATCCTTAAACATCAATGGGGGAAGAGATAGGGTCAGAAGAGCAATGATTTCTGAATTTATTAAATTAAACGATGTTAAAGTAACTTTTTTACAAGAAACACACTCTGATAGTAATAATGAATTGGAGTGGTATAGATGGTGGGAAGGAGAGTGTAAATTAAGTCATGGAACAAGTGCTAGTATGGGTGTTGCAACTCTCTTCTCAAAACAGTTGGATTTAAAAATTGTATCAACAATAGAGGTAGAAAAAGGAAGAGTGTTATTAGTTATAGCTGAAATTAAAAGTGTTAAATTTCTTTTTTTTAATGTGTATGCTCCCAATATAGGATGGCAGCGTGAAATAACATACAAAAAGTTAAATGATGCAATAAAACAGCATGATGATGGCAACACATGTATTGTATTAGGAGGTGATTGGAATTGTACAACACATTTCGTATTAGATAGGAATGGGGATGAGCCTCACCCGAAATCTAGTAACTTACTACTTGATATCATAAATAATTTAAAGTTGGTAGATGTGTGGAGAAGTAGGAACAGTTTGGTGAAGCAATATACATGGATAAGGATATTAGATTCTGTTGTGACAGGAGCGAGATTGGACAGGTTATATATAAGTAAATCAGAAATAAATAGAGTAGCTAACACTAATATATTACCAAATGGATTTTCGGATCATCATATGGTTACTTTAGATTACAATGTTGCAAAAATTTCAAGACCTAAATTTTATTGGCATTTTAATGAAAAATTATTACAGGATACAGATTTTTTTGAGAAATTTTGTAGTTTTTGGGAAATTTGGAAACAGAGGAAAAGTAATTTTGAAAATCTGACTCAATGGTGGGAGGTAGGAAAAGCACAGATTAAAGTATTTTGTCAACAATTTTCTTATAATGCTACTGCTATAATAAAGAAAAATGTGAAAATTTTGGAGACTGAGATTAATGAAATAGAAAAAAGAATGATTGATGTTGATGATGAAGACGATGATGGTTCAGTGAATGTTTTAAAAAAGAAAAAAATGGAGTTGAAGTCATTGTTGGAACAAAGAGTTAAAGGTGCACTTGTCAGAGCTAGAATTTCATCAATTAAAGAAATGGATGCTCCAACGGCTTATTTTTTTGGACTTGAAAGGAAGGAAGCACAAAAGAAATGTATGCTTCATCTTAAAAGGAAAAATGGAACTATTACTTCAGATACAATGGAAATGAGAACAATGGGCATTGACTTTTATAAAGAACTGTTTGGGAAAATGGACTGTGATGTTGGATCTATGGACCACTTCTTAAGAGATCTTCCTAAATTAAGAACTGAGGATAAAGATTCATTGGACGTAATGATTTCTTTTGATGAACTTTCAAAGGCGGTTAAACAGCTCTCTACAGGAAAGTCACCAGGAATTGATGGGTTAACAGCGGAGTTTTACAAAGCCTTTTGGGGTGTCTTAGGTGAAGATTTGTATAATGTATTTTGTGAATGTTTTAAAAGAGGTCGTCTACCAAATAGCTGTCAAAGAGCTGTGTTATCACTCTTGCCAAAAAATGGAGATCTGGGCTTGTTGAAAAATTGGCGACCAGTGTCTTTAATGTGTCTAGATTATAAGATTTTGTCTAAATGTCTAGCTAACAGGCTAAAAAATGTTTTGCATGTTGTGGTGGCGAGTGAACAAACTTATTGTATTCCTGGGCGGACAATCATGAATAATTTGTTTCTTATGAGAGATGTGATTGATTTATCTATTAGAAATAATCTTGATGTGGGTTTTTTATCTATTGACCAAGAGAAAGCATTTGACCGGGTAGGTCATGAATACCTTTTTAATGTGTTGAAGACCTTTGGATTTGGGGAGAATATTATTTCTTGGATAAAAATGCTTTATGAAGATGCTTCAGTTATGCTTAAGATAGGAGGAGGTCTGAGTTGTCCAATCCCTGTTAAAAGAGGAATTAGGCAGGGATGTCCTCTATCAGGACAACTTTATAGTTTAGCCATAGAACCCTTACTGTGTAAGCTAAGAAATGAGTTGCAAGGTATAATGATACCAGGAGATAATTCGGGGCAAAGGTATTTTGTGTCTGCTTATGCAGATGATGTAAATATTTTTATTTCTGGTCAAAATGATATTCGGACGCTTTGTAAAAATTTAAACCTTTATGAAAAGTCTTCTTCAGCCAAGGTAAACTGGGCAAAGTGTGAAGGGTTTGCTGTGGGGTCTTGGGTTGATAAGGGGCCACCTCAACTTCCTGAAAGACTAAACTGGGGGAAGGAAGGTTTTAAAGTTTTGGGGGTGTATCTGGGCACTGAAACGTATAAAGAAAAGAACTGGGAGGGTCTGCTTGGAAAGGTTGTCGCTAAGTTGTCTAAGTGGAACTGGCTATTGCCCGAACTATCATATAGAGGTAGAGTCCTAATTATAAATAACTTGACTGCCTCGATGTTATGGCACAAACTGACTGTGCTGGAGCCACCAGATGACATTATTAAGGAGATTCAGAGGAAGTTGGTGGATTTTTTCTGGTCTGGTCAAAAATGGATTCCTCGGTCTGCACTTTATCTACCAGTGATTGAAGGAGGGCAAAGCCTAATAGATGTCCGAAGCCGCATAAATGCTTTTCGACTGCAAGCAGCCCAGAGACTGTTGTACGAGGAGAACGTTGGGTGGATTAATGTTGCTTGTGCTCTTCTGCGGAAAACAGCTGGATTATTGTATGATAAGCAGCTTTTTTTACTGCAAAGTGATGAAGTGGATTTGAAAGAGTTGACACCTTTTTATAAGTCAATGATAACAGCTTGGAAAAAGACATTTATTGTTCACAGAGATATTTTACAACCTGAGGACTGGATAATGGGAGAACCACTGTTCCATAATCCATTAATAAGAACAAGGATTTTGTCCTCTAAATCTGTGGAAAGCTGTTTTGTGAAGGCTGGGTATGTCAAGTTGGGGGATCTGAGAAGCGGTGATGACTGGAAAACAGCGGAGTCTTTGCAGAGTGTTACAGGGTTGAGATCTCTTCGACTTCTGAGGCGTATAATGGAGGAGGTGTGGGTAGCTCTACCTGGAGCCTGCAGGGAGGCACTGTCACAGGACTGGAATGGGCACTATACATTTCCACCCATTAAAGTATCTGCTGCGGTCCAAGAGGAGATGGAGGAAACTGGACATTCGATTTTGTCATTTGAGTACCCCAAGTTGGGGAGTTTTCAAGATATTAAGAAGAAAGAACTCTATGTAACGTGTGTAAAAGTTACTCATCAGACTGTGCTAAGAGGAGTGAAGATTTGGAAGTGGTCAGAAGTGTTTGGGACAGATTTTAAGGCAGGTTGGAGGTCTCTTTATAAGTTGCCTGTTGAAAAGCGTACTGCAGATTTGCAGTGGAGATTGATGTTCGGGGCTATAGCTACTAACAGACACGTGGCACACCTGAATCCGGCAGTGGGGACAGAGTGTTTATTTTGTGGCTTAGAAGAAACGGTTAATCATTTATTTATTGATTGTTTTAGATTGGAGGGAATGTTTAATTTTTTAACACAAATTTTTATAAAGTTTGGGGAGATTTTTTCTTATCAGAATTTTATAAGTGGTCCAATTTATAATTTTCAAGAAAGGAGGAAAAAATGTTTACTGAATTTTTTGTTGGGATCAGCTAAGTTGTCTATATGGAAAACCAGAAAAAATAAAAGGTTAGGTATAGGTCCAATCAATGCTGAAATGGTACTAAAAGGGATGATAACAGCAAGAATCAAGATAGAGTATACATATTATAAATTGGTTAGTGACATTGTAATGTTTTCTGAAATTTGGTCAGTGGGCGGAGTACTGTGTCAAGTTGGAGAAAATGAAATGTTGTTTTTAAATGTGTAGAAATAGGAATTTAATTTATGAAATGAAATTTTTGTAAGATAATTGTATTGAGGTAAAAGGACAAATGGTCTAATAAAGATATTGTTAAGCCTCTCCCTCTCCCTCTTCCTCTCCCTCTCCCTCTTACAGTTACCTCTGGTACGTACTCAGGTTGTCCCTGACTCTGAAAACGTGTGTAAAAAAAATGCTGTCTGAGTAATGCCTCGGAAATCGTAACGTTGACTATTTCCCCATACCTAGCTGCTTTGATGCTCTTATCCTTAGCTCTTATCTTGTACTAACTAGCATGGAAATAAGCTATGGTAAAGTCTGTGAATAAAACACTAACACAATGAAGAACAAGTAAAAATAACAATCGCAATAACATGTGGTTTTACTGAATAATTAAGTAAATACATAAAATAAGTTATAAAGATACCTCATTGCTTGACTTGCTACTTTCTGCAGACTCAGACTCAGACGACGACATATTTTATCCTACGTTGGCCACCGTGGCTTCAAATTCGTGTTTGCAAAGGGAGGGAGAGGCCGTGAGTGACTTGCTGTTTGCAATTCGCAAGCCTCACCACTAGATTTCGCTAAAAATCACACACTGCACCTTTAAGTAATTGTTAACGCAACTAATTTAATGTAAAGAGCTGGATACTAATTATTAGTAAAAATTATTAAAACTGATTAGAGTTGCCATAGACTAAAGATATTTCTAGTCGACTTGTAATCATTCAAGCAATTAGTCGACTAATCGCATGTTTATATTAATTTCTGCTTTAATACTGGATACATGGAGGAATATAGCCTATTCTGCGCTCAAGCGCATGCATAAATCTTGCCATATAATCAGATGATATTTGCTTTCGATTAGAATTTTGTTTTATTTAAAAGGGGACATTTCAAGCTTTATATGATGGAGTATTTTAAGTTGTTTCCACTGTTTAAAGGAAAATGCATGTAATCGCGCCTTAGATGCCTCTGGTACCATATAGTATGAGTGTGTGTGTAGTTATGAGTGTAATCTGGACGTACTACATTCGCCATGATGTCATTATCATGTGACCATTCATAAATCATTCGCAATGTCCTTTTGCCTGACTACCGAAGCGTGCCTCGGCGCTTCTTCAGCTCGGGCAGAGGACACTGAATCTCGTGAGTTCGTCGCCTCCGAGTGTTCCTCTCGTGATGATAAAAGGAGAACTGCTCGGGGCAATCGTTCGTGCAGTGGCCAGACTACACTGATCACAGCAAAAAGGGTCCCATAAAACGCAGCATCGATTGTAGCTTTTGAAAGGGAACTCAGTTTTGTAAAAGACATGTGACCCTCTAGTGGTGAAGTGTGGAAGTGCAATTAAAGAGATTGACTTTCCTAAAGGAAATAATATAGATAATATTGTAGAGGGAAGTTTTGCTGGGACAAGCATCACTCACATGTTCTCAACATTTTTGTCCAGTTTAGTAAAGGATATAATATGATATGTTACATGTTTACTTACATCATAATAAATGAATAAAGTCTGTGAAAGGTTTGATATTGTGTAGTTTGTGCTCCTCCATCAGCAGCTGCAGTTTCTCTCAGCTGTATCAGTGCAGTCACTGTGACGTCTGACTGACAGAGGTTTTTGGACGACTCTTTATCACTGTGTGAACACACCACCACTGTGATAACTCAGACAGTAATAATCTCCTGTATCTTCAGTCTGGACTCCACTGATGGTCAGAGTAAAATCACTGCCAGATCCACTGCCACTGAATCTAGATGGAGTTCCAGTATAAAGGGTTGTTGCTGAATATATGAGGAGTTTAGGAGCTTCTCCAGGTTTCTGTGAGTACCAGGCTAAACGATTATTACTATACACATTACTGCTGGTTTTACAGTTTATTCTGACTTCTTCTCCTGGTTGAACTGCTGGTATTGATGGACTCTGAGTTACAGTGATCTGTCCTCTACACTCTGAAAGAAAACACAAACATATATGATGACATATATGATGATGTACAGTATATAATAAATATATATATTTCACATTTTAAGATAATTAATAATTGTTGTAAAAACTGTATTACACAAACCTTGAATAAACAGTGCAATGGTCCAGATGAAGATGCTGATGTTGTTCATAGTTGTAGTTTAGTCTTGTGTGATGATGAAGAGTGTGTGTGTTCTGCTCTCAGTCATGAAGTGTTAAACTCACAGCACTATAAACACTCTCAGAGCACTGAAGCATGTGCTGACAATGCAAAGAAGTGGGCAGGATTTACAACAGCTTGTGCTGAGAACAAACTCATATACACTAGAGTTACACAATCATGACTTTATTTAGTGTGTTTATTGTGACTCCTGAGACACTGAGGATGTGCAGATGAACGTCCATCTCTGTGTCCATATTCAGTCATGTGACCATCATCACTGCTACACTTCCACTAGATGAACCGCCATCACTAAAGTAAGATCATGAATCATGAGTCTGTTCAGAAAGTATCAGGACTGATTGTGAATCTCTAATCAGAGTTCATGGTGTCACTCCATCTATCATGAAGCCTCATGTGTGTCTGAAATCATCAGATGGAGAAGAAACAGCTGTTAAAGATGGAGACATATTAGAGCTTGTTCACGTTTATGGTCTTGTGTGGAGATTCATAACCAGTCCAGATACTTTTATAACACACCTTGAACATGAAAACATGCTTGACTGCGTAGAACATGCAAAACACCTTTTATATCTTCATTGTGGACACTTTCTATTGACTTTGGCTATAATATTCAATAAAGTCATTATTTGAACAGATTTCCACTGAAGATTGAAGTGTGAAGCTGCAGGTTTTTCTGTGGATCATGATGATTGATCTGCATATGAAGAACAGAAGCATCATTATGAGAAACTCCACAACATCATCCATGATCAAAGAGGTCAAAGGTCACCTCAGAGGTCACAGCTCATCACATATATTTCTTTAAACAGTGTTATATCAGAAAGCATTTAGTCGAATCTGAATGAGTGAGTGTTGAGAAGAGCTGAGGATCTTCTAATATCAGTGTGTTGAAGTGTTGTTTCTCTCTCTCTGCTGGAGTGTGTGTTCACTCGAGTGGAATAGAGGTTTTTGTACGAGCGTTTCATTAGATTGTATCACTGTGGTGGACATTCGGTGGAGGAACTAAACTGGTGATCGGTAAGTCTGTCGATTTAATCACCTAATAAAAAATACAATGTAGATTTCAGAAAGTGTTTTACAGTTGAAACAAGAACAACATTTATTATTTATAATGACTATTAGATATTGTGGTGACACTTTACTTGAAGCCTTTATGTATAATGCATTATAAAGATATCAATAATGTACATAATGACGATTTTAAAAAAATTAATTATTGTAACCAAAGATAAAATGCATTATAATATTTACAAATCTTTGTTACATCTGAAATTGGATGTTTGTCATGAGTTTTAATGTACCGGTATTATAATTTCTAAAGGTGTAACAATGAACAGATAATTATGAGGGGCCGTACAAGCCAAAATCCATTCTTCTATTGCAGCGGTTCCCAAACTTTTTTTCCTGCGCACCCCCTTCTATGTCCCAACCGGGTTGGCGCACCCCCAATCCCCACTTTAAAAAAAACGCAACAAAGCTTTATCGCCATATAAAGACTCATGTTTAATCATGCGCAAATAACCAGAACACGCATGACAATAACAACATCAACAACGTTTCAATATAATGCAACAAAGCTACGCACAAACTTCCACTTCTAGGACGAGTGACAGACACAGGCTCAGTTACAGAAAGCACGGTTATTTTCAGCCGCGTAAAAGAAACATTGCAGCAAGGCTAGGCCTATTAAATGACCGTGGAGCTAGCATCATCATCATAGCACAACGGTTACGGAAATTATAACGACAGTACATTGAATAACATTGCAATGAAGTTACAAACGATCCACAACTTTAAAGAGAATGGCAGTGGCGTAACGAGCCAACACCGGGCACTTGTGGAGGATACAGCACGTGATGAAGCAATGTCCACGAGTAGGCTACCATGAACAGGATAGGATCATAGAGACACAGCATAAGAGATGACTGACAAAATCAGAAGTAGCCTAACGTTACGCGCACCAAAAAAAAAAAAAAACACTGGTGAATGCGCACCATAACACATGAAAAAACACGGTGGCTTCAGGTGCTTCACTCTTCACTCGATCTCCCCCTCCTGTGCTATCTTTTTAAAGAAGCTTCCTATTTTTGGCAATTTAGTCATTCATTTCTCTAATTCCTCTTTTAATTTTCGCTTTTGAAAGCCACTGTTGTGTAATTTGACGACGACTCCATATCGATATTTTCTGTCTCAAGTTCAACGTTTTTACTGTTTTGCACGCAATAGCATGTTCACTTACCGACCCGGGGATTCCCCAGTCCCAATTCAAAACAAATTACAGCATAATCCATAATTGTTCGTTTCACACATACATTGAATGATCAGTAAAATGTGTTGTTGTCATTATTTATTAAACGAGTTGGCACGCATATAGCCTATAGCGGCCGCAGTGCATAAAAGAAGAGCAGTGCGTACTAGAAGACAGCAGCTGTCTTCTTCTTCTACGTTTCTATCAAAAACTAATAAATTATATATTTTTTATTTAAAATAAAAGCGATTACAAAGGAAATGTTTACTGTTCATGTTTTTTTTTATTTTAAGTATGGAAGTATGGTATATAAATCCCACTTAAAAAAACAGACCGCCATTCCATTTTTCCTCTCGCGCACCCCTTGGTGGCAGCTCGCGTACCCCTGGGGGTGCGCGCACCACACTTTGGGAATCCCTGTTCCATTGTCACACACTTACATTCTCCTTTCACATACATACATTTCTACTCTCACACACTTACATTCTCCTTTCACACACATATATTTCTACTCACACACATTTACATTCTCCTTTCACATACATACATTTCTACTCTCACACACTTACATTCTCCTTTCACATACATACATTTCTACTCACACACATTTACATTCTCCTTTCACATACATACATTTCTACTCTCACACACATACATTCTCCTTTCACATACATACATTTCTACTCACACACATACATTCTCCTTTCACACACATACATTTCTACTCACACACATACATTCTCCTTTCACATACATACATTTCTACTCACACACATACATTCTCCTTTCACACACATATATTTCTACTCAAACACATTTACATTCTCCTTTTTTACATACATACATTTCTACTCACACACATTTACATTCTCCTTTCACACACATATATTTCTACTCACATACATTTACATTCTCCTTTTTTACATACATACATTTCTACTCTCACACACTTACATTCTCCTTTCACATTCATTTCTACTCAAACACTTACATTCTCCTTTCACACACATATATTTCTACTCACACATTTACATTCTCCTTTCACATACATACATTTCTACTCTCACACACATACATTCTCTTTTCACATACATACATTTCTACTCTCACACACTTACATTCTCCTTTCACATACAGGTCCTTCTCAAAAAAATAGCATACTGTGATAAAGTTCATTATTTTCCATAATGTAATGATAAAAATTAAACTTTCATATATTTTAGATTCATTGCACACCAACTGAAATATTTCAGGTCTTTTATTGTTTTAATACTGATGATTTTGGCATACAGCTCATGAAAACCCAAAATTCCTATCTCAAAAAATTAGCATATCATGAAAAGGTTCTCTAAATGAGCTATTAACCTAATCATCTGAATCAACTAATGAACTCTAAACACCTGCAAAAGATTCCTGAGGCTTTTAAAAACTCCCAGCCTGTTTCATTACTCAGAACCGCAATCATGGGTAAGACTGCCGACCTGACTGCTGTCCAGAAGGCCATCATTGACACCCTCAAGCAAAAGGGTAAGACACAGAAAGAAATTTCTGAACAAATAGGCTGTTCCCAGAGTGCTGTATCAAGGCACCTCAGTGGGAAGTCTGTGGGAAGGAAAAAGTGGCAAAAAACGCTGCACAACGAGAAGAGGTGACCGGACCCTGAGGAAGATTGTGGAGAAGGACCGATTCCAGACCTTGGGGGACCTGTGGAAGCAGTGGACTGAGTCTGGAGTAGAAACATCCAGAGCCACCGTGGCACAGGCGTGTGCAGGACATGGGCTACAGGTGCCGCATTCCCCAGGTCAAGACACTTTTGAACCAGAAACAGCGGCAGAAGCGCCTGACCTGGGCTACAGAGAAGCAGCACTGGACTGTTGCTCAGTGGTCCAAAGTACTTTTTTCGGATGATAGCAAATTTTGCATGTCATTCAGAAATCAAGGTGCCAGAGTCTGGAGGAAGACTGGGGAGAAGGAAATGCCAAAATGTCTGAAGTCCAGTGTCAAGTACCCACAGTCAGTGATGGTCTGGGGTGCCATGTCAGCTGCTGGTGTTGGTCCACTGTGTTTTATCAAGGGCAGGGTCAATGCAGCTAGCTATCAGGAGATTTTGGAGCACTTCATGCTTCCATCTGCTGAAAAGCTTTATGGAGATGAAGATTTCATTTTTCAGCACGACCTGGCACCTGCTCACAGTGCCAAAACCACTGGTAAATGGTTTACTGTGCTCAATTGGCCTGCCAACTCTCCTGACCTGAACCCCATAGAGAATCTGTGGGATATTGTGAAGAGAAAGTTGGGAGACGCAAGACCCAACACTCTGGATGAGCTTAAGGCCGCTATCGAAGCATCCTGGGCCTCCATAACACCTCAGCAGTGCCACAGGCTGATTGCCTCCATGCCACACCGCATTGAAGCAGTCATTTCTGCAAAAGGATTCCCGACCAAGTATTGAGTGCATAACTGAACATAATTATTTGAAGGTTGACCTTTTTTTTGTATTAAAAACACTTCTTTTATTGGTAGGATGAAATATGCAAATGTTTTGAGAGAGGAATTTTGGGTTTTCATGAGCTGTATGCCAAAATCATCAGTATTAAAACAATAAAAGACCTGAAATATTTCAGTTGGTGTGCAATGAATCTAAAATAGAGATGCACCGATTACAATTTTCTAGGCCGATTCCGATTTCCGATTTCCATTGAGTTTGACCTGCCGATACCGATTTTAGCCGATTCCGATTTCATTTTTTCTAACCACTTTACAGCACACATAAATATTTATTTTCTATCTTTTCTTTAATAGAACATTTTACAATTTGCATAGAACAGATAATCGCTATAAAATAGAACTATATAAATTACCCCTGGTGTGGGAAATTCACACACACATCTAAAGTGCAGTGTTATGGAAGAACCATTTCCTTTTCACATCCAATATCCAATATTTTTTTAAAGATATATATTTAGCAAACTAAACGTCTGTATGAAAACAGGTAATGCAATAAAATAATATATAAATATATTTTTTATATATATCTTGCAGTGTAAAGATATTTCTCAAAACACACACACACAGGCCTATTGCAATCACTTGTACAAACTGAATAATGGGTTTAAAGTTTAAATGGGTTCATCATGTTCTATAAATATTTTTTAGTCTAACGTTTTCTTTTCTGACATAGCCTACTCCAGTTCTTGATAAAACACGTAAATTCTGTGCATTTTGTGCACTTTTTGTGTGAAATCATAGGCTATTTTGTCCATCAAAAGTGTGCTTTCACTTTAATTGAGCGTGAGCTGCAGCAAATAGACTGTGCGGAAACGTTTCACTGCTGCTCACGCGACGCTTCTGCTTGACGCTCACGCGCTGCTGTCGCTCCCGGTTTGAACGCACTCATTGATTAACATGCACGCCGACAAAAAAATACGCGCTTGCGGTCTGAACGGCCCTAATTCACGAGGTTTCCTACATGTGCGTTCCGTGTGCACGTGTGATGCTGATGTTGCGCAAATGTTAATCATGCGGCGCCCGAGTGCATTTGACCGGCATAAAATCGGCATATGTCAGACTGACCGGCCGGTCATGGCCGATCACGTGAAAATCGGCCGGTTCCGGTCACGCGCCGATCAATCGGTGCATCTCTAATCTAAAATATATGAAAGTTTAATTTTTATCATTACATTATGGAAAATAATTTACTTTATCACAATATGCTATTTTTTTTAGAAGGACCTGTACATACATTTCTGCTCTCACACACATACATTCTCCTTTCACATACATACATTTCTACTCTCACACACACTTACATTCTCCTTTCACATACATACATTTCTACTCTCACACACTTACATTCTCTTTTCACATACATACATTTCTACTCACACACATACATTCTCTTTTCACATAAATACGCAAGCAACCCAAAGCAAAGCAGCTCATTTACATTTAAGTGTAAATGTACTAGTAGTTTGACGATAAAATATCAAGGTGAAAGTCATCATAGCTTGCATAGTATAGACCCAGCTCCCAACCCAACTTTGAGAATAGATTAACGGCGATATTTATTTTATCGCCCGATAAGAGTCTCACGTTAACGCAGCACGTTAACGCCCATAACGGCCCAGCACTAATTCAAAGTATACATTTAATATTATTAATAATACATGTATGTAAGAAGAAAATGTATGTATGTCTGAAAAGAAATATGTGTATGTAAGAGAATAATGTATGTATGTGAGAGAGAGAGAGAGAGAGAGAGAGAGAGAGAGAGTATAGTGGAAACGGAAGGCGTATGATGGAAACGGAAGTCAGGTCCGGCGCGATCGGGGTCACCGGGCCAGGTTCTGATCAGCATGGCTGAGGTAAATGAGGTAGCCGCAGGTGCACTTCAGCAAGCTATTGGAGTATTAAGAAATATTTGATCATCTCCTGAAATGGTTGCATCAATGGCCTCATCCCTTGAGCGACCAAGGACAGGCTCGTCCGCACGTAATAGTAACGTTACATACAGCACGGTGGAAAGTGAGATGAGGGACCTTTTCAGGCCTGGCAGCTCACGAGTAACGTTCAATGCTTCAGGAGGGCAAGCTGCAACTCAAGGACAAACTGGAGGATTGCGGCAATCGTTAAGATATCAGACTCAGAAACACTTTGGGAACTGGAGCTCCAGGTCAAGGAAAAGGTAAGAACAACGCACATTTACAACTTAACAATACCTAATGAAGTTAAACATAAGGTCGCAAGCCAAATGATTTACCATAACGTTAACGATACAGTTCGCGAAGGATTACACGGTAACTTATGCACACAAACTCGTGTGAAATGTACGTTTGATAATCTTTCAACACACTTTGGTATCTGTCACGTTTTGATGTTTTCTGTTCAGCTCTGTGATCTTGTTTTCCCCCTGTCTATTGTGTTTTTGGTTTAGTCCTGTTAGTTTTCCCGCTTCTCGTTTGTGTTCAGTTTCATCACCTGTGTTTAGTTAATTATCTTGTTAGCCTCAGTTCTTTTAAGCCCTGTGTTTTCCCTCAGTGTTTGTTGGTCGTCGTCAATTTATGGTTGTGTAATTTGAGTTCCCTGAAGTCCTGGCATTTGTTGTTTTGGTTCCTGTATGTTTAAAGAAATCTACTTTGTAAATAAATCAACTATATTGAAGCTCCATTCGTCCTCGTCTTCAGCTACCTGCACACAAACCTGACAGAACGACCAACCCCCAAAAAAAAAAAAAAAGAAGATGGAGAGCTGGAGGCAGGCCTTTGTGGGAACCCGCCAGGCTGTGTTCCGTGGGAGCCGTGGGGGTCACAGGGGAGGATATGGGCGATATAGGCTAGTTCCAAGCCCGCCAGAGCCTGAGCCCATCGCCAGCCCGCCAGAGCCAGTCTTGGAGCACGAGCCAGAGCCAGTCTTGGAGCACGAGCCAGAGCCAGTCTTGGAGCACGAGCCAGAGCCAGTCTTGGAGCACGAGCCAGAGCCAGTCTTCGAGCAAGAGCCAGAGCCAGTCTTCGAGCCAGCGCCTGAGCCCATCGTCTTCGAGCAAGAGCCAGTCTTCGAGCAAGAGCCAGTCTTCGAGCCAGAGACCGTCCAGCCAGAGACCGTCCAGCCAGAGACCGTCCAGACAGCTCTGGAAGATACAGTGCTAATTACGGCGATCTTGTGTGTGTGGGCTACACACACATCGATCATGGCCCATCCGTCCAGTCCAGAGCTTTCGCCACTGGTCCCGTCCAGCTCAAAGCTTCCTTCGCCGCTGGTCCCGTCCAGCCCAGAGTTTCCTTCACCGCTGGTCCCGTCCAGCCCAGAGTTTCCTTCGCCGCTGGTCCCGTCCAGCCCTGAGTTTCCTTCGCCGCTGGTCCCGTCCAGCCCAAAGCTTCCTTCGCCGCTGGTCCCGTCCAGCCCAGAGTTTCCTTCACCGCTGGTCCCGTCCAGCACGGATCCTTCGCCTTCACCGCTGGTTCCGTCCAGCACAGATCCTTCGCCTTCACCGCTGGTTCCGTCCAGCACAGATCCTGAGCCTTCACCGCTGGTCCCGTCCAGCACGGATCCTGAGCCTTCACCGCTGGTTCCGTCCAGCACGGATCCTGAGCCTTCACCGCTGTTTCCGTCCAACACAGACCCTGAGCCTTCGCCCTCACCGCTGGTTCCGTCCAGCACAGACCCTGAGCCTTCACCGCTGGTCCCGTCCAGCGCTGATCCTGCGCCAGAGCCCGCTGATCCTGCGCCAGAGCCCGCTGATCCTGCGCCAGAGCCCGCTGATCCTGCGCCAGAGCCCGCTGATCCTGCGCCAGAGCCCGCTGATCCTGCGCCAGAGCCCACTGATCCTGCGCCAGAGCCCGCTGACGTCAAGTCTGTTCCCGTTCCTGAGCCTGTCCTTCTCCCCAAGAAAATTTGGGGGGGGGGCTATACGCCTTCTCCATGGCCGGCCAAAGACCCACGGAGGCCCGAAAAAACACCACCACCGTGGCCGCCCGAGGGGTCCTCACCGCCATGGCCGCCCGAAGGGTCCTCACCGCCATGGCCGCCCGAAGGGTCCTCACCGCCATGGCCGCCCGAAGGGTCCTCACCGCCATGGCCGCCCGAAGGGTCACCACCGTCCTGGTCACGCCCTCGTCCTGCTCCGCCCTGGTCACGCCCACGTCCTGCTCCGCCCTGGTCACGCCCTCGTCCTGCTCCGCCCTGGTCACGCCCTCGTCCTGCTCC
Source organism: Semotilus atromaculatus (assembly GCA_031834385.1). Lineage (NCBI taxonomy): Eukaryota > Metazoa > Chordata > Actinopteri > Cypriniformes > Leuciscidae > Semotilus > Semotilus atromaculatus. The sequence goes on along the minus strand of JAULUF010000018.1, from coordinate 5,393,617 downwards.
GCCCTGGTCACGCCCTCGTCCTGCTCCGCCCTGGTCACGCCCACGTCCTGCTCCGCCCTGGTCACGCCCACGTCCTGCTCCGCCCTGGTCCCCTGACCAGCCTGCTCCGCCTGGACCGTCCTGGAGTCCAGGATGCCCACCCTCCCACCCCTTTGGATGTTATACGGCGCGAGGACGCGCCTTCGGGGAGGGGGGAGGTACTGTCACGTTTTGATGTTTTCTGTTCAGCTCTGTGATCTTGTTTTCCCCCTGTCTATTGTGTTTTTGGTTTAGTCCTGTTAGTTTTCCCGCTTCTCGTTTGTGTTCAGTTTCATCACCTGTGTTTAGTTAATTATCTTGTTAGCCTCAGTTCTTTTAAGCCCTGTGTTTTCCCTCAGTGTTTGTTGGTCGTCGTCAATTTATGGTTGTGTAATTTGAGTTCCCTGAAGTCCTGGCATTTGTTGTTTTGGTTCCTGTATGTTTAAAGAAATCTACTTTGTAAATAAATCAACTATATTGAAGCTCCATTCGTCCTCGTCTTCAGCTACCTGCACACAAACCTGACAGTATCGCAGTAAACACTGCAAACACTGTTGAATTGTTTTCAAAAAACCATGTCTGTAATAAAAACATTAAAGGCGGCTAAAAATTATTCGAATGACAGAAAATAGCACGAGGCTATTTTGCCGGGTTTTTCTTTTTTCAACGGGTTGTCTGGTTTTGATTAACGTTACTGCAACGTGAAGATAATAAACACAGGATTACATGATTTATTTGTGTTTTTCAAGCCCTCTCAGGGTATTTTCACAATGAAAAATTATATGAGTAATGCATTTCTAATTGACTGCCTTTTATATAAGCTATTATGTACGAGCATTTAGTGCTGTATCATGAATAAGATACGGCTGAAGTGAGTCGTTAGGCACGACACAATGCAGAGTAACCCCTTCAGCCGTGACTTATTCACGATACAGCACTAGCCTTGAGTACCTTATGGCTTTTATAAAACGGTTACCACACAACACAAATATTAAAGCCACAAACTATCAATGTAACTTTCATGAAGTAAAATCACTTAAAGCGTTCATTCCGCTGGAGAAAATAGTTCCTGACCGTGAGCAGCAAAAGAAGTTACATTATTTTGCCATTAGATGGCGGCAAAGACTGTCTTTATGAGTGAGTCAGTCAGTAGTGAAGACTTTTACATTGAAAGGACTAAAACTTGTTGTGATTGTGAACACTGAGAAGCAGGATGCAACGTGTCAGGGCACGGGAAACTCCCAATTGTTAAAAGGACAAGATATGGCAGCAGACATTGAAATGGATTTTTATTACGAATAGTACTGACCTAAAGGAAAATGCTACTGTAAATTAGTGGTCGACAGATATTGTTTTTTTGATGGCCGATATCTTAGAGAGCAGGGTGGCCGATATTTATTTATATATATTTATTGGGTGGTTCATTCGAATTCTCACTGCCAAAGGTCCAGAATTTAAGTCGTTTTTTCTGGAAGCAATTATATTCAGGCTGTGAAGAAACAAAAAGAAAACTTATCTTGTTTTTTTCCAGATATTAAGTCGTTATTTCAACACATTTCGATATAACTATTATTTCGACATAATAAGTCGTTATTTCGACATAATAAGTCGTTATTTTTCGACAGAATATCTGGTTATTTCGACATAATAACTTGCCATTTCGACATAATAAGGGGACATTCTAATCTGCATTAAGCCACATTACGTTTTATAATGTTTTTCTATGGGAGGAAAATGCTAAACGTTTAAATAAATGCGTTAGGTTGGTATTCTGGGCTCATGTGCTTTTTGTAGTATAGGCCTATAGACTACTTTATTATGATTTTAGTATCATGATGATTAATGCACGCACTATTATCCGTGAACTTGATAAATGTTGCAGATATGTTTTACTATGCACAAACAAATGCCTTTTAACTTATGTGTCCAAAATTCAGAATTAAATGAATGTGCAGCAATAGAGAGTCTGTAGGTCTATAATTAAATAAGCGCATTTAGTTTCAAATTTGTTAAAATATTACAATGTTATTTTTTTTCCACGTTGATTATGAAAAGCAAATCAACAGCATGAGTAAGATAGGATGCGCAAAATATGGGTAAGACATGATTTTGATCACTTCATTAAGTTTTGTTTTGTAGAAAGCCTTTCTTTAAAGTGAATTTCGTTTTGTATAAATTGTATCTTAATTTTAATACATTTTTCATCAACCAATTGCCTGGATTTAATAAATAAAAGGAAATATAGCAGACAATATAATCTTTATATGGAGGCGCCGGCGCGTCACTTGCATTGTATGGGATTAATATCCTGCCATGATTCAAAACTGAAAATAAAGTTCTGAAAGGTTGAAATTAAGTGTTCGAAAACTCAAAATCGTAAAAAAAAAAGTTTTGCAAGATCGAAAAATAAGATTTGCAAGCTTGCAAAATGTAAAAAAAAATAAAAATATCTCTGCAAACATTATGTTGTTTTTCAGATTTCCTTCTTCAGAATTGCAACATTTTTTTACAATGTTGCGCAAACAATTTTTCAGAGTTTCAAATTTGTCAGTGTTCTCCCACTGTATTAGTTTGTTTTCCAGGTTTGAAACCTTGTAAGTGGTGATCTGAAAACCGGTGTGCGAATGTGTGAAAAAAAGTTTTGAAACTCTGAAAACAGAGTTTTGCAGGCTTGCAAAGTGGTAAAAAAAAAATTAATCTCTGCAAACATATTTTTGTTTTTGAGTTTTCCTTCTTCGGAAGTGCAACACTCTTTTCTACGGTGTTGTGCAATCATTTTTTCAGAGTTTCGAATTTGTCACTGTTCTCCCAGTGTATAGTTTGTTTTCCAGATTTGAAACCTTGTAAATGGTGATCTGAAAACTGGTGTGCGAATAGGTGAAAACAAGTTTTGAAATTCTGAAAACTGAGGTTCGAAAGGGCGAAACTTTATTACAACATTACATTTGCACTCATATTGCAGACTATTTTTTCAGAGCTGAGTTTACAACGCCAACTTTGCTGAGATACGCACACACAGTTGCAAGCTTGCGACTCACGTGATTTGTGGCAGCGTTGTCACGCAGCTCTGCTCTGAAACTCTGAAACTCAGACTGAACGAAAATGAAGCTTCGCAACCTCGCAACTTAAAAAAAAGCCAGGAGGGCGGGCCTTCTGCTCTTGGCCAATGCTTTGCTGTCTGCTGACGTACAGTCCAATCACAACTCGTATTTACTGGAAAGGTGGGATTGACCGACTGCTCCGCCAATGACGAAAGCGCACAGGATACGCAAACAGGATCACGGCTCTCTGACAGCTGTCATTTATGACTTATAACAAAAAACAAAACAATGTCTAAAAGCTGCTATGTGACAAGGTGTACAGCAAACAAGCTAAATAACCCAGAAATAGCCTACATTTTTATAAGCTGTCGACCTCAAAAAACGGTTGTTTCAGGTCAAGACATAAAAGTGGATAAATTGAGAAAGAGCCCAACTATAGTTCTCGAACTACTCTGAGAACTACGCCCACTGGAACGCGACATGATATTGTAAAAAAACACTTTTAACCATGTCGATTGCTTATTTCACCAGTGACAAAATGTTTACTGCACACGTAGACATAATGAGTGTCAGGATCCCACAATTTTACCCATTCTTCCTGCTGATGCTTCATGTATCCACTTTTGTCTCCTTAAAGGCTGGCTTTTACGGTTCGGAAAAGCTTATACAAATGTATTTATGGGTTTTTTAACTTGTTTGCTGTAGCCTACACCTTGTCACACCGCAGCTTTTAGGCATTTTTCTGTCTTTTGTTATAAATCATAAGTGACAAGGAGGCAGCCTCTCGCAATGCAAAGTCAATGGAGACGCTTGGATAAACAGCGCTTAGGAGACCGCAACCCTTTGTTTATACTTTCGCCTGGCTCCGAAGAGAAAGAGTGCGCACGCGCGCTCTGCTCGTTCTTCAGTTCAACATGCCCCCTCTCACACGCGCAGCAGTTCGTCTACATTACTCACCGATCAAATAAGAAAAAAAATCGCTTTGGAGCAGGAGCAGGGCATTCAATATCGATGGTTCATAAAACTTAGAACCGGTTCGAGTGGAACCGGTTTTCAATTCCCATCTCTAACGTTACTCACTAGCAGCACTGACAATCCACAATGATCTGAATAACCCACCGCAGACTGTTCACATAAAGTCAAAATCGCTCGTTTCCCTTCCCCAATCTAATGTTCTTTCAATGAGGTAAGACTGGGGCAGCTAATAATGGACAAAAGAAAACTGGGGGTAACAAGGAGCCTAAAATTGAAATTTACTCCAGGTATCTCTGTCTCTCTCTCTCATTCAAATGGGCAGTTTGGGCGGCCATACATGGCATGTATGAATTTCGCGTCCTGTGCGCTTTCGTCATTGGCGGAGCAGTCGGTCAATCCCACCTTTCCAGTAAATACGAGTTGTGATTGGACTGTACGTCAGCAGACAGCAAAGCATTGGCCAAGAGCAGAAGGCCCGCCCTCCTGGCTTTTTTTTAAGTTGCGAGGTTGCGAAGCTTCATTTTCGTTCAGTCTGAGTTTCAGAGTTTCAGAGCAGAGCTGCGTGACAGCGCTGCCACAAATCACGTGAGTTGCAAGCTCGCAACTGTGTGTGCGTATCTCAGCAAAGTTGGCGTTGTAAACTCAGCTCTGAAAAAATAGTCTGCAATATGAGTGCAAATGTAATGTTGTAATAAAGTTTCGCCATTTCGAACCTCAGTTTTCAGAGTTTCAAAACTTTTTTTCACCTATTCGCACACCAGTTTTCAGATCACCATTTACAAGGTTTCAAATCTGGAAAACAAACTATACACTGGGAGAACAGTGACAAATTCGAAACTCTGAAAAAATGATTGCACAACACCGTAGAAAAGAGTGTTGCACTTCCAAAGAAGGAAAACTCAAAAACAAAATTATGTTTGCAGAGATTTACATTTTTTTTTACCACTTTGCAAGCCTGCAAAACTCTGTTTTCAGAGTTTCAAAACTTTTTTTCACACATTCGCACACCAGTTTTCAGATCACCACTTACAAGGTTTCAAACCTGGAAAACAAACTAATACAGTGGGAGAACACTGACAAATTTGAAACTCTGAAAAATTGTTTGCGCAACATTGTAAAAAAAATGTTGCAATTCTGAAGAAGGAAATCTGAAAAACAACATAATGTTTGCAGAGATATTTTTATTTTTTTTACATTTTGCAAGCTTGCAAATCTTATTTTTCGATCTTGCAAAACTTTTTTTTTGTACGATTTTGAGTTTTCGAACACTTAATTTCAACCTTTCAGAACTTTATTTTCAGTTTTGAATCATGGCAGGATATTAATCCCATAGCATTGCACGTGAACTGGAGCGCATCTCCAAAGGCGAATGAAAAAAACGCCTTAGAGCTCATCTCTCAGTCCGTGCATAAACTTCAGTCTTTATCTCCTGATGCTCCAAACTTTGTTTTAGGAGATTTTAATCACTGTTCATTGGATAAATCACTCAGGAGTTTTTATCAGTATGTTTCCTGCCCCACCAGGAAAGACAGGATTTTGGACAAGTGTTATGGGCCCATCAAAAATGCATATAAATCAATTTCATTCCCTCCTCTCGGCTCAGCTGATCATAACTGTGTGTATTTGGTTCCATCCTATCGGACATGTCTTCAGAGGGGGAAGGTGACAACCAGAAACATCAAAGTGTGGTCAGAAGAGGCCACCCTCACCCTCCAGGGCTGTCTGGAGAGCACAGACTGGGAGGTGTTTATTGACTCCTCTAGAGACATTCACGAGCTCACTGATGTGGTCAGTTCATGGATAACTTACTGTGAGGACATTGTTGTTCCTGTAAAGTCTGTCAGAACCTTCCCAAATAGTAAACCTTGGGTAAGCAGACACCTTAAAGTGAAAAGGAGTTCCAAACAGAGCAGCTCTGAGACTTACGATTACTGCTTGTACTGTAAGGGTATGTTATCCAGAACCAAACTTTCTCGACATATGAAGAGATGTGCTCTAAGACCCGAGAATAATGATGAAGAGGGACCTGAGTTGAGAGAGAGAGGCTGCGTTCCAAACCGCATACTCAATGAGTAGGTACATAATTTCAATAAGTACTTACTTAACGAGCGCTAAAAGAGTAGGTACTTAATAGCCAAATCTCGTTGAGTATGAATGCGATCCGGATATCATCGCCATGTTGACGTTATCATGTGACCTACGACGCGTTATCACAAGCGCAACAACTTAAAAGATATGAATGACATGTTTAATTCATCTATCTGTAATCTTGATATTGATGAAACTTGCTCATTTTGTGGTATTGTTGAAGCAACAATATTTAAGAAACCCCAAAATCGTCATCTCTCGAATATGTTGTTAATTTCTTTATTTTATACCCCCAAAAGTTTCTCCTTTAAGATTTCCTCTTTTTCTTGATGAATTTACCCCTCATTTCATCCTTCAGACTTATAACAACAAAACAATTTTTGTATGTATTATGAAGAACTATTTCAAGATATTTAGCCTTGTTATTGTTTTTTTCCTGTGTATAAATATCATATTATGATGTACACAAACCAATGATCTTTATGTTTTCTGTTGTCATTATGATTGTTCATTGTTAGATACAACTATGTGGTATCTTTCCATGATCTTGTATGTAATAAGTTTATAAGTTTAAATTATATGAGTGACAGGTGCACTTACACTTCATAACACCAGTAACTCGACAGCACAACCTAGAACAGTTTTCCTCTGTGTTTGTAATGTCTGCACAAGGAAGCGGGCCGCTGCTCGAAGATCTCTCCTTTGGAGAAAACTGTTGATTTTATACACGAAAAATGTAAGTATCGCTACTTAAAAATTAATATTACCTCAGAATGAATTGCATTGTTAGCCCACCCCAAAACTTAAACAAAATAATAATATTAAATGCTGACCAATACTTAATTATATTACTTTTTTATATACTAAAAATTATATAATTTAATAAAACAAGCTAAATGTAATTTGTTTTGTCATATGACATAGTTATGCATGAATACACGTGAACATCTCAATTGTCAGTCAAGCAATGAATTAATGCATACATTAATTAAATAATTATATTTTATATACTGACAACAATAAGAAACATGAATAAATGAGTAAGAGAACAAATAAAAGTAACCATCACAATAAACAAAAGCATATACAAGTCAACAACACATGAAACAAAGCTTTATTCAAACTACAAGCATGTATTTACAGGCGCTGAACCGCACATCCTACCAGTAGCACCTCAATGCAGTACATGAGATCCAGGGGGCGGAGTTGGATCCAGATATAAGGGGTGGAGATGGGTGGGTTTAGGGGTGGGTTTGGGGTTCAGGGGGTGGAGATTGGTAGGTTTAGGGGTGGGTTTGGGGTTCAGGGGGTGGAGATTGGTAGGTTTAGGTATATGTAGGTGGGAGGAGTTGGATCTGGATCCAACTCCGAACCCCTGGATTTCATGTTCTGCTCAACACAGCGGTTCCCATTCTGCAGCTTTATTCTGATGACTTCACCAGAGGTGGCCGTGCCTTCGTGCCGGAGCTTGTTGCTGTGCTTCACAATCTGAGGCAATAAGGGCAGGTGGAGTGATGGAGGGACTCATAAGGGCAGGTGGAGTGATGGAGGGACTCATAAGGGCAGATGGAGTGATGGAGGGACTCATAAGGGCAGATGGAGTGATGGAGGGACTCATAAGGGCAGATGGAGTGATGGAGGGACTCATAAGGGCAGATGGAGTGATGGAGCGTCTCTTCCATGGCACCGTTTCCAGGATTCAGCTCTGGGCTCCTCATCCTCAGTGCTCACACCAGTCTGAATAAAAACATGTTTAGTTACTTTATAGATTTGTTTATTTACCTTATTTACAGCACATTTGTCTAATGTCAACAGTGTTGACAACAGTGAATTATCCTACATAATAGCACACATACATCACTCAGATGTCTTTTCATGTTGTGATTTGCTCATCTGCAATACTTACAATATTTTCCTTTCAGATGTAAATAGACATTTTAAATAAGCGTGTTTAAGATGTATATGGTTATGTAAATCCACTTTAGAGACGTAACGTTACTTGTGCTTACTGGAGCTCCCCTGTTAGCTAGCTATACATAATAAAACATGTTTTTACGGCAAAATCACAACTATACTATACTGTCTAACTCCTTTACACCTTCAACAGTTAAAACGTTTACTCTATAGTAGTTTAACACATACGATTTAAACACAAGGAACGGTGTTTACTCACATTTGAAAACCCCCGCGTCGCTGATCTCCGTGATGTTTGATAATGACGTATGCTCTCGCGTGGCCTCCTGGGATAGATGAGTGTCCACAGTACCCATCGGACAGCACTCAAAAATCGGGCCGGAAGCAGTAAGCCATCCGGGAACTTCTCGCCTACTCTTTTATGAATACTGACGTTTGGAATGTACTGCTTCCTTCACGTACTGTTTTCGCCTACTATATAGTAGGAAAGTAGGCATATTGGAACGCACTTAAATCCGAATCTCGCGATAATTAGTACGTCACCCAGGTAATTCTCGCCTACTCTTTTGGATTCATACTTTTTTGCTCGCCTACTCTTTTTCCCATACTATATAGTAGGGAAGTATGCGGTTTGGAACGCAGCAAGAGTCTTTGGTATAGCATCTGCTCAGGCTACAATGTCCCAGCCAATTTCAAGTGAACTTTAGTCAGTGCTTGGCAAAATGCACAAGGATGACGTTTCCTCTGCAATAAGGAATGATCATTATCTCATGCAGTTTGCCCAGTCCCTCTTTAATAAACATGGGAATGACAGATCAAAACATGAGTATATAAGACAGAAACTAAGGGAACTTGGGAGATTACTTGTGACTTTGCGCCACACAACTAGAATCCATAACATGGAAGACGCAATAAAACCAGGCAATTTCTTTATTCTTACTAGTGCTGTCAAGAGAGTTTCAGGTTTTGATCATGAAAACAACACATTCAAAGCCCCAAGTTTGGCCCTGAAAATCGGGCATTCTCTCAGAAAGATAAGTGACCTCATCATGTGTCGGGCCCTCATGGAAGAGGACCAAGAGGCTATCGATTCCATCAGGAGGTTTCATGCACTTCATGAAACAAAGTGGTCTGAATTAGTTTCCCATTCTGCCTTATCAAACCTGAGTGAGGCAAAATATAACAAGAGCTCCAGGCTTCCACTGGCCAAAGACGTTCAGAAGCTACAGTTATATCTTGGTGAGCAAGTGGAATTAGCTAAGGAGAAACTAGCCGATAACCCAACAGCAGGCACTTATGCAGCACTAGCAAAGGTGACCCTCTGTCAAGTCATTTTGTTCAATAGGAGGAGGGAAGGTGAAGTGGCACGGATTGAACTTTTTAAAATGAACTTTTTATTTCCTACCCTCCTTGCTGTGTAATTGATACCAACGTTTTTTTGTTGTTGTTTTGTTTTTAGACAATGAAGTTGAGGCTTCTGGCACTTTTGAATCACCTCACCTCTCCGAGACTGCAGCTCAAGGTATAATCTGAATGATGGACCCAAAGTTTGCCCAACAAATCTAATGTAATGAGCTGGTTCTATGGGTTCATTAGAGTTTATTAATGTTTTAGTCAGGAATTTTCCAGTAGTACGATGGTTATAAACTTGGCTAGTATTTTGATGTGTTCAGTAGTTTGCATGATCATTTTAAAACAACAGCGAAGACTTGGCCTGTGTAAAATCTACATCATTTCCTAGTAAAATTATCACTCAAGGTATTGTTGCACAGTTACGCTCTCCTTACTTCATCCGGTTCAACAACTTTGCCATGAGTATACTTATTATAATATAGAATTGGCTGTCTACAGTTCTACATGTATCCCCTCCATGCCCATGGTGTTTGATTGGTAGGCAGACTGGCTCTTTAACCCCATACATTTATACTGTGCAATATTTTTTTAGATGACCAGGGGAATGCTGCCTGTGTAACTTCTGGTTCACCTCATCTCCCCGACTCAGTTACTCAAGGTATTGTATAAATGCGATGCCATGTCCATCACTAGGCACCACTAATGTGCAGTCTACGCTTACATTGTTTGGTTAGATATATAAGGCATAAAAAGAAGCTGGATGTATTTTGTTTTTAAAGGTTGTATCAGTGATTTCAGGCCCAAAAATAAATGTCTAATCTTTCCTAACGATCCGCTAGCTGCCCGCCCCATAAGCATGCTGTCAAAAAACCGCGTCTCTGTAGGCAGCCTAGGCTCTGAGATCTGCACACAAAAACAATTGGGTACAACCACCACTCAAAACCAAAATAAACAGTGTTCCAACCAATCACCGACAGGGGCGGGTGTTGTGAGGTTTTGAGCTTGTGCACGGCTGGACAGAGCAACACCCGCCCCTGTCGGTGATTGGTTGGAACTCTTTGTTTTGGTTTTGAGTGGTGGTGTACCCATTTGTTTTTGTGTGCAGATCTCAGAGCCTAGGCTGCCTACAGAGACGCGTTTTTTGGACAGCCTGTTTATGGGGCGGGCAGCTAGCGGATCGTTAGGAAAGATTAGACATTTATTTTTGGGCCTGAAATCACTGATACAACCTTTAATAAGCAGTGTAATAATTTCTGGTGTAGATTTCTATAGAGTGACCCAGGCTAATATTGAAGCAATTACCATCTCAGATCATGCTCCAGTCTCTTTGACGTTAAAGCTGAGTCCAAATAATAATTTTAAGTACTGGAGAGCAAATGTATCTATTCTAAATAACGAAGTGATTCAACAACAAATTAGGAAAGTGTTATTAGAGTATATTCAATTTAATGACAATGAGACCGTAAGTCCATCAGTATTATGGGAGGGAGCCAAATGTGTCCTGAGAGGAAACATTATTGCGATTTCATCCAGATTAAAAAGAGAGAGGCTTGCAGAACAATTAGGATTGGAAAACAAAATTAGACAATTAGAGAAAGAATACCAAACACTACAAAAAAATGACATACTTAATATGTTGAAAGAAAAAAGGAAGAAACTAAATGATTTATTAACTTATAAAGCAGAGGGGCAGCTTTGATTCTCAAATCAAAAGTATTATGAGTTTGGTAACAGGGCAAGCAGACTGTTAGCATTTCAGCTGCGAAAAGCACAATCAAGCAGAGTTGTCCATAGAATTAGGTGTCCAAATTCTGGGGAAATGCTATCACAACCCAAGGATGTGGCAAAGGCGTTTGCCACTTACTACCAAGAATTGTACAAGGAAGAGAGCTGTCAAAATAAGGGGGAAAAAACAGAGAACTTTTTCAACTCAATATGTCTTACCAAATTGACTGCGGAGGAGGCCGATCTATTAACACGCCCAATTACAAGAGAGGAAATAAAAAACAGCATTTCAAAACTTAAAAATAACAAATCTCCAGGAGTGGATGGCCTCCCAGGTGAATATTATAAAATATTTGAAAAAGAGCTTACGCCTCTTTTAGATAAAGTTTATAATTATGCACTTTCGGAGGGGGATCCTCCTCAGTCATGGTCCGAAGCGATTATTAGTGTCATTCATAAAGATGGTAAAGACCCTACTCTGTGCACGTCTTATCGCCCCATTAGCCTCCTCTGTGTTGATTTAAAGATACTTACTGCCATCATTGCTAACAGAATACAAAAATATATTAAAAAACTGGTGAAACCCGATCAGACTGGCTTTATCGCCCATAGACAGGAGAGAGAGACTATATAGGGCACCATCCATCAAACTGACAGTTTTATTGCCGCCCTATGATTGGTTCCCGCCCTAAGCCCCGCCCCTTTTACCCCTCCCACCCACTTCCGGTTTGACCATCTGGAGCGTGGGAAAATTCCCACGCTAACTCCACCCCTTCCCACCCCCACAACCCCCACTTCCGGTCTGACCATCTGGAGCGTGGGAATTTTCCCACGCTAGCTCCGCCCCTTCCCACCCCCACTTCCGGAGAGATCATGTGACCGTGGGAATTCTCCCACGCTAGCTCTGACCCTCCCATCCGACCCGGTACGGAACCCCTCCCATCCGACCCGGTTCCGGACTGGACACCTGCTGTACACCGGTTACGGGCATCTGTCTTGTTCAATGTAAAAATGTTCAAAATGATGGAAGAAACATTCAAAACAATACATTTGAATCTTTTTAAGGATGATGACAGAAAACAGAGATAGGTTTAGTGTTTTTTATTAAAGAAAGGGTTTTCACGTTTACATTTGAAATCTTTTTTACTTTCACACATTTGTAAAAATGTTTAAATAGGATTCTCAAATTACATCAAGCAAATAGTTATATTTTCCATCATACATTTAAAAAAGTTGTACTTTTCACATAACACAGAGCTTAAAACCATTAAGACATTTATATCATTAAGATGCAGTACAAGTATTTACCTTCACACATTATTTTGTAAAATGTTCCATTTTACATAAACCAGCTGTTTAAAAGGTGTTTTCTTAAAGTTATCTTAATGTTTTAGTATGAAAGCATCTAAAACAACGTGTATTAAAATTATATCATGCAAATAGATCTAATTACTATATTTGAAGAAGTATTTTTTCACAATTACCTAGTGTTTAAAGCCATTAAGACCAGTACAGGTATTTACCTTCACACATTATTTTGTAAAATGTTCTTAAAGTTATCAAAATGTTTTAGTATGAAAACATCTAAAACAACACGTATTAACATGATATCAAGCAAATAGTTCTATTTTCTAACATATATTTGAAGATATTCACATAACACATAGTGCTTAAAACCATTAAGTCAATTTATATCATTAAAACACAGTACATGTCTTTACTTTATTGAGTAAAATTTTCCATTTTACATAAGACAGCTGTTTTCAATCACAATAATAACTAAAACAGCCTGTATTAAAATTATATCAAGTAAATAGTTATGTTTTCTTAATAAACCATCTAAAACCGCATGTATTAAAATGACATCAGACAAATAGGTCTATTTTCTATCATACATTTCACACAACACGTATAGTGCTTAAAACTATTAAGCCCATTTATATAATATCATTAGTGTTCATACACTTAAAACATTAATGAAAAAGTTTAAAGAGTGTTTTCTTAAAGTTATCAAAATGTTTTAGTATTAAAACATCTAAAACACCATTTTAAAAATGTTAAAAGGTCAATGTTCAGTCATTTACAGAAAAGTATACAAGTTAAGTGTTTTTTCATTACAAAAAGATACATTTACACATTATTTGCAAAATGTTACATTTTACATAAAACATCTGTTTTAAAAAGTTTTTTCTTAAAGTTATCAAAATGTTTTAGTATGAAAACATCTAAAACAACATGTATTAAAATGATATCAAGCAAATAGTTCTATTTTCTATCATACATTTCACACAACACGTATAGTGCTTAAAACTATTAAGCCCATTTATATAATATCATTAGTGTTCATACACTTAAAACATTAATGAAAAAGTTTAAAGAGTGTTTTCTTAAAGTTATCAAAATGTTTTAGCATTAAAACATCTAAAACATCATTTTAAAAATGTTAAAAGGTCAATGTTCAGTCATTTACAGAAAAGTATACAAGTTAAGTGTTTTTTCATTACAAAAAGATACATTTAACTTTCATTATTTGTAAAATGTTACATTTTACATAAAACACGTCATGATATTAAAACTACATCATGTTAAAAATCATAGTATCAAAAAATAGCCTTACGTTTTTACAAATCCGATTGCTGAAAAAGAACCAGCACCTCCAAAACTTAGAGGTTTTATTCCAAAAGTCCTCGTGAGGAGCTCCGCGAAACGCGTCCGTACTCTTACATCCCAAAAGTTAGAATGGGGTACCTGGGGTCCTGACACCAGACAGACCTAGACTCCACCCCTAGACCCGCCCACAACACGCGGTCAGATGACGTGGGCGTGGGAAAAGACGACAAACATTTCCCACGCTCAGGATCATCGTGAAAAAGTGACCATTCAGCTCAGCTGTCTGACAGAAATGACTGTCCTGAACACAGCATGCGGACCCATGATGGCTCCACCCATTCGCGCCCCTCACAGGTGACGTGCGCATGGGAAAAGATGGCAAAGAGTTCCCATGCACACGCGTCACGCACACAGACGCCTCCCCCGCGCCCTGTTTAAAAAGCCACAAACTCAACGTGCATTCTCTTGGAATTTACGCTACTGCAGACCCCAAGGCTTCCCGATATATACCTTGGTGAAGTTATGATGGATTTAACTTTAGCTTCGTGAAAATTACAAGGACCGTGCTTAACAAAATTTCTCCATGAACCAGCAGGACGTGGGGAATATATTTTTCATTTGATTGAGCAGTGTGGATATAACGATAGAATATTTACATGGAATATACAACAGAGCACTCTCGATTTGGTTTTCACAGAGCGAGATATTGGATTTTATTTTTTACCACGTTATGGATTGGCTTGAAAAGACTGAGGAGACGGATTAACAAATGGGAATATACAGACTGCTCGCGGACCACGTTAATAAATACCCACGTATTAAATAAATGTATTTAATGTAATAAATAATAAATATACTTCCTTTGCATATCATTTGCATCCTTCCTATATTGTTTTAACAGGACATCCTGTACCCATTTAATTACACCGAAGCAGAAAAGTTAAAATTTAACAACAAGGTCCTTCGGTGAAACGGAGAAACATGCCCGTACATGTTCCCTGAGACACAGACGAAGTCTACACGACATGCATACCATAACATACAGATAAATAACACGGGAGGATCATGCGTCAGCTAGGTGGTAGGCTAATAATATAAAGTGCAAACATAATTAACAATGTAAACATTTAGACGGAATGCCTCATGATCTAAATTCTCTCTTATGAACGTATTATACGATAAAATACGCAAATGTGTTTACAATTAGCTGCACGCACACACATAATCCTTAGTTGACAACACTTGAGTTTAACTATTATTTACATTGAACAAGCGCATCTGCACATTCTCTCTCCATTAGATGTTTTCAAACCTCCCGGAAAGTTTTTGAACAGTCCAAATCACGAGCAGAGGTGGGGGGTGTTTGGAAGAGTCCATTTCCAAAGTTTTTTTTTACTGTTTTATAACAAATAACATTATGTCGCAAGAGAAGTTCTCGCACACACAAACACACCCCTACAATGTATTGGGTGGATGTGGTAAGATCAGGGAGGTGTTTTTAATCAAAGAAAGTTTAGTTTTTCACATATATTTGAAAATTTCACATTTAAAACTTTTTTTTTTAAAAGCTGTAAAAAGTTCAAATACAAAGGTTAGTATTCCTACATTTTACTACGTTATCAGAAAATGTTAGAGAAAGTTTTTTCTTTTTTAATTCTGTATATTTACAGACCTAAAACCATGATGCTTCAAAGTATGGAAAATAAGTTTTTGAACATTTATAAGATTTTGAACATTAATGCATTTGTGTGTCGTTGCAAAAGCATCTATTTTCTTTAAATAAAGATTTACCTTTTTATTTTCTTTAAATAACGATTTACCTTTATTTATGCTTTAATTTCTTTAAAACAGTCTGATGACATGCATTATCTCTGTGATTAATTGATTAGTAATGTTGTTAGGGGTTTCCTCACACGAGTAAAAGCGCTTTAGGCGTGTTTGTGACAAACACGTTGTATTTACAGACATTTTAAATGTATTTAACATCTTAAATGTTTTTTTTCTGACCAACTTACATTTAATATGAATTACCTGAGGCGTTTAACAACCACAGGGAATGCATGTTGATTAGTAAGTTTCAGGCATAGTACAAACATGCTATGTTCGAGAAAAGGTCATATTGTTGTAATCTTTGTGTGATCTCACCCCACAAACGTAAAACTTTGTGTTGGGATGACCCTGGTATAGCTTTACTAAAATAAACTTTACGGAAGTCATTTTCAAGGTGTGAGTATGCTTCGACATGTAATTATACCATATTTTATATATTATGTTTACGGTTCCATTTGCTTTAAAGTCTTTGTTTGTTTGTTTGTTATTAACTAATACTTTTTATTTTTTAACTAACACTTCAACGTCCTACACAAATTAAAGAAACATATGAGCTAAGAATGTTCTCTAACCCCAAATAAACAGATAATGGGATGTTTGCAATCTACAATATGTTTGATATCCTCCTACTTATGTGTGTAAATAGCTGTGCTTAAATCTTTGGGTGTATTTTACACACCAACATATTTTGTCACCGCAGTGATGCAAAGTACCACACTCTTGTAAAGCCTATGGACTAGCTTTAAAACATAGCCTTTATGCAGGAATCACACGTGTCCAAAACACCTGTGTAAGATTCAAAAGATCAAATCACTAAGAAAAGAGGGCTGAAAAGCACAGATTATATTAAATACACAAAAGTTTGCAAATTATGGTTTCATCAGTTTTTAGTCATCTTGCTCAGATAGCAGATGATACCGTTCACATCTTGTTTCTCGGATTGTACGTGTTTTAGGTGAAGACTTTTCTTTGAGAGCCGTCAACTTTTTCACGATGATCCTGAGCGTGGGAAATGTTTGTCGTCTTTTCCCACGCCCACGTCATCTGACCGCGTGTTGTGGGCGGGTCTAGGGGTGGAGTCTAGGTCTGTCTGGTGTCAGGACCCCAGGTAACCCATTCTAACTTTTGGGATGTAAGAGTACGGACGCGTTTCGCGGAGCTCCTCACGAGGACTTTTGGAATAAAACCTCTAAGTTTTGGAGGTGCTGGTTCTTTTTCAGCAATCGGATTTGTAAAAACGTAAGGCTATTTTTTGATACTATGATTTTTAACATGATGTAGTTTTAATATCATGACGTGTTTTATGTAAAATGTAACATTTTACAAATAATGAAAGTTAAATGTATCTTTTTGTAATGAAAAAACACTTAACTTGTATACTTTTCTGTAAATGACTGAACATTGACCTTTTAACATTTTTAAAATGATGTTTTAGATGTTTTAATGCTAAAACATTTTGATAACTTTAAGAAAACACTCTTTAAACTTTTTCATTAATGTTTTAAGTGTATGAACACTAATGATATTATATAAATGGGCTTAATAGTTTTAAGCACTATACGTGTTGTGTGAAATGTATGATAGAAAATAGAACTATTTGCTTGATATCATTTTAATACATGTTGTTTTAGATGTTTTCATACTAAAACATTTTGATAACTTTAAGAAAAAACTTTTTAAAACAGATGTTTTATGTAAAATGTAACATTTTGCAAATAATGTGTAAATGTATCTTTTTGTAATGAAAAAACACTTAACTTGTATACTTTTCTGTAAATGACTGAACATTGACCTTTTAACATTTTTAAAATGGTGTTTTAGATGTTTTAATACTAAAACATTTTGATAACTTTAAGAAAACACTCTTTAAACTTTTTCATTAATGTTTTAAGTGTATGAACACTAATGATATTATATAAATGGGCTTAATAGTTTTAAGCACTATACGTGTTGTGTGAAATGTATGATAGAAAATAGACCTATTTGTCTGATGTCATTTTAATACATGCGGTTTTAGATGGTTTATTAAGAAAACATAACTATTTACTTGATATAATTTTAATACAGGCTGTTTTAGTTATTATTGTGATTGAAAACAGCTGTCTTATGTAAAATGGAAAATTTTACTCAATAAAGTAAAGACATGTACTGTGTTTTAATGATATAAATTGACTTAATGGTTTTAAGCACTATGTGTTATGTGAATATCTTCAAATATATGTTAGAAAATAGAACTATTTGCTTGATATCATGTTAATACGTGTTGTTTTAGATGTTTTCATACTAAAACATTTTGATAACTTTAAGAACATTTTACAAAATAATGTGTGAAGGTAAATACCTGTACTGGTCTTAATGGCTTTAAACACTAGGTAATTGTGAAAAAATACTTCTTCAAATATAGTAATTAGATCTATTTGCATGATATAATTTTAATACACGTTGTTTTAGATGCTTTCATACTAAAACATTAAGATAACTTTAAGAAAACACCTTTTAAACAGCTGGTTTATGTAAAATGGAACATTTTACAAAATAATGTGTGAAGGTAAATACTTGTACTGCATCTTAATGATATAAATGTCTTAATGGTTTTAAGCTCTGTGTTATGTGAAAAGTACAACTTTTTTAAATGTATGATGGAAAATATAACTATTTGCTTGATGTAATTTGAGAATCCTATTTAAACATTTTTACAAATGTGTGAAAGTAAAAAAGATTTCAAATGTAAACGTGAAAACCCTTTCTTTAATAAAAAACACTAAACCTATCTCTGTTTTCTGTCATCATCCTTAAAAAGATTCAAATGTATTGTTTTGAATGTTTCTTCCATCATTTTGAACATTTTTACATTGAACAAGACAGATGCCCGTAACCGGTGTACAGCAGGTGTCCAGTCCGGAACCGGGTCGGATGGGAGGGGTTCCGTACCGGGTCGGATGGGAGGGTCAGAGCTAGCGTGGGAGAATTCCCACGGTCACATGATCTCTCCGGAAGTGGGGGTGGGAAGGGGCGGAGCTAGCGTGGGAAAATTCCCACGCTCCAGATGGTCAGACCGGAAGTGGGGGTGGGAAGGGGTGGAGTTAGCGTGGGAATTTTCCCACGCTCCAGATGGTCAAACCGGAAGTGGGTGGGAGGGGTAAAAGGGGCGGGGCTTAGGACGGGAACCAATCATAGGGCGGCAATAAAACTGTCAGTTTGATGGATGGTGCCCTATATAGTCTCTCTGACAGGGGACTGATAATGTTCGAAGAGCTTTAAACCTCCAAATAGTGGCACAGAAAAGGAACATCCCATCAATGCTCATCAGCTTGGACGCTGAGAAGGCGTTTGATCGGGTGGACTGGGGCTTCCTACAACAGACATTGAGGCACATGGGATTTAATGAGACGTTTATAAAATGGGTCCAAACTTTTTATAAAAGCCCAAAGTCACGTGTAAGGGTCAATGGGCACTGCTCAAATTTTTTTCAACTGGGACGCGGCACTAGGCAGGGTGAAGTTCTGTCACCCTCACTATTTGCTTTGAGTATAGAGCCGTTAGCCGAATTGATTAGATCCAATCCTCTCATACAGGGAATAACAGATGAATCAAATGTTCAGCATAAATTGTCACTTTTTGCTGACGATATTTTATTATTCCTGGAAAACCCTATCACTTCTGTTCCAGCCCTGCTTCACAGTCTTAAAGAGTATAGTATGATATCAGGTTATAAAACTAGAAAAAGTTCGTCGAGACAAACTTTAAGTTGGCTTGTGAAAGTTTGGACCAATAAGTTTGAAGAAGTTTAAAGAAGTTTAAAGTTTAATTAGTTTATAGTTTAGTAAGAAAGAAAGAAAGATAGATTAGTTAAAAAGAAAGAAAAAAAGATTAGTAAGAAAGAAAGAAAGATAGATTAGTTAGAAAGAAAGAAAGAAAGAAAGAAAGATAGATAGATTAGTTAGAAAGAAAGATAGATTAGTAAGAAATAAAGAAAGAAAGAAATATAGATAAGTTAGAAAGAAAGAAAGATATATTAGGTAGAAAAAAAGAAAGAAAAAAAGATTAGTAAGAAAGAAAGAAAGATAGATTAGTTAGAAAGAAAAAAGGAAAGAAAGATAGATTAGTAAGAAAGAAAGAAAGATAGATAGCTTAGTTAGAAAGAAAGAAAAAAAGATTAGTGAGAAAGAAAGATAGATTAGTTAGAAAGAAAGAAAGAAAGAGATTAGTTAGAAAGAAAAAGAAAGATAGATTAGTTAGAAAGAAAGAAAGATAGAGATTAGTTAGAAAGAAAAAGAAAGATAGATTAGTTAGAAAGAAAGAAAGATAGATTAGTTAGAAAGAAAGAAAGAAAGTTAATTAAAAAGAAAGAAAGAAAGATAGATTAGGTAGAAAGAAAGATAGAAAGATAGATAGATTAGTTAGAAAGAAAGAAAGAAAGATAGATAGATTAGTTAGAAAGAAAGAAAAAAAGATTAGTTAGAAAGAAAGAAAGAAAGATAGATTAGTTAGAAAAAAAGAAAGAAAAAAGATTAGTAAGAAAGAAAGAAAGATAGATTAGTTAGAAAGAAAAAAGGAAAGAAAGATAGATTAGTAAGAAAGAAAGAAAGAAAGATAAATTAGTAAGAAAGAAAGAAAGATTGATTAGTAAGAAAGATAGAAAGATAGATAGATTAGTTAGAAAGAAAGAAAGAAAAAAAGATTAGTGAGAAAGATAGATTAGTTATAAAGAAAGAAAGAAAGAGATTAGTTAGAAAGAAAAAGAAAGATAGATTAGTTAGAAAGAAAGAAAGATAGATTAGTTAGAAAGAAAGAAAGAAAGATAGATTAGGTAGAAAGAAAGATAGAAAGATAGATAGATTAGTTAGAAAGAAAGAAAGAAAGTTAATTAAAAAGAAAGAAAGAAAGATTAGTTAGAAAGATAGATTAGTTAGAAAGAAAGAAAGAAAAAAAGATTAGTAAGAAAGAAAGATAGATTAGTTAGAAAGAAAGAAAGAAAGAAAGAAAGAAAGAAAGAAAGAAAGAAAGAAAGAAAGAAATATAGATAAGTTAGAAAGAAAGAAAGATAGATTAGTTAGAAAGAAAGAAAAAAAGATTAGTTAGAAAGAAAGAAAAAAAGATAGATTAGTTAGAAAAAAAGAAAGAAAAAAAGATTAGTAAGAAAGAAAGAAAGATAGATTAGTTAGAAAGAAAAAAGGAAAGAAAGAAAGATTAGTAAGAAAGAAAGAAAGAAAGATAGATTAGTGAGAAAGATAGATTAGTTAGAAAGAAAGAAAGAAAAAAAGATTAGTGAGAAAGAAAGATAGATTAGTTAGAAAGAAAGAAAGAAAGAGATTAGTTAGAAAGAAAAAGAAAGATAGATTAGTTAGAAAGAAAAAAGGAAAGAAAGATAGATTAGTAAGAAAGAAAGAAAGATAAATTAGTAAGAAAGAAAGAAAGATTGATTAGTAAGAAAGATAGAAAGATAGATAGATTAGTTAGAAAGAAAGAAAGAAAAAAAGATTAGTGAGAAAGAAAGATAGATTAGTTAGAAAGAAAGAAAGAAAGAAAGAAAGAAAGAAAGAAAGAAAGTTAATTAAAAAGAAAGAAAGAAAGATAGATTAGGTAGAAAGAAAGATAGAAAGATAGATAGATTAGTTAGAAAGAAAGAAAGAAAGTTAATTAAAAAGAAAGAAAGAAAGATTAGTTAGAAAGATAGATTAGTTAGAAAGAAAGAAAGAAAAAAAGATTAGTAAGAAAGAAAGATAGATTAGTTAGAAAGAAAGAAAGAATGAAAGAAAGAATGAAAGAAAGAAAGAAAGTAAGAAAGAAAGAAAGAAATATAGATAAGTTAGAAAGAAAGAAAGATAGATTAGTTAGAAAGAAAGAAAAAAAGATTAGTTAGAAAGAAAGAAAGATAGATTAGTTAGAAAGAAAGAAAGAAAGATAGATTAGTTAGAAAAAAAGAAAGAAAAAAAGATTAGTAAGAAAGAAAGAAAGATAGATTAGTTAGAAAGAAAAAAGGAAAGAAAGATAGATTAGTAAGAAAGAAAGAAAGAAAGATAGATTAGTGAGAAAGATAGATTAGTTAGAAAGAAAGAAAGAAAAAAAGATTAGTGAGAAAGAAAGATAGATTAGTTAGAAAGAAAGAAAGAAAGAGATTAGTTAGAAAGAAAAAGAAAGAGATTAGTTAGAAAGAAAGAAAGATAGATAGTTTAGTTAGAAAGAAAGAAAAATAGATTTGTTAGAATAAAAGATAGATTAGTTAAAAAGAAAGAAAGATAGATAGATTAGTTAGAAAGAAAAAAGATAGATTAGTTAGAAAGAAAGAAAGAGATTTGTTAGAATGAAGGAAAGATAGATTAGTTAGAAAGAAAGATAGATAGATTAGTTAGAAAGAAAGATAGATTAGTCAAAACGAAAAGATGGATTAGTTAGAAAGAAAGAAAAATAGATTTGTTAGAATAAAAGATAGATTAGTTAAAAAGAAAGAAAGATAGATAGATTAGTTAGAAAGAAAGTTAGATTAGTTAGAAAGAAAGAAAGATAGATTAGAAAGAAAGATAGATAGATAGATTAGTTAGAAAGAAAGATAAATAGATTAGTTAGAAAGAAAGAAAGAAAGATAGATTAGTTAGTTAGAAAGAAAGTTAGATTAGTTAGAAAGAAAGATAGATTAGTTAGAATGAAAGAAAGATAGAGTAGTTAGAAAGAAAGAAAGATAGATTAGTTAGAAAGAAAGATAGATAAGTTAGAAAGAAAGATAGATAGATTAGTTAGAAAGAAAGATAGATTAGTTAGAAAGAAAGATAGATTAGTTAGAATGAAAGAAAGATAGAGTAGTTAGAAAGAAAGAAAGATAGATTAGTTAGAAAGAAAGATAGATTAGTTAGAATGAAAGAAAGATAGAGTAGTTAGAAAAAAGAAAGATAGATTAGTTAGCAAGAAAGATAGATTAGTTAGAATGAAAGAAAGATAGAGTAGTTAGAAAGAAAGAAAGATTAGTTAGAAAGAAAGATAGATTAGTTAGAAAGAAAGATAGATAGATTAGTTAGAAAGAAAGATAGATTAGTTAGAATGAAAGAAAGATAGAGTAGTTAGAAAGAAAGAAAGATTAGTTAGAAAGAAAGATAGATTAGTTAGAAAGAAAGATAGATAGATTAGTTAGAAAGAAAGATAGATTAGTTAGAATGAAAGAAAGATAGAGTAGTTAGAAAGAAAGAAAGATAGATTAGTTAGAAAGAAAGTTCGATTAGTTAGAAAGAAAGAAAGATAGATAGATAGATAGATTAGTTAGAAAGAAAGATAAATAGATTTGTTAGAAAGAAAGAAAGAAAGATAGATTAGTTAGTTAGAAAGAAAGTTAGATTAGTTAGAAAGAAAGATAGATTAGTTAGAATGAAAGAAAGATAGAGTAGTTAGAAAGAAAGAAAGATAGATTAGTTAGAAAGAAAGATAGATAAGTTAGAAAGAAAGATATATAGATTAGTTAGAAAGAAAGATAGATTAGTTAGAAAGAAAGTTAGATTAGTTAGAAAGAAAGATAGATTAGTTAGAATGAAAGAAAGATAGAGTAGTTAGAAAGAAAGAAAGATAGATTAGTTAGAAAGAAAGATAGATAAGTTAGAAAGAAAGATATATAGATTAGTTAGAAAGAAAGATAGATTAGTTAGAAAGAAAGTTAGATTAGTTAGAAAGAAAGATAGATTAGTTAGAATGAAAGAAAGATAGAGTAGTTAGAAAGAAAGAAAGATAGATTAGTTAGAAAGAAAGATAGATAAGTTAGAAAGAAAGATATATAGATTAGTTAGAAAGAAAGATAGATTAGTTAGAAAGAAAGATAGATTAGTTAGAATGAAAGAAAGATAGAGTAGTTAGTAAGAAAGAAAGATTAGTTAGAAAGAAAGAAAGATTAGTTAGAAAGAAAGATAGATTAGTTAGAAAGAAAGATAGATAGATTAGTTAGAAAGAAAGATAGATTAGTTAGAATGAAAGAAAGATAGAGTAGTTAGAAAGAAAGAAAGATAGATTAGTTAGAAAGAAAGTTCGATTAGTTAGAAAGAAAGAAAGATAGATAGATAGATAGATTAGTTAGAAAGAAAGATAAATAGATTTGTTAGAAAGAAAGAAAGAAAGATAGATTAGTTAGTTAGAAAGAAAGTTAGATTAGTTAGAAAGAAAGATAGATTAGTTAGAATGAAAGAAAGATAGAGTAGTTAGAAAGAAAGAAAGATAGATTAGTTAGAAAGAAAGATAGATAAGTTAGAAAGAAAGATATATAGATTAGTTAGAAAGAAAGATAGATTAGTTAGAAAGAAAGTTAGATTAGTTAGAAAGAAAGATAGATTAGTTAGAATGAAAGAAAGATAGAGTAGTTAGAAAGAAAGAAAGATAGATTAGTTAGAAAGAAAGATAGATAAGTTAGAAAGAAAGATATATAGATTAGTTAGAAAGAAAGATAGATTAGTTAGAAAGAAAGTTAGATTAGTTAGAAAGAAAGATAGATTAGTTAGAATGAAAGAAAGATAGAGTAGTTAGAAAGAAAGAAAGATAGATTAGTTAGAAAGAAAGATAGATAAGTTAGAAAGAAAGATATATAGATTAGTTTGAAAGAAAGATAGATTAGTTAGAAAGAAAGATAGATTAGTTAGAATGAAAGAAAGAGAGTAGTTAGTAAGAAAGAAAGATTAGTTAGAAAGAAAGATAGATTAGTTAGAAAGAAAGATAGATTAGTTAGAAAGAAAGATAGATTAGTTAGAATGAAAGAAAGAGAGTAGTTAGAAAGAAAGAAAGATAGATTAGTTAGAAAGAAAGATAGATTAGTTAGAATGAAAGAAAGATAGAGTAGTTAGAAAGAAAAAAGATAGATCAGTTAGAAAGATAGATTAGTTAGAAAGAAAAAAGATAGATTAGTTAGAATGAAAGAAAAAATAGATTAGTTAGAAAGAAAGAAAAATAGATTTGTTAGAATAAAAGATAGATTAGTTAAAAAGAAAGAAAGATAGATAGATTAGTTAGAAAGAAAGTTAGATTAGTTAGAAAGAAAGAAAGATAGATTAGAAAGAAAGATAGATAGATAGATTAGTTAGAAAGAAAGATAAATAGATTAGTTAGAAAGAAAGAAAGAAAGATAGATTAGTTAGTTAGAAAGAAAGTTAGATTAGTTAGAAAGAAAGATAGATTAGTTAGAATGAAAGAAAGATAGAGTAGTTAGAAAGAAAGAAAGATAGATTAGTTAGAAAGAAAGATAGATAAGTTAGAAAGAAAGATAGATAGATTAGTTAGAAAGAAAGATAGATTAGTTAGAAAGAAAGATAGATTAGTTAGAATGAAAGAAAGATAGAGTAGTTAGAAAGAAAGAAAGATAGATTAGTTAGAAAGAAAGATAGATTAGTTAGAATGAAAGAAAGATAGAGTAGTTAGAAAAAAGAAAGATAGATTAGTTAGCAAGAAAGATAGATTAGTTAGAATGAAAGAAAGATAGAGTAGTTAGAAAGAAAGAAAGATTAGTTAGAAAGAAAGATAGATTAGTTAGAAAGAAAGATAGATAGATTAGTTAGAAAGAAAGATAGATTAGTTAGAATGAAAGAAAGATAGAGTAGTTAGAAAGAAAGAAAGATAGATTAGTTAGAAAGAAAGATAGAGTAGTTAGAATGAAAGAAAGATAGAGTAGTTAGAAAAAAGAAAGATAGATTAGTTAGCAAGAAAGATAGATTAGTTAGAATGAAAGAAAGATAGAGTAGTTAGAAAGAAAGAAAGATTAGTTAGAAAGAAAGATAGATTAGTTAGAAAGAAAGATAGATAGATTAGTTAGAAAGAAAGATAGATTAGTTAGAATGAAAGAAAGATAGAGTAGTTAGAAAGAAAGAAAGATTAGTTAGAAAGAAAGATAGATTAGTTAGAAAGAAAGATAGATAGATTAGTTAGAAAGAAAGATAGATTAGTTAGAATGAAAGAAAGATAGAGTAGTTAGAAAGAAAGAAAGATAGATTAGTTAGAAAGAAAGTTCGATTAGTTAGAAAAAAAGAAAGATAGATAGATAGATAGATAGATTAGTTAGAAAGAAAGATAAATAGATTTGTTAGAAAGAAAGAAAGATAGATTAGTTAGTTAGAAAGAAAGTTAGATTAGTTAGAAAGAAAGATAGATTAGTTAGAATGAAAGAAAGATAGAGTAGTTAGAAAGAAAGAAAGATAGATTAGTTAGAAAGAAAGATAGATAAGTTAGAAAGAAAGATATATAGATTAGTTAGAAAGAAAGATAGATTAGTTAGAAAGAAAGTTAGATTAGTTAGAAAGAAAGATAGATTAGTTAGAATGAAAGAAAGATAGAGTAGTTAGAAAGAAAGAAAGATAGATTAGTTAGAAAGAAAGATAGATAAGTTAGAAAGAAAGATATATAGATTAGTTAGAAAGAAAGATAGATTAGTTAGAAAGAAAGATAGATTAGTTAGAAAGAAAGATAGATTAGTTAGAATGAAAGAAAGATAGAGTAGTTAGTAAGAAAGAAAGATTAGTTAGAAAGAAAGATAGATTAGTTAGAAAGAAAGATAGATTAGTTAGAAAGAAAGATAGATTAGTTAGAAAGAAAGATAGATTAGTTAGAATGAAAGAAAGAGAGTAGTTAGAAAGAAAGAAAGATAGATTAGTTAGAAAGAAAGATAGATTAGTTAGAATGAAAGAAAGATAGAGTAGTTAGAAAGAAAAAAGATAGATCAGTTAGAAAGAAAGATAGATTAGTTAGAAAGAAAAAGATAGATTAGTTAGAATGAAAGAAAAAATAGATTAGTTAGAAAGAAAGAAAAATAGATTTGTTAGAATAAAAGATAGATTAGTTAAAAAGAAAGAAAGATAGATAGATTAGTTAGAAAGAAAGTTAGATTAGTTCGAAAGAAAGAAAGATAGATTAGAAAGAAAGATAGATAGATAGATTAGTTAGAAAGAAAGATAAATAGATTAGTTAGAAAGAAAGAAAGAAAGATAGATTAGTTAGTTAGAAAGAAAGTTAGATTAGTTAGAAAGAAAGATAGATTAGTTAGAATGAAAGAAAGATAGAGTAGTTAGAAAGAAAGAAAGATAGATTAGTTAGAAAGAAAGATAGATAAGTTAGAAAGAAAGATAGATAGATTAGTTAGAAAGAAAGATAGATTAGTTAGAAAGAAAGAAAGATAGATTAGTTAGAATGAAAGAAAGATAGAGTAGTTAGAAAGAAAGAAAGATTAGTTAGAAAGAAAGATAGATTAGTTAGAAAGAAAGATAGATAGAGTAGTTAGAAAGAAAAAAGATAGATCAGTTAGAAAGAAAGATAGATTAGTTAGAAAGAAAAAAGATAGATTAGTTAGAATGAAAGAAAAAATAGATTAGTTAGAAAGAAAGAGATGTATAGATAGAAAGAGAGATAGATAGTTGAAAGAGATAGATAGATAGATAGATAGATAGATAGATAGATAGATAGATAAGTTTATTAGTACATATAGAATGGTAGTTTAATTGAGTCTAGGGCTTCAGGGAGTTTAGATTTGAGTTTATTTGGTGTCCACTGCTGGGCCACCGTAGTCTTGGCTCAATTTGAACTGTTGCAATGAAAGTCAATGGGATTTTTATGATTTTTCATATTAATTTTTAAGAAATCTGAAAGTCAAATCAGTTTGAAAAGATATAGCACGCCGAGTCAGAACAGTCTGAAGGTCTGACCCGAGTTTGGAGTTTGTAGAGTTAAAGCTCTAGGACGAGTTAGAGTCAGAATTTTTTGGGTAAGAAAAATAAGAAGAAGAAGAAGAAGAAGAATAATAATAAGTTTAAATAGGATTTCAGTAAGTTGGCTTTTCCAAGCCAACTTAATTAACACAAACAAATCCGAAGCCTTAATGATTGTTGGGACTTGGCCATCGCAGTTGGATAATCTTGTTTCATTCAGACACTCCAAGCAGGGGTTTAGATATCTTGGAGTAATTCTTACCCACAGGACTACGCAGTTGTTCTCATCTAACTATGATAAATTGTTAAAGGAAATCAGAACTGATTTAAATAGATGGGATGTACTACCGCTTTCTCTTTTGGGTAGAATTGAATGTATAAGAATGAATATTCTTCCAAGATTATTATTTTTGTTTCAAAACCTTCCTGTTGTTATACCACAATCTACTTTCAAATTCCTAGATAAATTAACGTCTAAATTTATTTGGCAGAACAAAAGACCAAGAGTGCGCCTTAAAATTTTAATGTCCGCTAAGGAGAATGGGGGCTTAAATTTACCAAATTTCAAATGCTACTATTGGGCTGCCCAAATAAAAGCTATGGTGGCATGGATCATTCGTGATTCGGAGTCACAGTGGGTCTCTATGGAAGAATATTCTGTGTCAGGAGTCTCTCTCTCTCAACTCCCATTTCTCAATCTGCAATCTCAGAAAAAAATAAAAATTACAAATGTATGGGTCAAACATACTTTAAAGATTTGGAATAAGGTCCAAAAGCAGTTGAAGGGAAAGACTGCTTTATCTCGAGCTATAACTATTAATGGAAATATTGAGTTCCTTCCATCTTTATCAGACAACAGCAGCTTTCGGGGATGGGCTAAGAGGGGTCTCCTCACAGTGGATCAATTGTTTGACAGAAATGTAATTAAAACCTTTGCCCAATTAAGAGCAAAATTCAAGTTACCCTCCAGTGATTTATATAAGTATTTTCAGATTAGGAGCTATGTAACAAAACATAATGATTGGGAACTGATCAGAAGAGAGCCTACAAATATAGAGAAGCATTTTATTAAGTTGATTGAAAATGGTGGTGTAATGAAAAAACAAATGTCCTTGATGTACAAAAAATTGTTGATTGACATGTCAGATAATACACAACACATAAAACAACAATGGGAGATGGAGCTGAATGCTTCCTTGGATGACGATGTTTGGGTTGACATTTGCTCTGGATGTCATAAAGGTGTGGGCAGTCAGGTTTGGAGGGAGTTTGATTGGAAGACAAAAATCAGATTTTTCAGGACCCCGTTAAAGTCTTTCCTCACCAAGAGTACTATGAACGACAAATGTTGGAGAAACTGTGGATTGGTTGGTGATCAAACTCACATCTTTTGGGACTGTCCCATCATACACAACTTTTGGAAGGACATTAAGGACATTTTGGAAAATCTACTAAAAGTGAACATCTCTTTTGACTCCCAAACATTTTTACTGGATATATTTCCAGACAATCTTTCTCAAGACCAAGCATTTCTTCTCCATCTCCTCTTAATGACAGCAAGGAAAATGATAACAATCTGTTGGTTAAAACCTGAGCCACCCACCGTTTCACAATGGATACAAAAGATAAGACAAGTTTATTTAATGGAACGGTTGACAGCACAACTACAATTAAAAACCTCAGTTTTTGAAAGAAGATGGGGTCCTGTTATTGTTTTTTTGAAATAGGACATAAGCCTATGCCTTAAATTGTTTATGTTGTTGATTGTAAATAATGTATGAAGCCCAGTCTCAGGACAATGTTCATGTTCATGTTTTTTTTTCTTTTTCTTTTTTTCTTTTGTGTGTATACACAATAAAGTTCAAAAAAAAAAAGAAACATATGAGGCCTTTTATTGAAAACGGTGTCACTGCCACCAGTGAGCAGTGTCTGAAGTGCAAGGAAAAGGAACAACCTATCTTGGAGAAAAGATCCATTCAGAACATTCGAGACTTTGTGCGCAACAGGGGCTTGGCCTTTAAAAAACATTCAAATGCTAAACGCTAAATGCACTTTTGGATAGCCTGAGCCTTTACCTTTCTAGGCATGTTTTGCAAGTTGCTGTCCTATGTTCAGAAATGGTTTAGGTCACTTAAAGGTTAGTTCACCCAAAAATGATAATGATGTCATTAATGACTCACCCTCATGTCGTTCCAAGCCCGTAAAACCTCCATTCATCTTCTTAACACAGTTTAAGATATTTTAGATTTAGTCCGAGAGTTTTCTGTTCCGCCACTGAACATGTATGGCCGGTTTACTGTCCTTGTCCAGAAAGCTAATAAAGACTTCATCAAAGTAGTCCATGTGACATCAGTGGGTTAGTCAGAGTTTTCTGAAGCATCGAAAATACATTTTGGTCCAAAAATAACAAAAGCTATGACTTTATTCAGCATTGTATTCTCTTCCCGGTCTGTTGTCAACTCCACAGTGACCCTGCTGATGACGTGTTATCTGGTGCGCCCGAGCGTCGTTTACAGTCTGGGGGAGACGCACACTGTATTCAAGCTAGTCTACATTGTTTGTATTTTAGTATTGCTATATTTTTTTACAATGGTGCGTAAGTGTGCATGTCGTGGATCCTAATCGCCAAAAACACTCGGGCGCACCAGATAACACGTCATCAGCAGGGTCACTGTGGAGTTGACAACAGACCGGGAAGAGAATACAGTTGTATTGTATGCTTGAAATGCTTCAGAAAACTCTGACTAACCCACTGATATCACATGGACTACTTTGATGAAGTCTTTATTAGCTTTCTGGACAAGGACAGTAAACCGGCCATACATGTTCAATGGAGGAACAGAAGAAAACTCTCAGACTAAAATATCTTAAATCTAAAATATCTTAAACTGTGTTCAGAAGATGACTTACGGGCTTGGAACGACATGAGGGTGAGTCATTAATGACATCATTTTCATTTTTGGGTCAACCTCATCTTTTAATTTAATTTATTTATTTTATTATTAAATACATTTTATTTATTAATCCTTTAATTTATTTTGCTTACAGGCAGTTTTTTTGTTTTGTTTATTTTGCTATGTGGTTACCCTGGGCCTTTTAATGTCAGGATTCACTTTTATTTTTATATGTTAATTTTTACAATGCTGTCCTTTTAAGGAACTGATTCTTGAGGTGACCAAATCAAATATATTTCAGTAATTCAACAAATGTTGTGTTGTGTGTTAATAATGACAAACTTATTTTATTTTCAACATGTTTAGCTTAAAAGCAGATGAATTACGTTTAGTAGTCAAACATAATGAAATTATGGTAGATTTTTTCATAAACCTATCTACATACCTATAATATTTATACTCTAGCGCAGGGTTCCTCAACTTCGGTCCTGAAGGGCCGGTGTCCTGCACAGTTTAGCTCCAACCCTGATCAAACACACCTGAGCAAGCTAATCAAGGTCTTCAGGATCACTAGAAACTCACAGGTAGGCCTGTTTGATCGGGGTTGGAGCTAAACTGTGCAGGACACCGGCCCTCCAGGACCGAGATTGAGGAATCCTGCTAGCGCATCTAAAGTCGAGGTCAGCCGAGTCTAACCCTATACTCTAGCGCGTCTACACATCGACAGCGGCTGGGTGCTAATCCTATACTCTCTAGCGTAGAGGTTTAGTTCCAGCCTGCTTCAGCACACCTGCCTTCGTATTTTCAAGCAAACCTGAAGAGCTTGATGAGCTGATTCAATTTATTTTTAGAAGGCATCTCACGGAAGTAGTAGGTAGCAGTAGGGTTGGCAGTTCTGTAATATATTCCATATTATTGTAATGGTGTGCCTCAGTCACTTTGGCCTTATACACATTGTGTCCTTTCAAAGCAGGTTATATTTGGTGTATGTGTATGGTGACTTGGCCTTATACACCTTGTGTCCTTTCAAAGCAGGTTATATTTGGTGTATGTGTATGGTGACTTGGCCTTATACACCTTGTGTCCTTTCAAAGCAGGTTATATTTGGTGTATGTGTATGGTGAAGTCATTGACCCTATACACCTTGTGTCCTTTCAAAGCAGGTTATATTTGGTGTATGTGTATGGTGAAGTCATTGACCCTGTACACCACAATGTCCTTATAGAATGTGTTTCAGAAAAGTCTTTACAAACCACCAGAAAGTCTGAAAAAGAGCCATTTTTTATATCTCAGTTGTGCAAAGAAAATATTTTAATTTTAAGTCGCGTATAGGTTCGCTGATTTTTTTGATGATTTTTGATATGAATTTTGTAGCTCTAGCACCACTGGAACCCGGTGTCCCCGTAGCCCTATACCCAGTCTGATTTGCCAAAAAATTCAAAAATTGTCCCTTTAGTCCGACAAACGGGTATGTGTGTGTGCGTGTCCCTTTAGTCCGACAAACGGGTATGTATGTGTGTGTGCGTGTGTGTGTGTGTGTGTGTGTGTGTGTGTGTGTGTGTGTGTGTGTGTGTGTGTGTGTGTGTGTGTGTGTGTGATGTCTGAGGGCAAGGTTTGGCGTTTCAGCAAGAGTGAATGGTTTTGAGTGTAGAGCTTCATTTTGACCTGAAAATATGATGTTTGGGGAACTGGGTGAGGCGTTGTGGATTTGTGTTCACAGTTTTGACAATACGAGGCATAGTTTCAAGAAATGTGTTTAAGCAAACGAGAAAAACTGTAAGAACATTAGTAAATAAGGAAGGGCACAACTCAATGTAGTTTTTATGACTGTTCATTTAGTTATTTTTCTTGAACCTTAATTAGTAGATAATCAATACTAGTTCTTCAGGAGATATGACAGAATTCATTAGTTATTAATGAACTTACTGTTACTTAACACAATCATAAAATTCTATTACATACTGATTAGTTAACACATATTCATTAGTAGTTAACAGTAGTGAAGTAGTTAATGAAGGATCACCTATTAGTTATTCAATAGTTCCTTATTAGTTATGCAGTAAGAAACATTATTCTAAAGTGTTTCCACATTTTCTACACATTTTAGTCCAGTTTAGTAAAGGATATTAGATTGTATGTTACATGTTTACTTGCATCATAATAATTTATTCATATCATAATGAATAAAGTCTGTGGAAGGTTTGATATAGTGTAGTTTGTGCTCCTCCATCAGCAGCTGCAGTTTCTCTCAGCTGTATCAGTGCAGTCACTGTGACGTCTGACTGACAGAGGTTTTTGGACGAATCTTTATCACTGTGGGAACACATATTTACTGTTGATATAGTGATAACTCTGACAGTAATAATCTCCTGTATCTTCAGTCTGGACTCCCCTGATGGTCAGAGTAAAATCACTGCCAGATCCACTGCCACTGAATCTAGATGGAGTTCCAGTATAACGGGTTGATGTATAATATATGAGGAGTTTAGGAGCTTCTCCAGGTTTCTGTGAGTACCAGTGTAAGTAATATTGATTACCACTCCACACTGGCACATCACTGCTGGTTTTACAGTTTATTCTGACTTCTTCTCCTGGTTGAACTGCTGGTATTGATGGACTCTGAGTTACAGTGATCTGTCCTCTACACTCTGGAAGAAAACACAAACAAAAATGATTAATATATATATTTCACATTTTAAGATAACTAATAATCATTATAAAAACTGTATTACACAAACCTTGAATAAACAGTGCAATGGTCCAGATGAAGATGCTGATGTTGTTCATAATTGTAGTTTAGTCTTGTGTGATGATGAAGAGTGTGTGTGTTCTGCTCTCAGTCATGAAGTGTTAAACTCACACACGGGCGTAATTTCCTATGGGGACAGGGGGGACATGTCCCCCCCACTTTTCAAAATCCCGTTTGTGTCCCCCCCACTTTCAAGTTCGTTTGTTACGATTTTTTTAACCGCACGCCGTCATCGCCACGGAGGAGCAGGAGTGCCGATGCGCGCGTCCGCGTCCAGGTATGTCGCGCCCACATAGTCCACACTCTAAAAAGAGCTCGCTGAAAGTTCTAATGAGCAGGTATAAAAGAGAACTGGATTCAGGCGAGCTGTCTGTGCGTTGTGTGCGTGTGCGTCAGGACATTCACAGACAGCGCGCCAGAATCCAGTTCTCTT
This sequence comes from Semotilus atromaculatus, assembly GCA_031834385.1. Taxonomy (NCBI): domain Eukaryota; kingdom Metazoa; phylum Chordata; class Actinopteri; order Cypriniformes; family Leuciscidae; genus Semotilus; species Semotilus atromaculatus. The sequence goes on along the minus strand of JAULUF010000018.1, from coordinate 5,360,333 downwards.
TCGCGCTTGAATAATAACACGCACATTAATGCCAAAATGTCCGTTTTGTCAATTGTATCCTCACAAGAACAGTCTTAAACGAGTTAAATAAAATCTTAAATTAAAGTCAAGAGTAAATGAGAAAATGAAATGTAAGATCCTTTCATGCAGCGTCAGATCTTAAAGGGACAGCAGCCAATTCTGTCTATCAGTAAAGTTAACCAAAGAACAAAGGGGAACAGAGCAAATTACTCACTGATCTTGTCTAAAGAATGTTTGTAGCTTTAATGAGGATTTTTCTATATTTAATTTATAATTTATGCAGTGCAGACTATTTGATAACCTTATTCAATTTCTGTATATTCAGTACCTGTTAGACAGGAAGGGCACAGGTAAATATAACATTTATTATGGGTTCATGTGAGGATTGTTTAAAGTTAATTTAAATTAAAAGTTGTTATATTTTTGAAGCCTAATGAATGTTTCAAATTTTGAGGGAACAATCCTTTTCATCGAGACATCAGCTATATTAATATCAGTGATACTGGCCTTCATTCATAAGAAGATGCTATTAAACAATTATTTAAAATATACAGTTTTTATGTTTTTACATTACAGTGGAAATTGTGTCTCACATAATTTCAATTTTATTTACACACAAAACATTAATGCTGAACATTTTTGACTTTATAAAATGATTCTCTCAAGTCTTGGCAGTCTTGTATTTAACAATTTTAAAAAAAAGTAAGACATCTTTTTGTTATTCATAGTTTAGTAGCCTACTTTTATTTTTGGCAGAATTAATCATTATAATCAACTTAATTATTTCCTGGGACCTGGATTTTGTATCACCATAGTCCCTACATGTATGTAAATGCAGGAAATGGGATTCAAATCGAAAAAAAATCATCCCCCATTTTGTGTGCCCCCCACTTTTCAAACCAAAGTTACACCCTTGAACTCACAGCACTATAAACACTCTCAGAGCACTGAAGCATGTGCTGACAATGCAAAGTGACTCTATTTAAATCATTATCCTGAAGACTGTAGATCAGTCACAGACACATTTTCCAAAACTTCCTCATGTTGTGAAATGCCAAGCTATTATACACACATTTCTGAAGAGTCTATAGACAGAATCATACATATTATTGAATCAGTCATTATTCATATTTCAATTGCACTTATTTGTGGCGGAGCTGAAATGGCTAATTGAATTAATGACATCTCCGCCCATTTCCGTTGTCTAAGGGAGAAAAGGAAATGAGGTAATGAGATAAAGAGGAATTTAAACTGGAAAAGAGGGAGAAGTGAAAAAAAATAAAGAGGTGAAGTTTGTTGGTAAGAGTGCGCTTTGTCATTGTGAGAACCGAAAAGCTTCAATGCAAGTCGAACGCCAAATGAGTATCAAGGTGAGAACCGAAAAGCCTCAATGCAAGTCGAACGTCAAATGAAAGCAATTCCATGAACGAACTGCGGGTAGTTGGAAGGTGGAACATTAAAGAAGAAAGGTGTTTTCACTTACCTGGGTGACGGTGACGCAGTCAACAGCGGGTAGAGCGCTGTGCCTCTGCTGGAGTGGACGGTGGAGAGTAAGCCGTCTTCCGTATCGATTGTCTTCAGCGCGGAGCGTTTGAAAATCCCAAAGCGACCTGTGTTAACGACCCTGGATCCTGGTGCTGTTTTCCGTTGACGACCAACAGAAGTTCACCTTTGCTGAAGGTTAGCAGTTTGCTGGATACGTGGCTGGTCTCACACTCACACCATTCAGCCACTTACCAAACACACCATTCACTTCTGCACTTTCCACACCCGGTTTATCCAGGTTCCTCTCCAACTAAAGGAACATTTTTTTATTTTATTTACTCGGTTTGTTTATGTTGGTAGTTTTTAGCCACAAAAACAAAGGACTGTCATTTCTTATATTTGTTTTGGGGAAAAATATGATTATGTCCCTGGAGGAATGAACCTTCGAATCTGTGTTTTGTTTGTGTAAAATTATGCATCCTTGACAACTTTAAAGAGTTACATTGTTGGGTTTTTCCTCTAAGATGAGGGTTTAAAGTAGGTGTATATTTCTCCTTTTTTGTTTTTTGTTTGTGTGAAATACAGACATTTATAAACTGAGTTTGAACTGTCCTTTGTGATTTATTTTTCTTTTTTCGTGTATGTAACGGGTGGCATCTAAGCTATCTGGGTTATTCTGAAAATATTGACAGGGTTACACCTGTCTGGCGCCCGAACTTATTCACTTTTATTTTTTAACAACCCTTGGTTGCTTATTTGAATTGATTATCGGGTTACCACCGTTACATATTTAACAACTGACGTGGAAATAATTTATTTGAAGACAATAATATATTAAATATTGATATATTAATTATATTAAGTTGCTGTAAAACATTTCATTTTCATATAGCTACCAGTCGTGCTTCATTAAACACACACACTTCTCAAGATTTGTTAAACATTGTTTTCTTGAAAGTATTGCTTTAACTGTGTACAAACATCAGATAAACGCTTGTAAAAAAGTGCAGATTCGTTTTTAACTAAATGCAAAATAGACGTTTCCTAAATGTGTGTTTAATATTTGACAGAGGACATTTTATTATACACACCTCTGAAAAATACAGAGGCTACGGCCATGGTTGTAGTACGTTCCTAACCAGGCTTGACTTACTACAGGTGAATAATGCAAAATCTGAACTGTAGTAAGTCACTAAAAACCCTTTATAAATATAAAAATGATTGTTTACTGTAAATACATGAAGGGAGGTATTGGCACAATTTCACCTGTAGTAAGTCAGCCTTACCAATACCTTCAAACCTTCTACAAGCTGTTCTAAATTATAAGCTACGTTTACTGCAGTTGCCAGAATTGCCAGTAACTCGTTTGGGGAGAACTGCCTGCGAATGCCCCCCCTTGGCGCCGGCCCTGGTGTGAAGTGCTACTAAGTGCTCATGTGGAGCTGCAACGCATTCTCATCCTTTGGCGTCATATCTGACACTTTTGACATTTCGTCTAAATCTAACGCGCATGGTACCCTTTAGCGTCAATATAACACGCACAAGAATGGGTAGGTTTAGGTATGGTGTAGGGTTAGGGTTAGACCGCTAGGAGGCGCCTTCTGACCCATTTAAATCTGCGTCTCATTTTGACGCTAAAGGGTACCATGCGCGTTGAATGTAGACGAAATGTCACGAGCGTCAGTATATGACGCCTTGGGATGAGAACGGGCTGGGATTTCTGTCTAGATATGCAATAAACATTTTGCAAAGGAAAACAAGATGTTTATTATAGATAAAGTAAGACAGAAATCTTTCCCTCAGCTGTAGGCAAAGGCAAGCGCGTTTCAAACCAGTGCTTCTCTCGGGAGACTAGCGCTAAATTAATCCCCTATCTTAGCGCCATCTGCTGTTTTAAGTTGCTCAACTGCATTTGTGAGAATCTGCCTGGACACATTTGTGAGAAAATTGCGAGATTTCATTAAAAGCCAAGTGTCTCACAATCGTAACAGACGGATATGCATTTGTATGCACTAGATTTGGTATTTGTTCAAAGGTTACATGCGAATTGTAGGATGGTTTGTATTTATTTGTGAAATATTATCTAGGCTCATTTATTTATTCATATTATTTATTTATATTTGTAAAACACACTACATATTGGTTACTCCGCTGCATTTTCGCTCAAATTGACCTTTGTTTTTGCACATTTCTTTCTGTTTGTTTGCGAGTCGAGTTTTCCTTTGCAGAGCAGATTGAGTTTGTTTGCAAAATGCTGGATTTGTTTGTTTAATTATGGCACATAATTCGCTCCATAGTGAGGAGTAGTCGGGAGTAGTAAAAAATCATAATGACACAACAAAATTGAGGAGTTTTGGGACAAAAAGTTGGTTGCAAGAAGCCTCGAATCGGGCCACGTCCCCCATATCGTTGGGGGTTGCAAATCTGACCCAAAAACGGATTTAAAATCAAGTGTGTGGCCAGCCTTAGCTCAGCATGTCGGACCATGGCAGCAATCTGCTATTTCAGAGACTGTAGAATCGGTGTTGTTTATCTAGCTGCGTTTGTTATTTGTATCAAGTCATTTTTATTGTAATAGTAATTTACTCTTTCATATGTTTTTCATCCAAATACATATTTTCCCCATTCTTTTCATGATGTCTGATACTCAGGAGAAAGTCAGAGAGTGTTGGGAATTTCCAGTGATTTCATCAGGGCAAAAAACAGATTAACAAAGTGAAAGTGAAAACAAAAGGATAAACTGCACATTGCTATTTGCTCAGTCTATAAAAGGGGATGTAAGTCAGTCACAGGGAATAACCAGAGAGTTACTGAGAGACCAGGGACATCCCCTAACTTACTCTAGACCAATTATCTTTAAGAGGCCGGACCTAAAGCTGTGTATAATACTGATGAAATGTATGGAAGCTACAACATGTACACAACTCACTTCGAACTACTGAAGTTTAAGTAAAGCAAAAAGGTAAGTGATGTTCCTTCATCCATGGGTTACATGGGTATTACAACTTAAACATGGTTTATGAGGAAGTTTATGAGTGGGGTTAGGGTTGGCGGATAGAAAATACCATTGGGACAGAATAAAAATTATAGTACACACATGGAGAGTCACCATGATCCATATATAAATGTGTGTGTGTGTGTTTAAATGTTCTTCTATCCCAGTGGGGACTGACTCATTGGGACTCGAGTCACCGTGGGGACCTACATTGAGCTTATAAATCATACAAAATGAGGGTTTTTTTAAACTGTGAAAATGCAGAGCGTTTTCTGTGATAGGAAGGTTTAGGGGTAGGGTTAGTGTAAGGGTAGAGAAAATACAGTTTGTACAGTATAAAAACCTTTACATCTATGGAGAGTCCCCACAAAGATAGTAAACCAGACAAGTGTTTAAGTGTATGTGTGTGTATGTTTGTGGGTATGAGAGATCTCTACACCCTGACATCTCCTAATAAAGTTTAGGGCCATGTCTTGCTACAGCTTCAAATGACTTTGGTCTAAAAACGTACCGGGTATAGTTGATGAACAGAGGAGTTTGAACTGGGGCTGATATGGTAGTTGGACTCAATCAAAGCTTACAGCATCTTTATGCGTCTCATTCAGCAGACGTGTAATTTGTTGTGACTGTGTATGTGTGCATTATGTAAGTGTGGATGTCTGCATGTGTTGAAAGTTTTTTTGTTTTTTTTTTTGTTTATATGTGTCTACAAGTCTGTATATTCTGTGGCTTTTGTTTGTTTCTCTATCCACATGTGTGTGTGTTAAGACGACATGAGAAACACTTTTACAGGAACTTCCCCAAACAGAAAAAGGACAACTGCTCATCTGCGAAATTGCTGTAAAGTTTACTGTAGAATCTTAACTTTTTACTTCAAGTACATTGCAGTTCCCTGTCAGTCAGTCACATTCGACCAGGGCTGGACTGGGGCTAAGATTCAGCCCTGGACAAATCCAGCCCCTGCGGCCCACAAGGTGCCCCATGAAAGTTATTATGTTGCCGCCATCGCAGCAAATCACAATGCTATTGATGGCAGGTCACTGGGAATGCATGACCTGATCATTAGGTTCCTGAGAGGTGCCAGGAGGTTAAACCGTCCCAGGCCACACCTCATCCCCTCCTGGGACCGAAGCACTCTTCCCTGGGGTAGGAACAGCAGCTTTGACCGTCCCCAGAGTAAGACCCTGTCCCTTCCATCCCCTATGGTATGGACAACTTCCCTCTGGCTTACTTCGGGCACAGGGAAGTTTACAACATTTTTGGGACCGGTTGCCAAAGTGGCACACATCCAAATCTCACTGGCCAATGTCCATTAGCTCGTTTTGTTACCACTGGAGATGACGTCAGTCCGACTTATCATCTCTGTTCCCTACAATAGTAACCTAGACGTTACTTGAAGGATTTTAAATGTGCGTATCTGTTGGACAGCTGTATCCTCCAGTGACCATGGACAAACCAGTCTGCTTGATTGACACGGAGTCAGATGGGAAGCTGTGTGTGCAGCAGTCAGCACTACAGATCCTGCAGCAGATCCAGCAGCCGGTGGTGGTGGTGGCCGTAGTGGGTCTCTACCGCACAGGGAAGTCCTACCTGATGAATCGCCTTGCAGGAAAACAAGCAGGTTAGAGGGTCAAAGACGAAAAGGGTGTTTCAAGCATAAAAATAAATAAATGTGTAATACAGCTTTAAAAAATAAATAAATTTACTTTACATTAGAAAGTGTCCGGTTTAATTTTTTTTATTATTTTTTTTAGAAAAATCTAGGGACTTGTGATTTCAGAATGGCTTCTTGGTCCTGTTACAATGAATGATCACTTTACATACTCCATTTTCAGAACAAAAGTCCCCTGGTTATTTAAGTACGTAATAAAAATAAGACACAGTCCTTTTAATATAACAGCCAACACTTATTTGAAAATTCCAAGAAAACAAATATACTTTTTACTTGGTATTTTATATGTTTATTTAAAAATGTAATGGCAAAATCAAACTCCGGACCATTACACTGAATTTATTTTCACAAAAGATATTTAAAATATTAAAGTAGAGACTTTACTTGAATTTTATTTTATGTATATAAAAGGACTTTAGTCAATTTAATTTAATGCTGCTTCCAAAAGTTTAAGAGAAACATCATGCAGTTACATGCATACAAGTCATAGTGTTATTTTTTGTTTGTGTTTTGGTATGGCATTATCAGGGTTTGCACTGGGCAGCACCATCGAGTCAAAGACGAAGGGCATCTGGATGTGGTGTGTGTCCCACCCCACTAAAATAGGAACCACTCTGGTGCTGCTGGACACTGAGGGACTCTGAGACGTGGACAAGGTGACTGTCAAACTAGTTTCATCATATAGTATCTATCTACCTACCTACCTATCTATCTATCGCTACATTCACAGAGAAGTTTGATTCCATAAAATGCTGGAGAGTTGGACCCGCCCGGAATGTTACAAAATTCAATTCCAGGACCAGAACCTATTAAAGGGGTGGTTCAGGATTTTGGACATCGGACCTCATTTCCAAGTTAGCCTGGGTGTTATTTATCAGTGGAGACAGTTTTCAACATTTTTCATCCAGGCCTTTCAGTTGCATAGTTCGCCAGTGCTAGGCTAGCGCGAGTCAACGGTATCTGCTAGCCTGCCATTAAAAACAGTTTTACCCACTCCACAGTAGGGCTGTTACGTCCCAGTCGATTAGTCGATTAATTGGTCGATACGTTCTGGTTCGACCAAAACTCTGATTGGTCGATTTTTTTTGCCGCGTTCATTTCATCAGTTTTGCCGCGTACATTTCATCAGTTTTGCCATGGTCATTTCATCAGTTTTGCCTACGTTCATTTGATCAGGTGGAAAGCACTAATTGCTAATGGGGGTGTTTTCAGAGCACCCCTGTTTCACAGGTACAGTCTGTCTTCAGAACACCCCCTTGTTTTCACTTCTTTTGGATTAGCCCAACCCACTGGTGAAGAGAGACAGATTGGAGAAAGTAGGCTTCTAGAAGGTTTGCTGAATATTATTTATTTAATTCTGAGAGCATTTATTTCATAGTCAGTCCTCTTCTACCATGTCAACAAAGCATCGGAAGTGTGGCAGCATTTTTTAAAAAGTTAATAGTCTAACGTTATTCGTTTCTCAGTTACGAAACTGAGCTCCTGTGTTAGTCTGCACAGAGCGGCTGAAATGATAGTGTCTGTCAGTTATTATAATACATATGACAAAAACAATTGTCTAAATGATGTTACATATTCCTCAAAAGTTCTCGTGATGATATCACTAGTTGACAACAGTACTATTTTCGGAAATCATAGGCTATGATATTGCGCAGGTGCACGTGATGCAGCGCTGTCCCAGCCGACAGATCATGTGTCAGACTCATTTCAGTGCAAAATAATTAAGTCAAAAACGATTTAATATACTGCAAATAGCCTACTTGTTGTCTGCCAAAATGAATTATAAATAAACATAAAAAACAAGGATACCAAGTACTGCGCACAGTGCGCAGCTAATTAATTTGACGTTTTCTTTCCAAACGTCATTTTTTGTCGATTTTTAGTCGAAAATTTCAGGACTTCAGTCGACCAAGATTTTCTTTGGTTGATTACAGCCCTACTCCACAGTACACCAAAAGCAAATAAATTATAACACCAGACTATCGATGTAAATGTCTTTTGAGATAATAATGTTAGAAATTAAACTACCCTTTCTTCGCATTGCAATAGTTATACTTTGTTCCCTGTATTTATTAGCACAGTCTACAGCAGCGGCGGCGTGATATTAAGTTACCTAGGCAACCGAGAGAGCCGGTCCACATGACAATCACGCAAGTGTATTTACTACGCTCATCGCTACAGAAGCAGAGTATATTTCACGAAGAAATCAACAAGACATAGGACTATGGACACGTTTGAAAGCCATGCCAATGTTTCAGACTTTGAAGACGAGGAATGTGTGTTATTCAACGAACAGTACATGTATGAGCCGGAATACACAGACGAAGAACTGGAATTTGTGGAAACTTTTTGGTGACCATCTATTTGGTTTATTTTTACAATTTCGAAATGCACACCAAATCACCATGTTGCCAATTCCTTCGTTTACAATCGAATGTTTCAATATCATTGTTCAAGGCTACTACTAGCTAGCTAGACGTCCCGACTGTAGTGCGCTTCTGTTCTGTGTTTACTTTTCGGCGCAGTACTACTAGAAGTAAAATTCCGCCGCTACTGAGAAACTAGTTCCTGTAAATGTTATGCGATCATTGAGATGCGATTTGTAACATTATTCTCTAAACAGACATTTATGTCATCGGGTGACTAAGGCGGAACCAAAAATAAGCGCGTAGTTCCCTTGGGTAACACTTCCGGGGTAACACCGGGACAGTTCCGGTTTACTGTTATGGCTGACTCGAAGAGTAAAACGGGGGAATTAGCAGCAGCTGGAGCAAATCGGAGTTGATTATGAGGGCAACGAGGATGCGTGTGTTGAGAAAGGATATAAAAGGAGAGATTGGAGAACAATAAAAGGTTGGAGGACACAGGGAGAGAGGTACAGAAAGACAGCGGAGGGAAGCCGCGAAAGAGAACCTGTGGTATGTTTATTCCTCACACAATCTGGAGAACCCCAAGCCAGCGGCACAAAGGATCCCGGCGGAGATATGAGTGGAGGCTTAATTCACTGGGAGGTATTGTGGATTGCAGTGTCTAGTGTGGAAACAAGCACGTTTGAAGTCTTGAGTGTTTTACTGATTGCACGAGTGTGGGAAATTCTAAATTCTACTTCCACTCACAGTCCCAACTCCTAGATCTTCTGCTGTCCAGTCTCTGTCGCCAGGAATGAAGAATCACTGAGCCGGTGAGCGAATTAGAACCTTAGAGCTGTTACTGATCCTCTGCTGTCCAGTCTCTGTCGCCAGGGATGAAGAATCACTGAGCCGGTGAGTGAATGTGAAGCTATGAGCTGTTACTGACCCTCTGATGTCCAGAGCTGGAGGAACCATTGAGCCGGCGAGTGAATGTGAAGCTATGAGCTGTTACTGACCCTCTGATGTCTAGAGCTGGAGGAACCATTGAGCCGGCGAGTGAATGTGAAGCTATGAGCTGTTACTGACCCTCTGATGTTCAGAGCTGGAGGAACCATTGAGCCGGTGAGCGAATGTGAAGCTATGAGCTGTTACTGACCCTCTGATGTTCAGAGCTGGAGGAACCATTGAGCCGGCGAGTGAATGTGAAGCTATGAGCTGTTACTGACCCTCTGATGTTCAGAGCTGGAGGAACCATTGAGCCGGCGAGCGAATGTGAAGCTATGAGCTGTTACTGACCCTCTGATGTTCAGAGCTGGAGGAACCATTGAGCCGGCGAGTGAATGTGAAGCTATGAGCTGTTACTGACCCTCTGATGTCCAGAGCTGGAGGAACCATTGAGCCGGCGAGTGAATGTGAAGCTAGGAGCTGTTACTGACCCTCGGATGTTCAGAGCTGGAGGAACCATTGAGCCGGCGAGTGAATGTGAAGCTATGAGCTGTTACTGACCCTCTGATGTTCAGAGCTGGAGGAACCATTGAGCCGGTGAGCGAATGTGAAGCTATGAGCTGTTACTGACCCTCTGATGTTCAGAGCTGGAGGAACCATTGAGCCGGCGAGTGAATGTGAAGCTATGAGCTGTTACTGACCCTCTGATATCCAGAGCTGGAGGAACCATTGAGCCGGCGAGTGAATGTGAAGCTAGGAGCTGTTACTGACCCTCTGATGTTCAGAGCTGGAGGAACCATTGAGCCGGCGAATGAATGTGAAGCTATGAGTGATCCTCTGCTGTTCGGTCTCGATCGCCAGGGATGAAGAATCACTGAGCCGGTGAGTGAATGTGAAGCTATGAGCTGTTACTGACCCTCTGATGTCCAGAGCTGGAGAAACCATTGAGCCGGTGAGCGAATGTGAAGCTATGAGCTGTTACTGACCCTCTGATGTCCAGAGCTGGAGGAACCATTGAGCCGGTGAGTGAATGTGAAGCTATGAGCTGTTACTGACCCTCTGATGTTCAGAGCTGGAGGAACCATTGAGCCGGCGAGTGAATGTGAAGCTAGGAGCTGTTACTGACCCTCTGATGTTCAGAGCTGGAGGAACCATTGAGCCGGTGAGTGAATGTGAAGCTAGGAGCTGTTACTGACCCTCTGATGTCTAGAGCTGGAGGAACCATTGAGCCGGTGAGTGAATGTGAAGCTATGAGCTGTTACTGACCCTCTGATGTTCAGAGCTGGAGGAACCATTGAGCCGGCGAGCGAATGTGAAGTTATGAGTGATCCTCTGCTGTTCGGTCTCGATCGCCAGTAATGAAGAACCACGGAGCCAGCTTTTAAAGACTTTTTATAATCCAATAAAGAAATAGTTTTATTTCAACCTCCTGTCTTCCTCATGTGTTGCACGGTCTGCTCCTCGGGGCGGCGTTTCAGTTTGAGGGGTGGGCGGCCTGCTGGCACTCACCCTGACCTGTGACATTTACATCGATAGTCTGGCGTTATAATTTATTTGCTTTTGGTGTACTGTGGAGTGGGTAAAACTGTTTTTAATGGCAGGCTAGCAGATACCGTTGACTCGCGCTAGCCTAGCACCGGCGAACTATGCAACTGGAACGACTGGATAAGAAATTTTTAAAACTGTCTCCACTGATAAATAACACCCAGATTAACTTGGAAATGAGGTCCGATGTCCAAAATCTTGAACCACCCCTTTAACATTATAATATATCCCAGATTGTCGTAGTGATGACTTTAGTTATAGTTCAAATATTTAGCTGGGGGAAGAAGAAAGAGAGTGTCTGTATACAGACAAAGATGCATACGGCCAGGGAACTACTCTCCATCCATGCAGATGGCAAAATGAACTGTGATCTATGATGTTAGTGATAAAACAAACATGAATATCAATATCTTTAGGATCTTAAATATCATATTGTGCACCAATCTCACAATTACAGATCATTCTTAAGAACACCATTCATAAAAATGTCAGGCGTTGTGTGTCTGTATTATGGCTTGTGGTTTCATGTCAAATCAATATATCCTATTTGTCTCAGGGAGACTCAATGCATGACACCAAGATCTTCTCTCTGGCCGTCCTCCTGAGCAGCACTATAATCGTGAACAGCCAAGGAACTATTGACAACAGGGCCATAGAGGAACTGCAGTATCCTTCTGATCATAATCTGAATTTCATTGTCAATGTGGCCATCTAAAGCAGGAACAAGAATGGTTGTTGTGTGTGACTGTCACTATGGAAATATTCCTTTATTTATGTGTGATGCAAATGGTGCGTATATAGTTTAAAGGGTAACTAAACCCCTGGTCACTATATTTGCTCAATGCTGGAAAAATGGGCGAAGACAAGGGGGACGAAACAAGAGAAAAAAAAAAAGGTGTTATTGTTTACAATTACAGTCTTATATTCAATAATTTTAGAGATTTTAAAATGTTTCTAATTAATATTAGTGACACGAATATTCTCACAAAGCAAAGAATATCCCCCTCTGCTGTGCGAGCTCTTGCTAGGAGTTTGGCTAGTGAGCCGTTGGCAAAGCCTTCATACGTCACACGGGGAAACCACTTCAAATAGGAAAATGCAGTAGCCAGACGTTTTTACACCATATATTGTAGAATTAAAACACTTTCTACCCAAATGTCAAAACATTTACTCGAATGAATGAACAGAACTAATAAAGCCCCAGTCTTACAGATCATTAACTTAAAAAAGTTGTTTCAGGGTTTAGTTACCCTCTATGTACAATTAAAAAGAAAACCTCTGATATATACATAAATATTTGAGTTAGATAATAATGCCCATGCATCTGCCTCTACACTTGTTGCTTAATCCTGGCAGCATAGTATGTCACAATTCCTCAGCTTGCAGATTATGTTTCAAAAGGTTTTTCGGGCATTTTAAATGACAAAGATTCAATGTCACTATGGCCTTCATATTATGTATGTATTTTGGAAATTGGCCATTAGCTACATTTGGTAAATAACAACTCTCTTCTCTTTCGAGATTATGGTCCAGTATTACTCTCTATGGTCCCTGGCTCATAATGAATGACTGTTCTTTAACCAACACTAAACAGATATGTCACTGAGCTAACTGAGTACATCAAGATCAAATCACCTGATGAAGTTGTTGATGATTCAGAGTTTAAGTTCTTGCCCAATTTCATCTGGGCTGTGAGGGACTTCACTCTGCAGCTAAACATCAATGGCCAAGACGCAACAGAGGATGAATATCTAGAGTTTGCTCTGAGGCTAAAACTAGGTAATATTGTATGCCTGAAAGTTTATTTAATGAACTGCTTTATCAGACTGTCCAGGTAGTTTATGCATATGTGCTTAGTCTTTCCCTAGCCAGTTCCAGTAGCTGATTTTAGCTTCCTGTGGTTATCTACAGCGATATCCAAGCTCATTTATTATTAACATTTGTATTTTTTATAGATAAATTGGAGGCTTACAGTTTCTTTGATTTTAAATAATTAATTGTGTACACTGTGTATCATTTGACTGAAGGAAAGCTTTGTGTTCTTTTGAAGGCAACTCGAGTCAAGTGAATAATTACAACCTTCCAAGAGAGTGCATTCATAAATACTTCCCATCACGAAAATGTTTCACCTTCCCATTCCCAACCAAACCAGACAATGTCTCTCATCTGGAAACACTGGACCAAGCTGATATTTCAAAACAATTCTTGGAGGTCACAATTCTTCGTTTCTCCCAGTTTATCTTTGACCAGAGCCAAGTGAAAAATCTGAAAGATGGATGCATGGTCACAGGCAGAGGTAAATCAACAAGTCTCTTAATGGTCTGGACTGTCCGTTTTGTTTTAAGGTGGGCAGTTTTTGCACATGATATTCACCAACATCTTCATGACAGGATGCTTTCATGACCTGCCATTTGCTACTCTGTAAGCAGCCACCATCCATTCATTTTTTACTTTTTTAAATTCCTTGTGTTTGTCCCCTCTGCCTCCCTAAAGTTTTGGGTCATCTTGTGAAAATGTACGTGGACACCATCTCCGGTGGGGCTGTGCTGTGTCTGGAGAATGCTGTGATCGCCATGGCAATGATTGAGAACGAGTCAGCAATGAAAGAGGGGCTTGAGGTTTACCAGAGTGGAATGGAGAAGCTGAAGGACTCCTTTCCCCTGGAACTGAATGAAATCACCTCTAAACACCAGTGTTTCCGCCTCATGGCAACACAAACCTTCATGAAACTCTCCTTCAGGGACCATGATGGGAAGTACTTGACATCTTTAGAGGTAGGTGGGAGCTGTCATACCAAATTATACCAAGGTCTGTCTGAATGCTCGATTCTGATTGGCTGGAAGTTGTGCAACAAAACCGTTTATTAATAATAATAATAATAAACTTTATTTTATATAGCGCCTTTAAAAAGTATCTCAAAGCTCTTCACAAGAATAGAAACATGATTAAACACAATTAATCAAACAAAGCATTACTGACAGAAATACCTGATAAAATACAAAATAAAAACATCACAAAATGTTCGATTAATAATAATAAGGCAATTATGAACAATTATGTAAAAGCTACCCTAAACAATTACATTTTAAGGGATGATTTAAAAACACTTAGGGATTCAGCTTGCCTAATCTCAGCAGGGAATTCCAAAGTTTTGGAGCATTTGCAGCAAAGGCCCAATCACCCATGGAGTTTAGTTGAGTATGTGGAACAATTAAAAGGCCAGCTTCCGAAGAGCGGAGATCACGTGCTGGTGTGTAAGGGGTTAAAGTTCAGCGAGAGAATGAGGTGTCAGTCCATGCAAAGCCTTATAAGTAAGCATTAGGATTTTAAAATCAACACAGAATCAGACAGGGAGCCAGTGTAAAGATTCCTGTACAGGAGTGATATGATCCCTTATCCTTTTTCCAGACAGAATTCGAGAGGCAAAATTTTGTACCAACTGTAGTTTGTTAAGGGTAGCTTTTGAGACCCCGGCCAACAAAGCATTACAGTAATCAATGCGAGAAAATACTAAGATGTTAATTAGCTTTTCAGCCACAGAGAGTGACAACATGGGACGCAATTTGGCTATATTTTTTAGATGAAAAAAATATGTCTTGACAGTGCTCTGAACATGAGGAACAAATGTTAAGTTTGTATCAAATATCACCCCCAATTTTTTTATTTTGTCTGAAATTGAAGTGCAGAACCTTCTACACTTAAAGTTGGAGATCCAGCCTTCTGTAGCTGGTGAGGTGAACCAATGATCATTTCTTCCGTCTTGTCACTGTTTAGACATAGAAAATTACTGGACATCAATTTTTTTTTTTATCTCAGAAATACATAAAGAAAGATAGGACATAGCCACATTAACATCAGGTTTTGAATGTATATAAACCTGGGTGTCATCTGCATAAAAGTAAAAACTGAGACCAAGTGATCTTAAAAGTTAACCAAGAGGATAAACGTATATGTTAAAAAGTGTAGGGTCCAAGATAGAACCTTGAGGAACACCAGATTGCACTACACCAACAGCAGACCTGCAACCACCCATAGCGACAAACTGCTTTCTATCAGAAAAATAGGACTGAACCCTCTGATTATCTTCATTTGTGTCTACACTAGTTATCTTTGGGGTCTCCAGGGACCCCAGACAATAACATTTAATTTTGTAACAGAATAATAGTTTTTAATTTTTTATACAAATGTAATTTTACTCTGTTTATTAATGTTTTTACTCAACATTTGTGCCGTTTTTTGAGGATTTATTATATATTTTAAATTTCTTGTCAATGCTGAGAGAGAGGACCCAAAAGCGAAAGCAGGTAATAATGTCTTTTAATAGAAATAAGGCAATTGGCCGCTTAGGCTGGCAAACAGAAAGTCTTTCAATAATAATGAACTTAGACAGGAGATGGCTCGAGACCGGGAAACACAGGTCCGTAGATGAGAACAGCGTAGGCAAACAGCAGCGGCCGTAGACAGGTGTACTCACGGAACCAATCTCAGCGTTCAGTAGCAGGAGAGCTGGGCAGAGCACAAGGTTAGCACAAACACTCAAACGTAGGCAAAGCAGACCAGATAGAGCAAGACAAGACTTCACAGAGAACGATCACGAACGTGTACAAAGTTAATAATCTGGCAGAGGACAAAGGAGAGAAGGGAACTAGAAGTAAAGAAGCTAATCAGAGAGAAAGAGAAGACAGGTGAGGAAACGAAGATACTGATTGCATAAGGAGATGAGGAACAGCTGAGTCTGAAAGAAAGCGCGCGTGTGTGTGTGTGTATGTAAGTGTGTGTGTGTGTCAGCGGGGAAGAAAGAGAGAGGAGGATACCAGGATCATGACATTTCTTTAAATAAATAAAAATGTATTTAAATAGGCTTTTTACAAAATACAGCATTTTATGTAAAATTCACTTTATAAAATACAGATTTCTATCTTTCATTCATGGAGATAACATGGATAATTTTACATGGTTTAATGTAAGATTTTTGGCAATTTTTTGAAAAATGCTGTTAAAAACAACAACAAAAAAACACTTTAACCACTAGATGGCTATAGAGCTCCACTATATGCTATTTGCTATTTGACAAACCAAAATATTTATTTTCACAAGTTTTTCCAGTTGGATTCTTATCTAAATATGATAAAATCACAATTATATCAACAACAAAATTTTTGTCAAAGTATAGCATTTTTTTTTTTTTTTTTGTGCGGACAAAAGTTTTTCAATAATTATGATTAGAATCAAACCTGAACAAGATGTTACAAAGAGAAATGTTGGAGTCTTTAGATTTTATCATTTATTTCAATTATCTGGTTTTAATATAATTCTACAATTTTAATCAACATTTCAGTTACTAACTGTAACAGAACAAACATTTACAGAAATTAACCGTTATATTACATATTGAGTAAAAATACATGACATGAACATCAAAATGCAATGAACTGAACAGCAATAACAAATGAGCAAATAAAGCAGTAAAAAAATAAAATTTTGTAAAAAAAAAAAAAACAGTGAATGGGAAAAAAAAAAATTTGGTGGTCTCATCTCGTACAGTCTCGTTTACAGTGCACTGCAGGTGTGTATGCGTCAGTGCACTGCAGGTGTGTATGCGTCAGTGCACTGCAGGTGTGTATGCGTCAGTGTTACTAATAATTGTTCACCAGTTGAGACAAATGAATATTCCATGTTTGGAGAACGGATGTTGGCAGCAATTACTTTGTCCATCACCAAACGGAGAGCCCTGTCCAGAATGTGATGCTGACAACTGATAAATTGTAGCAATCTGACAACAGCTACACTCCTTTTACCCAGTTAACGCTGGTTGTATAGGCAATGACCATCTTAATTGCATCCCATAAATTCTATTCATCAAGAACTATCACAATTCCTTCAGCAATATGTTCAGCCTTTCCATCTGTCAAACACAATGCATCAAATTTTTCAGTACCACCACGTGATAGTCATTTTTCTGAATGCACTTTCCATTACAATATAAAGACCATTGTTCCATCTTTATTTTTTCAATAATTTCCTCCTTTGCAACAATTTACAAGTCAGTATACAAAGAGGCTGCTAAATCAGTGTAAATACAATCACATGACAGTTTGCATATTTTAGCAGCTTTACTTGTTGATACTCGTGTGTATGTCACCATAGCTGTTGCAACTTTGCTTTTATTGTGTTTTTTCTGGTTTGTGGTCGAGTACATTATAATCTTTATATTCGCTGTCTTCAGATTCAGTACCTATATCATCTCAACAGTTCTAGAAAGTTTTAGGAAGTGCTGCTTACATATAAGCAGAAATGTTTGTTATATGGTTGTTATAATGGGGCTGACCTTTTTTTTTTTTTTTTTTACTTTAATTATGGCCTTTTTTTATTATTTTTAAGCAAAAGTTAATCGATTTATGATACAATAAATATTTTATTTGAAAATTGGTCAAAAAGTTATAACCCAAGTGTGCACACGACCCTAGGGCTTTCTCTAGACACTCCGCTTTCCGGCTTTCGGAGTTCAGAGGCATTACTCGTCGAAAAGGCTCGGCCTCAAACCGCTTGTGGCGCAACATGTGGCGGGACAGTTGAGACCGGAGACGGGAGGCCACAATGAGAGAAGACAAATTTACAACCACAACTGTATAAGCATAAAACAATAAAAATGCCAAACATGAAAAACTGAGGGAACCAAACAAACGCACTTTCAAATTTAGGTTTTGTAGAAATCCCAACAATAATGTCAGTTAGATATATTAAAAAAAGATGACACGCCTTTAATTCTGATGTGTCTTTTATGATGTAAAGTCCTGTGTGTCCCTTATTTTGTCGTGTTGTTGTTTTGTAGGACAGGTAGATATCTTTATCTGGACAAAGTTGTTCCGAGCAGTGTCCAGTTCTCTTCTTGTTAATCTCTTTCAAGGCTTTCTTTCTACCAAATCAAAGAAAGCTAAGTGAAAGGGAAAATAGAAATATCCATCCATCAGTTTGCAGGGATGCTGGAGTCCATCCCAGCGTCTTGGGCTATAGGCAGGCAAACACCCTGGATGGATGGTCATTCCATCACAGGACTAAATAGAATTATTATTATTATTATTTGATGTATAAACATCTATGGTCGGTTACACAGTCAATGCTTAATCCTAGTCTCAGACTAAAATGGATGTTTGAACTGCCTTAACTGAAAGCAACTTGCACTGACATATCCTAAAATATATCAATGCCATTGTTTTGTCTCAAGATTCACACCAGTAATCTGTTTTTCTAAGGGACATTTATAAAAGCTACTTAAATGACCTAATTGAACTAAGGCCTACATCTAAGCCTTTAAGACTAACGTTTTATCTGGAAAACTTTGGTGCAAACCCTTGTGCATCCTATGGTTATATGTCCAGTGTCCTTAGGCGAGACACGGAACCCCTACTTTTTCCCAGTGGTTAAGATGGTAGCCAGATATGACTTGTAAGTTTGTTTGGATAAAAGCATCTGCTGAATGATTAGATAGATAATGTGCAAAAGAACTCAAAATCAGGAAGAATATTTAATGCGTATTGTTTATTTCCCCCTTGTGCTGTTTTAGGAAGCCATCAGTCATCAATTTGATGCATATCTGTGGGACAATGAGAAGGCTTCTGAGGCAAAATGTGAAAGTCTTATGTCAGTCCTCTCGGATCCAATGACAGAAAAAATCAATCAAGGATTTTATGCCAGAATTGGTGGTTACAATCTCTTCTGCCAGGATCTGGAGGACATTGTGAATCAGTACAATACACTTGCCTGCAAAGAAGTCAAGGTCATAAATGTTGCATTATATAGAACAATGCTATTTTCAATGTTATTTATTGTTCAAATGCAGCAAAGCCTCTTTCCTTGTGTCCTCATAGATTGCGGACGTGTTGGAGAAGTTTCTACAGGGAAAGGTTGCAGTTACCACAGCCATTCAGCAAGCTGATGATAAACTAACTGAAAATGAAAGAAGGATTTGTGGTAAAAGCTTTGTTTTCAACATAGCAGACATGAATGGGACCATTCAGTTGTACAGTTGCTGTTCTAAATCTGCTCTTTAAGTAAAAACAGCAAGCTATATAAGCTATTCATGCATCTAGAATAAGGGGGATGATGCCAGTCAATGGCCAAGAGAATGTGAGGCAGTCTCGTTCCATATCTGTACTGTTTTGAGTGCTGCAGTTTTCAGTGTACTCATTGTTAAACATGTGGGAGGACACTGTAGAGTCTATATTAGATTTGTCTCCTTGATTGGACTCTGTCTCTTCACCATCTTTTATTTCCTTCAACCTCTTCTTTTTGGTCTGCCCAGAGGAGAGAGAGAGGGCGGTCCTTCTGGAACAGGAAATGATAGCCCAGGAAGAGAGGCAGCGCCAACTGGAGGAGAAGATGAAGACTGAACAACAGAATAATGAAGAGAGGGCGAGACAGATCATGCTAAGGAAACAAGAGGAGATGTTCCGCCAACAACTGGAGACAAAGCGTGCAATGGAGAGTAAGCAGAGAGAGCAGGCTGCCCTGATGGAGAAGAGCTTTCAGGAGAGAGCTAACAGGATGGCTTGGGAGAGTGCAGAGTTGAAGAGAAAGAATGCCGAGCTAGAGGAGATTGCAGCAAGAAAGTATGCACAGATGATAGCAGATCAGCAGCAAAGAGATGAACAGAACATGGAAGTGCTGAGGCAACAGCACATACAACAGATGCAAGCAATTAATTACAGACCCAGACGCAGATCTGAATCCTCCTGTTCTATACAGTGAAATGTGTTAAAAGATTTAGTTTACTGCTTTTACAGATGTCTGAATATGTTATTACTATAATCTCACTGAATTTTACATGACTTTTTGTTGTTTTAAAATAGCTATCCACTTTAAGTTATATCACAGCTGTTTCTGTCTGCGTTTTGTCAATTTAATATGGTAATGTTTGATAGATGATCACCCATTTATGTAAATTACATAGGCTGGTAGGCTGATTATGGAATTTAGAATCCGATATACATATCTGATACCAATAATATTGCAGCCACTGTCTAAATGATTAAATAAAAAAATATGAATAAATAATACATATAAAAATATCATACATTTGTTTGGCTTTGATAAATATCAGATTTATAAGATTTCAGCTAGATTTGATTTAGCAGTGAAAACTTTATAGGCTGAATGTCTTGGGGTGTTTTTGCATATAGTTTGTTTGAAGAACCAAACCCAGTTCACTTAAAGTGAACCAAACAGGGAACCAGTCGAAAGTGACATTAGTCCTTTTGGTGTTCACAATATAGTGGACTCAAACACCAGAATCTCATAAGAACTTAGACCTTGGATTGCTGTTGCTTTCACTCCCATTACTGTTTTCAGTAACACTGCTGCATTTCTTCATTTCTGAAAGGAACAAAATAAAGGAAAAATAGGCAGTGGAAATCTGATCAGAAGTTTATCACATCACACTAGTGGCTCAACATGATCAACCATATTTGATACCATACCATATCTCTGTGTCTGCTGTACATCATTTGTAGCTCAGAAAGTAATAATAATAACACTTTACAATAAAGTTATATTAATTACCATTGGTTATTATTTTAGTTATATCATGATGAATTAACAGCATTTAAATATAATTACTGGAAAATGCACAAATGTAGAACTTGTTATATATATACATATATATAATTTCATAAACAAATGTTACTATATAAAATATTAATAGAATGGGATAGTGAATGTTTGACATTAACCAAGATTATATGTTGCTAAAGTGATGTTCAATAGTATTTCATATTAGTGAGTGTAGCAAACTATAGTTAATGAATGCAACCATTGTAAATAGTTCTATGACTATAGACCTTATTCACAGTAGCGCCATCTTTGATTTTTAACAGGAATGAAAGCGAGGCTGTGAGGGATAGACCTCCATCTCTTCAGTGGGTTGTACTGCTATTAAATGTGTTTGTGGATTGTTCTGCTGACGAAACCATACAAAAATATGTTTCTGAGAAATTCCAGTAGACCAAATAATCCAGACAATATGATCTGTTCAAAATTATAAGTGATCTAGGAGCTTTATACAGCGGATCCCATTGAAAACACAGTAAGTCTATCCCTCACAGCCTCACTTTCATACCTGTCATGGCGCTGGTCTGAATAAGGTCTATTATTGACCCGTCAATAATAAATCCCATAATGTTGATATATAAGCATTTACCCTTACCTAGTTCCTCTTGTTTTGCATGTCCACAATTCCACTTTTGACACCAATTGTCGAACAAGCACAAGCGCTTGCACCCAACATTTCTTCCTTCTTTAAAAGGGGTAAGGATACTTAATGTATCAAATAATGAGACTAAGTTTGATACTTGCATGTCTCGCCCATTTGAAATAAACTGTCCTGATGCAATTTGTTGAGGCTCCAGTTGATCTTTGCTGATGTGGTCTTGATGAGAGAGAACCACTGGGAGTCAGAGGATCTTTGGTGAATGGAAAGACAAGGCCGAAGCCTGGCACAAGCTTGGGGGTCCTTGGGGGACTTCTAGCTCAGCATCATCTTCACATTAGGACTTCTCAGGAAGGACCAAGAGAGCAAGAGAGAGCGAAGCAAGAGAGGGCTGATCTTGTGATCAGTGATTTTTAAAGCGTGAAGATGTCACACCCTCTGGAGGTGTGTGAGCCAATAAAAAGTGTTTCCTTTGGAGGGAGATTTTTATGACCCATTGTGTTCTAGCATGACATTTGAATATGCAATTCTATTGGGTGTTTAAAGCTGCAGTAGAGAGTTTTTAGAAAACACTGGCTGTGTTCGGAATCGCATACTTCCCTACTATATAGTAGGGGAAAAGAGTAGGCGAGCGAAAAAGTACGTTCGAATCCTCAGTATTCATAAAAGAGTAGGCGAGAATGACCTGGGTGACGTACTAATTATCGCGAGATTTGGACGATAGTGCGTTCGAATATCCCTACTTTCCTACTATATAGTAGGCGAAAACAGTACGTGAAAGAAGCAGTACATTCGAAACATCAGTATTCATAAAAGAGTAGGCGAGAAGTTCCCGGATGATCTACTGCTTTCGCCCAGATTTTTGAGTGCTCGTCCGATGGGTCCTCATGATAGTTATCTATCCCAGGAGGCCACGCGAGAGCATACGTCAATATCAATCATCACGGAGATCAGCGACGCGGGGGGGTTCAAAGGTGAGTAAACACGGTTCCTTGTGTTTAAATCGTATGTGTTAAACTAAACATTTTAACTGTTCAAGGTGTAAAGGAGTTAGACAGTATAGTATAGTTGTGATTTTGCTGTAAAAACATGTTTTATTATGTATAGCTAGTTAACAGGGGAGCTCCAGTAAGCACACTTAACGTTACATCTCTAAAGGGGATTTACATAACCATATACATCTTAAACACGCTTATTTAAAATGTCTATTTACATCTGTAAGGAAAATATTGTATAAGTATTGCAGATGAGCAAATCACAATATGAAAAAGACATCTGAGTGATGAATGTGTGCTATTATGCAGGATAATTCACTGTTGTCAACACTGTTTACATTAGACAAATGTGCTGTAAATTATTTTGTATAATGTTTGTGCATTTTTGTAGGATCTGAAATGTCTGCAGACTGGTGTGGGTGTGATATAGTGGATTTTATCTTTATTGTTTTTTTTTTCAAATGCATTGTAGAATTTGTAAATGTTATTTTTCTAATATTGTTGATATTGCTTAAATGCTCATTTGTGCATTGTTTAAAAAGAAGAGTGTTATGTCCATTAATTAAATTATTTTCGCTTGGCATACCAGTGTGATGACGTCATCGCACGGCTTAGTAGCGCGCACGCCCGTGATGTGCTTCATTCAAGAGTAAAAACGATGACCAGGAAGCCATGTCAAGTCAAGTCAAGTATATTTATATAGCGCTTTTCACAACATAGATTGCACCAAAGCAGCTTTACAGTATCAATCAAAACAACAAAACAATGTTCAACCTCCACATTTGGTAGGGCTGATCAATGGTATTAATGATTGGTTAATTAATTTGAATATCCACAACTGAGCAAGCCAAAGGCAACAGTGGCAAGGAACCGAAAAACTCCAAGTGACCTAATGGTGTCCAAAAACTCCATCAGGTGACCTAATGGAGAAGAAAAAAAAAACCTTGGGAGAACCCAGGCTCAGTCGGGGGCCAGTTCTCCTCTGGCGTTTATGAACTAGAGGCCAGATTTACAGTAACTGTAAGATAAAAATTTACATGAATGTCTCTAAACAGACTTTAAACGCGAACCTGTGATAAACGCTGAGGCATTCACATGCGCATTAAGAATTGATTCTATAGTTATGTGCTTTTGAATATATGTGCGCAGGTTTGTAATTCCCTACAAAACCATTCCTGAACAAACTACTTGTCTATAAATTTGATACAGAATTTTGTTTCATTTTATCACTTCGGGGTAGGTACGTGAAACGAAATTCACAACGCTTTATCTGTAGAGGGGGAAAGGGATCCTCCATAGGGAGAGGCTAGTTGCCACTTCAGCACTGCATTGTCATCGGGTCCAGGCGAAACTCCTCGTCAGATCTGGATACGGCCTGGATCCGGCAGGCTGCGGGAAAACCTCGGGATAAACAAAGACACTCATATTAGCGTAGATGCCATGCTTCTTATGATCTAACGAGTACATCATGATTTAAGGGAAGTGTTCCCAGTTCCGGCTGACCTAATCTATGCAGCCTAACATTGAATTATAGAAGTCTATAATGTATTATGTGTATGCTAGGGCAAAGAGATGTGTCTTTAATCGAGCTTTGAACTGACAAGAGTGTGTCTGCTTCCCGGACAATGGTAGGAAGACTATTCCAAAGTTTTGGTGCTAAATAGGAATAGGATCTACCGCCAGCAGTCGATTTTGATATTCTAGGTATTATTAACTGGCCGCAATATTGAGATCGCAATAGACGTGAAGGACTATAATGTGTTAAGAGCTCGCTCAAGTACTGCGGAGCTAAACCATTTAGTGCTTTGTAAGTAATCAACAATATTTTAAAATGTATACGATGTTTAATAGGCAGCCAATGCAGTGTTGACAGAACCGGCTAATATGGTCATATTTCCTGGTTCTGGTAAGAACTCGAGCTGCTGCGTTTTGTACTAGCTGTAGTTTGTTTATTAAGCGTGCAGGGCAATCAGCCAGTAGAGCATTACAATAATCTAGTCTTGATGTCATGAACGCATTAACTAATTGTTCCGCATTTGTCAACGAGAGCATATGACGTCATTTAGATATATTTTTAAGATGGAAAAATGCAGTTTAACAGATACTAGATACGTGACTTTCAAATGAGAGATTGGCATCAAAGAGCACACCCAGGTTCCTAACCGACGACGAAGACTTAACAGAGAAGCCATCAAGTGTTAGACAGTATTCTAGGTTACTACGTGTGGATGTTTTTTGTCCAATAATCAGAATCTCTGTTTTTTCAGAATTTAGTTGTAGGAAATTACTAGTCATCCAATTTTTTATATCAGCTATGCATTCCGTTAATTTTGTGAATTGGTAAGTTTCGTTAGGTTTTGAAGAAATATAGAGCTGAGTATCATCGGCATAACAGTGAAAGCTAATTCCATGTTTCCTAATGATATCTCCTAATGGCAGCATGTACAGAGTGAACAGCAACGGTCCTAGTACTGAACCTTGCGGTACACCAGTGTAGCACTAAGAATGTAAAACGGGACAGATATCAGTGCACCCCCCTTTAAATTTCAAACTGTTAATGTTATTGTTAGTTACTTGTATTACTTTATTGCATTGTGTTCAATTTGGTGAGACTCAGAGTTGTCAGCAGGGGGCACCCGGGAGTTGCACAGCGCATGGGTGGCTGACTAGCTAGCATCGTAGAAATAGTATTCAGCACGAGATGAAGCGCGAAAGTGCAGAGAAATGTGCTCTTTGTTTGAACAATGCTTTTTCTTGTGTTTTATACAGATAAATAAATGTGTTGCACCCGGAAGTGACATCGCCTCATTCCTAAAAGTGTAACATATTTTGGCGAGCCAGCCAGGAGGAGGCGATAGAGTGACCAACACCATTAACCCCCTCCTTCCCAACGAGTTGAACCTGAAACAAGATGGACGCCAGTCAGAACGTGCGTGATCAAGTGAGTGCAGCTCTGTGGCAGTTAGGGGAAGAGTCTCTTGTGAATGTCTGCAGGTACCTGAAATGTGATAGCCTGGACAGTGGAGAGTCCCGCAGCAGGACACGGAGGGCCCTCATCAGGATGGCCGAGTGTCAGTTGGATGAGCTTGAGGAGAAACTAGACGGCGATGAAGGTGAACAGTACTGTGTTGAGTTATTATCATTCATTGAAAAACACAGTAAGGGGGCGTAGTCAATCAGAAAAAGGGTACCCATCAGAGAAGCCAGCCCCAAAAGAAGAACTAAGAAAAGATTTCTCACCACACACCTCTCTTTTAAAGACTGATTCACCATTCAAGAGCCGGCTAGAGCCCATTAGCCCATTGCCTGAGGTAATGATGCGAAGAGAGTTTAAAATTTGTGGGCAAATTGGAGAGAGTGGTCAGAGGGACAAATTGTCATATCTCAGTTTAGTCCGCCAGATTGAGCTGGGAGTACAAAAGGGGCACACACAGACTGAAGTAGTCGAGGCTGTAATCAGGGCTGTCAGTCCAGGACTGCCGTTGAGATACATGTTAGAGATCAAGCGTGGGCTGACCCTCAGTGCACTCCTCACCATCCTAAAGGGCCACTATCGAGTAGACAGTTCGACAGAGCTTTACCACCAGCCTCTTAATATCTCTCAAGAGTCCAAAGAGACTGCCCTGAACTTTGTATTCCGTGCGATCGAGCTGAAAGAGAAACTGTTATGGAAATCCACGAACGAAGACACAGATGAGCAGTACAGCAGAGCTGTCATTCAGCGCAAGCAGGCCCGTCGGAACAGGACAGGCAAACCAAGCAATTGCTTGGGGCCCCGAGCTGGACTGGGGCCCCAAGACAACGACTGTTTAAGAATAAAATGCAACGACAAACTGTGAGCTCCCCTTTGATAGTCAATGCAGTAAAGTGCAATGACACTGTTATCGGAATCCCCCTCAAGGGGGCCCCCTCAGTAGTTGCTGACAGCAGCCAGCCAACCACGCGATCTCTGCTGCCGGCAAATACAAACCTCCTCGGCAGTCATCATGAAGCGGAATTATGCTTCAGGAAGCCAGAAAAGAAAGAAGAGAAAGGAAGAGGAGGATAAGAAAAATACCAGATAGTGGTAAAGTGATAAATTACACTGCATAAAAATAGCTCTACTTGTCTTGTACAAATGGTGTAATTTTGCAGCAGGTAACGTTAGGCTAGCAAAAATATGTTTATGTTAGCTACCTGCCTGTAACGAACATTTAGTGCACATTTTTTTTCGAACGGACAGAATTTGGTTAACGTCTCCATGTCTATTTTGCTTGGGGCCCCCAAATTCCTTCAAACGGCCCTGAGCGCAAGATCCTCCGCTCGATCGAAACTGGACTGTTGAGCGATTCTGTGAAGTTCCAAATTCTTCCCCACCTCAGCGATGTAAGCATAACCAATGAGGAACTGATACAGCAAGTGGATGAGGCGGCCAAAGTCGAAAGTGAGAGACAGGAGAAACGAAAAAGATCCACTGCTGGTAAAACTCTCAAAGTACAAGAGCTTCAAGCAGACTCTCAGGTAAAATCCACACCTGGCCAGAGCCCCTCTAAACACACGGAGTCCGACTCAACAGCCTAAATTAAAACGGTAAAGCGGAATGAGACTAAGCCTGACAGCATAAACGCACAGCAGATGATGGAAGAGCTTCGTAAGGAAATGCAGCAGATGTTTCGGGCTATAATGGAGGCAAGTCCCCGCCCTCATGGACTGAAGCAGGGAGGGAGAGGCTGCAAAAAGTGCAAGGAGGAAGGAATAGGTGAGAACTGTTTGCACTGTTTCAAATGTGGGCAGGAGGGCCACTTCTCTCGCGGGTGCAGAACCACGTCGGGAAACGGGCAGGGACTACTGAGGTGGGGCCAGCAGTAGTCCAAAGCCAATTGCCCCGAAACGAGCAGCCACCGCCCAGCCCAGTCATGCAACCAACAACAGCCTTTGAAAAGAGAGCAGCCGGAGCATCATCAGCTGTAAGTGTGATTAACTACATACCGCCTCGACACCAGCCACAGTTGATAAGCCTTGTGGGTAGCCGATGCATTGTGGATTGCGTTATGGACAATTGGCCAGTTAGAGCCCTGTGGGACACGGGAGCACAATCCAGCATTGTGAATGACCTCTGGCGACTGAACCACCTACCCCATACGGTTGTCAAACCCATCTCAGAGTTATTGGGGGATGAGACACTGGCAGTCTTTGCTGCTAATGACACGCCCATTCCATATATCGTCTGGGTTGAAGTCAGTTTCAGACTAGGCAGTGACCACACCAAGACAAATGATTTACAAGTGCCAGTACTGGTGTCAAGCGACCCAGCAGTTGCCAGTGACCCCATTATCGGTTACAATGTCATTGAGGCCATCCTCAACAGAAAAGAGGAAAACACTGAAGGTGAAAGGAAGCAGTTGGCACACAAAGCAGTTGGCACACAATAACAGTGAAAACTGCTCATCGTGTGGTGAAGTTGATGCAGAATGCTGATTCTGAGACTGGAGTAGCTTGTACTGGCGGAAAAAGAGTACCCATACCAGCAAAACAAGTCACCACCGTCTATATAAGAGCGCATGTGAGTTCACAAGCTCAAGGCCAACAGATGTTATTTTCACCTGACATGCTTAATTCTCCACCAGAAGGCGTGATGTATAATGATGTACTTGTGCAGATCCCAGAAAAGAGAGTGCCATACATACCCATCTCCCTCGACCGTCACAGAGTGATTGGTTACCTGGAGCCCATCAAGACCGTATACACATCACCTGTGCGAACGGAAGAGAAGGAGACGATAGCCGTAATGGACAACAAAGAGGCAAAGTCTAGCGAAGCGAGTAAAACACAGCCGGATAACAAGCAAGCAGTAAGACCAATGTCATGGGACCCCCCTGTAGATCTCTGTCATCTCCCAGAAGGACAGCAGGAGGCGGTAAGGAGAGTGTTGAGGGAGGAATGTGAAGCCTTCTCCTTTGACGGTGATGATGTGGGTTGTATACCATCCCTCAAGATCCATATAACCCTCCAAGATACCAGCCCTGTCCAGAAGACCTACATGTCCGTCCCAAAGCCTCTTCATAATGAAGTTAAGGAGTACTTGCAGGATCTATTGAGAAGAGGGTGGATCACACATTCTCGATCCCCTTATTCGTCGCCGGTGGTGTGTGTCCGCAAGAAGGACGGCAGTCTTCGTCTCTGTGTTGACTTCAGAGAACTCAACCATAAGTCAGTCCCCGACCGCCATCCGATACCGAGGATTCAGGATATGTTGGATGCTTTGGGTGGGAGCTCGTGGTTCTCCGTCTTAGACCAGGGTAAAGCGTACCACCAGGGCTATCTGGATGAGGAGAGCCGCCCTCTCACAGCTTTCATCACACCCTGGGGGCTGTATGAATGTGTGCGCATACCCTTTGGCCTGAGTTCGGCACCCGCAGAGTTTCAGAGGAGTATGGAGCACTGTTTGGCGGATCTGAGAGACACAATTTGCCTCCCCTACCTTGATGACAACCTGGTACACAGTAGGAGCTTCAAGGAGCACTTGGAGCACATCCGTCTTGTTCTCCAGCGTTACAAGGAACATGGTGTGAAGTTGACCCCAAAGAAATGTGAGCTGTTTAAATGAAGTGTGAGGTTTCTCGGCAAGTTGGTGACAGGAGAGGGATACACAATGGACCCTAAAGAGATGGCTCCAGTGCAGGCGCTAAAGGAAAAGACCTCTGCCACTGTGGGTGATGTGCGCCAGATTCTTGGGTTCCTCTCCTACTACCGACCCTTTATCCCCAATTTCTCCCGCGTGGCCCACCATCTGTATAACCTACTCATCTGCGAACGTTTTCGGGATTATCCTTATCACGCCCCATCGTTTGTGGTATATACAGATAATAACCCACTAACGTATGTACTCACCACCGCAAAACTCAACGCAACAGGACAAAGATGGGTGGCGGAGCTGGCCGATTATAACTTCACAATCAGGTACCGCCCAGGCAAAAACAACTCCGATGCAGATGGTTTATCAAGGATGCCGTTGGACATTGAGGACTACATGTGTAGCTGTACGGCTGAGGCCAGTCAAGATGTCATCAGTGCATCTATGGAGAGAGTCAGTGCATCTATGGAGAGACCTCTGGTGCCCATCCAGACCACTTATCCCTTCCAGCTCGTCTCGATAGACTGCATTTGGAGAAATGCAAGCATGGCTATGAGTACATACTAGTGGTCATGGACCATTTTACGAGGTTTGCGCAGGCCTACGCGACAAGGAATAAATCGTCCAAAACAGTAGCAGACAAGATTTTCAACGACTTTGCACTCAAGTTCGGGTTCCCAAGCAGACTACATATCGACATGGGCAAAGAGTTTGAGAACAGACTGATGGCTAGCTTGAAAAAACTCTCTGGCATCCAGGGCTCGCACACAACGCCATATCACCCCTGGGGTAACGGGCAGGTGGAAAGGTTTAAAGGGCATATTGCAGGTTAGAGGACCCAACGAGTCAATGTATAGAAAAATAATGTAGGAGCTATATTTTCTTTAAAATATACTTATAAATACACTACAGAAGCATCTGGAGACGTTTTTGTGAGAAAATTTTACTTCCGCGTCTGAAAATGGGCGTGGCAGCCTACTGGCAGGCGTGACGTAACGGGCGGGAGAGCGGTCGATTCAGACAACAGGAAAACAATGGATCATAATGACATTTTGGACGCTGAGGAAATACTTACTCGTATGACGGACCACAGCCGTACAATTATGAGCCTGCTATACTGCCAAGAGAGCAGGGACAGGCCAGGATTAATGTTAGACAGAACGGTCAGAGACAAATTGAGTTGTGGTGTGAGGAGAACCAGTGGAGAACAGGAGTGGTGTCTTGGTGTCTTGGTGAGAGAGACCAGTGTTGGCTTATAACTTAGATATATACACGTTTGCTAAGGATATACACTGTTCTCACAATATTGTACAGATTATTACCATCTTATATCAGGACAGCAGACATGTTTAGGGTAAATATATACTATTAAATGTATAAAAACTATACTTGAGTGTGTTTGTATTGTACTAAAAACATACCAAAGTACATTTTTAATACATATTTTTCACCTGGGTTATAACATAAACAGAAAATTAAAGATTTTAATATTTAAACAACCTAATTTTGTTTTTCAATTACAAGTTGCCTCTATTAAGGGTATGACTACCTATATCAGACTATTTGATGCCATTGGTACAGTATAAGACGATCAATATTCTTGCTTCGGCATCACATGTTAAACTCCATCATATCGCCGGGATGATAATCCTCCGATCTGAAGTGAACGCTAGACACGACCGCGTTTTTCGAAGCCGATGCGAAGAGAAATCCCGTCTCTTCACCTGCACAAACCGCACCAGGCACGAAAGATACCGTCCTTTTTCTTGTTATAGAAACCTGTGGACTCGATGTCCTGACAGGCCAGAGTTTTTGCAACCTCCACAAACACAATAATTTACCATGACGATGACAAATTAAAATACAAAAACTACCGAAACCACACTGACTCACGACAGCTCTTACCAGCCTACTCTGCACTGAGCCGAGGCTAGACTCCCTGTCGTGACGTAAAATGACGCGATGTTGAAAAAAAAGCCGTTTTTACGAGCAGTCCCAGAAACGCTCACTTTATCTACTAAATTAGTGCCCTTGTGTCGTTTTAAAACATTTTATATCCTGCATTAACTTTTCATATGGTATTTTCATAAAAGGTTATATATTAATTTAGTTTTTTTTTTTACCTGCAATATGCTCTTTAACTAAAGCTTATTTGATGTCTATTTTAGAGTAAAAAACTTTATAATCTATCCCAAACTAGTCAACTAAATGTTGTCTTTCATATTTCATCTGTAACAACAACAGTGCGAATTCGTGCCGTTCATTCATCACACAGAGAGAGACACGCGATTCATATTAAAACAGTATTCGCGATTAGAACAAAACACTTAAGAATAAAAAATTTACTATGACAATCCTCGCTGGATCCATGGCTCCTCGAAGTGAAATTAATCCAGCACTTCTGAGGTAAATTATCCAGAATTATTCCTCACAGCCTCGCAAAACGACATAGACTACCGGTACATTAATCTGAACTTGGTGTTTTATCGAGCTCCTGTGGGCGTTGGCAAGTTTCAGATCATTTGCGTTTGAATAGCGCGCGCTCTCTGTGGGCGTGGTCACATTAAAAGATAATTAGCTGAAATGAGAACGCCTGGCATCTCTCTCTTTTTATATTCATAGATTTCATGTGACGTCACACAGTGGAGCGGCCGCCATTTGTAGGACCGAATTGCAACATGCCGTCTATCTGCTGTGCTGTAAACCTTGATAACAGCAAATCACAAAGAAATGTTAAGAAATTAAACGTTGACCTGGAAATTTAAATAAAAGTAAAATTAGCAAATTACAGGTTAGCTAGCTAAATTAAAACATCTAGTTTGCAATTGGAACACGTAATCTCTATATACAACCTTATTCTAGACCGCTATCTATATTTACATTATAACCTTAGTTATACGTTAGACATGCATTTTCTGAAAAGCTGCTTTGAAATATTGTGAAAAGCGCTATACAAATAAATGAGAATTGAAAATAAAGGTGTCCAAACGTCACTGATAATACAAGAGATATGTGCTTCACCGACATTGCTTGATTAACAGAGTGCCACTTACCCTTCCTGTTATCAAGAACATTTTCTTCATGGGGGCGTTTAATACAACACTAAATCATAAATCAGATATACCTGTACAATAACAATACGATGACCACCAATCAATTTAAGTAGTACATTGAATTTAATTTGTCGTTTAATGACATTCAACATCCGACTATTTTACATATGTACTTTGATGGTCCAGTGGCGGAACTTTTGCCAAGCGTGTCAGAGGTTCTGGGTTCTAATCCGCCCTCGTACCATTTTTTATTAAAAAACCCTTATTAAAATAATCGATTATGTTTATCAGTGGTTGTATATCAGTCAGGAACACATTTGTGTGCATTTTATTTTGTGATTTCACCGGAACCAATAGTCTCCGAAATGGATTAAAGCGCGTGTCCGTGTGAAGACTGTGCGGTGTGCGCGAGTCACGAGAGAACACTGTATCTGCACCACTGATCCAGAGTCAACAAGCACTTTGATCACTTGATTTCAAAAACAACACATTTCAGCGTGCTAGATCACCTCTTATTTTACTTTTATTTATGTGTATTGGTACATCCGTGCCGCGAGATGTTTCAAAAGTGGTGGGGACATGGAGAGGGAGTGTGGACGAGGTAGATGTAAATGTCAGCAAACGTAAAATTTGGCAAGTTTTTACTAGACTTTAGTGGAGTCCGCAGTTCGTTTAACAGTAAATACGGATCTATACCTAAAGTATCTATTTTATTTAAATACCGTTGCTTTTCATCTGTGCTATTTAAGTTTGCAACATCTCTCCGATCACCAGGGAGAGATTATGCGATTTAACGCAAAGGTCCTAAAGATGGCGGCCACAACAAAAAAGTCACGTCACTGAAACCCATGAATAGATTACATAAACACAGAATATTTGTTTTAGTTTTGAATTAGATAATTCAAACACTTAAATGATTATAAAGATATATTGATCATGCCTGTGTGACTAGTATTCGCTGAGTTTTGTTTACGTTTAGAGACGTGCTCCAGAAAAAAAAGTTCACGGAGACAAAGAGGCAGAAAGCACACAGTGTTTATTTTCTTTATTTTACAAAAGCACAATGTTTTATTTCGATTGTAAGTGGACCCATAAAAAAGTAGACATTTAACAGTTTATTTTTTCATATTTCTTAAGTGTGTATGACCAAAAATTACAGAGTATTTTAAGTCTATTTTGCTGCTATGTGAAAAAAATCACGCAAAACTCGCCGGCGCGTTTGCCGACTCCAGAGGGTTAACCGCACCCTGTTGTCCATGCTGCGTACCTTGGAGGACGAGGAGAAGGAGGATTGGAAGGAGTCCCTCGCGGAAGTTGTCCACGCGTACAACTGCACAAAGAACGAGGCAACGGGTTACGCGCCTTATTTCCTTACCTTTGGACGTTCTCCTCGCCTGCCCATTGATCTGTTCTTTAGTCTCGAAAAAGATGAGGCCCATGACACCTATGATGACTACGTGAGTCACTGGAAGACAAGAATGCAAGAGGCATACGAGATTGCGGCTAAAACAGCGGTCAAAGGAGCAGTTCGTGGAAAAGTCCTCTATGACCGGAAAGTGAAGGGAAGAGACCTCCAGCCAGGTGATAGAGTCCTTCTCAGAAATCTCACTCCCAGAGGGGGGCCTGGAAAAATTCAGTCTTACTGGGAAGATCAGGTGTACAGGGTGAAGGAGAGGAAAATTGATGGGAGTCCCGTTTATGAGATCAGTCCAGAAAATGGTAAAGGAAGGGACAGAGTGGTTCACAGAAATCTGCTGTTAACCTGTGATTTCCTACCCCTTGATCAGCCACCGGCAGGGCTTCGTCAGCCATGGAAAGACTCTCTGAGCTCCTCAAAGAAAAGAACCAAGCCACAACGACAGCAGCAACCAGAGCCAAGTGAAACCTCTGACGACGAAGACAGTGGTACCTACCAGTGGAATCTGAGATCTGGCAGGGGGAGACAGCAGAGACACACTTCACTGAACCCTAACACAAGCTTACTGAGACAACTCCGTCGAATTGATTCCTAATCCTTGATTTTCTTCTTTCACATTTAGTTATAAACCTAAATTTTCCAATTTTACAAACGTGTGAACATATCGCGGATACTATTCCTTATAAAAAACAATCAGATTGCTTTGATATCGCTACTTATAACCAACTTTCCGAACTTCTACTACTAGCCTTAGCCCGCTAGCACTGCACGCGTGGTCTCTCGCCTGTCGATCGTCTTATTTACACCCGTATAACTGAAAGCTATAATTCGCCACTATAGCACATCTGCTATAATGGCGAATATATCGGATGTGTGTCTAACGTTACCTCTGAGTGCAGGTGAAGACACCTTTGAGCTGCATTCGGTGCAGATGGAGCTCGAATCGGTCGAGAGACGGATCCGCGAGCTGTTGGAGAGACAGGCTGAGCTGCGAGATCGACGGTCCGCGCTTGAAACATCACGCGCAGATGCTCACAGGTCAGTGGTTAATAATTTTTTGACTCCGACCTCGTCTACTCCGTGTGTTTCTCTGCACAGGTCCCGAGCAACCAGGACGCGATCATCCCTGGCTTCATTCACTCCGGCACCGACACAGCACCACGGACCCTGGGTGATTCCACGGCGGAAGACGCGAGCCAGGACCAGACCAAGGACCTCCCCACCCCTCCCGGCCTTCGAGATCTCCACCCGGAACCGCTTCTCCCCTCTTCGCGAGTCGGAACGCGACGAGGCCGTGATCATCGGCAGTTCCATCGTCCGTCATGTCCGCGCTACCTCGGGTAAAGGTAAGGTGCGCACTCACTGCTTTCCTGGTGCTCGTGTTCTCGATGTCGCTGCGCAGGTTCCCGAGATCCTGAACGGTGACGAGCGCGTCGGAGCTGTCGTGCTGCATGTGGGGACGAACGACATCAGGCTGCGGCAGACGGAGGTTTTGAAGGAGGACTACAGGAGCCTGATCGAGACCGTACGCAGCACATCGCCTGAAGCAACGATCGTCGTGTCTGGACCGCTTCCCACGTACCGACTAGGACAAGAAAGGTTCAGTAGATTATTTGCTCTAAATGAATGGTTAATGTCATGGTGTAATGAACAGAGACTGCTCTTTGTAAATAATTGGAATCTGTTCTGGGAGCGACCTAGGCTCTTCCGTGCTGATGGCCTGCACCCCAGCAGAGTCGGAGCGGCTGTTCTGTCGGACAACATCTCCAAGACGCTACACACCATATGACTAGTAAGTCAAAGTCCAAATCACAGTCTTTGCTGTCCCAACGTAATTGATATAAGCACCAATGTAGAACATTATATAGAAACTGTGTCTATTCCTCGTTTAGTAAGGCCAAATAATATATATAATGTAGGATCTAGGAAAAATTTAATTGTAATTAAACCAGAAAATCTCAATATCAGTGATAAACAATTTCTAAAGCTAGGTCTTCTAAACATTAGATCGCTCACACCTAAGGCGGTTATTGTAAATGAAATGGTCACAGATAATAGTTTCGATGTACTGTGCCTTACTGAAACCTGGCTTAAACCAAATGATTATTTCGGTCTAAATGAGTCTACTCCGCCAGGATACTGTTATAAGCATGAGCCCCGTCTGATTGGTCGTGGCGGCGGTGTTGCAACAATCTATAGAGATATTCTTAATGTTACTCAGAAAACAGGTCACAGGTTTAATTCGTTTGAGGTACTTGTGCTAAATGTTACACTATTAGATTTAAGAAAGAAATCCCTATTATCTCTAGCCTTGGCTACTGTATATAGACCTCCAGGGCCTTACGCCGATTTCCTAAAAGAGTTTGCAGACTTTCTATCAAATCTATTGGTCAATGTCGATAAAGCAATAATTGTTGGAGATTTTAACATACACGTAGATAACACAAATGATGCGTTAGGGACTGCGTTTACAGATTTATTAAACTCCTTCGGGGTCACGCAAAACGTCAGTGGTCCCACTCATCGCCTAAATCATACACTAGATTTAATCATATCATATGGAACCAATCCAACCGATATAGATATTGTACCGCAAAGCGATGATGTAACTGATCATTACATGGTAACTTGCATGTTACGTACTGCTGAAATTTGTCATGTTGCGCCACGTTATCGACCAGGCAGAACAATCCTTCCAAACACTATAGATAGATTCTCAAATAGCTTACCTGATCTATCTCAGCTGCTCAGTGAACCCAAACAAACAGATGAACTAGAGGAAATGACTAGCAGTTTGAGCACCATTTTCTCTAGTACATTAGAAATTGTTGCACCAATTAGATTAAAAAAGGTTAGAGAGAAAACTAGAGCACCATGGTACAACAATGCTACGCATGCTATCAAGAGAGAAACTCGTAACTTAGAGCGTAAATGGAAACAAACAAATTTAGAGGTCTTTAGAATCGCGTGGAAAGACAGTATGTCACGTTACAAAAAGGCTCTTAAATCAGCCAGGGCTGAGCATCTCCGCAGACTAATAGAAAATAACCAAAATAATCCAAGGTTCTTATTTAACACCGTGGCCAGACTAACAAATAAACAGGCATCACCTGAGCAAAATATTCCGTTACAATGTAGTAGTAATGACTTTATGAATTTCTTCACTGAGAAAATAGAAAACATCAGAAACACAATTGTAAATATACAATCTATTATGGTGTCTTATGATTCAGCCTCAATTACCGCCCCTCAAGAACAACTACACCGCTTTACAACTATAGGACAGGAAGAGCTAAATAAACTTATTATTGCATCTAAACCAACAACTTGTTTATTAGATCCAATACCCACTAAATTACTTAAAGAAGTGTTACCTGTAGTGGAAGAGCCTCTTCTCAATATTATTAATTCATCTTTATTTTTAGGTCACGTTCCAAGAATATTCAAGCTGGCAGTAATAAAACCTCTTATTAAGAAACCACAATTAGATCCAAATAACCTAGCAAATTACAGACCCATTTCAAATCTTCCATTTATGTCTAAAATACTAGAAAAAGTTGTGTCCGCTCAATTGTGCTCTTTCTTGCAAGAAAATGATATCTATGAAAAATTTCAGTCAGGATTCAGACAGTATCATAGCACAGAAACTGCGCTAGTTAAAATTACAAATGATTTACTTTTAGCTTCTGACCAAGGCTGCATCTCAATACTTGTTCTACTGGATCTAAGCGCTGCATTTGATACTATAGATCATAAAATACTCCTGGATCGACTACAAAACTACACTGGTGTTCAGGGACAGGCATTAAGCTGGTTTAGATCGTACTTATCAGACCGTTACCACTTTGTCTGCTTAAATGGGGAAAAATCAAAGATAACGTCAGTAAACTATGGAGTACCGCAAGGATCTGTGTTAGGCCCTCTACTATTCTCAATATATATGCTGCCACTTGGTAATATTATAAGAAAACATGGAATTCATTTTCACTGTTATGCTGATGACACTCAATTATATATTTCATCACGGCCAGATGAAACCACTAACTTATCTAACTTGACAGAATGTCTTAAAGATATAAAATACTGGATGACGTGTAATTTCCTGCTATTAAATTCTGATAAAACAGAGGTATTACTTATTGGTCCGAAAAACTACCCACAAAATCCCTTACAATACAACTTTAATTTAGAAGGATGCCCTGTTACTTTATCCACTACAGTAAAAGACCTGGGTGTCATACTTGACCGCAACTTGACTTTCGAAAAGCATATTTCATATGTTACAAGAACAGCCTTTTTCCACCTTAGAAACATTGCTAAGCTACGTAACATGCTATCCGTTTCTGATGCAGAAAAGTTAGTTCATGCATTCATGACCTCGAGACTAGATTACTGTAATGCTTTATTAGCTGGTTGTCCTGTATCCTCAATAAACAAGCTACAGTTAGTCCAAAATGCAGCCGCTAGAGTTCTTACTAGATCAAGAAAATATGATCATATAACACCAATTTTATCATCTCTACATTGGTTACCTATTAAGTTCCGTATCAATTACAAGGTATTGCTACTGACCTATAAAGCCCTAAATGGTTTAGCTCCAGTCTATTTAACGGACCTTCTATCGCCCTACAATCCGTCGCGCTCTTTAAGATCACTAAATTCGAGGCTTCTGGTCATTCCAAGGATATCTAAGTCCACTAAAGGAGGGAGGGCGTTCTCACATTTAGCTCCTAAACTCTGGAATAGCCTTCCTGATATTGTTCGAGGCTCAGACTCGCTGTCCCAGTTTAAAACCAGATTAAAGACGCATCTCTTTAACCAAGCATTCACATAATGCTTACCTTTTATACTACTGCCGAATCAGATCGAATGCATTAATATTATGAACATCAGCTACGCTAATTATTTCTCATCTGCCTTTCTGCTGTTATCTCGGGACGCAAGTGTTCGGAAGAGTGTTTTTTTTGATCCGCGACCAGAGCGATCTCTCACTGTCACCCATCTGCCCTGCTGCACAGGCTCTACTTCAGCCAGAACCGAACCATGTAAAGAGTTCACTATGCTAGGCGCATCCAAAATAGTATCTAAATCTCTAGTACTATCCTTACTATCCTCAATTAAAGTTTGGATGCGTGTCTCTAGCTCTGAAATCTTCTCCATCAGCCTGACTGTCTCCTTGCATTTATCACATATAAATCCTATATTGCCATCGGAGAAGGCTATACTAAACATATGACACGTGACACAGGTGACAATAACAGGACAAGACATTATTCACCATGGTTGTTGACTGATTCTTACTTACCTGAGCTTTATGAACTCAAAGGCGCGGGCGCACGAGAGAAAATAAATAAATAACTGACCGCACGGGTGGCGTGTTAGCAGGCTAGCGAATTACTAACGTGCTGTGCTAACAATAACGGAAGCTAGCGATGTAAGGTTAATCTGAGATATTGGGTAAGCTGTATTCAGTAATATAAACAACTAGAAATTATAGTAAATTATGAAACAGAAAGAAATACGAAGCTAATACGAGTCTTAGAGCTACAGCCTTGACGCAAACAAAGCTTACAGCAGGCAGACAGGAGCAATCGATCAGCAGAGCAGGATCAGCAGAGCAGGATCAGCAGCCGCTGTCATTAAACTCTCAAGCCATCACTGAAGCGCTCGTTTTATTTATTCTTTTATCTTTTTTTTTTTTTTTAATTAACTTTTATTGAGAAAGCATGTTGAATTTTACAATTGTTTGACATATGAAGTACATTACGTTGCTTTACCATTTTTTTTTTTACAAGAACATCAGAACTCGGGTGTGGGTGGCGGGGCAACCAAAACTACTTCCAAATTATTTATGTTATTCATTTAAACTTTTAAATCTGTGCACAATTTGTAAACAGCAGCAGTGTTTACAAACAATCAGATCTAACAGGCTTAACATATTCCGTCCACTTGGACCATATCCTATAGAAAGTGTCCCTCTGCCCTTTGAGTAAGAAGGACAGTTTTTCCATTGTGTAGATCTCTTGCACAATGTTTATCCAGTCCTCAGTTGTCGGTGGCTCTGGTTTGAGCCATCTCCTAGTTAGAGCCTTTTTTTTACTTGCTGCCAATAAGATGTATAGAAGCTTCTTGTCCTTCGAGTCCAATTTATCTGTTGACATATTACTTAGATATAGGGTTTCAAAAGTAAATGGAAAAACAAATGCAAAAACATTCTGTATATGGTCATGTATTCTAGCCCAATACTGAGAAATAACCTGGCAGTCCCAAAAAATGTGGTAGTGGTTAGCACCATCCCCCCCACATCTCCAGCACGCATCTCCAATGCCCCGATACCTTTTCTGAACAGGGGTGATGAAAAATCTCATTATATTTGTCCAACAGAATTCACACCACACATTAGAACTAGTTGTAACCCATGGTATCTCACATATGTGTTCCCAACATTCTTCGGTGATTACCAAATGACCTTCTCTTTCCCACTTCGCTTTAACATAATGTGTGCTGTCTTTTTTACACCGCAGGATGCTTTTGTAGTTAATGATATAAATGTTCCCACAAATCCTAGGTTGTTTAAATTCACTTTCAGGTCCTGATTAAAATAGTGTCTAATCTGAAGATACCTAAAAAAATCAGCAGAGCCTAATCCATGTTTTCTTTGCAAGGCTTCAAAAGATTGGAATGCCCCCTTGTGGACAAATGAATTATAATCAGTCAATCCTTTCAAAATCCAATTCTTAAATCTATCATCAAACTGATTCGGGGTAAAATCTGAATCGTATGCACACCATTTTAAGATTTTTGAAGTGTCTTCCAGACCACAAATTTTAATTACTTCACTCCAAGCAGATATCATTACATGTGAGATGGGTTTGTCTGTTAAATGAATCTTATTCTGTAGTTTGATATCTGCTAATAAAGCTTCAACTGGTATTGCTTCAATAGTTGTCCCCTCCACCTCCTTCCATCCTGCGGTGTAATATGAAGAACACAAACATATTAGTGGTCTTAACTGTGCAGCACAGTAGTATTCCCGTAAACAAGGAAGTCCGCGACCTCCTTTATCTTTCTTCAATTGTAAGGTTTTATATTTAACTCTGGATTTTTTCCCTTTCCAAATATATTTTGACAGCATTCTATCCCACTCTACAAATTGTTTTTGAGGTATGAAAATTGGTAAGCACTGGAATAAGTAGAGCATTCAGGGGAGAATATTTAATCTTATTGAATCGATCCTAGAATATAAATCCAAAAAAGGTATGGTAATCCATCTTTGTATATCTGATTTTATTGCTATATTCAGAGGGCCATAATTAGCTTCAAACATTTTAGTGAAATCTCGGTGCAATACCACCCCTAAATATCTGATACTGTCTGCCTCCCATTTCCATATATAACTATCCTTGATTTCTTCTGGTGGGGCATAATTCAGAGTTAATACCTGTGTTTTATTTACATTAACCTTGTACCCTGAAAAAGAGCCATAGTCTAGTAGTAGTTTAATGATTTTAGGAATAACCTGTGTGGGGTAAGATATAGTCAATAATAAATCATCAGCAAAAAGTGCCAATTTTTGCTCCCCTCCTACTGTTCTTACTCCAGTTATATCACTTCTCTGCCTGATCCACTGGCTTAAGGGTTCGATAAACAAGGCGAAGAGGAGAGGCGAGATGCAACACCCTTGTCGAGTCCCGCGCTCCAATATGAATGATTCAGTGAGGTCTCTGTTAATTTTGATCCTAGCAGTTGGGTTATTGTATAACCCTGAAATAACCTCAATTACAGATTTATCAAAACTGAATTTTCCAAGCACCTTGTATAAAAAGGACCACCTCACTGAATCAAATGCCTTTTCGGCGTCCAAACTCAACACTAATGTCTCTAATTTTTGCTTATCAACCTGCCTCATTATGTGTAAAACCCTCCTAATGTTGTCTTGAGTCTGTCTATGTTTTATAAAACCCGTCTGATCTTTATGTATTAACCCTGGTAAAATTGTTTCTAATCTTCTTGACATGATAGAGGTGAACAACTTATAGTCTATATTCAAAACACTAATTGGGCGATAGTTACTGCATTGCAATCTATCCTTTCCTTCTTTTGGGATGATAGAAATTATTGCTTCCCTCCATGAGGGTGGGACTATTTTATTTGACATCACCCAATTAAATGTTTTCAACAACGTTGGGACCAAAAAATCTTGCATTACTTTGTACCATTCCGGACCAAATCCATCTGCCCCTGCCATCTTCCCTCCCTTTAATCTTTTAATTGCTAAATGGATTTCTTCTTTACTTATTGTGGATAATAACTTTTTATTTTGTTCCTCTGTCACTGTTGGCAGCTCGAGTTCGGACAAGAAGGTATTTATGTCCTGGTTATTGTCTATATGAGGTTTACATTTACATTTACATTTAGTCATTTAGCAGACGCTTTTATCCAAAGCGACTTACAACTGAGGACTAAACCAAGCGAGTCATCGTGAAGAGGCAGAAACAACGCAAGAAGTGCTCAAAATACAAAGTTCAGACATAGCTCAGAGTAGCATGAGCCAGGCAAGCGAGGATTTAAAGGAAAAGGGAAGGATTTTTTTATTTATTTTTTTATTTTATTTTTTTTTTATGTTAAGTGCTCCCGGAAGAGATGAGTTTTCAGTTGTCTTTTGAATGCTGTCAAGGATTCTGCATTCCGGATGAGGGTGGGGAGATCATTCCACCAGCATGGAACCGTGAATGAGAATGTTCTGGAGAGTGATTTTGTGCCCCGCTGTGGCGGTACCACAAGCCGCCGCTCATTGACCGATCGTAGGCTTCTGGTAGGGATGTAGACTTGAAGTAGTGAGTGGAAGTAGGAGGGAGCTGAACCAGTGGTCAATCTGTAAGCAAGCGTCAACACCTTGAACTTGATGCGAGCAGCGAGTGGTAGCCAGTGCAGAGAGATGAACAGAGGAGTGACGTGGGCCCTTTTGGGCTCGTTGAAGACAAGACGGGCTGCAGCATTCTGGATCATTTGTAGAGGTTTAGTTGCACATGATGGAAGTCCAGCCAGAAGAGCATTGCAGTAATCAAGCCTAGAAATGACCAGGGCCTGGACGAGAAGTTGTGTTGCATGCTCAGTTAGGAAAGGCCTGATCTTCCTGATGTTGTGCATAGCAAACCTGCATGATCG
This sequence comes from Semotilus atromaculatus, assembly GCA_031834385.1. NCBI lineage: Eukaryota > Metazoa > Chordata > Actinopteri > Cypriniformes > Leuciscidae > Semotilus > Semotilus atromaculatus. The sequence goes on along the minus strand of JAULUF010000018.1, from coordinate 5,317,869 downwards.
AGCTGTCTTTGTAATGTGGTCTGTGAAGGTCAGCTGGTCATCAAAGATTACTCCAAGATTTCTGACCGATCTTGATGGGGTGATTGAGGAAGAATCTAGCTGGATAGTGAAGTCGTGCTGTAGAGACGGATTGGCAGGGAGGACGAGAAGCTCAGTCTTTGCCAGGTTGAGCTGCAGGTGATGTTCCTTCATCCATGCCGAGATGTCCGCCAGACAGCTTGAGATCCGTGCAGCTACTGTGGGATCATCTGGTTGAAATGAGAGGTAGAGCTGGGTGTCATCAGCATAGCAATGATAAGAGAAACCATGTGCCTGTATGATGGGCCCCAGTGATGTGGTGTAAATGGAGAAGAGGAGCGGTCCAAGAACTGAACCCTGAGGAACTCCTGTGGTCAGTTGATGTGCTTTGGATACCTCGCCTCTCCATGTGACCCTGAAGGACCTACCTGTGAGATAGGACTCGAACCAGTTGAGGGAGGTTCCAGTGATGCCCAGTGATGAGAGGGCGGACAAGAGGATCTGATGATTCACAGTGTCGAAGGCCGCAGACAGGTCCAGGAGAATGAGAACTGATGATTTGGAAGCAGCTTTTGCGATCCGCAGGGCTTCCGTGACCGACAGCAATGCAGTCTCGGTTGAATGCCCTTTCTTGAAGCCAGATTGGTTGACATCCAGCTGGTTGTTCAGAGACAGGAAGGATGATACTTGGTTAAAAGCAACTCGTTCAAGTGTTTTCGCAATGAATGGTAGGAGAGAGACAGGTCTGTAATTCTCTAGAAGTGATGTGTTTAACGTTGGTTTTTTAAGCAGAGGAGTTACCCGAGCCTGCTTAAATGCTGTAGGGAAAATGCCAGTGTGGAGGGATGAGTTGATAATGTGAGTGAGAGCTGGTAGAAGTGTGGGAGAGATGGCTTGTAGAAGGTGTGAGGGGATGGGATCTAGAGGGCAGGTGGTAGGATGACTGGAGAGAAGTAGTTTAGATACTTCTTCCTCGGTTAGTGGAGCGAAGGAGGAGAGAAGGATATTGGCTGTGGGAGAGGTTAGTCTGGGTTCCTGTGTGTGTGAATCTGAGAACTGACTGCTGATAGTTGTAGTTTTGTTAGTGAAGAAGTTGGCAAAATCATCAGCAGTTAGCGAGGAGGTGGGTGGTGGTGGAGGTGGACAGAGGAGAGAGTTGAATGTCTTGAACAGTGTTCGTGTGTTAGAGGCACTGTTGATCTTGTTGTGGAAATATGAAGATTTCGCAGCATGAACATCAACAGAAAAGGAAGAGAGCAGAGATTGATACCTACTGAGGTCAGATGTGTCTTTTGATTTGCGCCATTTCCTCTCTGCTGCCCTGAGCTTGGTCCGGTGTTCACGAAGAACCTCAGATAGCCAGGGGTTAGAGGGAGTGGCACGTGCTGGCCTAGAGGAGAGAGGACAGATATTGTCTAAAGAAGAGGTTAGGATGGAGCATAAAGTATCTGTTGCAGTATTCACCTCCAGAGATGAGAAATGCGAGGGTGAGGGAAGAGAAGATGACACAGCAGAGGAAAGATGGGATGGAGAAAATAGGTTGAGAATATAGTTTCTTATAGTAGTCCAGAAAGCATTGTTGAATTTTTTCCTGTTCGAATTCTATTTGATCATTTAGGGGATTCTTAATTTTGTGAATAGTTCTCTCTGCTTGCTGTTTCCTGAGCTTATAAGAAAGGAGTTTCAGTGATTTCCCCCCTACCTCATAGTACTGTTGTTTTATAAAAATTAGTTTTTTCTGTATGTCCATGGTGTTCAAATCATCTATTTCTTTTTTCAGTTTTATTATATCCGATTTAATAATACTGTTATGAGACCTAGACCTAGAGTGTTGGTGTTGCAGATCTAACAACTTATCTTCTAAGTGCCGGAGTTTTTGCTGCCCTACTTTTTTCAGGTGAGAGGAAATCCCAATTATTTTCCCCCTAATCACTGCCTTAAGTGCATCCCATAGTATTCCTGGAGACACCTCGTCTTTATCATTATATTCTAAGTACTCCTCTATTTCTTTCTTCAAACGCTCTTTAATATCTCGGTAATTAAGAATGTTTGTGTTCAACCTCCATAAGGTAGATCTATTCTTCCTGTTCAGGCAGATGTTAGCGTAAACCGGGTTGTGGTCTGATATAGTACAGGGACCTATTTCACAATTTTTAAACCTAAAGAGGTAATTTCTAAACGTGAAGAGATAGTCTGACCTAGAGTAGACATTGTGTGCGCATGAATAGTGGGTATATTCCCTATCAGTTGGATGACAATCTCTCCACACATCAACTAATCCTAATTCGTCCATAAGATGTACCATTCTTCTCCCAATATTTCTCATATCACCTTTCCCGTTCGAAGAATCCAATTTAGCATTTAATGTGAGATTAAGATCACCGCCACATAATACAATTCCCTGACTCGTTGTTGTTAATTCTAAGATCTGTTTATACACGGACCAATTGCTTCCTGGGGGAATATACACGTTTAAGAAACTCAGAGTAATTCCGTCAATCTTACCAGTTACCATTACATATCTTCCCTCCTTATCTTTATATGCTGATATAAATTCATAATTTAGAGCGCCGTGCACCAAGATCGCCACACCTCTTCGCCTCCCCGAACTGTGAGAAGAATAAAAGACATGTTTAAAACCAAGCTTGATCAATTTTTCATGTTCGCTATCAGACAGATGTGTTTCCTGCATAAAAACAATCTGAGCTTTCCACCTTTTTACCGGATTATGTAAGCCATTACCATTGATTGATACCATTTTCACTGATCTGCTACTCATCTAATTTATAGAACAAGTACACACATTTTAATAGGCTTTCCGCACACCCTTGTAAGCATTGAACATGGAACTCGTGAACAAATAACATAACATAAAAAATAGAAAAAATAGAAAAAAATACAAAATCAAACTGAGGTAGTTCTAACTTCCAAGTTAGGGATCCCTGAGGTGGACCCTGCTTCGCCTTTAAAGGCAACTTCTTCATCAGTCAGTGGAGGAGGCCCTTAATGGCTGAGGCCTCACTGAGAAGAACACCCTCCAAAAACCTTACTTATCTGCTTATTACACACCAGTAAACAGTTTTTTTCTCAAACAATAAAGTGGGTAAACCTCAATTTCCCGAAGGCGTAGGTGAGGTCCTCTTGAAGGCTCTGAGTTTTTCTTTGTACCCGGGGTCCCGCCTCCTGTTCGCTGCGCTGCTCCCCGCTCCTCTGCCAACTCTGCTCCACGTGAGCTGTTTCAGTTGCTCCAGCGCTGTTTCTGGCGATCCGATGACCTTCACCGCATAGCCTCTTCTGGACATATCTGCAGTAGCTTCCACAACTGTGTTGTAAATTTTAGTTTCTTCAGTGTATTTCACCTTCAGCCTAGCTGGAAAGAGAGTCTGAAAGGGGATCTGCTGCTCTTTCAAAATCTTGCGCACCTCTGCGTATTCTCTTCGTTTCTTTAGGATGAGAGGAGGATAATCATGGTCTAAAGTTACTTGTTTACCATTCCAGCTAAATCCTTTTTTCTGCCATACCTTACGGAGCAACAGTTCTTTGGTCTTGAAGCTGAGGAACTTCACAATAATAGAGCGAGGGGGTGCATCGTTCGGCGGTGGTGGGCCTAAAGAGCGATGCGCCCGTTCGATGCGTATGTCAAGCTCGTCTTGGGACACCTCCAAACCGTCACGCAGCAACTTCTCCACAAAATCACTCACTGTTGGAGAGTCCCGCTCTGCTGTCTCGGGTACCCCGTAGATGCGGACATTTTCCCTTCTCGTACGACTATCCAAGTCCATTAATTTATCCTCCAACCTTATTTGTAACTTTATTATTTCCGTCATGGCGTCCTCCGTGTTCTGAATCCTCTCCTCTGCCTTCTCAATCCGTCCTTCAGCCTCGTCCATTCTCGCGCTCATCTTGGACATTTCTTCCTTAATTTCCCCCAAACTCGCATTGTTTTCTCGGCGAAAGTCTCTCAATTCCTGAAGTACCACGTCTATGTTGGCCATATCGGTTCACCGTGCGGTAGCGGACCACAATTGTGCTGCCTCGTGTCAAGCAGTGAATCACATTAGCGTTAGCAGGGAGGCTAGCGCTATTTTCCCAGGTTTAAGCACCCACTATATTGCTCCGACGACGCGTTGGTTTTGGTGTATTTCGCTTACCCCCTCAATTATCTACATCTAAACTCAAATTTGCTTTGTCTTAATGGGGTAAAGTTTTAAATTTCATAGGTTTCCTAGGGAGCCCGTTCACAGTGCTGCCATCACGATGACGTTCAAACCGGAAGTCATTCTTTTATCTTTTTATACTTCTTTTCAGGGGTATTACATGAGCACTGAGGATGAGGAGCCCAGAGCTGAATTCTGGAAACGGTGCCATTATGAGTCCCTCCATCCCTCCATCTGCCCTTATGAGTCCCTCCATCTGCTCTTATGAGACCCTCCATCCCTCCATCTGCCCTTATGAGTCCCTCCATCACTCCATCTGCCCTTATGAGTCCCTCCATCTGCCCTTATGAGACCCTCCATCACTCCATCTACCCTTATGAGTCCCTCCATCACTCCATCTGCCCTTATGAGTCCCTCCATCCCTCCATCTGCCCTTATGAGTCCCTCCATCTGCTCTTATGAGTCCCTCCATCACTCCATCTGCCCTTATGAGTCCCTCCATCACTCCATCTGCCCTTATGAGACCCTCCATCACTCCATCTACCCTTATGAGTCCCTCCATCACTCCATCTGCCCTTATGAGTCCCTCCATCCCTCCATCTGCCCTTATGAGTCCCTCCATCTGCCCTTATGAGTCCCTCCATCACTCCATCTGCTCTTATGAGTCCCTCCATCACTCCATCTGCCCTTATGAGTCCCTCCATCACTCCATCTGCCCTTATGAGACCCTCCATCACTCCATCTACCCTTATGAGTCCCTCCACCACTCCATCTGCCCTTATGAGTCCCTCCATCACTCCATCTGCCCTTATGAGACCCTCCATCTGCCCTTATGAGTCCCTCCATCCCTCCATCTGCCCCTTATGAGTCCCTCCATCCCTCCATCTGCCCTTATGAGACCCTCCATCTGCCCTTATGAGGCCCTCCATCACTCCATCTGCCCTTATGAGTCCCTCCATCACTCCATCTGCCCTTATGAGTCCCTCCATCTGCCCTTATGAGACCCTCCATCCCTCCATCTACCCTTATGAGTCCCTCCATCTGCCCTTATGAGTCCCTCCATCTGCCCTTATGAGACCCTCCATCACTCCATCTGCCCTTATGAGTCCCTCCATCTGCCCTTATGAGACCCTCCATCACTCCATCTGCCCTTATGAGTCCCTCCATCGGCCCTTATGAGACCCTCCATCCCTCCATCTACCCTTATGAGTCCCTCCATCCCTCCATCTGCCCTTATGAGTCCCTCCATCACTCCATCTGCCCTTATGAGTCCCTTTATCCCTCCATCTGCCCTTATGAGTCCCTCCATCACTCCATCTGCTCTTATGAGTCCCTCCATCACTCCATCTGCCCTTATGAGTCCCTCCATCACTCCATCTGCCCTTATGAGACCCTCCACCACTCCATCTACCCTTATGAGTCCCTCCACCACTCCATCTGCCCTTATGAGTCCCTCCATCTCTCCATCTGCCCTTATGAGTCCCTCCATGACTCCATCTGCCCTTATGAGACCCTCCATCACTCCATCTGCCCTTATGAGTCCCTCCATCACTCCATCTGCCCTTATGAGACCCTCCATCACTCCATCTGCCCCTTATGAGTCCCTCCATCCCTCCATCTGCCCTTATGAGTCCCTCCATCTGCCCTTATGATGAGATATTGGGTAAGCTGTATTCAGTAATATAAACAACTAGAAATTATAGTAAATTATGGTTCAAAACAGAAAGAAATACGAAGCTAATACGAGTCTTAGAGCTACAGCCTTGACGCAAACAAAGCTTACAGCAGGCAGACAGGAGCAATCGATCAGCAGAGCAGGATCAGCAGAGCAGGATCAGCAGCCGCTGTCATTAAACTCTCAAGCCATCACTGAAGCGCTCGTTTTATTTATTCTTTTATCTTTTTATACTTCTTTTCAGGGGTATTACATGAGCACTGAGGATGAGGAGCCCAGAGCTGAATTCTGGAAACGGTGCCATTATGAGTCCCTCCATCCCTCCATCTGCCCTTATGAGTCCCTCCATCTGCTCTTATGAGACCCTCCATCCCTCCATCTGCCCTTATGAGTCCCTCCATCTGCCCTTATGAGACCCTCCATCCCTCCATCTACCCTTATGAGTCCCTCCATCACTCCATCTGCCCTTATGAGTCCCTCCATCTGCCCTTATGAGACCCTCCATCACTCCATCTGCCCTTATGAGTCCCTCCATCTGCCCTTATGAGACCCTCCATCCCTCCATCTGCCCTTATGAGTCCCTCCATCACTCCATCTGCCCTTATGAGTCCCTCCATCTGCCCTTATGAGACCCTCCATCCCTCCATCTACCCTTATGAGTCCCTCCATCTGCCCTTATGAGTCCCTCCATCTGCCCTTATGAGACCCTCCATCACTCCATCTGCCCTTATGAGTCCCTCCATCTGCCCTTATGAGACCCTCCATCACTCCATCTGCCCTTATGAGTCCCTCCATCGGCCCTTATGAGACCCTCCATCCCTCCATCTACCCTTATGAGTCCCTCCATCCCTCCATCTGCCCTTATGAGTCCCTCCATCACTCCATCTGCCCTTATGAGTCCCTTTATCCCTCCATCTGCCCTTATGAGTCCCTCCATCACTCCATCTGCTCTTATGAGTCCCTCCATCACTCCATCTGCCCTTATGAGTCCCTCCATCACTCCATCTGCCCTTATGAGACCCTCCACCACTCCATCTACCCTTATGAGTCCCTCCACCACTCCATCTGCCCTTATGAGTCCCTCCATCTCTCCATCTGCCCTTATGAGTCCCTCCATGACTCCATCTGCCCTTATGAGACCCTCCATCACTCCATCTGCCCTTATGAGTCCCTCCATCACTCCATCTGCCCTTATGAGACCCTCCATCACTCCATCTGCCCCTTATGAGTCCCTCCATCCCTCCATCTGCCCTTATGAGTCCCTCCATCTGCCCTTATGAGACCCTCCATCCCTCCATCTGCCCTTATGAGTCCCTCCATCCCTCCATCTGCCCTTATGAGTCCCTCCATCACTCCATCTGCCCTTATGAGTCCCTCCATCACTTCATCTGTCCTTATGAGTCCCTCGATCCCTCCATCTGCCCTTATGAGTCCCTCCATCACTCCATCTGCCATTATGAGTCCCTCCATCACTCCATCTGCCCTTATGAGTCCCTCCATCACTCCATCTGCCCTTATGAGTCCCTCCATCACTCCATCTGCCCTTATGAGTCCCTCCATCACACTCCATCTGCCCTTATGAGTCCCTCCATCACTCCATCTACCCTTATGAGTCCCTCCATCACTCCATCTGCCCTTATGAGACCCTCCATCACTCCATCTGCCCTTATGAGTCCCTCCATCTGCCCTTATGAGTCCCTCCATCACTCCATCTGCCCTAATGAGTCCCTCCATCTGTCAATGGATACAGATTGGTGGCGGGAAACAGACAGGGAAACACAGGTGATGAAAATCAAAACAAACTGAAAGTTCAAAGAAGCCTAGTGGTGACAGTAAGCTACTTCCCATATTGACATCAAAGGTTGTGCATAGTAAAAACACATTGTTTTAGTTTTTTGGTGCAGATATTTGTCATTTGATAGAAGTTAGCCAAATCAAACATATACCCTTATCCTCTAAAACAAACAAAACTGTATATGAGTTAAATAGAAAACTATGTTAAGGCTATTGGTAAATCACACCTGAGTTGTTTATAATTTACAGAATTATCAATTTTTAAACAAAATCTACCTATAGATCATTTTACATATGTGGGCCTATGGAGATCCAATTTCAAATTTTGATTTAAGATTTTTTTTATACAGTTGGAACTGGGTTGGGTCACTATTTAATACATATGATCTGGGTCCTGAAACAAAACCACTGAGGCTGCAAAGGGGCTAAAAAGTCCATAAAACTGAACATGCTGAAAATTAGATACTGTGTGCTCCTGTGAATCGGTCAATGATAATGTTGAGTAAGATATTACAAATAAAACCACCAACAGTATCCAATTCTTTTCTGTATCTGTGTGTTTTTTTCTAGAACAACATCATTCAACATGTCATTATCAGGTCAGTCAATCAATCAGGTAGGCCACAACCTCTCATTTGCACATTAGAGTTATTCTTTCAATGAAATTAGTTCCTGCATGTATATAGTATGTATAAAGGTGCTCAGAGTAAAATGTTAGTCTTAATTTTTCAAAATGTTTTGACTGTCTAATTAAATCTCCTTCGCCTTTATGCATGCTGACCAGCAAGGTCACATAACACATACTGCCATCAGATCTTAAGTGATTGTTTTTAAGAATATACATATTTGCTTAGCTCACATAGGCCTATACAACTCTGTTTGTCTGTAGCTGTAACAGTAGCTCTCCAAATGGAAGAACACAGTTAGCTATATAGATAACAAGACATATTCAAGTAATTTGGTTCAAATGAGTCAGTTTAAATAAAAGGCTATTTTGTTTCGAACAAGTGAATTTCAGAGTTATCAGATTACAACTGAGCCAATTTAAGAGTCACATTTAATCATTTAGCAGACACATTTATCCAAAGTGACTTACAAATCAAAAGAGCAATAAAAGCAGTTAAACTAACAATAGGATGAAGTGTATATATTTATATAAATACATAACAAATAAAAGAGAAAAGAAAGCATTAAAATGTATTAATCAAGTGTTGGCAAAAAATATGCAATATTTGATTACATACAACAAAATAGTTATTCTGTTTCAAACGAGTAAATTTAAGAGTCATACATGTTAAAAATGTATTTATTAATTTTAATGAGTAATTCAGTTACATTTGAGGTAACAACTGCGCATGTTCGACCTAAATCAAACTCCACTGAATATATTAATTGGCGTACAGACATAATTTACTGCTGAAAATACACAACGACAACTGTATTAAAATTCCCAGTTGAACTCAAAGCCCAAGTAGCATAAAAATAAAAGATTTTGATAACTTTCAGTAAGCACTGGTTATACACTTACTTGAGTAGGAAACTAAATACGTTTTTTGAGAAATAGCAGTATCATGCGAGCAAACATTTCCAGATTAATAAATAAACGCGAGTCTTAAATGACTATAACAAACTTTATTTACACCACACCTGATAAATACAACATAAAATACTCTGTAAACAAAACAATATTTGCATTTTCTTCTGGTAAATAAAATAATTAAAATAAAAACTTATTATAACAAAATATTATAAAAAAATAAACAACAAAATGCACCATCTAAAAAATATGACACCAAAATTAAACATTGTGCACTTTCAGATCTAGAAAATTCCACTAAATATAAATAAATAAAATACCATACAATAAAATCTCTGCCCTTAAGGCTGTTTAACAACTTTTAACATGTTTGCACGTTCAACCAAAAAAACATTTTTTTAAATACAAATACCATAAAATAACAAGTGCCATTTGAATAAACATCACTTAGTGTGCATCTGTTGCTCAGCAGAAATTAAAAACCAACTTCTTCTACTGCGTGTATATTATGAACGAACGCATCATAACCTCACAATCCTTATGGCACCACTACTCTGGAACCACCACTAAACCTGTTCCCCTTCCATAGCGGCCATTGCTCCTGCAAGCTCTTGATCTTCTGTCTCGCCACTTTCAGCAGTTTCCACCACTTTGTCAAGTCCAACGACAACGTCATGCTGGATTTGAAGTTGCCATGCATCGCCACTCAACAAATGCTCTTCCACATTTTGGCCTTCAGTGAGCAAATGCGTGATGTCTTCCTTCTCCAGGTACCGTTTGATGACAGAATTTGTCACACTCGAAGTCGATTTCCCTACCCTCTTGCAAGAGTGCGACCCGTCCACTGGCAGTACACTGATACAATTCTGCTTTCTGGAGAAGTTTACATCGTTGGCATCGATGAAACTTTAAAGCCGCGTGGAAATCTGGCAGCCAGGCCTCATTTGGATTGCTATAATAGAGTCACTTCAATATAGCTTGACCAAGTGTCCCCGAAAGCCTATATCTCTTCAATGAATGCTCAGATCTTCTTAAAAAAAAAATCAGAACATGTGACGTATAACTCTAAACAAGTATGAAAAATTTCAGACAGATCGGACAAAATTAGCCTCTATAACAGTTAAAAATGTGAAAATGATATGAATAACATGGCATATTAAGCCAATAAGTGGTATTATATATCCATTCATTCATTTCAACTGTATATGTAGGCTGTAATACCGCTGTTGTCCACTAGACGGAGCAGCAGCATTAGACATTTTTTATCTTTTTTATCAGCTTTCAGCATTGGCTAACAAACAAATGCTTAACTAATAAGTGATGGATTTTGGGGTGGAGCGGTGACTATGTTCCCTCCTAAAAAAACGTAACAACTGTGACTGAGACTGGTGGTGGCAGTATCGTGCATCCGTAACTGAAGTCAACACAGTGAGAGCGAGAAGAAATTACGTGTGCCTGAATCAGAGAGTGAGTGTTTCACTTGCGTTGAGACGGCTTATGGCTATGCGAGATTGCAGCACACTGTAGACGAGTAACCACAAAGTCGGCGATTCGTGGAGCACTGTCGGAGGAGCAGCGTGTGAGACGGGCTGATGACCGGCTGCGAGAGACTACCGTGAGTGCTGAGGAGACGAGTGGAGATAACTGCTGTGGTTCTTCTGTCGTGAACACATGGGACTGGATAGCAGGGTTGCTGTCCAGTCATGCTGTGAGTACGTTCTGACTTCTATCTTGTGGTGCGCCTATCAAATCCAGTTTATTGCCTTGTAATGGACGAGAACGAGCCTGGTTTGCATAATTTTACTTGAGTGACTTTTGAATCGGCCGATATTTTAAGGAGGTTTTAGTTTGACTTAATATACTGAAAAATGTGTAGATGCAAAGTGATGTGAGTTGGACGTCGTATGTTGGCAGTTTTTTTCTTTCTCTGTGTTCCAGCATCGGGCTGATACTGGCCTCTATGTGGGACTGGAGCGTAAATTGACGTCAGCTGTAATACAGATGCCTAGCAGAGACTAAGTTGAACTTTGACGGTCCTCTGAGCTGAAGATCGGGACTTTGGACTTGCTCCTCTCTCTTTTTTTTTTTTTTTTGATTCATCGTTTTTGCCAACAATTTTATTGTAATAAAATAATTTTTCTACTGCTATTTTGATTGTTGTTTTCCACTGTTCCCTTCTCCGATAAAGAACCTGTTTTTTCATGTGGAGTTCCTGGGGTCTCAGTTTCCAATCTAGGTGGCGTAGTCGACTACAAAGTTAAATATATATCTTATTAGTCATTTGGCTGCTGACATAAATCACCGTAGTATTAGCTGTTAAAAGTGTGCACACAAAAGCTATGGGATAACTATGGAGTTTTGCGGTGAAAGGTAGTGATGTGACATTTGAAACGAGGCGTCTCAGCTTGTGTCGAGAAAAAATGGGCGTGCCAGATGAAGCCGCGATTCGAGGCTTGTGTTGTTAACATGAAAATCACGTGACTAATGACAAACGAGGCCTCGGTTTGTGTGGTTACGTCATCGGTTCGGTCTGAGTGTCGCTTCCGGTTAAAGGGGATTCGAAACTCGCGCAACTTTGTGGGCGTTGCAGGATTATAGAAGCCAGGGCTGCCAACTCTCACGCATTGAGCGTGAGACACACGCAATTGACCCTTATCACACGCTCTCACGCCACACATCCATTTTCTCACGCATAGAAAAATCGCGGACAAAGAGGACACTGCCACAGACAGACAAGACAGAGAAGGTTACTTTTGATATGGTACAAATCCACAACTGTCAGATTCTGTCAATATTTTACGAGATTCACACAATAAATAACGTTTTGGCTCTTTGAAATGTGACAGATCGCTGTAGCGCGTGAGTTCAAACGGCAGGATTATTATTTGGATTTTTGGATAAGATTATTATTGGACTAGATAAGTTTATTTGGATTTTTGGATCTGGACTTTTTGTTTTGGATTGTCCTTTTGGATTTGTGTGCTTTTTGCGACCCAGCAAGAAAGAGGAGATCCTCCCCTGTCTGGGCTCAACAGAAGCATCAGTATCCTCATTTATACCAGCTGGCACTGGCATTTTTATGTTCCCCTGCATCCTCTGTTCCTCAATACAAATGTATTGTAATCCTTCCTTCACCCACCCCAAACTGCAGTGTTGCAGTTTGCTCCTCTTTATCCCCAGTCCCATAAGCACAACTGCACTAAAACTAGTAACAGTTCACTGCACAAAACCCCCCAGAAACAATTCTTAACTTTTTCCATCCCAGACTATTCTGTTGCAGTTTACTTTATTACACTCCCTCAACCATAAGCACTGCACTCGTGTTGTGCTTAAAAGTGTCACTTTTGTTGTTCATACTGTCACTATCTAAACCATTTATGAATAATTAATTAACTGTGTGTGTGACAGTTGTCTCTGCAAAAGTAAATTCAGACAGAGAAAGATACATATTTTATTTCATACCCAGGCAATGGACAAATGTCTGCTCAGGTCTTTTTATTATTGCAAATGAAAGGTTACAGACATTAACTGTCACTTTTCGTACACTGAGCTGTTGTGGTTGACCGAGTGTTTAGCTTTGTGCGCATCTTCCTCCCTCTTAACAGTTCAAAAGGTGATACTCCTGTGGTTGCGTGGGGTGTCGCTCGGTAGTTCAGGAGGAACTCTGTAACTGCTGGTTTCCATGGAAGTTGCTGCATTTCAGCTACTTGAATGCAGTTTTTCAAAACCCGATTCCATCTCTCTACAGCACCGTTCGCTTGGGGCCAGTAAACACTGCAATGAATGTGTTTTATTCCTCTTTCAGTCAGGAAATCAGCGAATGCGGTAGAAGTGAACTGAGGACCATTATCACTAACTAAGGTGAGTGGGTTACCTTCTCTTGCAAACACAGATGCCAGAAACTTTGTAACGGTGTTGGTTGTAACATTTGAGGTAGCCTAAATGCAACCTCCGGCCACTTACTATAATAATCCACCATTGTAATCGCAAACCGACAGTCCTGTGTGGCTATCTCAAAAGGTCCTACGATATCTATTGCAACTTTCTGAAATGGACCGTCTGGCAGGTCCACTGGCTGCAATGGGGCTGGACACGTCCGGGCGGTTTTGTCACAGGACTGACAGGCGGAACAAGCAGCAAGGGTTGAATGCACATCAAAGTCCATACGAGGCCACCAGTACAAGTCTCTTAGCCGTTGCTTAGTTCGTACCACTCCCTGGTGCCCCTCGTGTGCTAAGTGAATAAATTTAGAGCGCAAAGTGTAACGTGTGTTTGGGCCTTGCTAGCCGATATTAATCTATAATCAATATTAGCTAGACTAAATTAAATAGATCAAATTAGATTCAAAATCATAGAAGTCTAAAGTTCGACTACAGGAGCTGGTGGTCAGTAACAACGCAGAAACAGAAAGTTAAATTTGGTACTGGTACCATATATTGAAAAAAATAATTAAACAAACAATTGCAACCAAAGATAAATGAAAAAAATAGACAAAAACTCAAAATATTGACAGATTGCAGTTGAATCAGTTATAGTTAAGTGCACTTTTGGGGTTATTGTTCAAGTCAGATACAATGATAAAAATTACAACAAATACCACATACAAAAAAAAAGATCAACAAAAGGAAAAAAATTATCCCCACGATGTTGACGTTCTTCAAGACACACGCAACAACCCACAAGGGTTTTTATGAAAGTTTATGTTGAGTAATCCATAGGTTATTGTTCATCAAAGGAAAAGATATACATGAGGGACTGAAGCGCTAGTCTATGGAGAAGTGTGTGGGGGACAGGCTGCGGACACCCTTCCTACCAGACCAATAGAGTGGCTGTTCAGTGGATGCTACGCAGATGATCGGCTCCCAACCGTAGTAATTCAGCTCGCCATCATTTATCTCCAACCAGAGAGAAAGAACCTGGCCTATAGTACACAACAGGACCAGTAAATAGAGCTGAATTAGAACTAGGGTTGCATTACATTTTTAGCTAAATCCACACTCAAATATTCTCATGTGTACCCAACTCTAGATCCTTACAAAATAATCAATAAATGTACAACCTACAAATAATAAACATTAAATACAATATTAAATCAACACCAATCAAAAACAATATTGAAGTTGCATCACCGACACAAACTTCAAACAAATAACCCAACATTACTATACCCTAATTGCCATAGTGCATATAAACACACTTAATACAAAGTAAACAAATCCATTTATAAACCAAATAAAAAATAACAGACTTCACAACGACATACAATAAATCAAAACATTTGTTTAAAGCAGGCAATGCTAATATAAATGTTCAGTGCCACCGATTAGCATCCAACATAAAACTCATTCATTCAAATTACTCACCAGTTCCTCGTTAAACATAACCTGATGACGGCGACGGGTTCCCTACAGCCAGTAAGTGGTTCTAAAGAGTTACAATAATATGCTTAACTGGACAGCATGAATCGATCACAAGAGTGAAAAGTTTGTAAAACACAAACCTGTCCACAGCCGTCGATCGACTTCCCCACACCTCTGAATGAGGAAGACGCTACGGCCTGCTTAAACACTTGTGCTTCCCAGACGCGATTGGCCAAGCATAAATCACATGACCGGGGTTACGTTAGGTCGCGGCCACGCACGCACTCTGTGCAAATACATCTATCAATATACAACTAGTATATATATATATATATATATATATATATATATATATATATATATATATATATATATATATATAACAATTCATTATTATTATTACATTTCACATATAATATACATTGAAAGGATTAACAGATTTTAACCTGGGTTACACCAGCAACTGGCACAACTAGTCTCTGCCCTCTCAAAATATACTTATCATCCACAGCAAGTTCATGCCTGATCTGAAAGTATGCCCCGATCGTTGGATCCACTTGTTTCTGTGTTTTAGGCCAGCCTTGGGTGATTTGGACATGCAGCTTGGACAACTCTGGACAAGATTCGCATGCTTCCAGGAGTTCATTCATAGGAATGGCTCTTGAAAGGTCCTTTGAAAGCTCTGCAACAAGGCCTAATTCCTCTCCCTGACCAGCATCTGAATCGGGTAATGGTAAGCGTGACAAACAATCAGCAACACAATTAGTTTTACCTGGTCTGTACTCCAGATTGTAGTTGAAACAAAGGAGCCTGGCTGACCAACACGCTATCCTCATTCCTGCTCTGTTCATTCCTCTGGTGCCCAGTAATGTGGTCAATGCTTGGTGGTCTGTCTTCAGTGTAAACTTCCTGCCCCAAAGGTAAGTCCTCCAACTCTTCTACTGTCCAGACACATGCTAAAGCCTCCTTTTCAATTGTACTGTATTTTCTTTCAGCTGGTGTCAATGTACGAGAAGCAAATGCTATTGGACGCTCTGTCTGGTTTGGGTGCATTTGAGTGATGACACCTCCAATGCCGTAATCGGAAGCATCGGTGGACACAATTGTTGGTAAGGAGGGGTCGAATAAAGCTAAGGCTGGGCTGTGGACTAACAACTGCTTTAGTCCTCAAACTCGCCTCAGCTGCCTCTGTCCATGTAAATCCATTCTGCGATGATCTGAGTATCTCCCGCAGAGGGTCTACTACCATCGCATAGTTCGGGATGAACTTGCTAAACCAAGACGTAAGACCTAACAAGGACCGTAATGAAGGTAGGTCGGTTGGTGCAGGTGCCTTTGCAATGGCTTCAACTGAGTCAGGGTTAGGATGTAGTCCCTCTTTTGAGATGTCTTGGCCTAGATACCGAATCCTGCTCTGACCGATTTTGCATTTCTTTATGTTAAGTTTCAGACCAATGTCTGTGAGTCGAGTCAGCACTGCCCGTAAATTTGAGTCATGGGTGGCTTTGTTTTGGCCATACACGATGAGGTCATCTAAGTAGTTCTGTACTCCTGGTAAACCCTCAAGTACAGTTTTCATCATTTTCTGAAAGGCGGATGGTGCCGAAGCCAACCCGAAAGGAACGTTTGTGAATTTGAATAACCCATCGTGTGTGATGAAAGCCATCAAGTTTTGACTCACCTCATGAAGAGGAAGTTGATGGTATGCGCCTCTAAGCTCTGTGAAAAGATCCTCCATATGAGGCAGTGGGTAGCAGTCAGTAATTACAGCTCGATTAGGCTCTCTCAAATCCACACACACACGAATTTCTCCAGACTTTTTTCTGGTTACGACGATTGGTGACAACCATGGTGAAGCATCAATCTTTTCAATTATTCCGTCTCTCCGTAAGCGATCAATTTCCTTGGAAACCTCCTCCCGTATATTCAGTGGTAATCTGCGTAATTTATGCTGCACTGGTTTCACAGACTCATCAATCTGCACTTTGTGCACGAATCCTTTGACACATCCTGGTGAGCTGGTTGCTGTATTACATATTTCTAGCACTGGTGAAACAGCAGGGGCCGATAGTGTGACAATCCTATCTCCCACAATGTGACAGTTTAGGGCTTTAATTAAATCCATGCCCAAAAGTGGTGAGCCCGTTTTGACCACATAGAAATTTGCAGTGGTTGCAACCCCATCATGTGACACAGGAACAGTGAAACAGCCTAAGGTTGGTAAGTGTTCACGTGAGTATGTGACTAACCTGACTTGAGGTTCCTTCAGTTCACAATTTGCTAAATGTTTCCTGAATAGGGTCTCTGGAAGGATGGACACACTTGATCCTGTATCAACAATCAATTTAAGAGGTATTTTATTTCTTTGCGGTGCTTCCAACTGTACTTGACAACGAATTTTGCCATTAGACTGATTTACAAACAGTACAGTCAGTTCAGGCACCATCACTTCTTTGACAGCAGCAGATTTACATACCTTTGAAAAATGTCCTTTCTTTCCACACTGATGACATGTGGCAGACGCAGCAGGACAATTGTATGCGTTGGCCAGGTGAGTATTTGATCCACAGCGAAAACAACGTCTTTAAAGTCTGTGGCTTTCCAGTTTGTACTGGCATTTTTACACTCTTTTGTTTACCTCTTTTGAAACTGGCTTTTATCCTTGAGATGGCTTGAACCTGGGCGGAAGATGAACCAGTAGTTGAAAGAAGTGTAGCATTTTGAACTGCCGATTCGACTTGCAACGCTAACGCAGAAGCGCGTTCCAATGTAAGTTTGGGCTCAAGTAACAATCTGTCTCTCACCGCGGCCAGAAAAACTCGTTCAATCAGTTGGTCTCTCAGCATTTTGTCCTCCATTCCTCCAAACTGACAATCCACCACCAGATGACGTAACTCCGCTATATATTGACTTACGGTTTCATCTGTGCGCTGTGCACGTTGTCGGAATTTATGTCGAGCAGCGACAACATTCACTCTTGGCGTGAAATGAGCATCAAGAGCTGCCATGGCCTCATCATAAGTTGTACCTCCGTTTGGAAGTGTATAGAAAAGTCCCTCCGGCCCTCCGTACCGAGACAATGTAAAAGAACTGCACGAAGTCTAGCATCAGGCCATGCGTCACCTCGCGCTCCGATGACAAGCAAGTAGTTTTGGAAAATTTTCTTCCATGTAGAAAACGGTATTGCAGGCTCTCCTACCGTCGGAAGAAAACATGCCGGGATGGGTACGGACGCCAACATCCTCGTCGCCAAAATTTGTAATGTTTAGACTTGTAATGAAAAGAAAATAAACCAGGAGAGAGGACGAGTTGTTTACAACATTGCCAAACTTTTACTTTACACTCTTCTTCTTTTTACTTCTCCATTAGAGACAATTCTTTATCACAGCCTCTAGTGGACTGGCTCAGTATTGCAGTCAATGAACATTAACACAGAACATAACAGGGGGGGGGGGGTTGAGCAGACATCATGTGTTTGCTCAGGTCATTGGTTCAGAATGAATTAATTTGTGTTACTTCTTTGCACAGTAGCTAGGTGTCACTAGTGAGCAATGCTGAATGAAGCTTCGAGTAATGAACCTTTGGGTGAAGCAATGGGCTGCGAGGTCTCAGTGGTTCAGGAAGCCTCATTTTGCCATCACTAGTGAAAGGCTAGGTTAACCGCTGATTTAAAACAGTATGAGGATTTAACAGAACACATTGATACGCTAGACAAACAAATACAGGCCACATTTGCACTCAGTCTTTGTGCACTAGAATAGGTAGCGCATCACTGCCGTGACGTAGCAATGCACCCCGTCACAGACAGCAAACACAAGGGGATTAAATAGGGAGAAACTAATAATGGCAGCAGGTGACACTGGTAAAGCAATAATGACAAAATGAAGATAACAAGGGGGGCGGGGCAAGGTAACGAGACAACACAAGCACATGGCCCGAAGAGCCACACACTTGCACACTAAACATGAGTCTGTTATGATCCTACCCTAAGACAAGAGAAGTATTAAAGATACAAGGGCAGAATCATAACGCTCAGATCTAGAATTCTGAAGTGAAACAAAGTAGCCCAATATATATATATATTTATATATACAGTGAGTTAAAGAGGCAGCGAGTGAGAGAGACAGCGAGTAAGAGAGAAAGAGAGAGAGAGAGAGAGAGAGATGAGATAATCCATGAGAGATGGTTACACTTGAATTGAGCTCCACATAAATGACGAAAAAATAAAACTATTCAGATCTGACGATTTTTAGAAGATTAAATACAACCCGAAACTAAAAAACAGACCCGGCCTCTGTTTGAGACCGACCTTTATTTACCCAAACCTGTCGCCACGCCAGGCGTGTAAAAGAGACAGGCGTCTATTTGGGACTCGGCTATTATTTGAAGTTTTACGGTATATATATATATATATATATATATTTTTTTTTTATATATATTTTTTGCCTGCTTTTTTGGCTTTTTAAAATAATTTTTATCCCTTTATATCGTCACTGAGAGAAAATAAAAACAAAAAACTGGCAGCTATTTCTGTGACGTAAGAACTACGGAAGCAATTGCAAGTAACAATATTTATTGGAAAAACTCAGAACACCGTCCACAGACAGGCAAGGTGGAAAACTCATTCACGATCCACAGACAGGCAGGTAAGTGGCACAGAGGGACTCGATGGTCAGATGGAACAGTGCAGGTGAAGTGAGGTGACGATCAACAAGACGAATCCAGGACATCCACAGGGAACAGACAGGAACAACGAAGGATACTGGAACGTTGAGGGATCAAACACCGGACAACACAAACTACGATCTGACAATGGAGATGAGAAATGGGTGAGATTAAGTAGACCGGGATGATAGACTGCAGCTGGTGATGAATGATTACTGAATGAGCTCTGATGAGCAGCCACGCCCCTCTAATCAGCACACACACACATGTAACAACAGAAACACGAGACATGAATGAGACATAGGATTTACCCACCGTGACAATTTCAGTTGATTGTTTACATTCTAAATCAACTATGGCCAGTGCATCATCCTGGCCCCGCCCCCAGAAGAGTTCATCCTGGCCCCGGCCCCGCCCCCGCCCCCAGAAGAGTTCTGAACACTCCAGCCACAGCGTCAGGCCTAAACAACCCCCATATGTGGGCCATCCCACTACACTATCCTAAAGATGTCACAAATGAATCGGCACGGAAAGTCTACAAAAACAAAAGACTGACAGACAACCCAGAAACACTTTTTGCAGACCTACATAAAGATGGCAGCATAAGTAACCTGATATTTTATACCAACAAGCCCTATGCATGGCACAAGGCCATCATCGCACACTACCCATCTGCTGAAAGAAAAGGCATCTGCGGGGGTTTGCAGCTAAAAAAAAAGGAACGAGGAAGACACAACAACCACCAACGTAAATATCTACAAAACAACGGGTATAGTGGTGGTAAAAAGCATCAATGGTCTCTTTGAACAAGACTTCATCTGCATCAAAGACAGTGCACAGAAAGAGACCCCTACCAGCGGACCAACTAACCACTCCTGAGGAGTCAGTCTCCCACACCAGCACAGAACAGACCAAAGACCCCCATCCACACTGCTATTGCACTGATATGAGGGAGAAATTCACAGAGCTAGAGGGAGAAATGGTCCAGCTCAAGGAGATGATCTTCTCCCTGCAAACAGTTCAGAGAACAGACCAGACCAGCAACAGCCCCAAAGCCAAGCACAGAGAAAGGGACAGCCTCAGGAAAGAGCAGTCTACACAGCAGACTGAGGTGAAGGGAGTCCAGTAGGAGAGAGAGGGGTTAAGGGCTCAGTTAGTGATACTGGAAACCGGTTCTTACAACAGACTGAGATACACAAGCCACAACTAACAGCAATGAGGATGGAAATAAGATATCTTAGGCAGGACAGAGGAGCACAGCACAGCGAGTTTAGCTCATCAGAGGAATCGGTGGAGCAGGACGCTTTTCACTTTTCATCACACCTCTCAAACAACACAGATTCAGCACAGCCAGAATCTTACTCTCCCATCAGACCCTTCCCACACCTTACAACCTCATATCAGTGCAACCCCTCATTCCTCTACAACCATCTGTACAAGACAGCTGTTCCTGTCTTCGCCGGGACCCCAAAAGATGTGTCCCTGAGTCGGAACCACAACAGCTCCACCAGGAGCAACAGACTCCAACAACCTCCACCCAGACCTGTAAGAAAGCACAATATACCCCCAGAGAGAATCTCCAGAAGACAACAGCACTTTCACATGCTGAGACCATCCCAGCCAGCACCTGAGCATCTTCTCCCAGCCCTCACATCCTCACATCCAGTACATCAAGCAATGCCAAACCCACTCCTGCCGAACCCCTGTCCTCCTCATACCCCGCAGGCCCCAGGCAGACACAGCTATAGCTAACGTTACAGGGATATTCCACCATTTGGGGAATTAAGCTAATTTTCCACCTCCCCTCGAGTAAAACAATAGTTTTATACCGTTTTGGAAACCATTCATACCACTTTTAGCATAGCTTAACGTAATTTATAGGTATGACGACAATACTAGGGGTGGAACGGTACACAGAAGTCACGGTTCGGTTCATACCTTGGTTCAGGCATCACGGTTCGGTACGATTTCGGTACAATGGAGTGAAAAGCAAAAAAATATATAGATAGCATTTTTATCATTGT
This sequence comes from Semotilus atromaculatus, assembly GCA_031834385.1. Classification (NCBI taxonomy): domain Eukaryota; kingdom Metazoa; phylum Chordata; class Actinopteri; order Cypriniformes; family Leuciscidae; genus Semotilus; species Semotilus atromaculatus. The sequence continues at coordinate 5,296,639 of JAULUF010000018.1, read as the reverse complement.
CTTAAGCCTTGTATTTTTTAAATGAGTTTTATTAATAAAGGCTTAGAACCAGTTTATTTGTAGTGCACTGACAATAGCTTTATACAATTAGTTTATTAATAAAAATTAATAAAAAGACAAAACGACCTTGAGATATGTTTGGTAATTATACCTGAATGAATTTAAAATTAATTTGCTATATTTCAGATCAATATATTTGTTTTCCTTAATTTTAATTAACCCTAACTTTATTCTCATCTGAATTATAAATAATTGGTTTCCGTATAAAATAATACTACCATTAAAAAAACATTTGATTTTCTTTTTTAAGCAATGTAGAATGTGTAACTTAAAAATAAACAGATTAGTGCTCTGAGGACAAGAAATGAAAACCAATGTGATATGATGAATGTCCAAAAGATAGAACCCACAGACTGTTTTGAAATGGGGTTGGATAAATATGTTTTGCTTTTAAAACTGTGTGTGTGTGTTTTTGGTTGGGTGACAGTTGTAGGTTACAGTTTGACAAGAGTTTAGAGTGTGACAAAAGCACAATGTTGTATTTGATTGTGAGTGTACACAAATAAGTAAACACTTTGCAGTTTGAATGATGTCCTGTATTAACAAAATGATGGAGTATGTTTTTGTTTCCAATGTTCAATCGCGCCCGCGCGCCTCTCTCTCTCTCTCACCCACTCACTCACTCACTCACACACACACACACTCCAGCATTACAATCTTGACATCGCAGCCTGTTCATTATGCTGCGTCCACACCAAACGTGAATAGAGCGAAATTTATCTCTATCTAGAGTTTTATTTATTTTTATTCCGTGTATTCTCTGTGCAAATTCTTGACTTACCTTGAATTTCACATAAGATTCCTACACGTTATGAGTTTCCATCAGACTCGCGTGGTTGACGCTGTGTGCTTCAAGATTCTGACGCAAGTGCTAAGATTCCGATTGGCCAAGAGAAAAAGTGCTAAGATTCCGATTGGCCCAGAGAAATGTAAATTATAAGAATTATCCAATAATGTTTCTCAGTTCTAGCCTGCATGGCATGCAGATGAAGGGCGGGCAGCATACCCCCCCAATAAAAAAACTCCCCAGACCTATACAAGCACAGAGACACAACTATGAAAAAACAACAAACAAAAGCGGAACACATCTTCTTAATCTGTGTTGCACACTAGGTCTGTTCCTAGTCAATGGCAGGCTTCAAGGAGATTCCTACGGTAGATACACCAACAGCTCATCTTTCGGTAGCAGTACAGTCGACTATTTTCTAACAGACCTTAACCCAAACTCCCTCAGAGCGTTCACAGTCAACCCACTAAACCCACTATCAGCAAGCCGACACTTCGAACCAGGCTTACAGTGAAACTGGCTTCATGTGAAGGGAGCCCATGGGAAGCAGCTGTTCGACACATAGGCTAGTTCTCTAGCGAACGTGATAGGTGTCGCCCAGCCCCCAACTCTATTTAACTCTGGTCTGAGGTCCTGGCTTTGCATTCTGAGCACATATAACCGCAATGGAGCGGACGGACAGAGAAAGCCAGGGCTGGGTCTGCCTCCTTCAGGGCAGCGATTGCAGGCTCACCACCTGGTCCCGTAGGAGAGGTAGGAACCTTGGGCACATATTCCGGCCAGGGTCTCAGATTTCATGAGAGTTAGCCAGCCCGAATTCCAGGCACGATTCGTTGACCGGAAATGCGTGCAAGTCCCTACCCTCTAGATAGAGACCAATCAAGCAGGAGAACTGTTTCTCTAAAAATAGGATTTTTAACTCACTGCCTGCAGGGTTCAAGGGAGATCTCTGCAGTGCAGTAGCACCTCTGGACTCTCCTTGCTCGCCTCAGGAACCTGATGATCAAATCGTGCTTTTCACAGATATGTATCCACTGCATCATAATGTGCATCAATACAGAGGCAACAACATTTTGAGGTTGAGGAGACAGCCCTCACTCCAACCCATTAGCAGGAAAGAAGACCTGAAGTGATCGAACATCTTCGGGATCTCATCACAGAGAGAAGACTCAATTCAACAAATAGGTTCCACTTCTAAGGGGGAGCGAGCCTCATTTTGAGAGGGTGCTCTCACAGAAGTGATGGTCTCCACGGTATAAAATTCTTGTGGTAGTAACCAGAACCTCGGCGCCCGTTCTTTTTAGTACCAAAACCGGAACTTTCCAAGGTCTAAACGCGGGTGCTATCATGCCCCACCCCTGAGAATGTACTCAGAGGAAGGAGTCAGGAAGGGCTGTCGAGAGGAGAGGTCTGGTTGGGCCAGTAAAGGGCAACAAGCAAGACCTACTCCCTCTCCTCCCTGACTTTAGCACAGTTTTCTGCAAGAAGGCTCACTGGGGATTAACACATTTCTGTGAGGGCCCCGGGGTCAGCTGTGGCCAGAATCTTTTCTGTGTCAAGGAATGTTCACTCAGACAGGAGAAAGAACAACTGGCGGAAGGACGAGTCCGGAGGGGCAAAAGGTGTAACTGTGCGGCCCCGAAGTGGTCCCAAACAGCTGGACCGTCTGGGGACGGAGTCTCCACTCTGCCTGGGCCACAGGCTGTGGTGAGACTTGTCAGCGGCACGATTGAGCAGGCCAGCAGTAATACGTGGAATGAAGCGATCTCAGCAGCTTCTGACTCCAAGGAGGAGGTGGTGGGCGATAGAGATGCGCGGTTGGCGGTTACAGCCGCGGACTCCGCGGATAAACCGCGGATCGGGCGGATGACGTGGTGAAAAAAAATATTTTAATTAAATTCGGGCGGGTGGCGGGCGGTTGATGATGATGTGCCAAAATGCGTTTTCTATTAGGCTACAATGAAAATATTGTACAGTAGCCTATCAGATAAGGTCAGTGTGAAGAGTTTCAGTGTGTGTGGAAGGAGACAGGATCGGCGTGACTGGGACTCGCGTTTATTCAGAAAAACAAAAAGAAACGAGGCGCACAGTAGCGCATTTGCCGCGTTACCACGGTAACACAGCATAAACAAAACACGCGATCCAACACTTGCTTCTCAGTCTCGGTTACAGTAGCCGCGTGTGAAGTCCCAGTCCAACTCACTCTCTCGCTCTCTCATTCCCGCCGGCTTATATGCGGCCTCTCCACGCCAATTACTGCAATCAGACACAGGTTTTCATCATCTGCACTTGACCTACTTACTCACCGCGCGGCTCCGTCCTTTCTCTCCCGCTACAGACTTTGCAAAACCACGCCCCCCTCGCCACAGTCAGGTTTGCCAAAGTGCGTTTAATTTAGGCTATTTATTTATTTTTGTCCCTGCGCGCCGATCGGAGACGTAGTTCACTGCTGATATTCTGAGAGCTTTCTAGTCTCGCGGCTGTCATCAGCAGCGCCTTGTATCGCCCAATAGTATAGAAAATATTACCACACGAGGGAAATCATTGTGGTGTCCATGAAGAAGTGAAAAAATAGGCATAAATCTAGTTTACAGATTTACCCAAATTATTATACGCCTATTTAACCGAAGCTAATTTGGGTGGGTTTCTCCAATCCCCATACAATGTCACTTCTCTGTCTTTTACGGCCCTGAAGAGAACGTCTGTCTTCTCGGCTGTGAACCGCGCCTGGCAAATCCGTCGTTATAATAGCAATCCGCCATGGAACAAGCGCGCCTGCTTTTGAAGGGAATGTGAGATGACGCTCTGATTGGTTTATTTCACGTTACGCCCAAACGACACCTACAGCGAGTAATGTAGCTACTTCAGACCAACACATTTTAGATTTGCATTGGGCGTAAGGGCCGAGATCCGCCCATAAAGTTACCTGCATTTGATACTTGCGATCGTTAAAATAGGGCCCATAACCTGCTCGTGTGGATTTCAGTCTTACACGGGTGTTTCTGCAACATCAGTATTTTTTAATGAACAATGGGTTTATTTGTCCCTTTTTGTTCTAACAAGGTCCAGTTTGCTTCTTTTTAACCCTCTGGGGTCTGAGGTGTTCTTGGGGCCCTTGAGATGTTTTGACATGCCCTGACATTTGTGCTTATTTCAGCTACTTAAAACATACCATTTGCCAACATATAAATTTGCTGTATTCAGCACAAACTCTGCTACAATAATATGTGAGCAAAATGGATGTACATGTTTGCATTTTATAGAAAAAAAATATTATGCGTGGTTAGTACGTTTTGGGGAAAAAAAAGTCACCGCAATAAGACCATTTAACACATACTGAATAGTTGTCCACAATACTTTTGAGTTACTATTCTTGTAGGCTAGAATTTTTACTTCAAAATGAAGTGAAAATCATTCTGACTACTCTTTCACAAACAACAATATAACGATTTAAATTCTTATGTCAGTTTTTGGTCAGCACTGCTGTATGCGGGGTAGTGTGAATGGCCATGAATATTAATGTGATTTACACCTGGGAAGACTAAAGACACTCCCCAATGGCCCCATCAAGGTGCTGTGAGGCAGCCTGAACTAAGAATGATTCACTGATGAATAAAAAGTTAAAAAGAACAGCATTTATTCAAAATAGAAATCTTTCCTAAGAACGTAAAGACTTAAAGTCATTCTTATCACTTAACACATCCTTTCAAAAAAACAAACATAAAAAGACCAAAGCAGCACAACTGTTTCCAACATTGATTTAAAAAAAAATCATATCAGAATGATTTCTGAAGGCTGATGGTTAGTTAGGTAGCGGTACATCTCACTGATGCTGACATCTGTCCATTTATATTTGCAGCCTTTTGCAGTTGCCTTGGCAGCCTGGGCATTGGTGTTGTGGCACAGAGTTGACACAGCACTTTCTGAAAAAAAATAGTTTGAATGAAAACAGACTCATGGGCGAATGCGAGTCTACAGAGCTCAGTTGCGGTCCAGTTTCCCATGCAGGAAGGAATCGCAGTGTCTGTGGAACCATGTCAACATCGGTCTCTGTTTTCCATGACAGAGTGACTGCCTGTTAGAGCTTAGATCGGGCCCAAAAAATCAAGCCCGACCCGACCCGAGCCTGTGCACGTTGTGTCCGAGCCGTTGTGTTTTTAATACGCGGTTATAACCCGTTATAACCGGGGGCGACGCAGGTTTTTTTAACGCAGGTGCTGAAAGGGTGTTAGACCATATACAGGGGGGAGCTGCGCAATTTTATATATATATATATATTTATATATATTCGATTAAATTCGGTGACAAGCGTCCCGAGAATTGATTTAATTTATGATGAGATGCTCCAGTTCACGTAGTGACCGCGGCTCGCCGGCGCCTCCATGTCATGATTATATTGTCTGCTATACTTGCTTCTTATTTATTAAATCCAGGCAATTGGTTGATGATAAACTTATTAAAATTAAGATACAATTTATACAAAACGAAATTCACTTTAAAGAAAGGCTTTCTACAAAACAAAACGTAATGGAGTGGTCAAAATCATGCCTGCCCTGAACCACTCCATGTCTCCCGATATTGCGCATCCTCCTATACTCTGTTATCTTCACAGAGTACTTTTGAAGTACTGTGAGTACTTCACAAAGTCTGTTACTTTCATAATCAACATGGAAAAAAATTACATTATAATATTTTAATAAATATGAAACTAAATGCGCTTATTTAATGGCTACAACACGACAGGCTACTCTTTGTACAAATTGCTGCACAGTGCACATTCATTTAATTCTGAATTTTGCACATAAGTTGAAAGGCTTATTGCCTTTATTGCGTGCATTTAATTAGTATCTTTATGAATAATGTAACATGGACGAAGCATAAACTGCGTTGTTTATTTATTCAGAATCGAATGGATCGCGAATGGATCCGAATGAAGAAACGTAAAAACAAAAAAAAGGTTCCATACCTCCGACTTTCCTTCATACTTGCTCAGTTAATTATCCTGTTTTCATTTTTTTTCTTTACTTCTTCAAGCTCCATTTTGCACTTAACTTAAGATACACAATACAGCACAGCGTGCGAGAGTGGAGGAGATGCTGCGCGTGACACGTGACGTGCTTGATCAAGGGCCCGACCCGACCCGAGCATAGTGGCGGGAAATATCGGCCCGGCCCGCGGGTCGGGTCCGGCTCGGGCTCGGGCAGAGAATCTAAGCTCTACTGCCTGTTGCTCGTCTGCTTGTTTGCCTTGGCTCTCTTCGGAACTGTTGCTTGGACATGTTCATTGTCACATCTCCTAATCTTATAATCTTTTTATTTGTATTTTATTCGTTTTGCTGTCAGTAATGCATTGTCTGTTTAATTGTATGTTTTATTATGTTTCTATTCTTGTGAAGCGCTTTGAGATACTTTTTAAAGGCGCTATATAAAATAAAGTTTATTATTATTATTATTATTATTATCTGTTATAAAAAAGAAGAAAGAAAAAGTGTGAGCATGCTGATAACACAATCAAAGAAACTGTATTATTATCATTATAAATCTATATATAAAAAAAGTTTTTTGTAATTTCACACAAGAATATGAACTTTTACATTATGACGATGTAAACACAATTAGGCTACATTACATCTGTAAAATATTACGTCTATGCACTTACTCAGTATGATTCTCGATCACACTGAGAACTGAACGACACCTGCTGGAGAAGGAGAGCATGATGCAGCCACATTCCTAAAAAACAAAACAAAAAAAACTGTTAGCAGATTATCCAGAGTAAACTGATGGACAATTAATGGGTATAGATGCACAATGTATCTGTTGATGGACGGAGAAGCATCATTGATGGGTAGACCGCGTCACCGCGAGTATCTGTTTATGGCCCATATAAACCACACGCATTTACTGATAGACTCTAGTCACTACATTTCAAACATTTACAGATCTATTCACAAACATCTGTGCATAAGGCAGAACATTTATATATAAAAAATATATTGTATTTAGACAGTATCACATATTTGCATAGGCGTCGATTTCGGTACGCGTACCCACCAGATTTCGTCATGAGTCATTTTGTACCCACCACTTTTGGAAACATTGAGGCACGGATGTACCTAATACAAATAAAACATCTCCAGTTAACTAGCAGAGCATTCATTTAGTCCGCTCTTAAATAAGAGATATAGCGCTAAAATGTCTTCACTCGGACGCGCTCTTCAATCTATCGCCGTTGCGGACACTATTCATTCCGGTGAAATCACAAAATAAAATGCACACAAACGTGTGTCCCTGCTTGATATAGACTGTAACCACTGATGAACATATTCGGTTTGATGAGAAAAAAAACCTATACCGATGGCGGATTAGAACCCGTAACCTCTGACACGCTTTGCAAAAGATCTGCCACTAGACCACTGAAGTACTCAAACAAAATGTGCGGATCGATATATTTCACTAAATCATTATAACCTAAGCAGTTATTCAAAAAGTTTACACGAGCGTAGGCCTAGACGAATGTTAGGGATATTGTAATATATAGGTAATGTCAAAAGCTAGCCAGAACTAGGCAAAATATAGTCTTAAAAAGTAATTTGAGCTCTATGATCAGAAAAGGAATTATATAACACTAAACAACTTACTCCGAACTTGTATCCTCGCCGGGGTCAATTCGTTCTTCAAAATGCAGCCGTTTGTCGTCCGAGTTTCAAATTCCTCTGAGGAAAAGGTGAATTCTTCCCCACTGTCCATAATCCTCTGAAGGAGTAACGTGCTGCCTTCCTCAAAACGCTATGAACTGTCAGTGTATCTGATGAAGACACTTCGTGTTATGGCATTGATCGGGGGGCGTGCCGCGTGTGCGAGTGCGATGCATACCCACGTAGGAGGGGACGTTCTCGCGACCTTGTGCAACGTTCCCTAAAAGTTCTCTAAAGGTAACGAAAGTTCCGAACCTTTACAGAACATTAGGGACGTTCATAGAACGTCCTCTTTTGGTTATAAAAGTTCTGCAGTTCAAGGTTCCTTATATGACTTTAGGGGGACGTTCTATTTGGGGTATTTTATGGTCACATAGCAAACGTTACAAAGAGGACATTTGGGACGTTAACAGAACGTTCCCATACAGTCCTCAGTTAGTCATATAATAACGTTCCCAATGTGACTTTAGGGGGACGTTCCATACTGGGCCCGGTTCCCCAAAACGTTTTTATCGCTAAGTAGTTCTTAACCTATTCCTTAACCTCTCTCTTAACCTTATGGCACGATTCCCGACACGTTCGTACGCTAAGTATATCTTCTGTAAGTCACACTTTCGTAAGGTTGGTCTGGAAGATTCGTAAGCTCTCTTTTAGCGTTGTTTGAGCTCGAGACGCTAGTCGCCGCCACTGTGCAGCAGTCTTTAGACATCAGCGCAGCACAGTACAAGTCAAACTATGGTATGTTGACAATGTTGTGTCTCAACCATGATTTTATATTTTATGGACATTTTAAGACTAATAATAAAATATGTTCGCAATGGATACAGGCCTATTTATGAAGTTGACTTTATTTGGTATCAGAACTAATATGGTGGTAATTAGCCTAGGCTATTTTGTAATGTCATTAAAGCGTTTAAATTGGCAATCACTTTTGATAGGCTAATTAAAATCTGGCAAACAATTTGGCTCTAAATGGCTAAGATCTATAAATGGGTAAGCATGGTGGTGTCCAGTAACTGACCAACTATGTCATATTTTTTCAAAACTACACACAATTCCCAAAACTTCACACGCAAAATGCCTCACATCTCCTTCAAAAATGTAACACTGAGAGCGGTTTCCGGTTTGAACATGGCGACAGCGTAGTGAAGCAGCTCCCCGATAAAAGTTCAGAGTATGCCCCGTAAACCTAAAGCCTGAGTGTAATATGATTTAAAGAAGACAATATTGGGGGCTTGGGATATGTCAAGAAGGAAAACCAGAAGGAAAGCTGGAAACGTTAAGCAACGCGAGAACGAGGACGGCGAGCAAGTGAAGTTAGCATTTGAGCTAGCGGAGTTGGAGCCGGAGTCAACGGCAGAGCTAACAACCGGAACAACGCAAATACAAGAAAAAATGTCGGATTTGGAGGCAGTCCTGCGGGAGATAAGGGAATTTAGGCGTGAGACAGCGGATGGTCTAAACGGCATCAGAGAAGATCTTAGAACGACGAATGTAAGGATCGATGAAGCTGAAAGACGAATCGGGGAAACGGAGGAGCGCGTTTTGAGCATTGAGGAAATCACATGTGAGCTCATCAAACTCCACAGAAAGATTGAGGATAAACAAATTGATCAAGAAGGAAGGGCCAGAAGAGAAAACATCCGTTTACATGGGATCAAAGAGGGGGCCGAAAAGGATGCAGAATCAGTGGGGGCTTTTGTGGAAGCTCTACTCAGAGAAAAGCTAGAGTTGCCACCAACGTACCAGCTCAGTCTGGAGCGAGCCCACCGCTCGCTGGGACCTCCCCCATCCGAAGATGCTCCACCAAGATCTATAGTGGCTAAGTTTTCAAGCTACAAATGTAAAGAGGACATTATTAAGAAGGCATGGGAGAAAAAAGGGTTCCTCTTTGAAGGGAGACGGGTGTATGTAGATCACGATTACGCACCTGAAGTAATGAAAAAGAGAAAGGAATACGCCGAAGCAAAGAGAGTGCTGAGAGAAAACAAAATCAGATTTCAAACACCGTTTCCTGCGAAGTTTCGTGTTTTCTATGAGGGAGACACATGCCTCTATAACTCCGCAGCAGAGGCGACTAGAGACATGGTGGACAGAGGATTTCAAGTGCGTATGGTCAAACCAGCGATAGATCCACTGGAGAGGTCCCAGCGTCGGATGTGGAGCTCCACCCGGGGAGCAGGCAGACAGGATCAGGCAGGGACTTCTAATGTGGGCTACAAGGAGAAACTGCAAGCCTTTAGAAGATCTACGGAGACTGCACAAGAGTAGGCCCATCAAACTACAGTAACCGGCAGTAACGTTATACTACATAGAGGGCTAAGACATTTTCTCCATATTATGTTTTCAGCGTTGAATAAGAAGGAACTATGTGAGCAATTTTTTCGTTTTCAGCGGACGATAAGGGAGGATTTATTTTATCTTTATTTTTTCTTCTTGAAGTTGCAATTGGGGAATCTGTGTATAGAAGTGACTGATGGGAAGGACCATAAATGGTCATGAGGGCCCCCTAACCTTCAGGGGATTCCCCTCAGAGCTTGGTGTGAGCTCAGGAAAGGTTGAAGACTGTAAAACCTCAGGTTTGGAAACAGTGAGAGTTCTGTTTTGTTCTAGTGTACATTTTTGTTCACAAAGTTCGTTTTTTGTAGCACAGGGGGTAGAGACAGTGATCTTAAACAATAGTGTTTTGGTAAATGACAATGCAAAATAGTAAATTAAAAGTAGCTTCGTATAATATTAACGGGTTGGGTAGCCCTGTTAAAAGGAACAAGGTAATTAGTAAAATGAAGAAAGAAGAAGTTGGGATACTTTTTTTACAGGAAACCCATTTAACGGATAAAGAGCATGAAAAGTTGAAGAGAATGGGTTATAATCAGGAGTTTTCATCATCTTATAAATCAGGCCGGAGAAGAGGGGTATCAATACTGATATCAGGTAGAATTAGTTTTGAAATGCTGAAGATAATTAAAGATAAAGAGGGCAGGTATGTTCTGGTGATAGGCAGATTGGAAGGGGAATTAGTAACCCTAGTAAACATTTATGCCCCTCCAGGATCAGATTGGGAGTTTTATAAACAATTTTTTGATCTGTTGACAACGGAGGGAGTGGGGATGCTAATTGTAGGAGGGGATCTTAATCAGAGACTTAATGCACAGCTAGACTCATCAGGAAAAGCACAGCAGAAAAACTCTATAGGCAAAAAAATTAAGAAGATAATATCATATCTGGGAATTGTGGATATTTGGAGGGAACTAAATCCATCTAGGAGAGATTATACCTATTTTTCTGTACCACATTCGGTGTATTCAAGGATTGACTATTTTTTTATTTATGGAAGAGATAGATACAAAATAGAAAGCTGTGATATTGGAGTGATGGACCTGTCTGATCACTGTCCAATATTTTTAAATATAACGTTGGGGACAGAAAAGAAAAAAACAGTATGGAGGCTGAATTCAAGCCTGCTTAATGGTCAAATGAAGGAGGAAATTGAAAAAGAGATTTGTGAATATGTGGAACAAAATGACAATGGGGAGGTTTCTCCATCAGTACTGTGGGACGCATGCAAAGCAGTTATGAGAGGGAAATTGATAGCAAGATCGGCTTTTAGGAAGAGAGAGAAACAAGAAAGGCTTAAAACTCTACAAAGTGATTTGAAAAGATTGGAAAAAGAACATAAAAACACAGTAGATAGCAAAATTATGGGTGAAATTAAAATGAAAAAGGCAGAGATTAATGAGATTTTCTCACAAGAAATTCAGAAGAAAATGATTTATACTAAACAAAGATATTATGAAGCTGGGAGTAGATCTGCAAAATTACTGGCATATAGGCTTAAAAAACAGGAGACGGGAAGACATGTTTACAAAATTAAAGATCCACAGACGGATTCTGTGGTTTATAAAACAGAAGAAATTCATAAGAGTTTTGAATTTTACTACAGCAGGTTGTACTCCCAGATACATAATGACAATGAATCCCAGATTGATGAATTTTTAAACAGATTAAATTTACCACAAATAACAGAAGAGCAAAATAATGTTTTGGTGTCAGAAATAACGGCAGAAGAAATAAACTTAGCAATCTCTAAACTCAAAAATAATAAAAGTCCTGGTGCAGACGGGTATATTTCTGAATGGTATAAAATTTTTAGGAAAACTTTAATTCCACTATTACACAAGACTTTTAATTGGATATTAAAAGGGGGGGCTATTCCTGATTCATGGAGGGAAGCAATCATATCAGTAATCGCTAAGGAGGGCAAAGATAAAACCAACTGTTCAAATTATAGGCCTATAAGTGTGCTCAATATAGATTATAGAATATTCACAGCAATTCTAGCACGGCGCTTTGAAATTTTTTTACCTGATATTATAAGTTTAGATCAAACTGGATTCATAAAACATAGACAAACCCATGACAATATCCGCAGAACGTTGCATATTATGCAACATATTAAAGATAAGAAGCTAGAAGCCTTAATAATGGGAATGGATGCAGAAAAAGCATTCGATTCCGTAAGGTGGGATTTCTTATTCCGGGTAATGAGGAGGTTTAACTTTCATGAAAGGTGCATTGAGACCATTCGGGCTATGTACACAGATCCTATAGCAAGGATCAAGGTTAACGGTAGCTTATCTAACATCATTAAATTAGAAAGGGGCTGCCGTCAGGGATGTTCAGTAAGCCCCTTGCTATTTGCCATTTTTCTGGAGCCGCTAAGCCAGTGGATAAAACAAAATAATAGCATCAAAGGTATTGTAATGGCAGGGTTAGAACAGAAAATAGCTCTGTTTGCGGATGATGTCCTGATTTATCTGGAGAATCCCGATTCATCTTTGCTTATATTGATGGATTCCTTTAAGGATTTTGGTATGCTGTCAGGGTATACAGTTAATGTCCAAAAAACTCAAGTCATAACCTTCAACTATGAACCAAATCAAGTCATAAGACACAGTCTCAATGTTAATTGGAATATGACGTCCATGAAGTACTTGGGTATTAATTTACCAAAAGAGTTGGGAAAATTGAAATCCTCAAACTACGATCAAATAATATCAAAGATTAAAATGGACTTGGGAAGTTGGAATTTAATACCGTACTTGAGTTTGGTATCAAGAGTGGAAGTGATTAAGATGAACGTTTTACCCCGGCTGCTATACCTATTTCAAAATCTTCCAATTGAGATGTCAGGAAAAGAATTTAATGAGTTGGACAAAATTATATCTAGATATATATGGCAGGGTGCTAAGCCAAGAATAAAATATAGAACTTTACAATTACCTAAGGGGAGCGGGGGTCTAGCTTTACCTTGTCTAAAAAGTTATTTTCAGGCGGCGCAGTTGAGGGTTTTGATTCATTTGTGTGATTCAGAATATTCTGCAAAATGGAAAGACATTGAGGGAAAACTAATTGAGGAGCTACCAATACAAGCTATTCTATGCGATGAAACACTGAGGTCCCATCTGAAACTAAAAATAAATCCATGGTTGGGGGTATCTGTTAAAATTTGGTCTAAAATTGTGAAGAAATACAACTTAACGGGTCATTGTAGGTTTTTGAGGTGGATCGCATATGATATAGATTTTACACCCAATAAATTGGATGGCAGGTTTAAATTGTGGAATAATGGCCCAAAAATGTATTGGGAGGTTATCAAAAATCAAACGGTAATGAGTTTTCAGAAAATAAAGGAGGTCTATGGTCTCCAGAAGCAAGACTTTCATAGATATCTACAGCTACGTCATTACTTGGGAGAAGAATTAAAAAAAGTTAATCTTGGTTCAACATGGCCAGGGATCATAAAAATAATGATGGAAGCATATAGGTCACAGATAGAACGGAAAGATATTTCTAAACTGTATAAGATTCTGGAGGACTTGAAAGCAGACAACACAGTATATGTAAAAGAAAGATGGGAGAGGGAGGCGAACATAGTGTTGTCAGGAGAGGATTGGGGGGAAATAAATAAATATCATTGGAAAACCACAAATTCCTCATTTTGGAGGGAATATGGATGGAAAAATACACTAAGGTTTTTTGCGACCCCAGCACAGAGAAAACATGGAGATACTAAATGTTGGAGATCCTGTGGTGAAACTAAAGCAGATCACTTCCATATATTTTGGGGTTGCTCACATATAACACAATACTGGACACAATTAAAAGGGGTAATTGATGAGGTGATAGAGACAAAAATACCAATCAGCTTTGAAATTATGTATCTTGGGATAGCTGAGACTCTAAAATTAAAAAGAAAGGACGATTATAAATTGCTTCGAATTATGTTGTTGGCAAGTAGGAAAGCAATAACCAGAAGATGGCGAAGTGATTTGGTGCCTAAAGTGGAAGAATGGGTAGATGTAATGCTAAGCATTTATAAGATGGAAAAGTTAACTGCGTCATTAAGATTGGAAGTCGATAAATTTAACAATATCTGGAAAGGATGGATTAAATATATTAGGCAACATAGAACGGATTTTGTCTAGAGAATTGTGGTAAGGTCTGAATGTTTTATGAATACCTCTTTAATGTACAATGTAGAAGGATGAAAAAGCAAATTTACTATGCAAGGATTGTCACTGAGAGTAACACATACCACACCCCAGTTCTAAGCTACAATTTATTTTTTTTTTTTTATTTTTTTTTGTTTTAGTTTTGTTTATGTTTGGTTTATGTTTCAAAAAAACGAATGTCTTATCACTAAGGGAATTCAAGGAAAAACAAGTTTGACTGTGTTTAAATATTGTCAGTGTTTGCCTTGTTCTGTAAAATTCATATTGTGAAAAGACAATAAAATATAAATGGAAAAAAAAAAATGTAACACTGCATTCAAAATGCCATAAACATGTCAGAATGAAGCATTTGCATCAAATGGCAAACATTTATTTCATAATAGTGCATTTTTGGATATACCTTAAACATTGTTTTTCTACATCAAAAGCTCTTTGGTCTTTCATACGCTTATATCTACATTTCAATACAATGTTCTACAGTGAAAATAATCTTCTGAGAGGGGTAACAAGTACACTGTAATCACCAATGCAATGTAGAAACAGAAAATATTTATTAGGTCAAACATTACTGTTGTATACAGTAGCATACAACAAAACCATAAACATATGTAAACCAAAAGTATATTCTTTAGAATACAGTAAAGAACACAATTGAGTGTGGGGGATCTCTGTCCATTGTTGGCATCCAATGTTCAAAACAGGACCTTTGACCTATTATAGGCTTATCAGTAAAGCAATTAGTGTTTGCACATATGAGGAGTGTGTGTGTGTGACCTGGTGAATAAGTGTAGCATTTTGATTGGTTGTGTTTGGAAAAGGAAAGCAAGTAAATTCCTGCTAGATTTTTGTGTTTTGGGTAGAGAATTGTATGTAGTGTTTTGAAAAAGTGTTTTATGCAATTGAAAACTGAGTCAAAGGCTGAGAAATAGCTTATGGTTTTGTAGATGTGGTGTGTAGGTTTGCACTTTGAGTGAGAGGTTTCAGGGCCGGAGTGGGACTCATTTTCAGCCCTGGAGTTTCATGCCTTAGAACGGCCCACTTTAGTTCCCGACTGACTATATTAAAATAATATAATTAAAACCTCAGTATATAAGTCTGCAATAGTGCACTCTTCTGTACAGCATTGTAATTCATTGTATTTTTCAAAAATATAGTTTTCTATTCAGTGCAAAAGCCGTACACAGGGTTTTATAAATACAGAGGTCCCAAAAGTGATCGATAGGGGGCATATTATTTTTCCACAGTCATTGTCAAAGAACTTAGGCTATGTATATCTATGTTAAATAGGAATCCATTGCAATAAAGTTATTCTCATTGTGGGCACAGTATGCAATAGGCTATTGCTTTACCTGCTCTCCTCTCTTATCTCCATCTCCTTCTCTCGTTCCTCTTCTCTCAGTCCCCTCAGTTAAGGTATCGGTATCGAAAATGTTGTTACGATACCCAGCCCTACATTTGTTTCAGTTCTAAATTTGTACTTTAATTTCAGTATTGTGATTAAGAATTCGTTTAACTAAAATGTTTCACTTGAATTTATCAGCTACCACACTGAAAATAATGACTTTGTGGTATGGTAAAATCTATTACATCTCATATTGAATCTCTTTTGTATTTGTTTCTCAATAGAATTGTGTTCTTTCTTTCTTATAAACTGTATGCAGGAGGACACCCGCAGTGATGCCGCTGAACATATCCTTAAGATACTGGTCGACCATGGTGCTGATCGAGAGGATCCAGTTGATGTGTCCAACCTTTTGGAAGGCAGGCAGATGTTTCTAGGATGTGCCATTACTGCTAAAGCTTTCACACTGCTGATGGGGCTTATTTATGCCCTCAACCTGGCATGCCCCCCAACACTGCGCTGCACCTTTGAGGTGTCCCAGAAACTTTTTCTGGACCTGGATGGTCTTAAGATGTCCCCAAATGTGCAGTCTTTAAAGTTGAAGTTGCTCTCCTAAATGCTATCGACATGGCACGTGCTGTACAATCGAGGCTGTTGGTACACCCCAACAGTTTCGGCTCTATTGGACCCAACGCCCATGTGCTGGAGAGCTTGACCTTATGGCTATTTCACTGTCAAACACACAGACTTGGACCTGCCTTAAGTTTTGATTCTCCAAAACACTGTTTAATGTGGTTAAATTTGGCCACGACTACTTGATAGATATATTGTTGCATTTGTTGTTGACTATGTATTTTGCTTGAGTAATATATAAAAATAAGGGCACTGTGGAATGAAGATTGTGTCAGTGTGAATATAAATATCCATTTCAGAACACTTGACCACATCAATTTGCAAGCCACTAGATTACTGATTTAATGGCTCATTGTGAATGTTGACAATAAACTGTTCAACTTTATTGTATTTAATTGTGATTTGTGATAAAAGTATTTGATGCAGAGAAAATTATTGGTAACACTTAAAAAAAAACATTTACATAATAATAGTGAGTAATATAAATTCATTAAACTAAGTAATTTCGAATGTGAAATGGACAGACATTATAAAATCTACTTAATTACTTCATAACAGTAAATATTACAGATTTATAAAATTTACTTGATATTTTCACAACAGTGATGTTCCTTTTAAAATTAAATGTACTTAATTACTTTTAATAAATACAACCTGCCAAGTTAAATATAATTAAGTAACATTTACTTAATGTCTTCACAAATGTTAGATTTAGAGTCTGTGATTGTAGTGCCTCTTAGCGGTGAAAGGCAGCAAATACACACCCCAATTTTACCGCCGCGGGAACGCTACCGTTTAACATCATCACAGTGGTAGTGAAGAATTGGATATATAAAATGGGACCACCCCTGGAGAACCCCTTCATCCACTGAGGTCTGCCCAGACAGCCGCACCGCTGGAGGTGACAGGATTGGTCAAGAAGGGACAGATTATCATCATGGGGAAGGTGCCAGAGAAGCAGAAGTTTCTCCATGAAGGAATGACACGTCAACTTAACATGTCACAAAGGTCCAGATTGTTAGCAAATGTTTCCATGTGAAAAGCTATATAATGAAATGCAATTGGAGGCTTAGGGCCTTTTGTAACTCAAAGTTGGCCCATGATGCTAAGAGTGACCAAAACTCTTAGCATCATTTATTTTAATGTTAGGTTCAAATTTTTTCTCTTTATTCTAGAGCATTGGATGTTATTGAATTGATTAACTTTGAAGTGATTATGAATTTGGCATGATACATTTACCTGACATAATAAATTGTTACATTTGATTATTCTAACTAACTTTGACATTATTTTCATTAAAGAGTTAAAAAGAATAGTCAAACATTCACTCACATTTAATGATGCACAGATATCATTAAAACCTTTTCATTTATGGAGTCAGATGAGATAACGAGAAAAAACATATTCAAATGTATTTCATTTAATCAAATCACTTTGCCACACGGAAAGACAGTAACACGCAGAGACCTTCCCCACTGACCGGATATTCCTTCACTGGGCCGATCGAGCCGGGCTTACAGAAGTGAAGGACTATAATGTGTTAAGAGCTCGCTCAAGTACTGCGGAGCTAAACCATTTAGTGCTTTGTAAGTAATCAGCAATATTTTAATTCAATGCAGTGTTGACAGAACCGGGCTAATATGGTCATACTTCCTGGTTCTGGTAAGAACTCGAGCTGCTGCGTTTTGAACTAGCTGTAGTTTGTTTATTAAGCGTGCAGGGCAACCACCCAGTAGAGCATTACAATAATCTAGTCTTGATGTCATGAACGCATGAACTAATTGTTCCGCATTTGTTTTTTTCCACATAAAAAAGTGCTGAGGCAGTTACTTGCAGTCCTGTTAGACGAGCTGCTCAGATGATAGCCAGGGGTGATGCTGACTTGTCACACCCTGTACAAAGGTAAAGAAGAGCAAACAACATTTACAAGAACATACTGATTTTATCAGAAACTGAAAGTAATTAAAAGTCTTATGTAATTTTAGAAGAGGTGGGTAGATATGTACTTTATTGATCCCTGAGGGGAAAATTGGCAACCACCCAGTAGAGCATTACAATAATCTAGCCTTGAGGTCATGAACGCATGAACTACAGACATCCCAAGTCTCCCGGAAGTTCCGGGAGTCTCCCGCATATTGATAGCGTCTCCCTGATGCCCGCAAATTAGTTAAAAATCTCCCGGAATCTGGAGCACGTATGCGAGACAGAACATACTGCGCGCAGCGCTCGCACGGCAGAGAGAGAACCTCGCGAGTGTGCCTCACGAAAGCTAGTCAACCCCCCCATCCCCAAAACCGTCAACAATCCAGTCAAGTTCAGTTCAAGTTCCAAGTTCAGCTGATCTAAGGGACCGGGCAGGGCCGTAAAAGTACAGTAGATAAGAGTAATGAACATGCTTTAACCACGAACGCGGACGGTGGCTTATTTTGTCATGTGACGATATGTTTATTTAAGTTAAAGCACCTTTTCTCCACAAGAGAGTTTCCAAACTAATTTTAGTGGCATTTGAAGTATCGATATAGAATTTATACGTTAATTTCTTAAACAGAAAAAAAAAAGATTGTCGACACTTCAGAAATGTAATTGATTGATGCCATTTCCATCGGACGCATCTTTCAGGGCCTATTTTGTGCGTAAATGAGGCCCCTGGTTATTGATGATCTTCATGTTATGAACTGTAGGGGGCAAGAATGTGCAAAATCAAACTGAATCTTGAGAGCAAAATCACTTTCAGTTTCCATTTCTGATAAAGCAGGTGTGTGTGTGTGTGTGTGTGTGTGTGTGTGTGTGTGTGTGTGTGTGTGTGTGTGTGTGCGTGCGTGCGTGTGTGTGTGTGTGTTTGTAAGTCATCTTGAAAGTGATAGTGAAAAGGTCACAGTGGAATATAAAAGCTTTGCAGAAGTTTCTATGTGTTCAGTAAGAAACTGCAACTGAAGGAATCAAGAGATCTGTCACTCAGGGAGACATCAGAATCACCAAAAGCACAAACTACAGCTAAGACAGTTTTCAGTTGTTGAAAATAAAAACGGGTAAGCAAGAACTATCCTCAAAATTATTTCATAGTATTTAAGTGATTTTTTTAGCTTACTTAAAATCAAGTGTTTTGGTTTTGAAAGCTGAGAATATCATCCTGCAGTACAGTAACATGACAGAGATCTAGTACGAGGATTGGCTGGAAATTGATTTAGTATAAGCATCAGATTCTGAATGCAATCTTTCCATTACCTACTGTTTTAAAAATGATCATCCGAGTGGTCCAGCTTTAATGTATTAAAGACATTGCAACCCGTGGGCCACCAGTTGCCTATCCCTGGCCAAGATGGTATCTTTACCATATACAGAAATATGGACAAAGCGTCTGTGACGTCACCCATAGACTTTCTGAAGACCGGTTTTGAGGCCGTTTATGGGGGGTGTGGGCGGCGCCATCTTGGAAAATCTTGGGAAATCCTAATACAGAGGTGGTGTGATGTGTTGTGTCAGATCATGGCCGAGACGTCAAATTTCAGAAATTTCAGGAATTCCACTCGGCGCAGCCCGTTATCAGCTGTCAATCAAAGTTAACCACGCCCTTATTTGTCATACATTTTATATCTAAATACGATCTAAACTAACGAGTTAGAAAAAAATTCACCCCCCTCACAGTTGTCAGGCACTCGGAGCCTATCGAAAAATACAATAAAACTCCATGGGACCAACCTGTAAAAACATCAATTTATGCTGTAGACATTTTAACATGGGAGTCTATGGAGATTTGCTCCCTTCTGGGACCGGCCCCTAGAGGAGTTTAGATGTATTGCAGTTTTTCGCACTTCCGGGTAGGCCTCATTTTTCAGATTAGAATGTTGCCGCTTGATCTTTGCACATGTAGCCTCACTGAGACTTGTACAATATTTTTGGCTCTCACTCTGTTTGTGATCTTGAATTTTGCTTCTGATTGAGACCCTGTTTCCAGTAATGGTTAAGGAGACTTGCTCCTACGCAGGGGTGTGGTGGCCATACAAACACAGGATGTGGCTTTCAACATGGCCGACTACAGTCAAAGGATGACATCCTGTTTTTGTATCAGTGTAAATATCCTTGGTTTTCTTGTATTAAAACAAGAACAAACTGAGCAGCAATCTGGGTTCTGTCTCTTGTTTAGTTCTCCCAGTTTTGGAGGCGGATTACAGAAGACTGTAGATAATTGAATAAAATAATCTATGAAACATACATCATTGTAAGTAGGCCTATGATTCCTTAATGATTTAAGACCACAGTGTTATTAACGTACACAATTATGAAAGGAAGAAGATTTGTTAGTCAGTTTATTTTCAGAAGAACTGCAAGATGGGGTGGTGATGGCGCAGTGGATAAGACACATGCCTGTGGTGTGAGAGACCCGGGGTCGAATCCACTGTGAGACACCAATGTGTCCCTGAGCAAGACACTTAACCCCTAGTTGCTCCAGAGGCGTGCGACCTCTGACATATATATATAATTGTAAGTCGCTTTGGATAAAAGCGTCAGCTAAATGAATAAATATAAATATATAAATATAAGATTGCTGATGTTTTTGCAAGACCGTAAGTCTACTTATCGAGTTGCTTTGCTTATTTATACTTATATGATTGCCTTCGAATTCACGTTTATTTCCATAAAGTGTTCCTTTACGCAAGTTAAATCAAATTGTCCCAAATTTGCTGTCCTCTCAACTCATTTTAAGAGTAAATAAACAACATGTATAAATGTAACAGTAAAAAGCCGCTTAATTGTGATCGGATCATGTTAGTAGCCGGTGGTGGACACGAGGTCTAATTGTTGTTGTTATATGTTTTTCACAGGATTAGAGTAAAAACAACAAGTAGAGTTTGTTGAGGTTGCCATGGCATCGACAAAGGTAAATATCTTTAAACTGAATAAACCTGAACATGAATTAAATGTAATAAAAGCAAATTGATCATTTTGGTGCTTTTGTTACTGATGAAATGCGCCTGTCCAGTTTGGTAATTATGTTTACTCTGTATTATTGCTGAAGGTCTTTACAGAGGAATTGTATTAAAGCAGGAAGGCAGCAGAGACCTCTCTGAAACAAGCATATATATACCTTTGATAACATACAAACTGAACAGAACCACAACCAGCACAGTTTCACTTTCCTTGTCCTTCTTTTTATCTGCAATGGTATAGAGTTATTTTAGTTATTACCTGTGCGAGCGTTTTTTTGACAAGTTAAATGGTTCTATTGAAATGTAACTCAATAGTACGCCTGATATTGTCTCTTAGTATGACAAGAAGCCTGCGCCCGGAGACCTCATTGAGATCTTCAGAAGTGGATATCAGCACTGGGCTATCTATGTTGGCGATGGTTATGTGATTCACCTGGCACCGCCCTGTGAGTTATTTACATACTCACCTGAACCTGTATTCAACCTGAATTTTTACTTTTTTTTTTTTTTTTTTTGCTTACTTTTCCAATTCTTCCTCCATAGCTGAGTTTGCTGAAGCTGGGTTCTTCAGTGTGAAGTCAGTACTGGCTGACAGAGCCATAGTGAAGAAAGAAGAACTTTATGTTGTAGTTGGCAATGATAAATATCGTGTCAACAATCTTCTGGATGAGAAATATGAGCCACATCTCATTCAAGATATTCTACGGGATGCACAGAGACATTTGGGAATGACACTTCAATATAGTATTGTTAATAACAACTGTGAACACTTTGTTACAGAGCTGAGATACGGAAAGCCAGAGTGCCGCCAGGTACGGTTAGTTGGAATGTCATTCACACAAATAATAGTTTATATGTTAATGAATTACAGTGTGCTCATACAGTTGTGCTTCACATGTTGTAAACCATTTAGAATTTACTATATTTCTGCATACATATCACCCCAGAAATCATCAGATTTTCACACTGAAAGTAGACAAAAAGAACCCAATCAAATAAATGAGATGAAAAATATAACGTGGTAATTTATGTATTCAGGAAAATGATCAAATATTTCATATCTGTGAGTGGCAAAAGTTTGTGACCCTCTAGGAATGGGTGAAATTAGAGTAGATTCATTCAGAGGTATTTTCACTCAATGGGATGTTGTTGCTAGCCTGACTACGTCAGACTTCCTTCTTCCGCTAATTTCATTTCGCTCCTGTAGTCAGTCTGAGATAGCGACCTATCTCTCAGTTTTCCTCCGGCCTGAAAACAGCCGGCCAATCAACGAACAGAGAGCGGGCTGAGAGCCGTGACGTAGACGCTAAGTGCCGAGTTTAAGATTGTATTTTAGGTTAGGGAAATCGAAAACGACCGCGGATATGGAGACACGGGATGCAATTCGTTCTGTTGTGGAGAATATTCTCTGCATTTGCAAACTGAAGCCTGAACAAGAAGAGTGTTTGTTAAACATTTTGAATGGAGTGGCCCAAACGTTATGTGATTGGCTTACGGGTAACCAATGATTTCATACTTCAGACAAGCGCCTTATACTTCTGTCTACGAAGCAAAGTGAAGTAGCAGAGTCTGGTATTACCAGGCTATGTTGTTGCTAATCTGGCTGGAAAAGGCTAGAACATCGTCTCTGAAGAGTTCGGACTCCACAAATCCACACGCTCACACCAGATATACTGAAAGCACTCACTGATATTTAATGCTTGGATATTTTTCTCAATAAATAATCACAAGATTATAGGGCTGTATTATGTTAAAGTATTTGACATTAATTGATTTATTATTATAATAGATTAAACATGATTTGGATTATGGTCCACACAAGCTCTGACTACAGTTTCAGGAACTCATAACACAATAAATGAATAGAGATGTTGTGTGTTTATTCGGACAGGTGCGGGAAACGATGAAGATAGCTGGCGCTTCAGTGGCCGGCTTTGGCATTATTGCTGCTGTTGCTGCAGTGGCTTCATACTTTATTGGTCCAAAAGACAAAGAAAAGTACTAATCAAACAAACTTCAAACAAACTGCTCTTTCTATTTTTGTGCCAATAAGTTGTGACCAAACATTTTTCATTATGTAATTCTTTTTCAAGTTGTGTGATTTCATAAGACTCTTTTATTTTATGATTGTTCATATCTAGATGTAAATTTTCACTTTTTACGAGTTAGTCCATTTCAAATGTATTGATCTTATCTCAGGCACTGATTTGGAAGTTATCTCAAAAGTGAGTGCTGTCAAAATCTTGAGGTGTGGCGGTATGAACGTACATTGTTGTCATGGTCCCTTTAGATTTTTTGATATTTTTGGCTAGGGGTAAGGGAATATAACATTTAATAAATATAATAAAGAGGTGTGTGTAACTCAATATGAAGGACAGGGCAATAAAAGGAAAAAGATCAGCTCCAAAAACTCAGCTCAAAAGTATTTGTTTTTACAATGCCAAAAGTGAAAGTGAAGATAAAATAATATTTACAGTATTTACACAGACAATGAGGAAAACAACAACAACACAAATAACAATACAAAACAAAAAGATGGAGGAAAGGCGAGCACGAGAGATGCCAAATAAAATAAATAAATAAAACAAAACAAAACAAAACAAACTAGCTAGGATTAATTCAGCTAAACTAACTACCAAAAGAAAAATGTAGAAAAGAAAAGCCTTCATCATCAAGACGCCCAAACTAAAACTCCACTAATAACAAAGATTACAGGGTGTGGCACTCTCCTAAACCTGGTGTGTGTAATACAGTCAGTGATACACACACACCGTGATGAACGAACACGGTGAACAGCATGACAAACATTTCACAACCACAATATGACAGTTGATTAAATCACACGATAAACACACAGAATCAGTGACAGTGACAACAAGCCAAACAAAGTCAAAAGCCAAGGTGAGCAAAAAGCTGGATACGTGAGATACGGGTATTAGAGGAAGGTGGTGTAATGTGAACCAGGACGTCATCATCCTTCAGGAAGACTGACAGGCTGAAGATCGATCCAATGAACACCTGAAACACACACACACACACACACACACAATAAAACTGCCCACATATACCCCTATTGCAACACTCTTAATACGTACAGCATACGTAACAATTGTGTATACAGTAATGCACTTACAATAGAAATCTGAGGCAAAGCATTGCACCGAAAAATTTACTTTAAAATATACAGTGTAGCCAGAGGACTTAAATACTATACATGTGTAGCAGGGATATATTGTTACACTATAGTTTTTAAATATTTTTTTTGTTATTAATTGCTTTCATTATTATTATTTGGTTTGGGGCATTTTATTTAGAAAGGTTTGCATGCAAACAGGGCTGAGGTCATGAGATTAAACCCAGTATCATCTGCATCTCCAGGACCCTGGTTTAGGAGGACTGGAACAAGTGCAACCCAGACAGTACTTCAGGGTTTAAAGGGTTTTAAAGGTTTATAACACTTTCTTTCTTGCCATTAAACCTGGTTGCTTAGAGCTGAATGTTGAGTAATTACTGTGACTAATTAACATAATATAATAACTCATTAAGTAAAAATAAACAAGGAATCAAGGTATAGCCTTTTCAGTCACTAGATCAACCACATACACAAGGATGACTCGGGGGAGATTTAAGATTGTGTAGTATATTTTATACAATAATATATAATAACAATTGAACACAAAAACAAATTTCTTCATGATGTGAACCACATTGAAATAACTTCACAAAGGCAGAGAGAGAAAGAGAGATAAGTGAATGAAATAAGGAACATTTACTTGAACATGTTTAACTCTCTAATTTAAAATTTCATATTTGAAGGATCTTAGTGACCACAGAGCACACACACATTATATACAAAAATATATTTATAATGCCTCTCGCATTTAGAGGCATTTAGATCGACAATTATATCAATCTTCTTTCCAATTAATGTTCTTATTAATGTACTGTTCAAAGATTTGGAAAAAATATATTTTGATGGGAACAAAAGGTTCTTAAATCTTTTATGTCAATAAAGCCCCTCTGAAAAAGAAGAAAATTAATAGAGAGAGATGCAAGAAATATGAATAGAAATAACATGTTTTGACATGACCATTTCACTGAAATAGTAAATGGAGAACATAATCACTGCATGGTTAACAGAAATAATGTTTATGACATTTTCTACTCTGACCTGTGATG
Organism: Semotilus atromaculatus; assembly: GCA_031834385.1. NCBI lineage: Eukaryota > Metazoa > Chordata > Actinopteri > Cypriniformes > Leuciscidae > Semotilus > Semotilus atromaculatus. The sequence continues at coordinate 5,271,498 of JAULUF010000018.1, read as the reverse complement.
ATAATTGGACCCGCAGCCATGATGGCCTAGTCAAAACAGAAAATGGTTAATCAAAATATACACAGGTCTGTACATAAGCAGCATACAGTATAATATAGGGTTAGAAAGTGAAATACATTATATTGTTATGCATACCTCCGTGAGGCTCAGATGTGTTGGTGTTTAATGCAGTGCTGTTGAACTGTTCTGCACCACAGATAGGCGCCTACTCTGTTTTTGACGGACGCCGCGTCCAAACCGCACCGTAAATACAAAATAAAAGTAAAAAAAATCCTGTCAATTTCAAAATAAACACCTTGTGCAAACTCCCAGTTGTATTGCACACCAATATATCATTGGTACAAACCCCAAAATCAAGAAAAGCCACGTCGGACACGCTTCTGAAATGCTCCAAATGCTTGAGTCTGTTTGGACTCGAGTCAATACGTTATTTTATATGTTTGGCCTCAATACAATACATTATTTTATATGTTTGGCCTCAATACAATACGTTATTTTATATGTTTGGTCTCAATACAATACATTATTTTATATGTTTGGCCTCAATACAATACGTTATTTTATATGTTTGGCCTCAATACATTATTTTGTAATATGACTAAATGCCTGGTGTGGTTCTAATGCACAACAAAGCAAATATTTCAATATATGAGACGTATTCATTTTGTATTTAATGCTATTCCATTAATGCTATTCTATATTATATGAAACAGTATTATTCTAAGGTAAAGACAACCGACATACTTTAGTGCATAAGAATATAGTAGAAAGGAGTCACTTGCGCTTCAGCCTGGGTTAGTGCTTCATGGAACAGGACATAGAAATCCAATAGGAAAACGCCTCGGTTACGTATGTAACCCTCGTTCCCCGAGTGGGGAACGGAGACGTTCCGTCGGATGACGACGATTGGGGTTTCGCTTAGAAGCCTATCAACTTCGAGTATTACAAAAACAAGCCAATGGCAAGGGAAATGCCATGGGTCTGCGGAATTTGCATGGCGCATCTCCGCCCCACCTCGTGGGTATAAAAGGAGGATGCCGGCAATATGCAGTTTATGTTTTCCTGCTGAGGAGCCGAGACTGAACTCAGGCGTTTCCCAGTGGTACAGCGGAAAGTGGCAGGCAGACGGAACGTCTCCGTTCCCCACTCGGGGAACGAGGGTTACATACGTAACCGAGACGTTCCCCATCGTTGTCACTCCGAGTTCCGTCGGATGACGACGATTGGGGTTACCAGTCTAATCACGCCACCTTCAAGCTGTCTTCCAGTGCCCTGCGTAAATCTGAGATCCCTGTCGTGAGACTAGCACGAACAAAGGACTCCTATTTAGCACAGGAATACCAAGGTACACTGGGAAGCATATCTCATATCTCAGAGGAAATATGCAATTAATGCCAGCCCAGAAGGGGGGGACTTAGAGAATACACATATGACCCGGAGGGATGCATATGGAGAACACTGGGGTGTCCAGCCGCAGGTGGAAAATTTCAACCCCAGGGGTGGCAAGGTGGCTTGCCAAGGGAAAGACACATGCTCAGAGAGGCTTACAGTGGAAATACACATGTGGGGGTCGCTAAGGAGGGATCATGCACACGGAAGGCACCTAGCCAACGCGCAGGCAAATAGACACTGGCGTCGACATCAGCAGTGCTGGAGGAACTCAGGGCTTACGGGGAAGCTCACCTGAGGAAATATCGCACGTATCCAGTCCGTGGAGTGGAATGGCGAGCAAGCGAAGACACCTGAGCGGGTCCGGTACTAGCTGGTTGAAGCGAGTACATGAGAGGACACAGGCTCCACTCGGAGATTGTAGAATCTGGCGAATGTGTTCGGTGTTGCCCAGCCTGCAGCTCTGCAGATGTCTGTTAGCGAGGGCCATGCGCTAGAGCCCAAGAGGACGCCACACTCCGGGTGGAGTGAGCAGTCACACCAAGGGGGCACGGTCGACCTTGCTGCTGGTATGCCAAAGCAATGGCGTCCACTATCTAGTGAGACAACCTTTGCTTGGAGAGAGCCTTTCCCTTCAGGTTCCCACCATAACAGACAAAGAGCTGGTCTGAGGTCCTGAAACACTGCGTTCTGTCTACATAGGCACAGAGAGCACATACTGGACAGAGCAGTGCCAAGGCTGGGTCTGCCTCCTCCAGGGGCAGCGCTTGCAGGTTCACCACCTGGTCCGGGAAGGGAGTGGTGGGAACCTTGGGCACATATCCAGGCCGGGGTCTCAGGATCACGTGAGAGTAAGCCGGCCCGAATTCCAGGCACGCTTCGTCAACGGAGAATGCGTGCAGGTCCCCTACCCTCTTGATGGAGGCCAATGCAGTCAGGAGCGCTGTCTTCATAGACAGGAACTTAAGCTCCACTGACTGCAAAGGCTCAAAGGGAGCACTCTGCAGGGCAGTTAGAACCACTGCGAGGTCCCAAGAGGGAATGAGAGGAGGGCGAGGAGGATACAGTCTCCTCGCTCCTCTCAGGAACCTGACGATCAGGTCGTGCTTCCACACAGACTTACCTTCTACCGTATCATGGTGTGCGGCAATAGCGGCAACATATACCTTGAGGGTGGAGGGAGACAGCCTTCGCTCCAACCCAGCTTGAAGGAAGGAAAGCACAACACTGATCGAGCATCTCCGGGGGTCTTCTCGGCGAGAAGAGCACCAGTTAACGAAGAGGTTCAACTTCAATGCATAGGCGTGTCGGGTAGACGACGCTCTAGCGGAAGTGATGGTAGCCACCACCACTGGTGGTAGGGTACTCAAACCTGCCTCGTCCCGTCCAGGAGCCACACGTGGAGGTTCCATAGATCGGGACGAGGGTGCCATAGGGTGCTACGTCCCTGAGAAAGGAGGTCCTTCCTCAGAGGGATTGGCCAGGGAGGTGCTGTCACGAGGAGTACGAGTTCGTAGAACCAGGTCCAGGTGGGCCAGTGCGGCGCGACCAGAATGACCTGCTCCTCGTCCTCCCTGACCTTGCGCAAGGTCTGCGCAAGAAGGCTCACTGGGGGAAACGCATATTTGCAACCCCGCGGCCAGCTGTGCGCCAGTGCATCCGTGCCGAGCGTGCCCTCGGTCAGGGAATAAAACAGGGCGCAATGGGTCGAGTCGTGAGAGGCAAACAGATCTATCTGTGCGTCCCCGAACTGGTCCCAATCAGCTGAACCGACTGGGGATGGAGTCGCCAATCTCCCTGGAGCGCTCGTAGGCTGCACAGTTCAGGGCTCGGGGATATAAAATGGCTCGAAGCGACCTCAGAAGCTTCTGACTCCATAAGAGGAGGTGGCGGGCGAGTTGCGACATACGGCGAGAGCGTAGACCACCTAGATGGTAGATGTACGCTACAGAGGCGGTATAGTCTGATCGGGCTAGTACGTGTTGACCCTAGAGCAGCGCAAGAAAGCGGTGCAGAGCAAGGCGTACTGCCAGCAACTCGAGGCAATTGACATGCCAAAGGCGCTGGGGTCCTGTCCAGGAGCCCGTGACAGCATGTCCATTGCACATGGCACCCCTGCCCGTGGTGGAGGCATCTGTTGAGACAACAACATACCTGGAAACTCGTTCTAAGGGCACACCGGCCCGTAGAAAACTGAGGTTCGACCACGGGGTGAAGGTCTGACGGCAGGTCGGAGTAGCTGGTACTCGGAGCGTGCCTTGTTGCCATGCCCCCCTCGGGACTCGATCGCGAAGCCAGAGCTGAAGTGGTCTCATATGAAGCAAACCGAGCGGCGTTGCTGCGGCTGGAATGCCATATGCCCCAGGATCCTCTGAAAGTATTTCAGTGGAACCACACTCTTACCCTCGAATTGTCTTAGGCAAGTAAGCAGTGACTGCGCACATGGCGACCGAGTCCACACTGAGAAAAGAGAACCTCTGCACAAAGCAAAGTTTGCTCTTCTCCCAGTTGACCCGAAGGCCCAAACAGGCTAGGTGCCGGAGCACAAGGTCCCTGTGTTCGCAAACCTGGACTCGAGAGTGAGCTAGGTACAGCCAATCATCGAGATAGTTCAGGATGCGAACCCCGTGTTGCCGTAGCGGCACAAGGGCTACCTCGACGACCTTTGTAGAGATGCGAGGAGACAGGGCTAACCCGAATGGGAGAACCGCGTACTAGTATGCCCGCTCCTGGAAAGTAACCGTAAAAATGGTCTTTGCCGAGGAGAAAAAGGAGACATAAAAGTAGGCGTCCTTCAGGTCGATCGCTGCAACCTAATCCTGTGGCCGCACACATTCGAAAATGCATTTGGCCATGCGCAGCTTGAACGGAAACGTGTGAAGGAAACGGCTCAAGACGCGCAGGTCCAGGAAAGGTAATAACCCACCGCTCTTCTTGGGTACAATGAAGTAAGGACTGAGAAGCCAGACTTCATTTCGGCTGGAGGGGTGGTCTCAATCGTACCCTCGCCAGTAGGGTAACGACCTCCGCACACACGACAAGGGCATAACCACCCACCATGGTAGCGGACTCCCCGGAGGCGGGGAGGAGACCATGCGAACTGAATCTTTTCTGTTTTTCCTGCATTATTTTCTCCAATGTCCAGTCTTACCACAGTAATAACAACTTCCCTCTTTCTTAGGACATTTACGTTTGTTGGTTATCTGTGTTGACCTTAAAGGAGGCTGCTGCAATTTTTACTCCTTCCCAAGTAGCTAACCTGTCTAGGTTACTTTGCAGGGTTTTAGTGGACCATGTGAGGTCTAAGAAAGGCAATGCATTTCTGTGCTCTGACAAAAGACCATGAAACCATGTACGAGCTAATGGACCATTATCATTTAACACCTTCTCTGAAGTGTCTGTTATTCCACTGTATGCTGCAGCAGTCTTGCAAAATCTCTCTGTGTACTCACAAACAGTTTCATTCTTCTTTTGTACACAACTAGTTATCTTTGACCAGTCCACTTTTGGTCCAACAATGTTCTTTAGGATTTTCAAAACTCCCTCTCTCAATTCATCTTTACTTGCATGTTGTAGTTCAGAAATAACAGCATTTTCAAAATCATTGAATTCTGACTCAGTCAAGATCTGTGATATTAGCTGGGTGACTTCAGCTAGAGACATATCGTAGAGCCGCATCTTTTTGGACAATTCTCTCCTAAACTCAGCAAAATTTCTTTGCACTGATGGCAAACTTTCAACGATTCTCTCAATGTCTTTAGGACTTAAAGATAATTTGACTGCTTGTAACTGCAGTATGGGGGTTGCAGATTGAACAGTGTCAACCCCTTTTGCGCTACTCTGAGCCTTTTGTCTTGCTCCACACACTTCAACTGCATTTACATCTTTATCTATCAAACCAGAATTTCGTGTGTTTTCTAGTCTACAGAAAGACTGTAAATCAGGATAGTTTTCATCTGACTGTTGGTCTTCAAAATCACATTTGGTTGAGGCCTGGTTATGGCCCACCTTGTCTGTGAGACAGGGCACTCGAGTGTGCAATTGTTTGTTCTGTTCATTTAACTTATCAATACACCTAGATTGTTCTTCTTGTGCAATGGATAAGCTATATTCTCTATGACAGCAGATAATGCCATTTGTGTTTTTCTTCCTGATACATGCACCTAACACCTTCTTGCAATCTTCAATAGACCAAACTTTGTCTGGATCAATACAAAATTTCTTTGTTAATTCTTGTCTAACCTTTTCAGTGACTATTAGGTTCATTTGTTCTCCTAACAGTGTTTTGAATTCGTTATCTGACCACAAAGGTGTCGCAAGACCACCTTTTTGATTTGTGGGGATCAGTCTAGGATTTTTCCTAACCATTTTGTGATGTTCTTTATCACACAATAAAAAAAAAACTAAAATTTCTCTGATCAGACAGAGGCTACACTCGTTAACACAGATCAACTGTTGTTAATCTCAAATTACTAGAACTTTCCGCTAAACATTTTGTGGATTTCTTTATCACAAACAAACACAAAAAACTTCTCTGATCAAACAGAGGCTACACTCGTTAACACAGATCAACTGTTGTTAATCTTCCTTGTTACCAACACATCACAAACTATTAGCATGTTACGCTAATCTTCCCTAAAAGAAAATGGAAAAGGATCTTTCACCTTCCTAACTTTTAGAGGATAAAACACAATAACTAGCACATAATTCTATTCCTTCTCTGTGAACAGAGGTTATATCTTCCCTAACTTTAGAGGATACCTTCTCTAGCAACGTAGAGGCTTACAAATATTAACATGTAATGTTAAAGGTGCTCTAAGCGATGTCACACGTTTTTTAGGCCAAAACATTTTTTGTCACATACAGCAAACATCTCCTCACTATCCGCTAGCTGCCTGTCCCCTGAACACACTGTAAAAAGACGCGGTCTCTGCAGACACCCCAGGCTCCACAAACGGCAACAAAAACAAACTGGGCTAACCCGCACCACGAAACATAACAAACTGTTCCAGCCAATAACCGACAAGAAGGGTTTGGAGGCGGGGTTTGGGGGGTTAGTGCCAGGATGAGGAGGAGGGAGGGTCTAGCTAGCCTCCGTTTTGTTTGACAATACTTTAAACGTCAACAAGAAGTGACCTTTAATCACCTTTAATCTTCCCTGCCTGACAAACAGAGGATAAAAACTTTCATCTCTAAAAAAAAACTTTTAAAGGGTAACTTTGTTAACTAATCTGGATCAAGTGCGGCTCTCTTTTTATTGGCGATGTTCCCCGCGGTGGAGAACGCGCTCGGAGCGCGCGCGCACACACAGGTATTTGCGCGTCAATGTTGAGAGAAGTGGTATCTACGGTGTAGAACCCAAAATATTTCCAGACACTACTTTTTAGATGAGTTGGGGTCGTAATTGTCTGCTCAGGCTGGCCGTTCTGTGCGTTATCTTCCATTTTCGAAACAGGGAGACTATTGTCAATTATTCGCTTGATTTGGTCATGGGCCGACACTACAATACGTTTAGAGCGCCCACTCCTGGATGAGATGGCAAACAATAAAATAAAAAAACAAACGGTCTAATCATAAACTGTAAAAAATGCGCTAAACATGGCACTTTAAAAACCGGATGGTTTATTTATAAATAAATAATACGGAAAATAAATAATACGGTTCGAATACGGATATTTCACGTCATGTTCGAATGCATATTCGAATATCGAATAAAAAGTGACAGCCCTAGTGGAGATTTCAGTTCTGGAACTCAGTCTTTGTTGAGTGGAGATTTCAGTTCTGGAACTCAGGTGATTCAGTCTGGAGTGCAGTCAGATCTTTGAGCTTGAATTTGGATTCAGGTGAAGTTAATTATATCCGGGTCACGGCACCATCTGTAGTGATCTTTTTCTTTGTAGAAAAGTTAGAAGCTCAGAACCAGGAGACAGAGGAAGTTTTCCAAGCAGAAGTTGTTTTATTGCTTGTCGCTGCAGTCATACCAACATCGTCTGACTAAGATAATTTTACATTCTTAGTTTATACTTTTCAAAGAGGGCGGGATTACCTAAAGGAGGAGTCATTCTGAACAATGCATGTAAATGAAGTAGGAACACACCCTACTCTGAGGGCACTACAGTCCAATTGAATCAGCATAACTTATTCAAATGCTGATACTGGCCAGGAACTCTGGATCCAAAAGAGCCATCCCAGAGCCATTAAAGACAAAAGGTGAAAGTCTCCCCTACAGTTAATCCAATCAACCTAACGATTCAACATCTAGGCTGATAGGTGAGAATCTCAGTGATCTGATTAATTTAAAATACAATAGAGAAAACAAGCCTGGCAGGAAAGGAGACTCTTGCTGGAGACTCAATAATCATCTAAATCCGTCTACTAAACTTTATCAGGTTTTATACCATTGGAGTGGAAACCTAAATAAAACATTTGACAAATTTGTATTTGTATCAATGGGAACAAACATACACTATTAAAAATCTTTAAGATTAAGTGACAAATAATATTTAAAAAAACAACTTTGAATTTGAACAACAAGAATTAAAAGCCTACTTTAATATCTTTATCAAATGTGATTAAAAAAATAAAAAATAAAATAAAGAAAAAGAGAACGAGAGCGAGAGAGACTGTTGGGACATCTCACGAGTTGAGGCCAGTTGAACTTGAACAACGTCATGGCGAACGCAGTTAATTCTATCGTGCCATTAAAAAAATATATACCATAGCAGTGTATTAAGCGAGTAATGTGATGTAAGCAGTGTAATAATAGTGAGTATTGAAACAAACAAGGAGATTTATTGTAAGAGTCACTTTATTTTTCATTAATATTAAAGTAGTGAAGTTGCCTTTACATGCTTAACTCAGTTCTTGTCCAAAAACAACTAGAGAATTCACAAGCCTCTCCATAGAGAGCTGTACAGGCATCTAGTGGTTACACCATGAAATTACATGTTTTATTTTATTTTCTCTCACCAGATGGCGCTAATCTGACTTCAAAAAATTGATTTAAAAGGCTTGGCCTCTATATTAATCTGAACTACTGCAATAATTGAAGAAATATTTTTTTTAAATTAGGAAAACATTTTTATTTATTTTTTTATGGCAAAAATGGACCATAAATATTAATAAGTAACATCAGATTCTCTCAAAATACAAAAGAAAATACAAGAAAAAATATTATTGAACAAAAATAAATTGCACTGGTTTTACTGGGATGGAGAAAGTTTCATTTTTAGGTTTCCAGTCACTTCTGATCGGGAAGATAACAAGTGTGACTCTGAAACGAAGAGCACCTGAGGGTTAAGCTGTTAATTTATCCATTGCGTGGGTGGACCATATTATCAATCATCCAAACATTTGCCCCGCCTGAGAGATTTTGCAGGAGCCGCCACTGAGTACTAGTACCTAAAAAATAAGTACTAGTAGCATGAAAATAGAGACTAGTAGGTTAAAATGATTAAATGTTAAAACGGCTTGCCATATTGTGGGTGCTGTAAATGATTCTCTGCTGACTGAATTTGCTCATTCAGAAACTTCAGAAGATCAGATGTCTTTACTGCTGGGTTGTAGCCATCATTATATATAAGATTCAAGATGTTTATTTGTCATATGCACAGATTTACACCATGCAATGAAATTCTTAAGTTGCAAAAGTTTCCCACAATATAGAATATAAAATGTACACAATAAACACAATATATTTAAAAGATGCAAGTGTAGAATTGCATTCGGCAGAGAGACATTGCAAACATTCACAGTGTAGTGCAAACAGTGATTAAAGTGCAAGTATGGAGTTGTCAAAAGACTGAGTCATTCAACATCCTGATGGCCTGTGGATAAAAACTGTTTTTAAGTCTGGATGTTCTGGCTTTCATGCTCCTATAGCATCTGCCAGAAGGTAACAATGTGAACAGTATATGCTGAGGGTGTGTAGTGTGTCTCTGATAATGTTATGTGCCCTCTTAGTTACCCGGGTTTTGTAAATGTCCTGAAGTGATGGAAAAGCTGTTCCACAGATGTATTGTGCAGTTTTAATCACACGCTTGAGAGCTTTCCTTTCCTGTACTATGCAGTTTCCAAACCACACTGTGATGGAATTAGTCAGGATGCTCTCCACTGTACATCTATAGAAATTGCTAAGGAGTTTGGTGGACAGACCAAATTTCCTCAGCTTTCTTAGGAAGTACAGCCGTTGTTGAGACTTACTGACAATGTGCTGGGTGTTGTGAGACCAGGAGAGGTCCTCACTGATGTGGGTGCCGAGGAATTTAAAGGTTTTCACCCTCTCTACCTGTGCTTCACCGATGTAAAGTGGGGCGTGCTGATCATCTCTCCTCCTCCTCGGGTCGATAATCATCTCCTTAGTTTTCTCTGCATTTAAGGAGAGATTATTTGTATGGCACCAGGACACCAGCTGAGCCACCTCCTCCCTATAGTCTGTCTCAGCCCCACCAGTGATCAGGCCGATGACTGTTGTGTCATCCGCAAACTTGATGATGGTGGTATTACGCTGAGTGGGGGCACAGTCATAAGTGAAGAGGGTGTACAGCAGAGGGCTCAGCACACAGCCCTGGGGTGTCCCTGAGCTCACCATCCTTGTACCTGATGTCTGGGTACCAACTCTGACTGTCTGGGGTCTGTCTGTAAGAAAGTCCAGGACCCAGCTACAGAGAGAAGGTGCCAGTCCAAGGATGAGGAGCTTCTCAGCCAGCTTGGTTGGGAGGACCGTGTTGAATGCTGAGCTGTAATCAATAAGCAGCATTCGAACATATGTATCCTTGTTCTCCAGATGTGTGAGGGCTGTGTGGATGGCAGTGTTTACTGCATCATCAATGGATCGGTTACGATGATACGCAAACTGTAAGGGATCCAGTGTGTCTGGAATGGTCTTTTTAATGTGGGTCATGACTATCCTCTCAAAACACTTCATCACAATTGAAGTGAGTGCGATGGGACGGTAGTCATTTAAACATGTTACAGTGTTTTTCTTGGGGAGGGGGACAATGGTGGTGGTCTTGAAACAGGTGGGTACAAAAGATAGTGAGAGGGATAGATTGTAAATGTCCGTTAGTACCTCAGCCAGCTCCGCTGAGCAGACCTTCAATGCACGGCCTGGGATGTTATCAGGGCCTGCTGCCTTCCGGGGATTCGTTCTCTTCAGTGTCCTGCGCACCTGAGCTGATGTAACCGTGAATGGAGAGCTCTGTGCTGCCTCTGTTGGGATAGTCCCTCTGCTGGTGTTGAGGGTGTCGAAGCGAGCGTAGAACTTATTCAGCTCATCTGGTAGTGTGCTTTGGTTAGTTGTGACTTCCCTGCTCCTCTGCCGATAACTCTGTTTAACTCCTCCTGTTTTACATCATTTACAAGAAAGTAGCCCTTTTTATGCAAATGAGCTTTCTGATGACTATATAGTGAGGGAAATAAGAGGACGTGATTCAAAGGAAGACTTGCTCTCTGAAGGTAAGTGTTTGTGATTTGCTAGTGTTTGTGATCTGTCGATCTGTGAGCTGATTCACACAGAACTCAGTTGTAGTCCACAATGTTTTATGGATATCTTTGACACTGAAAGAGGACCGAGAAGTGGCACAACAGTCAGATTCAAAATAGTGGACCACTGCATTTTTTTTTTAAATAATGATAATAAAAATAATGAATAACTAACCTAATCAAAAAGATGTAATGTTTTCCGTTCTTTAATATAATATATTATATTTGCAACAACATTGTGGACTTTTTAGAAGAGCAAAATAGGTAAAGTCTGAAAATTGGGACAAAGCCACACTGTTTGTTTTCCCAGTTTTTAAGTAAGGGATAATGCAGAGCGAGGCGGTTGTTATAGCGAATAGAAACCCGACAGGCTGATTATTATGAGTCCGACGCGCAGCAGAGCCTGAAGGGTTTGTATTCGCTATAACAACTGCGTCGCTATACATTATCCCGCTTATTACATGACTACCTACCAAATAAATTAATCATTTGACACAAAATATTGATTTTAAAAAGGAGTTTATTGATTTAAAAACGATTGTATTGCTTCCGCTAAAGAAAATAGTCCATTCCGTCTCTGGTCTTTGTCCATGGCAATGCTCTGTTTTTCATGGCAACGGTGTGTTACACCAAAGTCCTTTCAGGCAAGTCATGCCACTCGGCCGCCATCTTGGCAACGCCTCTGGGCAGCTATTTCAGACTAGCAAGACCAGGCTCCTATCTAAATGAATGGGCAGAGAGTCAGAACTGCACTTTCACTGGTCACCGGGACATAAAAACTGCATGTATAGAAACAGCAGTAAAATATGATAAAAATGGCTGAAAAAGTTTGATGACTTTTCCCCAAAATAAGGTTTAAAACGCCTTTTCCCCACAGGTTATACTTTTACTACACGTGCGCAAGGGTTCTCGTCTCCGCTGTCGCAAACCTCAACTGTCAGTGGAACCAGACGATAGGCTTAAATGTTTCCCGGCTTGACTGTTAAAAGCAGACGATTGGCTCTCCAGCGGGAGGGGCGGGACATTTGCATACAACCGCCATCTTTGGCGTTACGGGTTTTCCCTAGTTGTATTGAGGATTGAGGAAGTGGCATGTCTCTATATAAATTGTCTCTGGTTACACTTATCAAGAAATAACAGACCACATTCTACATTGGAATTCTATCAAGCCATGTAATAAAGTACTTTAATTTTGAAACTGTACAGTAACTTTTAATTTTATTATAATGCTAGGCCTATTGTTAAGATTATATTTAGAGTCGGGGCTAGGTTTGATTCTATATTAGAAGGCTTGCATTTAATGTTACAATTCATGGTGTTTCAACAATAGCTAGATCATTCTTTCATTGGCAAATGAAACTAAAAAATTGTAAAAGAAAAAAAATCCTTTAAAAAAAGTAAGTTATGTATTTCAAGATTGATGAATAGGCTATATTCAGTAAAATAAGAGCTTAAGGACATATAAATCAAAGACTGGCTGCACTATAACACCTATTACAGTGGTATTATCAATATCTGCAGTAAAATTCTGGTTTGTTCTAAAATTAATAGGAATCAGGGTTGGACTGGGACGAAAAATCGGCCCGGGCATTTTGGCCCAGACCGGCCCACTACATAAGATCATAAACACAACTGATCTTTGCATGTCTTTGAATATGTATATCATCTCCTATTCCTTAAAACCACTAATCCCATAATGAGTGAGTAGGAATGAGTGAGATTTAACAGATGAAATAACTACTATTTGCAAAATACAATTGAAGTAGGCTACACTACACAGTGATGAATCCTAAAACAAGCTACAGTATAAGTTGCATTGGCATAGCAATACCAGTGTTTCATACAGTATTTTTGGTAAATCTGTGGTGGGTGTACCTTGATCCATCTAGGGGGGTTCGGGGCATGCTCCCCCGAAAGAAAATTTTGTGCTTTTTAATGTTAAATTCAGCCATCTGGTGTACTTTTAGAGTTCAAAATTAAGAGCTCCAACCCATATTCAGTGTGCAAATTGAACAAAGAAAAACTCAAACCTCTTTTAGTTATGATATAGTGTCTGTCTACATTACACTACTACATAATAATAGTTATAATATTAATCCCATGACAGTAATATACATGTATTGTAAAACAAATGCACTGAAAAATAAAATAAACTTTCATAATTAGTTTCGTACTAATTTCTATACTTATAGAGAAACACGTGATCTTTTATTTTGACAGAAACTGCATCAAACTTTTATTTTGGCGGAAAACAAACGCGTCTCATTACAATTCAAAATGCGTAATCAAGTATGCAGATGTGGAAATAATGCCTGAGTAATGGTTTCTACACTCATAGCCTATAGGTGTTAAAGTAGCCTAGTTCTGCCCACCACAGTCCTCTACACTCACTCATCTCTCCTGGTCCTCCTCACTCCTCATCAGACACTTGAAGGGCCTGATTCTTTTTTCACGCTATTTCCCTGCACTTTTCTTGCGTTTCTTCTCCATCGCTCTGACGATTTAAACAGATACTGCCGGCTCGCTCAGAGCCCAAAGGGTGAGGTGTTTCAAGATGTGATTGGACCACCCCAGTGTCAATCAAGAAAATAACCAATGGGCCGCTGATCTACGCATTTCATGGGCCGGTCTGATAGAAAAAACAAAACCTACTGACTTTTTTTGTCCAATGCATTACACCAGTACAAAGATCCCAGCGCCGCCAATTAATCAAAACTAAGCGAATGGCCCGCCGATGTACGAGTTTTATGGGCCGGTCAGATAAAAAAAAAGGGATTTTTTTACGTTTGAGATGTATCGGCCCAAATAGCACATCGGCCCACCGGGCAAATGCCCGGTATGCCCGATGGCCAGTCCAGCCCTGATAGGAATATTCAACTTTACGAAATAATTAAGAAAAATAAATAACTTAATGAATTCAGTTTAACTGCTTTATTAAAATTACAGTTCTTAAGAGAAAGTTTTTTAAAAAGAAAAGGGTCTGAAAACCTTCAAGTAGAATATTAAATTGCCTTAAAAACAAAACAAAATCACCCCATTACAACAAGGTCCGCATCTCTCGGGTCTGTAAATTCTGTGGTGTGGGATGGGTACCGAACCCGGTACTTTTTTTTTATTTTATTTTTTTATCTCGCCAGCCATTTCTATATATAATAAATAAACCAATTGTCTATGATGCACTTTTGCTATTCGCAGTCCAGAAGAGAGAGGGAGAGAGAGAGAGATATCTCTCACACGGTGCCACAGTGCGCACAACACGACAGCCCCTGCTTAATGAGTGAACGTAGCCAATACACAAATCCGGCGAAACACGGAAGTAAAGCAGCGCCGCCATTACTGCGGGCCTTGCTGCTGCAGAAGTAGCGTGTTGTTCTCGTAGGCGGCTGTAGCAGATGTTAGCTGTACTGTACAAAATGTTATTTTTATTTAGTTTTTTTTGTACGTATGCTGTCCAGTGATGCTGGGAAGAGCGTGTTATGTGGTTGGCTGTTTTAACAACAGCATAAAACTACAGGCCTGGAGTAAAGCCGTTTGTAAAATTCACGAACCTTTGTTGCACATTGACTGCCCACACTGTAAAAAAAATCTGTAATTTCAAAGTTTTATTCCTTTTTATTTCACAGTTTTTTTCCTGTATTTTTGAAATACATGAAAATATTTTAAAAATTCAAAAATAAACTGTAAATTTACATGTCTAATGTAAAATAACATTAAAAACCTGTAGCTGTGATTAACCATAACATTTCTGTCATTTTAAAGAAAATATTGTTTTTTTGACATAAACAAACTGTTACAATACATTCAGGAATTCACTGTATTTTCACAAATATAATTTTTATTACTTAAAAGAAAAAACTGTTAACAATAAGTTTAATACTGTAAAAACATTTCTTATCATTAAAAATTACCACATGTTCACATTTTACATTAGACTAATATATATTCATTTATCCTAGAATAGAGACCAGAAACCCCTTTTGAGTTATCTTGTACTAGGGTTATTTGTGACACTTCCTTAAATTAACTTAATTTGAGGAAACACTCAAATTGCTTTTAACTTACCACCACAATACAAATACCCACAACTCACACTATTTAGACAATTTATTCAGTTCCATGCTCACAACAAATAAGCCACACAAGTCAAACATTTCAGTGTAAAGAATTGTTCTCCTGAAAATAGTTTAGTTTTTAATTTATCTGATTGATGACATTTTCACATCTATTCATTAGAAACCCAACTGTGTCGACATAAATAATATTTTGGACAATGTCATTCATAGCTCTAAGATTAAAGTGCAATCTGAATGTAAAGTAATTGTTAAGTATTCCTTAAAATGCTGACATTTTGCTATGATAGGACTGTAGAAAGAGACAGATACATCCAAAATGGTGTTTTTACATAGAGTGAACTTCATGCACAATCAAATACTTCATCATTTTCTGGATTCCAGATGACATTTTATGAATGTCTAAAGCCAGTTTTTGTATCTGGTAAATGTTGTTTTGGCAGTATGTGTTTCCCTGTGCTGTGTATCCATGTTCCTTTTCTGTCCTCTGCCCCAGGATTGCTGAATTAGGTCCACCTGGCCTTGGAAGGCAGTGGGGAAATCCACATAATTTCTTAATTAAGTTGGTATACAAAATAGATAAATATATGTAAGGAGAGAGTGTGAATGTGATACAAACCACTGTAGAATATTATTAAAGTTTTTCTTAGCAGTCCTAATAAATCCATTTGTTTGCACGTTTTTTGTATGTAAGTCAAAAGTAAATTTTCAGCTGACTTTGAAGACAAAACCTGTCATGGCGTCTCTTTCATTAATTTAGTTGTTCCTTTGGTGCCTTTTGGAAGAGGATTGTGACTCGTTTGTATAAAAACACTCATGAAATTCCTCCGTTTTCTTGAAAATAAACAAGATTTTTTACGTAAAAACATAATAAATTGTCCATGATTGACTTTCAACAGAACATACAAACTTGTTCTAATAATATCTCCACAATGCAGTCACTAATTTGTTTCAGGCTCCCCTCTCACTCAAACAAAAGAACTTCCCAAGCTGTCACCCAGTCTCTCATTATACCAGTGAGTGACCTAGTGAGGAGTGTTTGCTGTTTTTCCTGACATTTGTTTAAAAAGTTTCAAATTCTAAATCAGAACTTAAAAGTCAGATTTCAAAAGAAAGAATAATTAAATACAAATGATCTAGTTTTTACTATAATTTATAAAACCTCTGCTTTGCTCAAAATGCCAAATTCTGGAGATGTGTGGCCCTTTCCACAGAATTGGGGACGCATTCAAGTCTATTGGCTACGTGGTTGCAAAAATGACAGAGAACATAAACACTCCCCCTCCACCACCAGCTCTTTCATCAAGTGTGAGCAATAAGCAATCCCCTATGTTACACTTAAATACAACACCAGCATCACTGCAGTGTGTTATAAATACTGAACATGTAATATACAGAACCACTTTTTCTGGGCCTTCAAGTAGACGAATATCATAAAATAACGTAAATGAGAATAACAACACAGATTACCTATTTGTGCAGTGCAATATAGTTTATTTATGTCTACAGCACGACACACACGCAGTAATAAAAAATAATAATAAAAAGAACGTATAACATACTCGGTTTACTAACGTAACCTTATCTCTCGAGGAAAAAAGGTTTTCCCCATAGCGTAAGATATTATGCAGTATGAGAGATACTCTCGTAAGAGAACTAGAAATAGCAAGTATGATGTAACGTTATCTACATCTGATTGAGCCATAAACATCTGAAAATATACATTCTATGCTTTAAAACCTGTATGTAATTGCAAATTATCTAACAAACAACGTAAAATGTACATTACTGTGATGGAGAATAAGTAAAAACACCGCGATGCACAATATATGGCTAGGAGCTTGCGCAGAATAATGACATGAGATCATGATTTTCGTCTTGCTGTTGCGCACGCGCGCTGAAGGGGAAACAGGGGAACTGAATATTCCGGAACACCTGGTCACCAACAAGGGAAATGTTTGAGGAGGAGTGGTTGTCGATGGAAAGCACATGGATACAGCGCTGAGGTTACACAGAGTAGAGATACTGTGAAGTTTGTGACATTTTGGAGAAGAGAACTTTTATTAATTGAACCGCGGCACAAAATTCAAGATTGGATTTATAAGAGACCAATGATAGTCTGACAGTGTGGACGTTATGGACTTAATGGACACTCCAGCTTGACAAAGGTAGGCAATGCTAATTCTGATAATTAAGACATGGCATACTGCATAACGTTAATTAAACGTTGATATTGAACCTTCAACCAACGTTAACTACAGTATTGAGTCTATTTTCTCCTCATGGTAAGTGGAGAGTTGGCCCACTTAGCATAATGTTGGTGTTAAAGGGTACCTATCATGGCATTTAAAATGTTCCTAATATTGTTCTGGGAGTCCCCAACAACAGTTTTACAAGCATGAAATGACAAAAAACACTTTTGTTGTCTTATAATATGCATTTATTTTTACCTGATTTGCTCACCGACTCCCACATGAATCGTTTAGCGAGTCATTTTTCCAAACCCCGCCTTTGCGTGACGCTAATCTGCGGTGATATGTTAGCTACCATAGCCCAAAGGAGTGACACCGAGCCGACGGGGTGTCATTGGTTGTTGCGAGACGAACAACACCAGAGGAGACGCGCTTGATTCCTGCCGGTTCTATAGTCTGAGCGGCGCGGCCAGAGTTTTGGGCGCTGCGGCATATTAAATACACTCACCGGCCACTTTATTAGGTACACCTGTCCAACTGCTCGTTAACACTTAATTTCTAAGCAGCCAATCACATGGCGGCAACTCAGTGCATTTAGGCATGTAGACATTAGGCATGTAGACATCTCCTGCAGTTCAAACCGAGCATCAGTATGGGGAAGAAAGGTGATTTGAGTGACTTTGAACGTGGCATGATTGTTGGTGCCAGAAGGGCTGGTCTGAGTATTTCAGAAACTGCTAATCTACTGGGATTTTCACGCACAACCATCTCTAGGGTTTACAGAGAATGGTCCGAAAAAGAAAAAACATCCAGTGAGCGGCAGTTCTGTGGGCGGAAATGCCTTGTTGATGCCAGAGGTCAGAGGAGAATGGCCAGACTGGTTCGAGCTGATAGAAGGGCAACAGTGACTCAAATAACCACCCGTTACAACCAAGGTGGGCAGAAGAGCATCTCTGAACGCACAGTACATCGAACTTTGAGGCAGATGGGCTACAGCAGCAGAAGACCACACCGGGTGCCACTCCTTTCAGCTAAGAACAGGAAACTGAGGCTACAATTTGCACAAGCTCATCGAAATTGGACAATAGAAGATTGGAAAAACGTTGCCTGGTCTGATGAGTCTCGATTTCTGCTGCGACATTCGGATGGTAGGGTCAGAATTTGGCGTCTACAACATGAAAGCATGGATCCATCCTGCCTTGTATCAACGGTTCAGGCTGGTGGTGGTGGTGTCATGGTGTGGGGAATATTTTCTTGGCACTCTTTGGGCCCCTTGGTACCAATTGAGCATCGTTGCAACGCCACAGCCTACCTGAGTATTGTTGCTGACCATGTCCATCCCTTTATGACCACAATGTACCCAACTTCCTACTTTCAGCAGGATAATGCGCCATGTCATAAAGCTGGAATCATCTCAGACTGGTTTCTTGAACATGACAATGAGTTCGCTGTACTCAAATGGCCTCCACAGTCACCAGATCTCAATCCAATAGAGCATCTTTGGGATGTGGTGGAACGGGAGATTCGCATCATGGATGTGCAGCCGACAAATCTGCGGCAACTGTGTGATGCCATCATGTCAATATGGACCAAACTCCCTGAGGAATGCTTCCAGCACCTTGTTGAATCTATGCCACGAAGAATTGAGGCAGTTCTGAAGGCAAAAGGGGGTCCAACCCGTTACTAGCATGGGGTACCTAATAAAGTGGCCGGTGAGTGTATATTACAAATAGTTTTTCAGCGTGAGAAATACAATGTGTGGCGGGAGAGCGTGACAAAAGACCGAAATGAGTGACTGTCACGCTCAATGCGTGACACTTGAGAGCCCTGCACATATTTCAATACAATTGACATTGAAGACATAGAAGCTGCGCTGTGCGTACACAACACAAAATAATTATTGAGCATGCTACATAAAACATAAAAGCAACAATTTATAATATTAATAATACTTACAGGTTGTGATTCGGAGGAGGAAGCTGATCCAAATAAACTTGGTACTGAGCCTTCCTTCAATATCAGCCGGCTCGCGAATCCATAACTTATTTGAAAGCATTTATGTTTGTGAAGCAATCATCTTCAAAATGACGCGAACACAGCAATAACGTCAGGCTATACATCTGTGGTATACCGGTAGTTGTATATATGAACTGTAGCCACTGATTCTTCAAATGCTCGTCTCTGGGCAGATGAAAAAAATTCGCTTTTGCGTCGCACTTCAAAACACAGCGTCTCGTCGCCATTATGTTTTCACGTCTCCCTGGCTTCTACGAGTACGAGCGCAATGAGTGGGCGTATCTTATTCAAATAACTTGTACAAGTGACGTACGAAAGTTAGAGAAAATGCATCGTTCGTCTATCGATTCATATCAACGACTCAGAGTCGACTCTTACTTTTGAGAGACAATAACTTTGTCTACGGTGAACTTTCATATTTAAAAATTTGCACGATGTTTTCGTTCACTTAGATCTATGTTACACACTACATGAAAGTTAATTTTCAAAATTCCATGATAGGTACCCTTTAACTCTTTTATCTGTTTAGCAAATTACACACAATAGTTAATACTTAGTAGTGGTATAAACATTTCTGGCAGATTTCTTAGTTCAGATGGCCTATGCACTCACAGACTTTTTTTTTTCTTTATTTCTGCAGATAATTTACATTATGTGAGTTGTTGATGTTGAAATGAGCAAAAAAAGTGAGTGTTTTCTCGTTGTTAAGGATGTCTAAAAATTACACTTGTAATGGGTGTGGTTTTTCTGTGAAAACCCTAAAAGGTTATATACTTCATCAAGGGCTACACAAAAATGAGGCACATTACCAGCCTACATGTTGTATAACAGGTTGCAAGTCTCACTTTAGAAATTACAGTACTTTTAAATCTCATGTCTACCGTCATCATCGGCAGGCATCTTCTGTGTCACAGTCTGAAACTTTTCAGGGGCCATTTATATGTCAACTTCCTCACTGTCAGAAGCAGCTGATTGATCTTAAAGATCTGTTGTGTCACTTGAAATCCCATGTTTCGAAAAGAGAGGAAGTACATTGCCCATTCAAAAACTGCAATAACAACTTTTCAGTTAAGTCGTCTTTAACGTCCCACCTATCTAGGAAGCACAAACACTCTACGGCTCTGAATGTCTCTAGTGGATACTGTCTTCCTTTAGCTCCAAGTGATCCCCAGTGTTCTGTGGCTGAAAGACAGTCAGATGAAGGAGCAATTGATGATGAACCTGATGAGGATATACTTGACCCTGCAGTAATGAAAAATGTATACATGAGAAATCTGTGCATGTTTTACATGAAGTTGCAGGCAAAGCACCTTATCCCTTCCTCCACAATACAGTCGATTGTTGAAGAAATTAATAGTCTCAGTGGAGTTTGCCAGCATTACACTAAGAACCAACTTAAAATATCTCTTCAAGCAAAAACTAAACTGTCTGACACAGAAATTGCAGATGTTTTGAAGACAGTAGATGACACAGATGTGCATGCATCATGCAGCTCCGTGCTCTCTACAGAGTACAAAAGAAAAAAGTATTTTGAGGAGAATTTTGACTATGTGCATCCACAATCAATTTTTTTGGGGTTGGATGAAAACAGAAAGGAGAGACATGCTCAGTACATACCTATAAAAGATACATTGACAGCTCTGTTAAAAGATCCTGCTGTGTGGGCAGAATGTTCAACATCTGCTAATGAGAGTGCACCTCTTATTTTAAGTGATGTGTGTGATGGATCTGTATTTAAATCCAATCCTCTGTTTTCAGAGTCAGGTCTCACTTTAAAGGTGATACTGTATCAAGATGCATTCGGGGTTGTTAATCCAATTGGCTCTGCAAAGAAAAAACACAAGATGCTTGGGGTATACTTCACTCTCGCTAACTTTGATCCTTTTCATCGATCTATCGTTGACAACTTATTTTAAAATATTGTTGATTACTTACAAAGCCCTAAATGGTTTAGCTCCGCAGTACCTGAGCGAGCTCTTAATGCACTATAGTCCTTCACGTCTATTGCGATCTCAAAATTCCGGCCAGTTAATAATACCTAGAATATCAAAATCGACTGCTGGCGGTAGATCCTTTTCCTATTTAGCACCAAAATATTGGAACAGTCTTCCTACCATTGTCCGGGAAGCAGACACACTCTGTCAGTTCAAAGCTCGATTAAAGACACATCTCTTTGCCCTAGCATACACATAATACATTATAAACTTCTATAATTTAATGTTAGGCTGCATAGATTAGGTCAGCCGGAACTGGGAACACTTCCCTTAAATCATGATGTACTCGTTACATCATAAGAAGAATGGCATCTTCGCTAATTTGAGTGTCTCTGTTTATCCAGAGGTTTTGCCGCAGCCTGCCGGATCCAGGCCGTATCCAGATCTGACGAGGAGCTTCGCCTGGACCCGATGACAATGCAGTGCTGAAGGGCCAACTAGCCTCACCCTATGGAGGATCCTTTCCCACTCTACAGATAAAGCGTTGTGAATTTAGTTTCGCGTACCCACCCCGAAGTGATAAATAAAACAAAATTCTGTATCAAATTTATGGACAAAACAAGTAGTTTGATCAGGCATGGATTTGTAGGGAATTTCAAACCTGCGCACATATATTCAAACGCACATAACTATAGAATCAATTCTTAATGCGCATGTGAACGCCATCAGCGTTTATCACAGGTTTGCGTTTAAGTATACATTTTTATCTTCAGTTACTGTAAATCTGGTCTCTAGTTCATAAACGCCAGAGGAGAACTGGCCCCCGACTGAGCCTGGGTTCTCCCAAGGTTTTTTTTTTCTCCATTGGGTCACCTGATGGAGTTTTAAGACACCATTAGGTCACTTGATGGAGTTTTTCGGTTCCTTGCCACTGTTGCCTCTGGCTTGCTCAGTTGGGGATATTCAAATTAATTATTCATAATTAATGAATCAATCATAAATACCATTGATCAGCTCTACCAAATGTGGATGTTTTTCCACTAAGAATCAAACATTATGTTGTTTTGATTGACACTGTGATGCTGCTTTGATGCAATCTATATTGTGAAAAGCGCTATATAAATAAACTTGACTTGACTTGACTTGACAACTTGCAGCTTTTGCTGTTGTGCCGAGAAGCTGATTTCCAACATTTTGGCCATGAGAAAGTGTTCTCTCCATTGATGTCAGAGCTTAGAGAACTGGAGACAAATGGATTGAACATACATGGAAACACTGTGAAAGCAACAGTTTTTTGCATTGCCGGCGATAATTTGGGTTCGCATAGTATTGGCGGCTTCACAGAAAACTTCAGTACATCTCGCTATTTCTGCCGGTATTGTCACATTACCAGAGATGAATTGGACAACTTGGAACACAATGCGCCAATCTGAACAGTACAAGACTACAATGACACTGTCCAAGAGCTGCAGAATGATAATGCAAGTGAAGTCAGAGGCTTGAAATTTGACTCTGTGTTTAATTCTATGGCATTTTTCCATGTCTGCCAGCCAGGCCTCCCACCCTGTATTGGCCATGATTTGTTTGAGGGTGTTGTGGCTTATGACCTTGCCATTTACATCAACTACTTTGTCAAGGTGAAGAAATTCTTCACGTATTTGCAGCTTAATCGGAGGATCAGGCAGTTTAGCTACAAGGGATCTGATGGTAATTCCTCACCCTCAGAGGTTTCTGAAAAGGGTGTAAAACTAGGTGGCCAGGCTGCAGAAAACTGGTCTTTGCTGAGGCTCCTCCCTCTTATTATCGGTGAAAAGATCACAGATACAGAGAATCCAGTATGGCAACTGACTGTCGAACTGAAAGAGGTAGTGGAGTTGATTTGTGCCCCTAGAATATCGGTACCTCAGATTGCTCTGCTCAATGTTCAGATCCGTGACTATCTAGAGGGAAGGAAAGAAATGTTTACTGCGCACAAACTGAAGCCGAAGCATCATTACCTTACTCACTACCCTGCATTGATATTGAAACTTGGCCCACTTGTGCGGTTGTGGACAATGAGGTTCGAAAGCAAGCATTCATACTTCAAAAGATGTGTACGAAGAACACAGAATTTCAAAAATGTTTGTCAAACACTGTCCACGAACCACCAGCTACTACAAGCATACCTACATTCAGGTACCTTTTTTGCACCATTATTGGTGGTGAAGAACTCCACTCCTTTCCATGCTGAACTGTACAACAATGCAGTGCAGACTGCTGTAGGAGCAAGCTTTATCCAGGAACCCAATGTTGTAGCAAGTACAGAGGTACAGTGGAAAGGCACTCAATACAAAAAGGGGTTCTTTCTTTGTCTGAGCCAAGGCGAATTCGGACAAATTGAGCTCATACTTGTGAAGGAGGAGAAACATGTGTATTTTATTGTTACACCTCACAACGTCTCATATTTGACAGCGTATGGACTCTCTGAAATGAAGGAGGCAAGCCAGAACATGAAGTGTATGAAAGGAGAGCTAAAAGTGGATTATTATCCACTGCCCGAGTACAAGCTTTTTGGGACAAGAGTAATTTCCCTGAAACACAGCATTATTGATACTGATTGATCTGCCTGAATATGTGTACTTATTTAGTATATAACTACACTGTTAATACCCTGCTCAACTGAGATTCTACATATTATTGACATTTTACTCCACCACACAATCCCAATGTAATTTAGCTGGAGATAACTGTTTTTGCCCAGAGTTGTTCAAGCCCCTTTTACTGCTGGCAAAGTTTTACATAAAAAACAATGATCTGACAAATCAAACTATTAATCTGTCCATCTCTCCTGTATAGTCATGGATGGAGGGAGTGATCTTACTTCTTTCCTATCAAGAACTCTTCCAAAACTGAAGGAAACTGAGCCTTTGCTTGAGGCCCTTGAGGAATTGGGAGTCCAGGAACTTGACGACTTGAACTACATTCAAGAGAGTGACCTTCGTCATGTTCTAAAGCCAGTCGAAGCAAGGAAACTTATTTATCATTTCAAAAGTGCAAGTATGTGTTTTCATTTGTCCATAAAGTAACTTCTCATATTAAGAAAAGTAGATATACCAAATATATATATATATATATATATATATATATATTAGTGCTGTCAAACGATTAAAATATTTAATCGCGATTAATCGCATTAATGTCATAGTTAACTCGCGATTAATCGCATTTAATCGCACATTTTTATCTATTCTAATGCCGAGTTCAGACTGCACGATTTTCAAAGTAGTCGGGTCACTGTTCTTTTCACACTGCATGACTATCTTGGCCAGCATTCAGTCATTACTGTGTTCACACTGAACGATGGATCGGCGACAGGAGGTTTCACACTGCATGACTTTACAAGAGGAAGAATCGCCGACAACTGCTTGGCACGCAAACTACGTTTCACAACCAAACACACGCGAGAAGAGATAAGAAAATAACGCAAGATCACGCGTGCGTGAGACCCGAGACCGGAGTTCTTACGCGAAACTCAAATTGTTATTAAAAAATTATAGCCTGCAAGAAGCTTGCGATCCCAATCTGTGAGCTGATTTGCAGCGAAAAGGAGAGAAAAAAATAAGATTATGCAGGAGGAAATGGTTGGGGAGACGAGATCAACTTGCTGAGCTCTGAGCATGGATTGTGTGTTCTACAAAGAGAGTTGGGGGTAAAGAAATAATTTTGCAATGTGCTGCTGGTCAAGCAATATGTAGGCTACTTTGTTTCTGTTTGATATACTTGTAAATATATCTATTAAAATACTGATATTCTGGTCTATAACTCCTCCCCGAACTCCCCGCTGCTCTGTATCTTGCTCTCTCATTGGCTGTCGGTCATCGCCGATGTAGTTTTTAGTCAGAACACTTTCACACAGCAGGATTTTGAATCGCCGACAGGTCCAGATATTTAGCATGCCAAATATCTCACGGGCGTCGGCGACTCGTCGGTGATTCTCTCAGATCGCGTCTTTGCTCATTCACACTGCATGATTGTCACTCGCGTGAACGAGCACCGATTTGCCTGTGATTTCGGGCATTTGTCGGCGATTTCTCAAAACCTGTCGGCGAGCCAAAATCGGGGCTAAAATCGTGCAGTCTGAACTCGGCATAAATGTCTCTTGATTTCTTTTTGTCCCATTATTTTTTCTCATTTTAATGCTCTTATCAACATGGAAAAGTGGATCGGCTTGCTTTGTGCAAATGTTTTTTATTGAAAACAATATTGGCATATATACTGTTCAATTTCACACTAAAACATTCTCACTTGGAGCAAATAATCTCTCACACAATGTAACACTGTCCATCAATAAAA
Source organism: Semotilus atromaculatus (assembly GCA_031834385.1). Classification (NCBI taxonomy): domain Eukaryota; kingdom Metazoa; phylum Chordata; class Actinopteri; order Cypriniformes; family Leuciscidae; genus Semotilus; species Semotilus atromaculatus. Next base: position 5,246,082 of record JAULUF010000018.1, on the reverse strand, counting down.
GGGTGAAAGAAATACTGACGAGGTCCTGATATTGACGAGGGGGCGGAGAATTCGCATCAGCTGTGTGTGTGTGTGTGTGTGTGTGCTTGGCCATCATCAAGTGGTATTTCAGACTGGACGTGCTGTGATGATGATAGCTCAGTTCACAACGACAAAACACACAGATCACTTTAGTCTTGTCAATGGAACCATTTGGCAACTTTTTAAAAGTAAACTTTCAATTCAGAATCTTATTGGCATCCATTTCGGCGTCTCGCGCTCGTCATCCACTCAAAACTGGACGTTTTGAACGTTCCTATAACATTCAGAAATAACGTTTTTATAACTTAATGGGAACGTTATGAAAATGTTCTTATAACCTAAAATTGTTAGCTGGGGAAGAGGAGAGATTTTCGATTGCACTGACTGAACACGTTTTAAGTGCAGGCATATTCTCTGAGCGAGCCCAGAGAAAATTCTTACAAGACCAGCGTGTATCTGAGAGCGCGCGAGGCGCGACTCGAGCAGAGAGATTCGTGCTCGGCACATTATATTCCGCGCGCGAGCAGAGAGATTCGCGATTGCTAGGCCAAAAAGACCGTTAATCGCGCGATAAAAAAATTAACGCTGTTAAAATGGGTTTGCGTTAACGCCGTTAATAACGCGTTTAACTGACAGCCCTAATATATATATATATATATATATATATATATATGTTTGAATTATCACCAAATAAAACATTATGGTGCTACTGGGGCAAAAAAAAATTGATAAAAATTAAGTGAACTCTTTATAATTTAAAACTCCATAACTGTATGTTCATTAAGGCCAAAGAGATGCATTGGATAGTCCTCTCAGCAACCAAAGAGATGCGTTGGACAGTCCTCTCAGCAACCAAAGAGATGCGTTAGACAGTCTCAGCAACCAACAGTCATGTTACACATCCTGTGACCATCCTTGTACACAGCCTGACGAGTTGTTCCGTTCTGGTGAGTACATTCCTGTATTGAATAGAATGTGACTTCTCTACATATGGCCAATAAGTATTCTTCAAATAAAAACAAAAGGCACTATGTCAGTGTTGCTAAGCTACATCACTAAAGACAAGATAAATATTATTGGACCTGAAAATATGCTACTTAAGGCAAACATGGTGTGAATTTAATTGACTACCTTTCAGCTTTATTTGTAGTGTTTGATGAAAGTTTGAATGTTGTGATAATATGTTAACCCTGATATTTAACCTAAAATAATCGTGTGAAAATTTACATCACATCCCAATTAGCATGTTAGATGGGTTCATGATGTACCCGACCTTTGTTACATTACAAAAGTCAACACAGTTGTTTTATGAGCCACCAGTGTTCAGTGGATCCAGCTGAAATTTGCTGGGAGAAAATAATAATTTAAAACAGGATTAAAATTAAATGGGAGGCTCTTCCAGCTATGAATTCTCCTTAGTGTTTCATCTCCAAAATCTTTACAGACACTTTTGAATTTATTGTATGCACGTGCAAGTTTGACTGTAAATGACTGAGACCAATTGGGATTCATGTGACATACCAAACCAAAGCAACCTGTGCACCAGTGGAGGTCAAATATGTAGATACATAAAGATTAATTATGATGGTAAATCTAGATTTTGTGTCGTATCTGTGGTTGGTTTGAAAAATGAACTAAGCCACTACAGTGGAAGATTGTAGGATTTACATTGTATGTTGCTTCATCATTTCATCTGCAACATTTCAGGTGACTACAGCTCGGCAAGTTCAAGTTCATCAGGGTCAACATCTTGTTCAAGTATGGATGGCACACCTCGTCGACTGTATGACAACAGCTGGCATTTCAATTTTGAAATTCCTTGGAAGAAGATGACATCTGAGCTCATCAGAAACTTAGAAGCAGCAAAACGACCAACAAAGAGTGAGAGACTTGAAATGATACGGCTGATTGTCAGCGAAGTCTTGACAGTATGCCCAACACCGGGAAAGAAACACCTCAATGAGATCGCAAGAAAGATAGCAAAGGTGTATCCTGTTGCATTCACTGATATCATTGAAGGTGAAATTGTGGGCAGTGGATATGACTCACTCACAAAACAGATGATGGGCAGAGTGGATAATTTGAGGAGAGGAGGCACTCCACTTTTCTTAAAGAGACAAGTTATTAGCACCAGTGAAGGAGAGGATACCCCACCCAGGAAAAGGAGACTAGACACCTACTGTTATGAATCACGTGAGTCTGGGGGATCCAAATGCAGCGTGTTTATTAGGAAGCAGAGTCAAACAGGCAAGGATCAATATCACAGGCAAACGGCAGCATCAGAGGAAATCCAGGGATAGTCAGCAGGCGAAGGTCGAGGCAGGCGGCGAGCAGACGGGAGTCGGTATCCAGGCAGAGGTCAGTAACACAGGAAACAGGCAGACGAGAACAGAGATCAGGGTAACAGAAAGCCGGGGCAATGCAATACTTCGCAGAGAAGTGGTGTGTGGAAGTGGCTTTTATGTGTGTGAATGAAGTGCAGGTGTGTGTGCAATCAGTGCAGTGCAGGTGTATGGTGTTTGATGTAATCAGTCCAGGGAGATGTATGATGGGAAATGTAGTCCAAGTAAAACCAGGAAGTGCGTGGCTAATCGTGACACCTACGGATGTATAAATTGGCAACCAATGCGTCTTCCACCTAATGAAACCCTGGAATCCCAGAAACATGCACAGGAAGAGTTAAAGAAAATGTATAAAGAAAGATGCCATGACACTAAATGTATTGAGAGTATGATGAGGGCCACCTACTTCACTCAGAGAAAAGACATTATCAGTGGAACTGAGACCTCTGATTTGGCAAAAGAATGGCCATTTTTATTTGAGACAACTGGCATGAGGACTCATTTTAAAGAACTTACAGGCATGGACATTGATGATAAAGCCATAGCAAACAAATATGCCAGGGTTGTTTCATACTTCAAGTCTAGTGACAAAACAGGGAAGATGGAGACAATCTTCAGAGAAATGGAAACATCAAGCAAGAATGTTGCAAATGTCAACGCTGCTGCATGTCTTCAACTACTTTTAGATATTTCAGTGAGAAAGAGGACCAGATGTTCCATAGAATGGATCAAACAACCCTTCCCTCTGAAGTGAACTTTGCTGAACTTCCAAGTACAACATGCATTGTTGTGTGTGGTACGTTTGGATATTACTACTTACATACCTAGCTGCATGCACTCTGCCTGTGCACTCACAGCGCATGAACAAGGGGTTTGGGGATTTTTTAATTGGATACTGATACTTTGGCAGCAGAATATCTCATGTTATCAGTGGACCAGACCATTGTGAATGGCCACATCACTATCTTCAGTGATGCACTTGTGTTGATGTTTGCCTCGTACTACTGCCTGAATATCTCTTACCCAGCAACCCAAAGAGCAACATTGGAGTTCTTGCAGAGGTAAGAAAGCAGAAGTCAGTATTTTATCACTATACTCACTATACTAAGTTAGTAGCAGTTAAGAATTAATCTGTGATATTCTTCCCCCCTTATTTTAGTATAAGTTTGACAGGTAGAGAGAAGTCACACTTTGTAATTTTTTGTTTTTTAAAAGATGGACCAAAATGTTAAATTTGACACATGTTTTCTGATTTATGCCTGCTTCATCCTTATGTCAAGATGCAACAACAAGCTCCAATTGCAATGTCACACCTAACATCAACTTCAGTGCTTTTGTTAAGGTTTGTTGCTGTAATAATTATGACACTAAACTCAAATGACCCGTGAACCTTTTGAGTAGCCAATTGTGAAGTCACCTCATGTTCCCTAAAAGTATTATAAACAATTTAGAGTCAATGGTCAAACCTACAGGGTGCACTGGTAGAAGAACAAGCAAAATTTTGTCTCAGACATGTTCTGGCTAATCCCCACTGTTCTGCTACTTTTATGCTAATATATGAAATATTATACATGTTTTATTACTGAAATTGTTGTATGTTACGCAACAGATGCCTTTTTAGGATCAACCCAGACAAAGGATCAAAAGTGGAGAAGAATGCTTCCAGAAAGCAGCTGGCTGTCAGCCCGAAGGTTCTTTCCCTGATAACAAAAATTGCGGACTATGAATGGAGAGCGTAAAAGGAACACTTTCAAAAATAGAGTACATTGCATTTCAATGTGTTTATATTTCAAGTGCACAGTTTATGTCTATTTTGTTTTTTTACTTCTTTCCTGAGAGAGCGCAATGAGAAAAAGAGGGAAGGTGATATGAGTGCAGAGGGATGCAAATGAAAATCTGCTGTTAAGAGCAGGGACAGAAACGATAATGGGAAAGCATCTAGTGGTCATTCATCATTCACCACCTCCACTTGCCCCTTCTTTGGCTGCCCACTGATGCACATCAAACTCTCCAAACAATATAGTTTTCAATTTTAGAAACAAGAATATTGCCAGAGTGGTGACTGTTATTGTTTCTGTTTTCTGTTTTGATCTGTTATTTAACAGAATAAAATAAATGTTGAACAGGAAGTGAGTGTGTCCTGATTTAAATTTTTTGTGTAGGGTTTTTGTGAAGCTAAATCTCATTCTACAATTTGGTTATATAAAGGTAAATCCATTGTTTTTATGGATAAGCATACTTTTTTGACATGAAAAATCAACTAAAAATACAAGATCTTTAGGTAGAGTTGCATGTATAAACTCAAATTACACATAATATGAGCATGAATTAACAGTAGATAGTTGTATAAAGCTGGTTACCAGTTGTAGAACAGTATTTTGACATATTTTGAAAGGAAAATCTAGTATTTTGTAGTTGTATCATTTTTTTTAACATTAACTATTGATTAAATAAACATGGTTTTATGTGAAATATATCATAAAACTCGACAAATAGCAGTACTCTACTGAAATTTTAAGCCTGATTATTTGTATTATAAGCAGTGTTCTCCTGTATTTGTAGGTAATTAAGTAGGTTTTCTACCGTATTTTTACGAGTTGGTTGTTTACTGGTATTTCACGGTATATTTCTGGCGCCCCAGCTGCCAGAATATTTCAGTTTTTTCACTTTTTTTTTTCTAACAGTGTGGCCAAGAGTTGCGTCGCACAGTAAAGAACTTATCTGAAGCAGCAGAAAGGAGCAGCAACTGGCTGTGGTTGAGACGGAAAGATTCTAGCTGGCTGTGTACAGGCCGTCACGCTATGGTTTCGTAGAATTCTTGAAAAACTCGAAGAGTCTGTTGATTTGTATAGTTTGCATAGTTATTACAGTTATTACGTTCCTGTATATTTTGCGTGAATGAGGATTGGTGTTTGACAGATATTTTGCGGTAGGTAGTATGCCATACGGAACTGTTGCCACTGAACCTGCTTTAATGACCGCACTGTGGGTTGCAGCTGTTGTGTGTGCTGACGCGCCAAATACACGGCAGCCATTAACACCAGACAGAAGGAGATTCACATCACCATATGGAAAGAAGCGTGAATGGATGAAAGCACAGGTTACTGTAAAGCTACATCTTAGTTGGTGCTTATCTTGGCGAAAGCCGAGTACAAATCAGCATGAAGTTTTAACATCTACTCTCGTGTAATGGAAATCATATATATATATATATATATATATATATATATATATATATACTGTATACTAAAAAGTATTTGAAAAACATTTATTTCAAGCTAAGTATTCTACAGTTACATTTACATATTTAAAAATACCCTGTAATTGTACTTTATATACTATACTGGTATACTAAACTGGTATACTTATTATGACCTATTTTAACGATAGTGCATGATCTAAAGCTCACGGCGCAGGTGCACTAAGGGCGTGTCCAAATGCACTTTTGCTAGTTTAACGACGGGAAAATGGTCGGCACGCCTGGGTACATGGTCAAAACAGGTTGTCCCTATTCTCTTAATAAGTAAAGGGTGTTTTTGGGCGTAATGTGCAATAAACCAATCAGAGTCTCATCTACCATTCCCTTTAAGAGTGAGTTGTGCCCGCGCCATGGAGGATTCGCGTCTCCGGAGAGGAAACGGATCTGCTCATGCGCGAGCAAATAGGTAGCCTAATTCTAATACACACAATGACTATCCATCATTGCATTTTTATACTTATGTAGCCTACACAATAATATTATTTTATATCGTAATCCTTTAGTTTTTAATATTTGGCATGTTTGTGTCCTGCTGCGCATCCCTGTGTGCTGCTGCTGTGTGTCGCTGTGTGTAATAAGCAAAGTGAACACGTGTTGTGGACCCACCCAGAGGCGCATTTTCTACTAACATGCTCTTCTTTAAATAACAAAAAAATATTGCGCCATTGACTTTAGACCAGGTTTGAGTTGGTCTATGGCAGTCTATTTTCAGTTCTTCAAAATAGCAACGTGCCAACAAAGCGCCTGAACACACCACTTTTTCAGACCAGCATGTCCATGGGCGCACAAATGTGTGCAAATGCATTTGCTATTTAAACAACTTAGCAAAAACACTTTTTGTGCCGCATTGAACAGAGTGTATGATAGGGCCCAAAGTCTGCTAAATTGGAACAAATGTACTTAAAGTACTTGAAAGTTGTGTTGAGGACCAATTAAAGTTAAACTCAAGTATATTTGATTGTGCTAAAGTGGAACTATCGCAACTACTTCAGGTACACTTTAAATACATTGCATTTAAAGACTGATATTATTCAAAAATCACACAATTCTTATCAATAGTATATAACTGTTCATTAGTAGTTACTAATTAATTATTTTTCTTGAACCTTAACTAGTAGATCATTTATAGTAGTTCTTCAGCAGTTATGACAGAATTCATTAGTTATTGATTAGCTACCTGTTACTTACAAAGAATTACCTTTTAGTTATTTAATAATTCCTTATTAGTTATGCAGTAATTAAGAAACAGTATTCTAAAGTGTTACCTATAAAATGATGAACTAACAAGGAATGTTTGCTGGACGAACAGATTAGTTGATTGCAATTTAATTCTGCTACAGTTACTACTGGCAGCTGATATAAAATAAAATAAATTCACTTTGTTACAAAATCAAAAGATTCATAACTCATTTCATGTCATATTATTAGTAGTAGTACTGCACTTGCTATGGCTGGAAGGGAAAGACCCCGGCTGAGGCCCAAAGATTAAAAAGGCCCTGTTTCCACCTGGTATTGAGATACGTTTTGGTCGATCGGATCACAAGTGGAATAGGGCTGTGCAAATAATCGAATGATCATGCGCATCTAGTCAATAAAGCCAGTTCTGTGGTTAGAAGTTAATATCCTTCACGTGCTTTCTGTGGTCCCCAAAAAGGAAAAAAAATAAATCTATATACTATATGATGTTTATCTGAAAGTGTAACAATGCAAAGATGTTTTCTGGAAGGGGTAGGATTGGGTTAGGGGACAAAAAAAATGGTGTTTGGTCAGTATAAAATAGGGATGGGAAGATTCCCCGATTCGCTCGGTGCATCGGCAAAAAACGTTTGCGATGCATCGGTTTAAAAAGTGTGCATCGAATGCAAGTTGGCATTTGTATCGCGATGCATCGTTTCTACCATATTTGTATTGGTAAAACCAATTTATTTATATATAATTACTAGTGGATGCGCTACACTTTTATTGCTTAGAAAGTGACCAATAATCTGTATATGTAGATGGATTTCTCCTCTCGAAACTTTTTCTCAAGCGTGTTCTCTCATCACCGCTGCGCGTGAATATGACGAATCACAACACCACAGAGACCAAAGGAAAAATGGGGGTTAAAGTCCAAAACCTGACTTGAAGTAACCTAACAAATCAATCGGGGCTAAAGCGGTTATAAACTGTGTGCACGCTTATTCTTCAGCAGCCCTTAATGTCGATCATGGATCAAAATTATCCACCATGACAAACAGCGAATATATTTGTGCTGTTTAATGCATTTGAGACGTTTTTGTTTTCCTCATTGTATAACTGACGTCACAAATATATTTTTCATTTGTAAAAGTTAGAAAGTAATGCAAATACGCGAGTGGACGAGCGCTGCTGCAGGCATGCACTCTAAACAGACGGAGCGCAATAAATCAAGTCAAAAATGCATTTTATGATAGTAACTGTAAAGGGACTATTGTAATGGGTAAATAAAATGTAAGCTAATACAGTCCTAAATACTAAGCTCTGATGAGTTAATGTATGTTTCTTATAGCTGTTAAAATGTAGTTTTAATTTAGTGATTTTAACTTTTAGTTTAGTGACTAGCTATGTTTCCACCCACACGTGCTATGTTTCCACCCACCCCATTTGCATTAAGTGATATCGAATGAAAAATGCCTCATGGAAACAGTACAATTCGATTGAATTTCATGAATATCGACTCAAATGAAATACGATCGGTCTCATCGGATTTTATCTTGATCGATATACGGCTTATGCGATAAACGCGGATGGAAACGTTATTATGGCGCGATCCATTTTGCCTAGCAAAACTTTGTTCGCAAATGTTGGCTTGAATGTTGTGCAGTTCGGTGAGAAAATGAATGGAAACACCTTAACATGTCTCAAATCAATTCGATATACCAATTTGATCGCAAAACAGCATGTGACGTCATTACGCACAGGTTTTTATCAGCTTTAAAGCCGTTTGATGGAAACACACTTTCACCAGCTTTATTCGCATGAGATTTTTTACCGAACTTCAGATAATTCGATTGACAAGTGGATGGAAACATAATGCTTTAAAGAGCAATGTTAGATTGTAATGTTCTAATGCTATCTGTTCTAACTATAAACAGCTGTTATACAACCAGAGAGAAAGGATGCATGGCTATATTAGCATATTAGAGAGAGAGAGAGAGAGAGAGAGAGAGAGAGAGAGAGAGAGAGAGTGTGTGTGTGTGTGTGTATGTGAGTATCATAATTTACACTTACTTGTGTGGACATTGAAGTCCTTAAAGCCATGAAAGTGGGTGCTGGCTCATGTGCACCCAGACTTTTGTAAAAGCCTGGAGGAGGCCCTTGTACATCTCACCATTTTTATATAAAAAAAAATAGGCTGAATGGCTCCCCTCAAACTTATTGCGGATTTTTTGAAACTCACTCATCCACTTATATTCCTCTTTGGTCACTGGTACAATTGCATGACCAAATGTTTTGCATGTTTTGTGGTTTTTCACCTGTAAAGTAAAATAATTATGAATAAGTATATGACTATTTATTTAAACAAACAAATGTGAAAAAAAACAATGACTACTAAAACACTTACAAAAATGGCATAGCCATCCTGCCGCTCTTTACAGTTTTTAAATTCTTCTGTGGTGAGGTTAAGGATGACACCAGGCCTGTGACCAGAGGTGCCAACCAACAACCCCCCAAGAAGACCAAAGAAATGGTCCAGACCACTGCTGTCACTGCTTTCCTTGAGGTTTTCTAAAACACAATAAAAAGAAATCAGCCCACACAATGAAAAACATTAACTATGAAAGCAAACTCTTACTCCACTTATGCATTTTGTTGTCTGGAATCTTCAAAAAGCTTTGTAACTTACGCAGGGCTTTGGGCAGTTCATGGCTTGCACATGCAATAAATTGTGCATGCAAGCTGGGATCCAAAAGGTTCTCTGATAATAAAAAGAATAGCAGTTAGATTAAGCACACTAAATCACACATCAGGGCCTCAGTGTTAAACTAACACAAACACATCAAAAACAGCAGCAGTAAAAGTGTGCATATGTTCATACTACTTCTTTATACTTATTTGTCTATTATCCCTAAAGTTCTCAATAAAGGTAATAAATTCTTAAACAAGTTATCTTTAAGAATCCCAACTAACTTCTGACCCCGTTTACAGTGCAGTACAAAAAGTGTTACATTTAGTAATTTTGCAAATGCTTTTATCCAAAGCAACTCACAATTGGGGAATACATAAAGCGATTCTTCTTAAAGAGGCAGACACATGAAGTGCACATATCATGCCACCCCTATAAATTTCACTTTCTGTTTTGATTGTACAGATAAGAGCAATACATCAATCAAATCTGTAAAGGGTCTACTTTTATTTGTATACACACATAATAAAAACAAAACTTTGTGCATTTATAAAAAAATAAAAAAAATAAAAACAGGGTGCGCTGTCTGCCGCCTTGGTCAGCGTGATCTTCATTTTAAAACGCGTCATTAAAATGAACTGAAACTCAGCAAATACTCCACAAAGAGACATGAGAGATATATCTATAGAAAGCTTGACATGTCTAATTTTAAACTCAGCAAGTCTTTTCGAAAACAAATATTCTGTGATAAAGTAATCCATATGAAACCAACACGATTTCCAGTCTTTCATGTCTCTCTTCATTATATCTAATGCGACCACGCCCACGCGCTGAGCATGCTATAGACTTCGTCGCTTCAGTCAAAATAACCTGAGGAGCCGTGGCGAATGCCTGCATTATATCGCCAGATGCCCCGCCCCTTTTGGTGGGTTTCTAGTAGGGGTGTAACGGTACATGTATTCGCATTGAACCGTTTCGGTTCGAGGCTTCCGGTTCGGTACGCATACAAACCGAACGATTCCTTGGACCATTTTTCCTGCCGACAAAATCCGCGCTGGCGCGACCACCACAGCGTTGCGCAACATCAAATGGCAAACGTAATGAAAGCGGACCGAAACTGCGCTACTCATTATATTGTGCTTCACGGACCGTATGTCAGTTCGGAACTTTGGACCATCAATATCTGTGCAGCGCGAGCTCTATGAGCGCGAGCCGATCTCGATTAAGCGACACTGTTACTACACAGCGCTAAGAGATCCAGTAAAGAAAGCATTTGAATTCGCCACTGAAGTAATAACATCGCTGCGAGATCTAGTGAGAAGCGTTCACATGTCTCCGTTATTAACCGTAGATCTCTATTAGATCAAACAGCGCTGACGTGGAAACCAGGAAAAACATTGTGCTGTGAATGAACTAGTAATAATAGGCTTTAAGTCCAAAGATCAGCAACATTCACCATGGATTTAATATAGTAACACTAACTGTAACCAGTTTGGCTGGAATAGTGAAATGCTTTCAAGTACTTCACACATTTTTTTCCAGCACTTCAAAACTCAAATATTATATAAATAAATATATTTTTAAATGTTATTTTTAATGTGATGACCAAAATATTTATTCATCCTTCAAAAATTACCCCCATTTATAAACCTGAAAGTTTCAAGATGTAGGAAAACTAAAAAGGCATTTCTTCCTTTTTGCTGTACCGAAAACGTACCGAACCGTGACTTTAAAACCGAGGTACGTACCGAACCGTGATTTTTGTGTACCGTTACACCCCTAGTTTCTAGCCATAGGCTGTGCAAAATATCTGCGAAAAAGACGCGATATGTGAACGGCCTGTTAGCGAGCGACCTCTTATCAGGCCACGAGCTACTGGAGCTCGTGAGCGATGTGTTGGAGACCCCTGCTCTAGAGCCCCGCTTTGTAGGCTACGACTCGATACTTTTTTGCTACTTTGTAATAACTTTCTGCGGCCAGCGTTTCTGGAAATGAACGAGGTGAGGGTAAAAACTTTTTAAGACCTGACTAAATTAAATTTAAGACCGCGGATGAAAAATCGGGCCGTTTTTAAGACGTTTTAAGGCCTTAAATTTAAAGTTCAGAATTTGAGACTTTTTAAGACCCACGGGAACCCTGCAAATGTGAGGTGTGTTGAATTGCTCGGACAGCTGCTTGATGACTATGGTCTAAATCGTGCTGTGGCAGCACTTTTTTCTTGCTAGTTCCATATAATATTTTCCTTGCACACAAAGTGCAGAAACATGCTCCTGGTTGCTGGAGTTTTTGACATCAGGGCTTTTCGTCTCTAACAACCTCCTCTATCCAATACCAGTGCCATTAATTCTTTATGCCTTTAGCGACAAGTTTGGCGAAGCTGATTTTTTTTCCCCCCAGACACGTCTGTACGCCGGAAATCCAGGGCGCTTTCAGGCCTGTATTGCTCTCGCTGCTCGTGTGATATTGCTTATAGTATAAATATTAGACAAAAAGATATGAGAGATATAAGACATACAGGGGCATTATATATATATAGCAATCCTAAATTGGACATTCACGCTGTTTTTGTTGATTTTACCCGAGCTTTTGACACAGTTGATCATTGTCAACTGCTTTATGCATTAGCTGACATGAATGTCAGACGTCCACTTTGGCTCAGCGTAAGGAGCTACCTGAGTAACAGAGAGCAAAAGGTGAAGTGGGGCTCCTGTGTGTCTAACTCCTTCCCAATTTCAGCCGGTGTTCCCCAAGGGGGACTTCTATCCCCTCTGCTTTTTGTCATCTCCATAAACAGCTTGGATTCCCGCCTGCCTCCTTCAGTAATTCCGGTGAAATATGCCGATGATTTAACAATCACTGAATTTTTAATGGGATCCTTACCAGGGTTAACACAGAAGGCCTTGGACTCAGTGGCGGAATGGGGACAGGAATTTTCATTGGCAATGAATGGAGGTAAGACAGTGGACATGGTCATTAGCGCCAAGAAAGACAAAAACATTCCCTGCCCTTCCTCTCCTGTAATATCAGGACATCTAATTAGCAGAGTTTCCACCTTTAAACTACTTGGAGTTAAAATTTCTTCTGATCTGTCGTGGGGCGCACACATTAAGTACATGATTTTGAAAGTGCGTCCTAGAATCCACTATCTCTGTGCTGCTAAAAACGCGGGCCTCCCATGTGATGTTTTAATGAAAATATATTTGACATTTATACGGCCAGTTCTTGAGTACGCTAGTCCAGTATGGGGTGGACTACCAAAAGGTCTCTCTGATGAGTTAGAAAGGGTCCAAAAACGTTGCTGCCGGATAATAAGTGTTCCAACTTCTTCTCTCCCATCACTGAGTAAGAGGCGTGACGAGGCCACTATACGTACTTTTACAAAACTACTCAAGGACAGTTCATCGCCACTGCATTGTTTCCTGTCTGTGGCTCCAACACCTACTTACCTACTACGGCAGCGTAGGGATATTATTGTGCCCAGGAGTAAATCAAAAAGACATGAACTTTCTTTTATTCCACGTGCTCTTAAATTGTTTTATAAATAACTTGCAGGTTCTGCTTGTATGAAGCCTGATGTATTTCAGGTTCTTGTATATATCTGTTTTACTCCTCCTGTTCGTTTTCTTCTATTTTTCTTCCTATTTTTAATTTAATTAGGTATATACGGTTGTCTGAGCATGTGTTCTGTTTGATACATTTCAGGGTTTTGTTCTTCAATATCCTGCCTTGTCAAACTCTTAAATAAACTAAACTAAACTAAACTAAATATATATATATATATATATATATATATATATATATGTATGAGTTTGTGTATATTACAAAAACTCACCAGATTTTAACATTTGAATCTCCTGCTGCCAAGACAGCCTGTGTTTGGATTCTTCTTTAATGCACTTTCGTATTATTAAAAGTGCTCGCTTAAGGGCTTTTTTTGAAACCCTCACCCACTCTGGTTGGGATTCTTTGACCCACTTGAAGAAGTGGGAGAGGTCAGTCAGTTTGTGGAGAATAGTAGTAGCACGATATTTTTGAAATTCTTTAAGCTGCTTGACGTATCTGAAAACATAAGACAGACAAAATGGATCACCATCTTCACTGTGAGGTGGATGGGCTGTAAACATATTTGTGATGAAACACCAGTTAGTTAAAATGAGATATTTTACTGTGAGCTGGATAATTAAAGTGGTCATATGATGCTGTTTTTATTTTATTTTATTTTGTTTATTGAGTGTACTAGAATAGGTTACCATACAGAACCACTCCTTCTGAAAAGCCCAGATTGCTCTGATTGGCCAGCTGTTCCATTATGTTGTGATTGGATAAACATCTCAAACGTATGTCTGAAATGCCCATGCCCGTCACCATAATTGCAAGCTTCAGCTTCCAAGCCTTCTAAAGTAATTATATAGTACAGTTAAAGATGTCATTAGATATAATTTGCTAAATAATGTATATATAATGTATATAGCAATAATAAATATATGGGTGTTTTCTTAATTTCTCCAGTATCGATAGTATAACTTGCTTATCGATACTTACCGCTTATCGATACTCCGGTCTTTCATAATTTAGCCCCGGGACTGATTAAAATACCGGGTTTCGGTACCCACCCCTATGTGGATTTCAATCTTTGCATGCATACTCTACTACATTTGCTTCAGGTAATGACAGTGACTACAAGAAGGCCAGATATGGCCTTTGAAGAGCCATTAGGAATGCCAAGAGATGGCAGGCACATGATCAGCTAGAGACAAAGAAGAAGGAAAACCTGACAATGTCCCTGCGATTATTATTTAAAAATACATTGGTAACATTGTGAACTATGCATTACTTCATGCATTAATATCTCATGAATTACACCTTAATTAAGACATTAAGTAAGGTGAGTACATCATCATGATTTATTACGCTTAATCATGATATTGTCTTTGTTCCCAAAAAAAACAAGGTTTTTACTATCCATAAGCTATGTTTATGGTACATGATTCAAAAAAGCATTATTCCGTGCATGTAATGTTGCATTCACACCAGACGCGACTTAAGCGAATCGCGCTATTCGCGCATAGATGGATGCTTGAACATTTTGAGTTTACTCGCTTCATTCACGAGTGAAATTCACTTCACAACAGACGCAAATTCACGTCATGGGAGGGGCTTCTGCCAGGCGGCTCCAGTCTCGTTGCGAAATGGCTGACATGGATTTTGTTGAGAGGGTAGCTGCGCTTTATTTGCTATGGAAGGCTGATAAACGGTGTAGACGCGTTCCAGAAGCTGCGCCTAGATGACGGCCGCTTTCAGAGGTACTTCCGACTGTGCCGGTCCCAGTTTGATGACCTGTTGTCACATGTCGGTGGGAGGATTTCACTCCAGGACACCAAATACAGGCGCTTTATTCCACCTGCAGAGCGCCTGTCCATCTGTCTCCGGTCAGTAAATCATTTCATATTCTGTGTGATTATAATTAATGACCGAGAACCTCCACAGACATATAGTCTTCTCACTCATCTGTACACGGTTATCAATACAGCACTTTAAAGAAATGGCAATTAACTTTTGTCTACAACAGTCAAAGTGGGTTTTGAAATGTGCAGGTAACTGCTATATATAATATTGAATAATAGTCTGTTTTTGCAATGAAGCAAGCAAATCAGAGCAAATGCTAAAAAAAGGTAAAGTATTAACATTTTATCAAGCTTGTTGTTGTTTAACTGTAAAAAAAAAAAAAGAGAAATTAAGATATCACAAACACCAGTATTATACATTTTTATTTGCTAATATGAAATTGCAATCTGCATTTACAACCATGTTTATTTTATTTTTTATTTTCTCTCTCTCTCTTTCAGATATCTTGCCACTTGAGACTTCTTCCGGACCATCGCCAGCAGCTTCGGTGTTGGTGTCTCCACAGTCTGCAAGGTTGTCCCAGAAGCGGTGACTGCAATCTGGGACTGCTTAATGGAGGAGTTCATGGCTGTGCCCTCCACAGATGAAGGGATGAATGCAATTAACCCTCCATTGCAGAGGGTTTCGATTAGAGGTTTTTCCTAAGTTCTCCTTGCTGTTGTGGATGCAAGGTATTGCTTTCAGGTGATTGATGTTGGGGGATACAGGCGGACAAGTGATGGTGGGACTCATGCCAACTCAGCCTTTGGCCAGGCACTCCATGGTGGCACGCTCCATCTGCCACCTGTCCGTCCTCTCCCAGGAGCTGACCACAGATGTCTTTGTGGCAGATGAGGCCTTCCCCCCAGGAAAAACCTCAGGAGGCCATTCACTGGGCACACCCTTCCCCGAGAGAGACGGGCCTTTAATACCCATCTCTCCAGAGCCCGGCTAGGGGTGGAGAACACCTTCGGGATCCTGTCCTCACAGTGGAAGATATATCGCCGCCTCATAGAGATTTAGCCTGATGTTGTGGAGAGGTGTGTGAAGGCGACGTGTGTCCTCCACAACTTTGTGAGGAGATCTGCAGAGGCACCTGCTGTGAGGGGTGCAGTGCAATGTGCAGAGGACTCGCTGCAGAGTCTCGGTCGGGTTGCAGACAATAATTCTGCCAGAGAGACCATCCGGGTCAGGGAGCAGTCCCATGGCAACCGACTGAATAGTTTTTGTTTATTATATCCTGTGCTGTTTATGTCCTTCATGTTTAGCTCTTGTAAATATTCCCATCCCTTTGTATTTCTTTTGATTTACGCCCCATATATATTGTAAATAATCACATCTTCTCAACCTCTCTTGTAAATATTGCTATTTTTTCATCCTTAACTCTTGTAAATCTTTCATCATTTTTCAATCTTTTTTGTTAAAGTTTAGATTGTTAGAGTTTTCTTGTTTTCAAATGATAAATGGAGCCAGCCTCGAAAAGGAATCCCTGTCTCGTGGCTGCATTCTCATTGTACTATACCACAACACTGGTCCAATCACAAATAACTATTTTTTACTACACTATTGCGAATGTATTTGCAATAGGATATAATTATAAATATAGCTGCGAGCAGCGATTGCGGGCCCAAGCCGGTGGCACCGCAACCCCGGTTCCTTTAGTTACCTAAAGGCACCGGGGTGGCGGTGCCACCGGCTTTTGCCCTTCATCGCTGCTCGCAGCTATATTTATATATATATATATATATATATATATATAAAGACGGTGGCACTGCCACCCCGGTGCCTTTAGGGTTATTGTGCACAATGGGCAATAACGTAACCCCGCTTTGACTGTCGAGAAGATGTGTGCTGTAGAGCTTGCATCAGTGAGAGAGGAAAGACGAATGAAAGGGTGTCATATTTCACAAGGGTGTAAATTATTGTCCATGCCCCTTTTAGCAAGAAAAAAGAACATTTTACTTGCCCGACCAAACAAGTAGCCTAATTAGAATGTCAATGACAAAAAAATAACTTTGAAAACACTAAAACGAGAGATTATTCAGATTTTATTAAATTTATTGTAAGTTGCGATGGATAGTGGATAATAAATGTATTACTGATGGTAACAAATTTGTGCTGCTGAGGCTCGTGCAGCCTCTCGAGGAGAAATGTAAACAAATGAGCGCAGCACACAAAAAAGAAACCCAGTTAACAATATACTGCCTATAAAAATATGGAGTTTTTATATTTTTAACATATGATACAGTTAAGCAACCTCACATGACAAGTGCTCTTTCCTGAATACCATCACGATTGAAATGTGACATTGATTTGATACAACAGTTCAATAAACAGTTACAATTAAGTCACTTACATTTTAGACGCAATATTGTTCTGTTTCAGCAGCAAAAATAGTAAAACAAAGATCACAGCAGAACCATCATGCATCTCACAGAAATGTGTTTTCTCATTACGGAATGATTAAGCATTTTGAACGAATCAGTTCACTCAAAGATTCAATGATCAATCCATAAACATCTGTCTCATTGATGAATGACTCATTCGTTTGAACGAATTGTTTGAACGAATCATTTGAACGAATGAATCAGTGACTCACTCATTAAGACGGTCACCTGGCGACACCTAATGGTGGTTTAGTGTTATGTTTAAAAGTATAATTATTTCCAACGATTGTTAATTAACTTATGTTTAAAAACAATGTCAGAACATTATTTAATACATTGTTATTTTTCGGTGTAAAATATTTAATTTTATCAGCCCTACCTAGGATAACAGCCCTGATAGTGTCTTATTATTCTAAATAATTGAATATATTGATCAGATTTAGAAATGAAAGATGAAGCATACATTTAATAAGACTAGACTAGAGGGTGCCCTGCAGATATTACAATATGCAGATTTAAATATATAATTTAGTGTGGTGTGTGTGTGTCCCAGCAACGATCAGCAGCAGTAGTCAAATAAATTTCATTAATCACGAGAGTGAAGAGCTGACTGAATAGATGAAGGAATATTTTGTGTAAAAGCGCTTAAGCGAATCTGTCATTATTCTTTTTTGTTGTTGTGTTTTCCATGAAGAATAATAGGCTATTGAACTCACAATTCAAGCATTCAGCCTCAGAAAAGGCGCTAATTTGAAAATGAAACTAACGGCTGCACGGGCATTCATAACGATTCATAACGTACACGTCGAGGAGCGAGCAGAACAGAGTGAAGAACGTTTTTTTAGTTCATTCCTACTTCCATGGGAACTCCCTCGAGCGCCACTATTATCAATGTCCGTGCGGCCGTCTGTATTTAAAAGCTCTCGCTGGTGTCACACGTCGATTAACCGGTGGGGACAATCTCCTCAGTAACATACCTAATGTATTTATTTATAAATATAATTTTGGACACAAGAGGGCAGTATAGCCCTATGTATGATTTTAGACTAAACTATCACCCGAAGAGCCCCTCCCCCCTCACACATACACAGACACACACACACAGACAGACACAGAGAGAGAAGGAGAGAAAATTCCACATATCCACATTAAAACCACAATATCTGACTTTCTGTTGGTTGAAGCTAATGATTGTAAATTAGAAAGTTGTTCGGCTTATTGAGAACAATATCTACGGCGAGTTTTGTAACTGTAGGTAAAACGAACTATGTTATAACACACTTTATGTGTCCTTTTTTAGACATAAATTTGTTTCATCGCCACGACCAAACCGTTCGAGATATCAAAAATCCGTTCGCAATTTAGCATCCTCAATGTCTTGACTTCACGCACAACGAGTTTGATAGCTATCGAATGAATTACCTAGGAGGAGTACTTCGTTTTCCAGAGGATGAGTTTCCAAACAACCCATAATAACTGACTCCCTGTTGGGCTGACATAAAACTTAGAGCACGAAAGTTGTTCGGCCCGATGAGATCTATAAGTGTACCGAGTTTCATATTATTACATGCAAGCGTGTTTGATATATGGACAAGTGTTGGAATCCCATTCCAGGGGGCGCTGTCGAGCCCCCCTGCCACGCCCGGGTACCAGCTTCGGCCCGGCCCTGATGGCCGCGGGTTCTGACCCGTGTGCAAAGTTTCGAGAGTTTTCGAGCATGTTAAGGCCCCCAAAAGCCCCTGAAACCTTGAAAAACAATAATTATAAGCATTCTCACTCAACAGAGAAATCCCCCTGCCCTCACAGACACAGAGGTATGCAGAGAGAGGGAGAGAGGGACAGAAAATTTTCCAAAACATCCACATTCAAACCAAAATATCTGACTTCCTGTTGTCCGGGGCTAATAACTGTAAATTAGAAAGTTGTCCGGCTTGATCCGGACAATATACGTACCGAGTTTTATGATTGTAGGTAAAACTATAAAACTAACCCTCCCACTTTTGTCAAAAGGTGGCGCTACTGAGCCCCTGCACCACGCACGTTTCTGAAACTTTGCACATGTCTACTAGGTAATAAATGTGACGTGTCTGTCGAGTTTCATGCAATTACAAGCATGCTAAGAGTCTCAAATTCAGCAAAAAAGAATATTAAAGTTCGATGCGTTCCCATGGCAACATTATCTTAGATATTAAATAATCCTTTCACAGGTCTTCATCTGGCGTGTGTTTACATTATACACATAAAGTTTGAAGCAAATCGGGTAAAAATAAGAGGGTGATTTCAAAGCATTTTGAAAGTGACACACTTCCTGCTGCCAGTTGGTGGCGCTATAACTTTGACTCACAATAGTCACATCCATGTGATCGGCCTCTTACAACGAACACACTGCTGAAGTTTCATCAAGATCAGTTAATGTATGCAGAAGTTATAACACACTTCCTGTTTTACGTTTCTCGCCATAATTTCGTTTCCTCGCCATGGCAGAACCGTTCGAGATATCAAAAATCCGTTCGCAATTTAGCATCCTCAATGTCTTGAGTTCATGCACACCGAGTTTGGTGGCGAATAATTGAATTCCCTAGGAGAAGTGTTTCAAATTCCTTAGCATAGGTTTTTCAAACAACCCTAAATAGCTGACTTCCTGTTGGGCTGGCGTAAAATGTTAGAGCATGAAGGATATATGAACCGATGAGATCTATATGTGTACCGAGTTTCATATTATTACATGCAAGCGTGTTTGATTTATGGACAAAGTGTTCGGACCCCGTTCCAGGTGGCGCTGTCGAGCCCCCCTGCCACGCCCGGGTACCAGCTTCAGCCCGGCCCTGATGGCCGCGGGTTCTGACCCGTGTGCAAAGTTTCAAGAGTTTTTGAGCACGTTAAGGGCCCCAAAAGTGCCCAAAAGGTAGTAAAATAATAATAAAAAGAATAATAAATATAGCTGCGAGCAGCGATTACGGGCCCAAGCCGGTGGCACCGCAACCCCGGAGCCTTTAGTTACCTAAAGGCACCAGGGTGGCGGTACCGCCGGCTTTGGCCCTTCATCGCTGCTCGCAGCTATATTTATATATATATACACTCACCGGCCACTTTATTAGGTACACCTGTCCAACTGCTCGTTAACACTTAATTTCTAAGCAGCCAATCACATGGCGGCAACTCAGTGCATTTAGGCATGTAGACATGGTCAAGACAATCTCCTGCAGTTCAAACCGAGCATCAGTATGGGGAAGAAAGGTGATTTGAGTGACTTTGAACGTGGCATGATTGTTGGTGCCAGAAGGGCTGGTCTGAGTATTTCAGAAACTGCTAATCTACTGGGATTTTCACACACAACCATCTCTAGGGTTTACAGAGAATGGTCCGAAAAAGAAAAAACATCCAGTGAGCGGCAGTTCTGTGGGCGGAAATACCTTGTTGATGCCAGAGGTCAGAGGAGAACGGCCAGACTGGTTCGAGCTGATAGAAGGGCAACAGTGACTCAAATAACCACCCGTTACAACCAAGGTGAGCAGAAGAGCATCTCTGAACGCACAGTACGTCGAACTTTGAGGCAGATGGGCTACAGCAGCAGAAGACCACACCGGGTGCCACTCCTTTCAGCTAAGAACAGGAAACTGAGGCTACAAATTGCACAAGCTCATCGAAATTGGACAATAGAAGATTGGAAAAACGTTGCCTGGTCTGATGAGTCTCGATTTCTGCTGCGACATTCGGATGGTAGGGTCAGAATTTGGCGTCTACAACATGAAAGCATGGATCCATCCTGCCTTGTATCAACGGTTCAGGCTGGTGGTGGTGGTGTCATGGTGTGGGGAATATTTTCTTGGCACTCTTTGGGCCCCTTGGTACCAATTGAGCATCGTTGCAACGCCACAGCCTACCTGAGTATTGTTGCTGACCATGTCCATCCCTTTATGACCACAATGTACCCAACTTCTGATGGCTACTTTCAGCAGGATAATGCGCCATGTCATAAAGCTGGAATCATCTCAGACTGGTTTCTTGAACATGACAATGAGTTCCCTGTACTCAAATGGCCTCCACAGTCACCAGATCTCAATCCAATAGAGCATCTTTGGGATGTGGTGGAACGGGAGATTCGCATCATGGATGTGCAGCCGACAAATCTGCGGCAACTGTGTGATGCCATCATGTCAATATGGACCAAACTCCCTGAGGAATGCTTCCAGCACCTTGTTGAATCTATGCCACGAAGAATTGAGGCAGTTCTGAAGGCAAAAGGGGGTCCAACCCGTTACTAGCATGGGGTACCTAATAAAGTGGCCGGTGAGTGTATACTTCATATATGCCGTCAGATTAGCATTTGTTACTAATTGCTGTTTTCATTTTTATTCAGAGCCAGAAATGTCAACATCAGACCCATCACCATCAACATCAACACCAGTAGAAACACAGGACAGTTTATGGGAACTTTTTGATACTCGTATCCATCAAACCCAGATGATACACAATGCTACAGCTGATGCCACAGTGGAAGTGAAAAAATACATCAACGATGCGTATTTGCCCAGAACTCATGATCCACTAACTTACTGGAAAGAGAGAGCAGTAATCTTTCCTCATTTGTATGTCCTAGCTAAAAAATATCTTTGCATGCCAGCAACAAGTGTCCCTTGTGAGAGGATTTTTTCAAAGGCTGGAGAAATTATCTGTAAAAAAAAGAAGTAGGCGAAGTCCTTCCACAGCAGAGAAATTAATATTTTTGAATAAAAATATGTAAAAAAGAGAGACATTGTGGCTTGATTTATTTTTATTAATATTCATTTTGCAGGACCAAAATAACATTATGCACAGTGAGGAGCCTATAGGTTACAAGATTCACATATTAGAAAAGTACAATAATAAAAAAAATTTGCATGGCTCGTCAAGGTTGTTTCAGATCAACACCTGCAAGTGACCACTAGGTGTCACCGTGTAGACGGGTGTCGGATTGATTTGAAGCCTCGAAACAATATGGACCATTTGGTTCAACTGTTTCATTGCTTCACGAAGCCTCGATCTGTCCACCACTAGCAGGATGAGGAAGGAGGCTGAGTCAAAAAGCTCCAATGCAAAACCATTTACTATATATAAATTCAAAAACAGGAACAGACAGGCAAAATGGCAAACAAAACACACAACACTCTAAATAAGACTAACTACCGACAAAGGACAGACTGAACTGAAGGAACTAAATACAAGTACAAATCAAACATAACAAGGTGAAGACAGGTGCCACAGATGATGATAACGATGAACAGGCTGGTAAGTGAGGGAGTGAGTTCAGGTGTGGAGACAAGGAGGATTCTGGGTAGTGTAGTGCAGACAAAGACAGACAGGTGCAGACGAGGACTGTGACAGGCGCGTACTTGTTTCAGCAACTGCTGCTGCTGTCTGATGAATGATGTGTTTTGAATGATGTATAACACTTAAATGTAAGATCAAAATCAACAGAGTATTTTGAGTCTCTTTTGCACTGATAAGAAAAAAAAGTGAGCTGGTATCGCCGGCATGACCGCGGACCCCAGGGGGTTAATCGGCTGTCTGTGAACATGTCAAACTAACGATCAAAGACTTCAGATTTTATCCTAGGATAAGAGGATTCTTTTAGGATTTGCTAAATTCAGACGGCCAGGGGTGCATTTCCCAAAAGCATAGTTGCTAACCTGTTATCAACTTAGTTGGTTGGCAATGGGAAATTGCATTGCAACTAACAAAGTTGCTAACTTAGTTAGCAACTATCGTTTTGGGAAACGCTCCCCAGTGTGCGCCGGCTTTAATTGACTACATTTGTGCTGCAGCTTCACTGAACATTACCAAAGATATAAAACAGTATTCTTAGATAATTAAAAGGTTTCTGACTTCCTGATTTTTTTTTTCAATTACGTTTCATCAAATACAGAACAATGCTCTAATAACCAAGCATGTTTAACATGAACATTTATATGTGCATCCATATACAGTTCAAGTTAACTTTAACCAATAAATCTTTTTTTCTTTCCACTTTTAGTTGACCTTTACTTTCTTCTTGCTTACTGTGAGACTCATAGAGAGTTACATAGTCTTTGAACAACATTGGCTTCCTTCTACAACGGTGTCTCTCGGCTCGGGTGTTGACACTTTCCAGTGGTGGAGCAGAAGCTGATTGTTCAGGAAATGTTTGAACTGATGACAGGAACTGAGGTCCATCGTCACTGACAATCTCCAGTGGATTCCCCTTTCGGCTGAAGACTGATCTCCGAAAACTGGTAACAGTGGACGCAGTCACGTGAGGTGCAAATGCAATTTGACCATTTTGAGTGGTAGTCAATTAATGTAATGGCATATCTGCAGCGAACAGGACCTCTCAACATCTCAAAAGGACCGACCACATCAATGCCCAATTTCTGCCACGGGCCAGCTGGATACTGAACTGGGGTCAGTGGTGCATGTGTGCTTCTGCTGTCTTATCGTTAAGATGGACGGTGACAGGTTGCAGTTGTGAACTGTACATGCAAATCCATCTTAGGCCACCAATATAAGTCTCTAAGTCATGTTTGGACGTCACAGTTCCTTGATGGCCTTCGTGTGCTAGAGTGACCAAATGTGAACATATGCTCAGTGGCACAATACACGTCTGTGGGTTCCTCTTAGCACATAAGAGTCATGGATAGATAGTTCACGTGTTCCCTGCCACAGACATCAAGCCTGAGCCTAAGCCCACTACAGAACCAGAGCCAGCAGCCTCGTCTGGCATGAAGAATCATGAAGTAAGCTTAATAATCATGACCTTTATCTTTTCAATAGTTTAACCACACTTTGAATACCAGTGTAGCATCTGGACCAATCAGACACAAACTAACTATTCATTATATTTAATGAACAATTCGAAACTAACATCCCAAATGAAATGAACACACTGGCAGAGCCTGGTGTCCTGTTACAGGACTGATAAGGAGACTTTTATGACCTCCAAAGGAATGTTCAGAGAGTGCCGTGTCTCTCTGAATTCTAACTGAGGAGAAATGAACCCTTTTATCCTACATATATATTCACGTGAGAATTGTATAAACATGTATCCAAATTCCCTTATCTCATGATTTTCCTTTAAGTGGTCTGGTCTATGTTTTCTTGAAAACTCTAATGGGTTAATGTTTCAAACTTTGCAAACTATGGTTAACCAAACTCACCTATACCATGGTCTTTATGAACTGGTTCTTTGAAGATTGAAATGATTGTGTATATGATATGTTTCTAGCTGCGCAACATTATGGCATTACAAGAAATCTTTCATAGTTTCTTCATCAGCAAGTCAACCAGCTGCACATGCAAGTGAAACAAAGATCTATAAATCAAATTCTCCCCCTTGGAAATGGCACCTCCTTATTGGTCAAGCCAACCCTGAGAGGTGGACCTTCCTCAGACTTAAAAGGTATTCACACAAGTCCTGCCTTCTCTTAGTTTTTTCTCATCCGGTCACAACACTGCTTCTGCTGATACTGGGGGGAACCCCTCCCGCTTCACTGGGGCCCAGCAAGCAGTGAGCACCATCGGCCATGCTTTCATGCTTCCAAAAGGGAGTCAGACTGCCTTTTCTTCAATCCAGAAAACTGCTAGCCTCACAGGACAGAGAGAGAAGACTCTCTCTCAACCAACAACGACTCCAACCATCAATGACTTCAATTTTCAACAACTTCAAGAATTGTTCCCACTACAGAAATGCAAGGTATCAATTTAAATGAGGTGATATGAAAATAGACAACCTGATGGTTCTTTCCATAGTTACATGGATCTTCCCCATAGTTTCCATTTACCTGCTTCCAATTTCCTTCCATCACTCACCCCCTTTCACTATTTATGTATGTATGTTTGTTTAGTTTATTTATGTTTATGATTTAGTTAATAAAACTTGTACATAATATGTATTTGGTTGTGATTAGCTTGCAACACAATTGTCCCTTTACGATTTTGATCTGGTTACATGCTCAAAGCGCTGTACAAGCTAAGAAATAATTATTCTTCTGTGGCCATGGAAGGTACCTTTTTCTTAGAATAAATGAATAATCAAAGAGTTCATTGGACGAACTGATTAATTGATTGTAATATTAATTCAGCCACATCAAGTTAATCCCAGTAACTGACCCAAATATTCATAATTAATCATAACAAGTTATTATTGATTATTAATATTCCCTAGAGCTGATTCGTTACAGGAGCTACATAGGTACACACACACCAAGGTTAACAAACGATCTGTACTGTAAATCCGAATAAGTTGGCAAAACTCAAAACATTTAAAGGGGTGGTTGAATATGATTTCACTTTTCTAACTTAAGTTAGTGTGTAATGTTGGTGTTTGAGCATAAACAACATCTGTAAAGTTACAAATGAAGCATGAACACGTTACAGTGCACCCCACAAACACAGTCATGCCTTCAAAAAAAGGTGTTTTACCACCCCTTTAGGGCAATCGATTGCCTCAAGTTATGAAATTCAAAGTTTGAGTAAAAACAAAACTGGCAAATTTTATTTTGTACTTAAACATTTCAGGGTAAGAACAAGAGTACACTAATTCATACATTTACTTAAAACTTTCATGTAATCTCAATTAGAACAAATCTCCCAGTTAACATTAATCTTGCACAAAAAACAACAACATTATATTACACTTCATTTAAGCATTTACTCTCCCTTTCGAGTGCCATCAGCAAAGCATGCTGGGAAATAGACATACCAGCCGTTTCATATGAAATGAAATCGATTGTATCGTCCTGTGGAATCATTTATTCACAGACAGCATAAGAAGATGTTCAACTAATAAAGATCTTCATCAAGATCTGGCAAACAATATGATGCATTTGAAGATTTGCTCTCACTTGACTGTACTGTAGGTCCACGGCCACTTCATCCAACGCTTGTGATGTTCCTAAATCTTCCTGTTAGACGACTTCGAGTCGAGTGTGAATTGAAAGCGCTTCAGACGATTCAGTGCATGCAGGGACTGAACAGATCATTCACACTGATTCGCGAACCGATTTAGACAGATCTGCCAACTTGTGTGATGAAGTCTTTGACCAGAATCGAGTCAAAAGAGTGATTAATTTGTGAATTGAGCATCGCTCATTCCCAGAAAAACAGATACAGCGCGCTTGGAATAAACTACGCATTTAACAACACGTAGGCCTATTGCATTAAAATAAAGTAACGAGAGGAACGTCACCCAACGTAATGAAGTAAACGTTTTTTTTATTAGAAATGAAGGCTTCTCGAGTTAAAGTAAAAGTACCCACATTAAAATGTACTCGTTAAAGTAAAAATTTCCCCCCAAAAAAATACTCAAGAAAATGTAACAAAGTAACGTTAAATGTACTTTGTTACTACCCACCTCTGGTTAAATGCAGAACATCTTCGCAATTGGTGGTGGTGGCTCTGTCGCTAATAGCCTCCTGGCTATCGCTAGCCTGACTGGGAGCACGGACAGCTTTCTCAGCTGACTGAAAAAAGTTAGTCAGTCGAATTTTGTTTGGGTCTAAAGCCCTTGCCAGCTCCTTCTTCTTATTTTAATTTCGTCTGTACTTTATTCTATTTTTTATTAAACTGTTTTATATAGTATTTCTTTTGCTTATTTTAATCTATTCTATGTAAAGCACTTTGAATTACCATTGTGTATGAAATGTGCTATTGTGCTTTTTTAAATACAGATTGTTTCAAAATGGCATTTGTTTCAAATAAATTTCACACAACTTTAATGGATAAATAAAGGGTATAAAATAAATACACATTTACAAAAACATTGCATTTTTAATGACCTGTTTCCTGTTGTTGCCTAGTTTTATTTTATTTTATTTAGTTTTTATTTTAATTTGTTGCCTAGTATAAATAAATGGTATAAAGTAAATAAATTATCAAAAAGGATAAAAGAAAGAATGAAATGAATCGATGGATTAAGGGAATTTTTATTTTTAAAACAGTAAAGAAATATCAGATGTCCAGCCACTCCAGCGCCACTTCACTTCTCCATGTCTGATGTGCTTCTATGTTGGATGGATGGCCTGATGTGTTCAGTCATAAAATAGCCTAACCATCTAGCCAGTCGAGGGCCATTGCTTCTCCCCAGAAAGACTTTCGCTTGACGCCGTAGTCGAATAGCAGCTCCTCGCACAAACAAATGTCTCTCGTTGCCTGGAACAGGATGACATCCCTCTGTCCGTCAGGGAAGTTCACCATGCAGTGGACCGGCCTCAGGTTAGCTCTCTTTGAGGAATGGTTTATCTTCCGGCCCATGGTGTTTTCCGTTGGGTGACATTTGCATGGGAAAGTCTCAGCGTCCACGCAGAGGTCCCGACCAGCAGCGTGGAAAAAGAAGAGGTACCCCATGTCACCCTTGATGGACTCTACCAACTTCTGGCCCTCGGCTCCTGTGATTACCTTTCCATGGTAATCACAGATGATGGAGCACTTAGCAAAGGCTTTGGTGGCTACAACTCCTGTGGTCAAAAGAAGGTGCAATTAGTATTAACTCCAGGAGTACAAATATCTGCTTACAAGACAAAAATTGTATGATTTTTTATGTATTATGTTTGCATACCTTGTCCTTTTGTGCCAAAGTCCTTGAGGGCCAGGGCAGGCCACTTTTGGTTCTGGATCGTACTTATGATCCATGCATCCGACTCCACCTGCACCCTAGTGACGGGCCTCCATTTTGCCACAATGTCCTCGGAGCGAGGACAGTTGCCAGTCCAACCCTCTTTTTGCATCAGCAGTGAGACCTTGCTGACAGTCGGGGGTCGTCTTGAACACTGGGCTGTCAAAGACAAATGTTAAATTAATATTCTTGTCCAAAATGTGAATTATAGTTGAGTGTTGATTATAGAAATATGTATTAATTTTTTTTTATTATAATAAAGCACATCAACTTACACAAGAGGTGCTCCTCCCGCTTGGCAAACTGCATAGCCCTCCACCTGTCATAAAACACTCTGTCAGGTGGAAAGCCTGCAGCGGTCCGCTTCTTCTTCGTGGGCGGGCTGCTACTCGCCGACACTGGAAACTGCAGGAGAAACGCTCCAAAGTCCCTGTCCTCCTGGTCAGCTGCACCTCTGCCTCTCTTCCGTTTCCGTCCTCTCCTCTCCTCTCATCGACTGGCTCATCAGAAGAAGAGCTGAAAATTTGAGAAGATTTTGTTCAAACTCTATATCTTTAGATATTTCTGTTAGATAAGTATCAAGTTTTGCATTGTGATTACAATCAACCATAACATTTGGTTAGAAAGGGAACACAACAATGCAAGCATTTTTGTTAGTTAGTATTTGATAATTAAAATATCTAACAAAATAAGGGATGGATGGTGATAATTCAAAACACTTTATACAGACATTTTGCAATTAATTGGCATTTTGTTCAGTTTAATTTTATAAATGGTAATAAAACTTCAGAAGGGAACAGCAATTATGATCTAACAGTAAAAACATAATAAAATAGCATAACAGTAAACAATCATTATCAAACTGTAGGTTAAAAAAGAGGAATAAAAATGTAATATTAATAATAAATATTATTTTAACTATATACATACAAACTGGAATTATTTTATGTATTCTTGCATACGCAACATATATCAGGAACACCTATTTGGCTAAAATAATAGCAAACACAATCATTATTTGTGTGTGTGTGTGTGTGTGTGTGTGTGTGTGTGTGATCTTTCAATCTGCTGTGTTTGCTGCAACATTCAATAAAGCTTCTCAACAAGTTCCCTTTGTGTCTGACAACATCCTTCAACTAACAGATGAAGATGCAGGATCTTTTCAGAAGGTTGATGTAGCAGTAAATGTCCAATAAAGCTCTTGGGGTTTGAACATGGTCTCTGGAGACAGAGCTGCTCTATTCTGAGAGGATCACAATCACTCCACCATGACAATGCAAATGAGCTTTTCAGTCTCACTCTCTGATTGGTCACATGTTCTGAACTGGAACAGTTTCACTTCTGCTGCACATTTACATTTAAAGAAGGTGGTTTTTAGAGTTTTTATAAAACTTTTAAAGTAGTATAAAAATCTAAAAAGTATCAAATATAAAATAAAATGATCACAAATCAAGAATAGCCGTTGTGACAGTAATATAAAAGTTTCTGTGTCTCAAATGTAAAGCATCTCATCCAGACAGCAGAAGTGACTGAATGCATGTTCAGTTTGATTGACAGGATCATATATTACACCTAAAACATGATGATCATATTTGAAACACTGACTCATTCTCTTCATAAACACAAGATTGATGTTGATTGTAATGATATAGTGTTATTAGTGTTTGGATCAGTTGCAGAGGTTTGACAGTGATGCTGGAAGAGCCAAGAGAGCATTACAATAGTCCAGTCTGGAGAGAACAAGAGTTGTGTAGCTCTGATAGGAAGGGCCAGATCCTCCTGATGTTGTATAAGGCAGATCTGCAGGACCGGGCACTTCTAGAAATGTGCTATGTGAAGTTTAACTGATCCTCAATCACAACTAGTACTTAGTATACTAATACTATAATGAGAGTTAGTGGACATTGTTGTATAGTCCTGAAATCAAGAGATCACATTCAGGTAACTCACATGTCTCTTTGCTAGCATTTTATGTACTAAAACAACTTTCTCTTCCTCTT
This sequence comes from Semotilus atromaculatus, assembly GCA_031834385.1. NCBI lineage: Eukaryota > Metazoa > Chordata > Actinopteri > Cypriniformes > Leuciscidae > Semotilus > Semotilus atromaculatus. Next base: position 5,216,196 of record JAULUF010000018.1, on the reverse strand, counting down.
ATTTCCCGCGATTTATAATAGTCAGGTGGGTCGTTGTCAGGTGGGTCACACAGTAGGCCTATGTGACAGATTATTTTAGCATCATGTTTTTCCCATTGATAAATACAGTACAAATAGTTCTGTCTATTTGGATAAAGGGGAAGTGGAAATAAAAATCAATAATAGGCTGATAATATGATAAATATATCCTTAACATTTATCACTCTCGTCTTTTATTTGCATCAAAAGGCAGGTCGGCGTCTGTAACACATGTATAAATAATGTAGAAAATTGAATAGAAATAAAGTTTATATTTATGAATGTAAGCATGTGTTGCCTACTCAGTTCACATGAAAAGAAAGACACAGAAAAGAGCTAGAATCAGTGAACGTACATTAATACTGACAAAATTAGCAGGGTTTGGGATGAATTAAAATCATGTCAGTTGTCGCTTGTCAGAGCATGGCATACCTTTAAAATGTTATTAGTTTTATTATAAAACTAATAAAATTTTATTACATACTGAAGTGATTGATGTTTCTCTGAGTTTTCTTTATGTTGGCTTGAGAAAGCCAGTGTATATTTAAGGGGAGACACCCCAGGTGAATAGGGAAAAAACCTAATAAATATTAGCATGAAACGTCCCCAGGTGATTACTGACATTAAGACAAATATCTTTTGAATTACAATTCTTTTGAATATATATGTTTAAATATGCGCTAATTTGCATATATTATAAGAGAAATCTGAACATTGGATAAAGCCAGATTCAAAATTCTTGTTGACATATTTTGTTGACATATTAGAGTCAAAGGTTTTTACAGAGGAGATTTTGGATATCTATTTTTATCACTCAATTAATCAGAAAAGAAAACGTCAACTGCCATAAAAAATTATATTTTTGCCCACGTTTTTAGGTATAAAATGTTGTATAAATCAGAATCTGAATGATATATGAACAAACCCCTCTGGAAAACCTTAAGAATATAGGTAGGAATACAACTGGACAGTTTGGTGTATGTAAGAGCTGCTGAAGTGGAGATTTATGGCTCAGAGTATGAGAAAAAAACCATTTTGAGAAAACAGCCAAAAATTCATACTTTGTTAGTGGAAAGAACTTTTTACAGACTCAATATCTTATCAAATCATTAGCAACAACAATACAAACCACCTAAAACACATCAAAACTTATAATACAACATTTATGGCCTTCAACTGAACAGAACCCCAGTCAAACACACACACAAACGGTCCCATGTAGAACTGCCACCCAGGCCTAGATACCGTCTACAGATTAATTTTTCACGCCTGCTTGATATATAGGCCCCTCATCCAGTTCCTGATGATGCCTTTTCACTTCCTTATCTGTGCTCAGACTCTTGCGCCTATGTTTTGCACTGGCAGTTGTAACAGCCTCAGCTTTCGAGATCCTGAGCATATCAGTTTCTTTCCTTGAATTGACCGTCACAACTGTGGTCTCTAGCCACAACTTCTCCATAACAGAAGCATGGCAGAGGCACCTTGAAGGTGGAGATGGCCATATTGCTGCTGCCTCAAGCTTACTTTTCCCCACTAAGACCGTTTTTGGACACCGCGCCCATATAACAGTATTGAGGCACTCGTTTGCTCCTCTGCTTTCCTATACCAACACCAGGAGGGATTGCATCTGGTGTGCAAGGGGCTGTCATCAGTGGACATAGAGAGGAGGAGACCTGCCCAGATTTCTGCCTTCATCTGATCTAGTGAATCCTGGTTATTAAGAATTGCCCCCCTGTAATAATTTTCAAAGTTTTGCATTTATTGGCAGTCAGTTTCCCCACACCCTTCCCTCCTAACTTACCCTGTGCACTCAACTTTCTTAGTGCCGTACCCATTCGCTTGTGGGCATGATTGACACACTCCAATTTCACAATGTCAAGCCCAGGGTATGGGTTCAGTGCAACCACCTCCTAAATGCTGCACTATCCCCATCTGAGAGCATCTCAGTGTACCGCACCTGGTGGCGATTCACAGTCCCTGCCCACATCCTCTTCACTGACTCCTGCTCCATTGCTTTACTTGGTTTTTTGCACAGTCTCTGGGCCCTATTTTAACGATCTGAAACGCAAGTGTCAAAGCACAAAGCGCAAGTAACTTTGTGGGCGGATCCCGGCGCTGTTGCTATTTTCCCGGCGGGAAAGAAAATGCATCTGTGTAGATTAGAGAATCATCTACAGTGTATGCGCGTTGTTCACACTCTGTATTATGACCAAGCATGCGCGCTTAAAATAGCATCTGAATGTACGCTCAACGCGCCACTGACTTTAGACTAGGTTTTTCTGGTCAGTGGCGCAATTGTTTTCTGGAACTGCAAAATAGCACCAGGGATTGTTTGCGCCGGAACACGCCTCCTTTTTTGCGCCGACCCGCCCAGGGAGCACAAGTTCATTCTCTAGTTTACCGGCGTGCGTCTGTGGAGGGAAAAGTCCGCTTTGCGCGGGTGCAAAATAGGAATGATACATGCGTCAGTGTACAAAGTCATTTGCGCCGGGTGCAAGATAGGGCCCACTGTGTGTCTCTTTCCAGCTGTCAAACTCCTGCTCTGTTATCTTGTTCTGTTGCTTAGTTTTTTCCTTCAGAGCACAATCATGACAATATGAGGATAGGACCTCATAGTCTGTCACCAGTCCCGTAAGGATTTCAATGCACACATCAATGCCATAATGAGAGGTAAAGCCTCTCTTTTGTCATGTGCAGTCAAAAGACACACTTATATTAATGACAGCATCTGCATCCTCCCTCAACAACTCTGCCACATCTGGGTCAACATCTGCATAACCCTGCCTGATCTTCTCCCTGGTCTTGTGCAGTGACTCCAAGCCTCTCTTAATTTCGGCGACTGAAATTCAATTTACAGTGTATTACTAACTGTTTATAACCATATTATAAAACACAAATAGATGGAGGCCATAATCTATAATGCCACAAATGTTGATGAAGCTAACTAACCAGGCTCCCATCAGCACTGGTTCAAAACAACACAACATAACAAAACAAATTATGAATCATTCACAAGATCAATATTTAGAACATTGGAAAAAGCAAAAACTAAATTGTTATTTGACAGAGTATCTGCACACTGTCAGAGATACGAAGAAGAGATGGATCCGGACTAAATACAGGCTCAGTGACCAACTGGGTAAAACAGAGATGCAGTTCCTCCTCAATTGGGAAACATTATCTTCACTAAGAGATTAACACCTTGGAAAAAGGGTAAAAAAATTTAAACCCCCCAAAGTTAACATCAGAAAAGAAGCTGTAAGTTCTCCTAGGAGAGCGGACAGCAGATCCACTGCAGCTCAATATGTGTCTGAGGGACTCACAACAACCACTTTAGGATCCCAAACATGACAGATTTATTTAGTATTGTATAGTAATTATATTATACAAAAACTGTAACATGTTGTGTAATGTAATCGTTTTGTAATATAGTGTGTTGTATCGTGATCAGCAAAGTATAATATATGTATGTGACACTTGTGTATTTAATATATGATATGTAGGCTATACATTTCTTTAAACCGCTTTTTATGAGAGAGAGAGAGAGAGAGAGAGGAGGATTAACACACTTTTATTTTAACAACAATTATAAACAAACATATTTGTTCACCACAATATGATGATGATGATAATCATTCATCACAAAAAATAAATAAATAATTAAAACACTAAAATGTCAACACCAATTCATCTTCATATACCTATTACTCTCCTTTGGTGTCTCTGATACGTTTTAACATGAAGGCCAGGAATCCTCAACACTTTGCTGATTTTTTGAGAGCTGCATATCCCAAGCCTAACTCGTGCGCTAACAGCAACATTCGCACATTCACATCAAACGCTACATCTTTCCTGGAGACGTCTTGAAGACGCGTAGATGTGTAGACACTTTGTCTGTACTTATCTTCTTTGCAGAGACTGCACTCTAGTAGTAAACTGCTACAGAACCCATGATTTTTTAAATCCGTGTTAACTTTAAACCCTGTCTCTGCACAGTTAGGGCATTAAACCAACGATCAGTTCATTCAAATGCGCTACATGAATTACTCGTGTTTTCCCAACATCAGTTTACACATCGACGCACTTTACACGGGTTAATGGGGTTTTTTTTGCATTAAGAAAATCTTATATTATATTTATCTTTAAGGTCTGTGGAAACTTTGAACTAAACATTGATATAGTGTAGTTTGTGCTCCTCCATCAGCAGCTGCAGTTTCTCTCAGCTGTATCAGTGCAGTCACTGTGACGTCTGACTGACAGAGCTTTTTGGACGACTCTTTATCACTGTGTGAACACACAGCTACTAGGGCAGTGTGCACTCTGACAGTAATAATCTCCTGTATCTTCAGTCTGGACTCCACTGATGGTCAGAGTAAAATCACTGCCAGATCCACTGCCACTGAATCTAGATGGAGTTCCAGTATTACGGGTTGATGTCAGATATATGAGGAGTTTAGGAGCTTCTCCAGGTTTCTGTGAGTACCAGTGTAAGAAATGACCATAAGAACTATGATAATACACATCACTGCTGGTTTTACAGTTTATTCTGACTTCTTCTCCTGGTTGAACTGCTGGTATTGATGGACTCTGAGTTACAGTGATCTGTCCTCTACACTCTGGAAGGAAACACAAACAACATTAAAATTATATATGATGATATACAGTATATGATACAAATATACATTTCACATTTTAAGAGAACTAATAATTGTGGTAAAAGCTGTATTACACAAACCTTGAATAAACAGTGCAATGGTCCAGATGAAGATGCTGATGTTGTTCATAGTTGTAGTTTAGTCTTGTGTGATGATGAAGAGTGTGTGTGTTCTGCTCTCAGTCATGAAGTGTTAAACTCACAGCACTATAAACACTCTCAGAGCACTGAAGCATGTGCTGACAATGCAAAGAAGTGGGCAGGATTTACAACAGCTTGTGCTGAGAACAAACTCATATACACTAGAGTTACACAATCATGACTTTATTTAGTGTGTTTATTGTGACTCCTGAGACACTGAGGATGTGCAGATGAACGTCCATCTCTGTGTCCATATTCAGTCATGTGACCATCATCACTGCTACACTTCCACTAGATGAAGCGCCATCACTAAAGTAAGATCATGAATCATGAGTCTGTTCAGAAAGTATCAGGACTGATTGTGAATCTCTAATCAGAGTTCATGGTGTCACTCCATCTATCATGAAGCCTCATGTGTGTCTGAAATCATCAGATGGAGAAGAAACAGCTGTTAAAGATGGAGACATATTAGAGCTTGTTCACGTTTATGATCTTGTGTGGAGATTCATAACCAGTCCAGATACTTTTATAACACACCTTGAATATGAAAACATGCTTGACTGTGTAGAACATGCAAAATACCTTTTATATCTTCATTGTCACACTTTCTATTGACTTTGGCTCTAATATTCAATAAAGTCATTATTTGAACAGATTTCCACTGAAGATTGAAGTGTGAAGCTGCAGGTTTTTCTGTGGATCATGATGATTGATCTGCATATGAAGAACAGAAGCATCATTATGAGAAACTCCACAACATCATCCATGATCAAAGAGGTCAAAGGTCACCTCAGAGGTCACAGCTCATCACATATATTTCTTTAAACAGTGTTATATCAGAAAGCATTTAGTCGAATCTGAATGAGTGAGTGTTGAGAAGAGCTGAGGATCTTCTAATATCAGTGTGTTGAAGTGTTGTTTCTCTCTCTCTGCTGGAGTGTGTGTTCACTCGAGTGGAATAGAGGTTTTTGTACGAGCGTTTCATTAGATTGTATCACTGTGGTGGACATTCGGTGGAGGAACTAAACTGGTGATCGGTAAGTCTGTCGATTTAATCACCTAATGAAAAATACAATTTAGATTTCAGAAAGTGTTTTACAGTTGAAACAAGAACAACATTTATTAATAAAAATTAATATTAGATATTGTGGTAAAACTTTACTTGAATTTACTTTAACCTTTATCTATAATGAATTATAAAGTTATATATAATGCAGATTATGTCATATATTTTCATAAATAATTGTAAGCAAAGTTAAAATGTATTATATTTGCAAATTCCTTGTTACACCTGAAATTGGTTTGTCATGAGTTTTAAAGTATTATCATTTCTCAAGGTGTAACAATGAATAGATAATATTATAATGTGTTATAACTGTGGTTACAATTATTGATGAGATCATACATGCAGTTTAATGTGTATAACAATGCATAATGAATTAAAATACTTTTATAATGCAATATATATGAAGGCTAGTGTTACTGATATTGTTGTATAATTATTTAATCTAGACAACTATATTGTTATAAGAATGGCGTTATTTCTTTTTACAAAAAAGTTTTAATTCAGTGTTTTAATTCTGTTTAAAATTTAGTTTTTTTCTGTATATCCAAGTAAAAATTAACTTTATTTTGGGATATAAAATCTGTTAGTATTAAAACATGGTAATCGATTAAATACGCTAGATTTGTAATTAGTAATGGGCTTTAGTCTTTAAGTCCTACTCAAAACTAATGTGAGGTGGAGGCTGTAGTATAGTCTAATCTGAGAAGAAGAAGAAGAAGAAGAAGAAGAATACTTACCCTCACTGGCAGCTATTTCGGAATGATTTTCATTTTTCACTTTCCAGAGAATCTAACAACCATAAAGAAAAGTAACAATACTAGTTAATACAAACAGTAACTATACATTTAGAATTTTCTATGATTAAAATGTTTTAATTCAGCCACATACAATTTGATGGGTTAGTACTTGGAAATGCAACAGCAGTTTCCTTGATCAAGGGAACCAGTTAACATTTGAGTAATGAATACAATGTAGACTTAACTGTTTGGCTGACTCAATTCTATTTTCCTACAAACCTTCCTCCTCATTGCTGACCCTCACAATCGCCTCAACAACAGCCCTATCATAGCTAACATTCATCAATTCACACAGCTCCTTTACAGAGACAGACATCCTGAAGGAAGGGAGAAAAACAGATCAGAAAAATATAGCGCTATGCCCAGTCAACATTGCTTCACTTCGGAAATCCGTGCGTTAACATCTCCACAATAAAAACGTAGCAAGATAACTCTAGTGCTGGAACTTCTCAGCCTCTGGCAAGCTGTGATAGTACAGTATGAGTGAGGCATGTTCTAGTGACAGTCATGACAGTAGCATTACAGGCTATAATTTGATCAGTTTGACTCAAGAAAAAAAAAAATTATAACAGGGTTAGGGGGGGGGGGGGGGGGGGGGGGTGAACAAGGCCTCACCAAGACACCTCTCCTGTTCTCCACTGGTTCTCCTCACACCACAACTCAATTTGTCTCTGACCGTTCTGTCTAACATTAATCCTGGCCTGTCCCTGCTCTCTTGGCAGTATAGCAGGCTCATAATTGTACGGCTGTGGTCCGTCATACGAGTAAGTATTTCCTCAGCGTCCGAAATATCATTGCGATCCATTGTTTTCCTGTTGTCTGAATCCACCGCTCTCCCGCCCGTTACGTCACGCCTGCCTGTAGGCTGCCACGCCCATTTTCAGACGCGGAATTAAACTTTTCTCACAAAAACGTCTCCTGAAGCTTCTGTAGTGTATTTATAAGTATATTTTAAAGAAAATATAGTTCCTACATTATTTTTCTATACATTGACTCGTGGGGTCCTCTATGCCCTGCAATATGCCCTTTAACAAACAATTTAAAAAAACCTTGTAATACATTTTTTGTTTTTCTTGATGCAAGTAATCAACTCAGTAATTTTCATGGTGATATCTAAAGGTTAAAAATTTTACCCTATTCACGTGAGAAAAAGAATGAATAGGCGTATGAATGGGATATATTTGGGTCTTTTTCGAAACGTTCCCCTAATGGGATTCTTCTGGGCTTTTTTTTTCCTTACTCAGGACATATTGAGGATACAAAATCAGTTGAGTTTGCTTCTGTTGCAATTTGTTCAACCCTTTTTCATAAAATCACTGGACTATTATAGTACTTAAACTCCACAACAATTCTTGATTTGATAAAAGCTTTAAATAAGGCTGACCATCCATATTTTCTATTCTGTTCTTCCTTGCTTTATAAATTGTGAGCTTTGCCTATCCAAACAGAAAATTAAGCAGCTGCCATTTAATCTTTTGCTTTTGATTGTATCCTGCCCCTAAAATAAAAACATCTGGTGTAAACCTTAACCCCAAATTTACCACATAACAAATCTAACAAATTAAAAAGCATTTGAAGTCTTTCACACTCCAAATAACAATGAAAAATAGTTTCTCTAGATCCACAAAACACACATTCATCATCAGTATTTGGATTAATGACTGAAACAAACGCGTTAACAGCCACAGTCCCATGTAATATTCGCCATTGTAAGTCACCAGATCGTTTGGTCAATGGTGGTTTGTACAGCACTCTCCTTTCTTGTCCTCTTTCAACCCAAGTTTATCCCTCCACACCATATCAACCCTCCCATTTAGTGTTCCTTTATTAAATGTTTTTACAAAGCATTTATACCATTTGAACATTTATAGCATTTGAACCCTTCGACTTCATTAAGATCTAAATTTTGCAGTCCGTTGAGGTCCAACAAAGGTCCTGACATTTCTTTTAAGTGGTGTAATCCCATGTTTTGGAAATTTTGGAAACTTATATCCAGAGTCACTTTTCCATTCTTGAATTCTTTTATTAAATTCAATTCTTCATTGGTTAGTCTTGTTTTCCACATAACCACTATAGTTAGTGTGTGGCGTGTTGACCTCTGACCTAACAAAGTAGCTACTGCATTTATATCACTCATCTCAGGTCCAGCCACATTAACAATGTGCCTCAATGCCACAGTTTTAGAAGCACACAGTATCTGCGTAAGTCCCAGAACATTCTCACTTGCAATATCCATGCGAGCTCCTTTGATTAGATGTTCTTCAAGTAACCAGTACAAAGAATTGGTTTCCTCCAGTCTGCAAACATTTAAAAGTCCCCACACTTTGAAAAGTTCACAATAAAATCGAGGCACTCCAGCCAATCGTAATTGTTTAGCATCCATTAGAAACAGCGCAGCATCCAGTCCAAGCGCATCTACTGTGTTTAAAATCGTTTTTGCCATCTTCCTCCACACCAGATCAACAGGACCAGTCAGAAATTTCTGAATAAACGGCAGACAAAAGGTAGCATGTCTGCTTGGTTCGTGCACCAAGCCTTGTCCTCCCTCTTCTTTCGGAAGAAAGAGCACACTTTGAGGAACCCAGTGTAAACAGTCCCAAAAAAAAAATCACTAGAATTAACTGGGGGCAGCAATCGGGACAGCAGTCCAGCAGGTGGATCTACACAAGATAATCTATGCCACAATGTAGAGGTAACCAAGTTGTTGATTATTAAAACTCTTCCTCTAAATGACAATTGTGAGTGAATCCATTTCCATTTTGTTCTATTTTTTTAATCACCCCTTCCCATTTCTTTTGTTGGGTATTTAAATCCCCAAGATGTACTCCTAGATAATTTAAACCTTCTTTCCTCCAACTCATCCCACCAGGTAGTTTTGGTCCACCAGGTAGCCCTTCCTCCCATTTCCCAACAGCCAGTGCTTCACTCTTCTCCCAATTAACTTTTGCAGCAGAAATTATTCCAAAATCATTAACAACAGAAACCAGCTGATTAATGTCTCATTGCCCATTTACCAACACAATTACATCATCGGCTTAAGCTGAAATTTTATGTCGTATATCATGATACAATGTTCATGATGTATGAATGTATATCATGATACAATGATACAAGGTTAGCGGTCAGTCTATGGATACGACAAGAGCGTGCAAATTTTTATTTTTTTTCTTAATATCCAGTTGTTCAGTTTACTATTTGCCACAACTTAAGGCTATTTTCGTTTCTCTGGTTGTTTCAAATTTTTACCTTCAAACAAATCTGTATTTTAAAGGGGCTCTATGGAACTTTTAGCGGCCTCTAGCGGTTAAGTTTCAGATTGCAGTCAATTTTTACAAGAGCGCTTGTGCTCTAACTCATAAACAATACCTCCTATTACACAAATATCTCGGCGAATACTCGACGGATTCGGCGAGCACTGAGCTCACTGGAACCATCTAGCCGAGCTGAAAAGAACCATATAAGTTTCATAATTTTTGGTGGTGTTTTCGCGGAGATATTAGCTGAAAATCATCGGGCGCGCTGCAAAATTGCGGACGCCGGTGACGTCACGATCTCAGAAGAGAACCGCTCGTATCTCTGGAACGCGAAGACCCAGAGAGCTCAAATTCGGGGGAGGAGGTCCCAGGGGGACCCTTGCCCGAACGCTAGAGTGGCTGGCCTCGGGGACGCCCCCTACCTGATCGCCGTTCGCTGGGACCTCCGGTTTCGAATGGCTATAACTCGGGGACCCGGGCGAGTTGGACCTCAGGGGTGGGCTCGTTCGAAAGGCCCCGTCCAGCACCACGAACGATTTGAGTCTTGGGAATATTGATCAAAGATTGACCGAGATATAAGCCGAAACACGTGCGCCTTTGACCGGACGTAACTCCCTGACCGTCTACAATAGACTGTATATAAAGGAGAGATGCTCGGGAGCGCGCATGCACGTCACATCCGATGGATTTCGCGGGAAATCCGACCCGGAGCCATCACATAAAAATAGGAATACTGGCCTTCAGAGGTAATAGTAAAACCTGACAAGTGGATCATTGTAATGTGTGATTACAACCCCTTCACACACAGGCAATAAAAAAGGATTCATTTTAGTAGAAAAGTTACATAGAGCACCTTTAATTAGACACGTTCCTACTTCATCCTACTAAAAGTATTGCAGTTTAAATTTTAAAGCACTTAAGTGTAGCACTCTCCAAACAGCTAGTTTCGACTTGTACCATTTTCTGATTATTTGCTTTTGCTGTGCTAATTGCTGGGCCGGGACAGCAACTGTAAAACAGATATAAACTAGAGGAGACTTAGGACAAGGCCAGGACACCCTGTCTCTGCCCAACCAGCTGGATGTAAACCAATCTGGCTTCAAGAAAGGACATTCAACCGAGTCTGCATTACTGTCGTTCACAGAAGCCCTGCGGATCGCAAAAGCTGCTTCCAAATCATCAGTTCTCATTCTCCTGGATCTGTCTGCTGCCTTCGACACTGTGAACCATCAGATCCTTCTGTCCACCCTCTCATCACTGGGCATCACAGGTACTCCTCTCCACTGGTTTGAGTCCTATCTCACAGGTAGGTCCTTCAGGGTCACATGGAGAGGCGAGGTATTCAAAGCACATCAACTGACCACAGGGGTTCCCCAGGGTTCTGTTCTTGGACCGCTCCTCTTCTCCATTTACACCACATCACTGGGACCCATCATAGAGGCACATGGTTTCTCTTACCATTGCTATGCTGATGACACCCATCTCTACCTTTCATTTCAACCAGATGATCCCATAGTAGCTGCACGGATCTCAAGCTGTCTGGCGGACATCTCGGCATGGATGAACGAACATCACCTGCAGCTCAACCTGGCAAAGACAGAGCTTCTCGTCCTCCCTGCCAATCCGTCTCTACAGCACGACTTCACTATCCAGCTAGATTCAACCTCAATGACCCCATCAAGGTCGGTCAGAAATCTTGGAGTAATCTTTGATGACCAGCTGACCTTCACAGACCACATTACAAAGACAGCTCAATTATGCAGGTTTGTAATGCACAACATCAGGAAGATCAGGCCTTTCCTAACTGAGCATGCAACACAACTTCTCGTCCAGGCCCTGGTCATTTCTAGGCTTGATTACTGCAATGCTCCTCTGGCTGGACTTCCATCATGTGCAAATAAACCTCTACAAATGATCCAGAATTCTGCAGCTTGTCTCATCTTCAACGAGCCCAAAAGGGCCCATGTCACTCCTCTGTTCATCTCTCTGCACTGGCTACCACTCGCTGCTCGCATCAAGTTCAAGGCGTTGACGGTTGCTTACAGATCGACCACAGGCTCAGCTCTGTCCTACTTCCACTCGCTTCTACGAGTCTACGTCCCTACCAGAAGCCTACGATCGGTCAATCGGCTCGTGGTCCCATCACAGAGAGCCTCAAAATCCCTCTCCAGAACATTCTCATTCACCGTTCCCTGCTGGTGGAATAATCTCCCTCGAACCCTCATCCGGAATGCAGAATCCCTGACAGCATTCAAAACACAACTGAACACTCATCTCTTCCGTGAGCACTTAACCTTATAATCAAAGCAAAGCAAAGAGCTGCGAAGGCAAAATGCAAAAAAGGAAGAAAGAATCTCTGACCTGGAAAGGAGGGTGGATGAACTGGAGCAGTATTCCAGAGTAAACGATGTTATTGTGACTGGCCTGAAAGTCAAGCCCCGGTCTTATGCCAAAGCGGTGGCTAACACCGATGCAGAGCCAGATAAGCAGGACACGATCTCCGTAGAACATCAGGTGGCGACCCTCCTACGGTCCAGAGGAATAAAGCTGGACGTGGATGACATCGAGGCCTGCCACCCGATCCCGCGGAAGAGAGACAGCGATTCGCCAGCGGTAATTATGAGGTTTGCGAACAGGAAGAAAAAGATTGAGCTACTAAAACAAGGCCAAAAACTAAAGGGGACTAATGTCTTCATGAACGATCACTTAACACGGAAGAACGGGGAAATAGCACGCAAAGCCAGGATTCTGAGAAAGCAAGGCAAAGTCCAGAGCACTTGGGTGAGGAACTGTAAAATCTTCATTAAGCTAAATGGGCCACCGGAAGAAGCAAAGGTGTTGGCTGTTAGAAGCATGGAGGAGCTAGCCAAATATGAATGAATCGAGACTGTGACATCTTGAGGTAACAACAAAATATTCTACATGTATACAACTTCCTATCATATCAATTCACAAGATGACACTGAACTCAGTGATTATGACCCAGAGAATAACATAGATCCTGATACCATGTTTTTGTCAGATACCAACATTGACTGCCGCTACTATACTGAAAATGATTTCAATGCTGTTAACACCAAAGGAAAATGATCAATAATTCACTTTAATAGCAGAAGCATGTATACAAACTTCAGTAGTATCAAAGAGTATTTGCAACAATTTATTACTCCATTTAATATAGTAGCAATATCAGAAACATGGTTTAACGAAAGAAAAGGTATTGACAATTTTGAATTGGAAGGTTACGCCCTAAATTATGTGAACAGGAAAAACAAAGTGGGTGGTGGGGTAGTTATACATGTAAGCAATAAAATAAAATTTAGGATGATTGAAAAGATGGCAGTATCAGTTGATAACTTACTTGAATGTGTAACAATTGAAATAATTTGCGAAAAGAAAAAAAATATTATAATTAGTTGTATTTATCGATCACCTGGGTCTAGCATTGAATTATTTACGGAATGCATAGAGAGAACATTCTCCACCATAAATAAAACATTATTCATTTGTGGTGATTACAATATTGATCTGATGAATCATGACACCCATTATGCCACTGATGAATTTGTGAATGCTTTGTATAGTATGAGCCTCTTCCCATCTATCTCTAGACCTAGTAGAATTACCCCTCATAGTGCAACACTCGTTGACAATATCTTTACAAATGCTATAGATCAAACCAAAGTAAGTGGACTCATGATAGCTGCAATAACTGATCATCTTCCTATATTTGCATTGTACAATGACAATTATGAAAAAAACTACGAATCTCAAAAAAATACATATAAAAGGGTACTAACCGAAAAATCTATTGACGCTCTTAATTGTGAGCTAGCAAACCAGGACTGGACCAAAGTGCTTGTGGAGAATGATGTGAACAGCGCCTACAATACTTACCTGGAAATATTTTGTACATTATATAACAAACACTGCCCTGTGCGGCAATATAGGAGGGAGAAACAAATACTAAAGTGTCCATGGTTAACTCAAGGACGACTTAATGCATGTAAAAAGAAAAATAATTTATATAAACAATTTATGATTCAAAAAACAAAAGAATCTGAAGAACGGTGTAAAGTATACAAGAACAAACTGATAACCATTGTTCGAAACAGCAAGAAATTATACTATGAAAATAAATTAAATGAGAACAAAAGTAATATTAAAGGAATTTGGAGTATACTGAATAAATTGCTAAGAGACAATTGTAAAATCAACTCATATCCTGATTATTTTATAGATAATGACACTGAAAACTACAATATGAAAAACATTGTCAATAAGTTCAATGATTTCTTTATAAATGTTGGTCCTGAATTAGCGGCCAAAATCCCAGCAAGTAGTAATGACATAATGATGGATTCAGCTATAGAAAGGAACCCTCAAACCATCTTCATTTCTGATGTGAGCGAGACTGAAATCAAAACTATTGTGTATAAATGTAAAAATAAATCATCTATGGACTATTTGGACATTACAGTTTTTCTCGATTGCTTAAACACATTTCTTGAAACTATACCTCGTATTCTCAAAACAGTAAACACAAATCCATAACGTCTCACCCAATTCCCCAAACATCCTATTTTCGGGTCAAAATGAAGCTCTACACTCAAAACCATTCACTCTTGCTGAAAAACCAAACTTTGCCCTTAGACAGGACACACAAGCCCTCAAAATCACACACACTACAACATAGTCTAACACACTGGTGCAATAAATTCAAAACAACATTTCCAAAACTGGTAAGTTATGTTGCCTGTGGTTCCCCCCCTTCACAAACCTTTTCACATGATGAACACAAAAGACATAACCAATGGATTTGTACTCTTTTTTTTTTTTTTTACTCTCTCCTCTAAAAATTGTTTTATATTTACTTACGTAAGATGTGTGTGACCATCATATGACAGTAAAAGAGCACACACAAACCTTATTCTAATATGGAGTTGTATTGGAATGGTAAAGAGTGTTGGTACGTGACAGGAGGGCCTCCACTCAAGGATGCAATATGATGAACAAGTCTAAGAATGTTCCACATATGGTTGAAATACCATCATTGGCCTAGAAAGATCACATTCTGGGACTCAAGACTGTAGTCGTTCCACTGAAGTAGAAAGGATGCCCTCCTTCACTGTCACACTCTGCAGCCACTCTGTGTGACTGTACGACTGCTGGCCTTTTCCTGCAAGAAAATAAACCTCATCAAAGACAATTGGAAATGTTTGTCTCTTATTCAGTGATAGAATTTTCTTTGCCACCACACCTCCCTGAAGGTTCTGATGATGGAGGTGACGGTGAAGCACTCAAATCTGGCCTTACTTGTAGCCCGGCCTTCCTCAGTCATACCATTGACAAAGACATGGTCAACTAAAGTGGCTTGAATTTCATCCGAGACTGCTTGTCTTCTTGTCCTTCCCCTTGCCCTTGCCCTTCCTCCTCCTCCTCCTCCTCCACCTTCTCCTCCTCCTTCTCCTCCTCCTCCTCCTCCTTCTCCTCCTCCTTCTCCTCCTCCACCTTCTCCTCCTCCTTCTCCTTATCCTCCTCCTCCTCCTCCTTATCCTCCTCCTCCTTCTCCTCCTCCACCTTCTCCTCCTCCTTCTCCTTATCCTCCTCCTTCTCCTCCTCCTCCTTATCCTCCTCCTCCTCCTCCTCCTCCTCCTCCTCCTCCTCCTCCTTATCCTCCTCCTTCTCCTCCTCCTTCTCCTCCTCCTCCTCCTCCTTCTCCTCCTCCTTCTCCTCCTCCACCTTCTCCTCCTCCTTCTCCTTATCCTCCTCCTTCTCCTCCTCCTCCTCCTCCTTCTCCTCCTCCTTCTCCTCCTCCACCTTCTCCTCCTCCTTCTCCTTATCCTCCTCCTCCTCCTCCTCCTCCTTATCCTCCTCCTCCTCCTCCTCCTCCTCCTCCTTCTCCTTCTCCTCCTCCTCCTCCTTGACCTCGACCTCTTCCTTCATGTCTTTCTGGATCCATTGTTCCAAAACTCTGAAACTGATTCGGGCCCTTTTTTCTATTGAAAGATCTGATTGATGTGTGTTAAATTTTGACTCTTAGTGTTTTCACCTGGGTAATTGTGTGCTAACTGAGCTGAAGCTGTGCTGACTTGAGTGAACAATATTGAATACTAGTGCTTTCTAAATGACCACATGGTCTAGGCAATGAGAAATGAAGGGATTTGTGTGTAGAGTTTTGCAGTGACAGTTCAACAATTCTGACTCATGTGTCAAAACAGGGAATAGTGTTTATAGTTTAGTGAAATGGGTGTGCTTTTTGATAAATGGCATTATGGTTTAGAAATTTTAGGAAATTTCTGGTTATAGTGTTTAAGCAATTGAGAAAAACTGTAATATGAGATTAATAGAAAGAATAATTGATAATATTGTGAAACCCTTAACACACATATGTAATGCTTCACTCCAAACTGGAACTTTTCCAGACAAAATGAAAATAGCCAAAGTGTTACCACTATTTAAAAACGGAAGTAAACATATATTTACAAATTATAGGCCTGTCTCTCTGCTGCCACAGTTCTCAAAAATATTGGAGAAAACATTCTATAGCAGACTGGATAAATTTATTGCGAAGCATGAGTTAATTAACGAAGGGCAATACGGATTTAGACCCAAAAGATCGACCACTATGGCTATTATTGATGCTGTGGAAGAAATCACCAGTGCTGTAGACTGCAAAAAACACGCTGTTGGAATTTTTATAGATCTAAGGAAAGCATTCGATACCATCAATCATGCTATTCTTGTACATAAATTAGAAAAATATGGTATTCGGGGAGTAGCTGGGAACTGGATTAAAAGTTATTTAGATGAGAGACAACAATTTGTTAAAATGGGGGACACTGAATCAAAATGTATGAGCATTGTTTGTGGGCTGCCTCAAGGGTCTATACTGGCTCCCTTACAATTCAATTTATATATTAATGATATATTTAAAGTATCAGATTTGTTAAAAATTGTGTTATTTGCTGACGATACAAACATATTTTATTCTAATGATAACTATAATAGACTTATAAAGGATGTAAATCAGGAATTAGCTAAATTTAAAACATGGCTGGATTTAAACAAATTATCACTCAATCTAAATAAATCAAAAATGATCATGTTTAGCAATTGTAAGGAAAATCCCGAACTACTGATAAATATAAATGGTATTAAAATAGAAAAAGTAACATAAATCAAATTCTTGGGAATCACGATAGACAACAAACTGAGCTGGAAATCACACATTGGACACATACAAAGGAAGATATCAAAAAATATTGCAATTATAAACAAAGCTAAGTACGTTTTAAATTACAAGGCGCTGTATATATTGTATTCCAGTCTTATTTTACCATACTTAACTTATGGAATTGAGGTGTGGGGTAATAATTATAAAAGTTCCCTTCATTCCCTTGTAATACTTCAAAAACGAGCAATCAGAGTTATTCATAAGGTAGGATACCTCGAACACACAAATATATTGTTTTTACGAAGTAACATGCTCAAATTCATGGATTTAATTGATTTTTATACTGTACAATTAGTGTATAAAGCGAATCGGTTCGTACTACCAGCAAATATTCAAAAATTATTCAAAAAAAGAGATAGTTGTTACAATTTGAGAGGTTATGGCCAACTTAAAGTACCAGCTTTCAGAACTACGAGAAAAAGTATGTGTGTTTCTGTGTGTGGCGTCAGGCTCTGAAATAACCTGAGAGCTCAACTCAAGCAGTACCCATTCATTTATCAGTTCAAATCCAAGTATAAACAAGGCTTACTGTCTAAGTACAGGACGGAAGAATATCCTTAAATGTGGAAAGGGTATTAATTGACGATTCTTCTTTTCTTTTCTTGGAATCATCAGAATGGTTGTGAGTTAATTTAGTTGATTGTATGGGCATTGGAAAAGCCCAACATAAATATGTATCAATTGTTTTCTTGATTGTAGTAATGTAACTACTGCACAAATGTATAAAAGGGGGTAGGCGTTAATAAGCTTAAGCTTCTGCCTACTCCTTTTGAGCATCATATTCACGTTTTTATTTATTGTCTTACATATTTATTGCGCATGTATCCTTCTTTAGTTTGGCCTATTATGCTGACCCTTGTTACTAGATAGAACTTTGTGGATACTAGATGCTCAAATAAAAGCAAATAATATTGAAAATATAATAACAATTCTTTCTTTTTCCTTTAATCCTCCCTTGTCTGGCTTATGCTACTCTGAGCAGTGCCTGAACTTTGTATTTTGAGCAACTCTTGCGTTGTTTTTGCCTCTTCATGGTGACTCGCTTGCTTTAGTCCTCAGTTGTAAGTCGCTTTGGATAAAAGCTAAATGACTAAATGTAAATATAAATGTATGTAAATATAAATGTATTAAGTTGCTGTAAAACGTTTCATTTTCATATAGCTAGTCATGCTTCATTAAGCACACATACATCTCAAGATTTGTTAAACATCGTTTTCTTGAAAGTATTGCTTTAACTGTGTACAAACATCTGATAAACGTTTGTTTAAAAAAAGTGCGGATTCACTCGTAACCAAATGCAACATAGACGTTTCCTAAGTGTGTGTTTAATGTTTGACAGGGGACATTTTACAGACGTACAGTATGGCAGATGAAACTGTTAAAAATACATCTTCCAGATGAAAACACACCAGATAGCCGTGTGTGTGTTGTGTGTGTGCTATAATGTCATCCATTTGGCCTAAGCTTTTGTCAACACTTTACATTACACACATAATTGCTTATTTTACTAATTTACATAAAGATTTACATAACTGAAGTTAATTTTTAGATTGTATTTGTCTATGATTTATAGCCTTTTGATCACATAAATGACAGGTCTAACAAAATCTTGTTTGGATGTAACAGGGACCGATGAACACACACAGCCTTAGATGCTGCAATCAAAGGTTTTGAGTAAGTATACTATAGAAAATAATTATAAAAAAAAAACATATATTTGTTGTCATAATGTCATTTTAACCAGTTATTACAGCAGTTTTTGATTCTTGATTTCTGATCACTTGTTGCAGAGCTTGTGTGGCGGAGCAGAGTCTGCAAGGCAAAGTAGCGGACACGTGTACAAAAATAAAAATACTAATAAATAAATATAATTAATGATTTTGTTACTACTAATGCAACAGTTAATGACTATGTAAATTGAGTAATTAAAATGAGTTACTACCGATAAATGTAGATTTTAAATGACTACATAATTTATATTTACTTAATTAATAAATGTTTCAAGTCTTTAGAAACTAAACTAAACATTGATATTGTGTAGTTTGTGCTCCTCCATCAGCAGCTGCAGTTTCTCTCAGCTGTATCAGTGCAGTCACTGTGACGTCTGACTGACAGAGGTTTTTGGACGACTCTTTATCACTGTGTGAACACCCATTTACTGTTTGGATAGTGTAAACTCTGACAGTAATAATCTCCTGTATCTTCAGTCTGGACTCCACTGATGGTCAGAGTAAAATCAGTTCTGGATCCACTGCCACTGAATCTAGATGGAGTGTTTGAAACTCTTTGGTTTGCAGAATGAATCAGGAGTTTAGGAGCTTCTCCAGGTTTCTGTGAGTACCAGGCCATACAAGTATATGAACCTTGACAGGCATCACGCACTTCTGTGTTTGTTTTGCAGTTTATTGTGACTGATTCACCAATTTGAACCGTTTTTAGAGAAGGAGTCTGAGTCACAGTCACTTGTCCACTGAAACCTGTTCGAAAAATGTATGTAAAAAAATGTATTTGTATCACTCATTGCTATTAATATTATAATAATTTTAAGTAAACATTTCTTTAAATTTTTTACCTTGAACAAATATACAGAGAGTCCAGATGAAGATGTTGATGTTGTTCATAGTTGTAGTTTAGTCTTGTGTGATGATGAAGAGTGTGTGTGTTCTGCTCTCAGTCATGAAGTGTTAAACTCACAGCACTATAAACACTCTCAGAGCACTGAAGCATGTGCTGACAATGCAAAGAAGTGGGCAGGATTTACAACAGCTTGTGCTGAGAACAAACTCATATACACTAGAGTTACACAATCATGACTTTATTTAGTGTGTTTATTGTGACTCCTGAGACACTGAGGATGTGCAGATGAACGTCCATCTCTGTGTCCATATTCAGTCATGTGACCATCATCACTGCTACACTTCCACTAGATGAAGCGCCATCACTAAAGTAAGATCATGAATCATGAGTCTGTTCAGAAAGTATCAGGACTGATTGTGAATCTCTAATCAGAGTTCATGGTGTCACTCCATCTATCATGAAGCCTCATGTGTGTCTGAAATCATCAGATGGAGAAGAAACAGCTGTTAAAGATGGAGACATATTAGAGCTTGTTCACGTTTATGGTCTTGTGTGGAGATTCATAACCAGTCCAGATACTTTTATAACACACCTTGAATATGAAAACATGCTTGACTGTGTAGAACATGCAAAACACCTTTTATATCTTCATTGTCACACTTTCTATTGACTTTGGCTCTAATATTCAATAAAGTCATTATTTGAACAGATTTCCACTGAAGATTGAAGTGTGAAGCTGCAGGTTTTTCTGTGGATCATGATGATTGATCTGCATATGAAGAACAGAAGCATCATTATGAGAAACTCCACAACATCATCCGTGATCTAAGAGGTCAAAGGTCACCTCAGAGGTCACAGCTCATCACATATATTTCTTTAAACAGTGTTATATCAGAAAGCATTTAGTCGAATCTGAATGAGTGAGTGTTGAGAAGAGCTGAGGATCTTCTAATATCAGTGTGTTGAAGTGTTGTTTCTCTCTCTCTGCTGGAGTGTGTGTTCACTCGAGTGGAATAGAGGTTTTTGTACGAGCGTTTCATTATATTGTATCACTGTGGTGGACATTCGGTGGAGGAACTAAACTGGTGATCGGTAAGTCTGTCGATTTAATCACCTAATAAAAAATACAATTTAGATTTCAGAAAGTGTTTTACAGTTGAAACAAGAACAACATATATTAATTATAATGATTATTAGATATTGTGGCGAAACTTTACTTGAAGCCTTTATGTATAATACATTATAAAGGTTTCAATGATGTAGATAATAAAGATTTATATATTTTTATAAAGGTATCCATGGCGTATGTTATAATGTCATACATATATGTTTTCATAAATAACTGTAACCAAACTTAAAATGTTTTATAATATTTGCAAATTCGTTGTTACATCTAGAATTGGTTGTTTGTCAAAGAATAAGGATTTAACAATGAAAAGATAATATTATAATGTGTTAACCTTATTTTTAACACATTGTATAAGGTTACAATTGTTGTTGAGATCATACATGCATTATAATGTGTAGAACAATATATAATTAATGCATTAAAAATACTTTTTATAATGCAATATGTATAAAGGCTTTAATTAAAGTGTTACTGATATTTTTGTATCATTATTTAATCTAAAACAATGATATTATTATAAGAATATAATTATTCCTTTCAACAACAAAAAAAATATATTAAAAAAAATTAAATAAAATTCTAAACATATTATATAATGTCTCATTATGAGTTTAATCAGTTTATTACAGGTTTGTTTTTCCTTCATTTATTTCTACACTGAGTTCATATTTAGTTCATCTTTTATTGTAGAAATCATACATGTAAAAAAGAGATTTGACATCAGAATGTAAATGTTGCTCCTTTCTGTAGTTCAGTCAATGATACTGAATCTCTTTTGCTCATGTTGTGCTTATAATTCAGTGCTTTATAATACAAACACTATTTATTTATGATTCAATTGTGTTTTAAATCTGTTTGAAATTGAGTTACATTTTCAGTTCAGGTGAATATCTCAAAATGTAAGATATTTATGTTCAGAGTGAATAATTGCTGGAATTAAAGCAGTCAGATCAGCCTGATAATAGATCATATGTGTTATAACTGCGGTTACACTTATTGATTAGATCATACATGCATTTTAATGTATATAGCACTGCACAATTAATGTATTAAAAATACTTTTATAATGCAATATGTATGAAAGCTTTAACCCTCTGGGGTCTGCGGTGTTTTTGGGGCTATTGGGATGTTCTGACATGCTCTGACATTTGTGCTTTTTTCAGTTTTTTATAAACATGTTAATGGCAAAGGTGTAAATTCACTCTATATAGCACAAACGGGGTTACGATAATATGTTATTAACATCTATGTACATGTTTGTATTTTTAAGAGAATAATGTTTATGCGTGGTTATTGAAAAAAATAAAAATGAAACGTGCTGAAATAAGACCACAAAACAAATACTAAATATGTGTCCACAAGACTTTTGACAAATGGATGTTGTAGCTTCGAGTTCTGGCTTCAAAATGATGTGAAAATCATCCCATCTAATCGTTCACATAAAACGAAACACTAATTTATACTTTGTATGACAGTTTTTTTGTCTGAAGAGGTTTATGCGTGGGAGTGGTAATAGTCCATGAATATTAATGAGATTCAGACCAGGGGTGTGACAGACACTCCCCCAATGGCCCATTAGGGTGAAGCAGCCTGAACAAAGAATGAGAGGAGATTCAAAGGTTTTGTTTTTCAATCTGTTTTATTGTAATTCCTCTGTGTGGAGAAACTAAATGTTCTAAATTTGCTCTAAGCAAATCAAATGTGAGTAAAATAAATAAATAATCAGTCAGCTATAAACAAAGCAATTGTGAGCGATAAATAAACAAAAGTAAAGGCAGGTATCTCACAGTAAATGCTTATGCCCCGTTGAATGACATCTGTCCATTTATATTTGCAGCCTTTTGCCAGCTGCCTTAGCAGCCTGAGCATTGGTGTTGTGGCACAGAGTAGACACAGCACTTTCTGAAAAAAATAGTTTGAATAGACTCATGGGCGAATGCGAGTCTACAGAACTCAGTTGCGGTCCAGCTTCCCGTGCAGGAAGGAATCGCACAGTCTGTGGAACCATGTCAACATCAGTCTCTGTTTTCCATGACAGAGTGGACTGCCTGTTGCTTGCCTGCTTGTTTGCCTTGGCTCTCTTCGGGACAGGAGCCTGGACATGTTCATTGTCACATCTGTAAAAAACAAGTGTGCGCTGTTACACAGTACAAGAGCACTGAAGAGACTGCTAGCATTATACAGAGCGAGAGGACACATAACAAACTCACTGGCTGAGTTGTTTACGTTAACACGTGAGGCAGCACGAGCACGGAGATTACAAGCTGCACGGAGTGTGCATGTGGTGCATGTGTATGAAGTGTCTTTCGTTCGTGATTTTTTTCAGTTTTTTTCTAAATAAAAATCAGAAAATGTAGTCTCGTTTTTTTTATTTTTGTCTATTTAAATTCTATTTACAAACTCACCACACACAATAATGGTCAATAACTGTAATTTGCTGAAAGCTAATCTGTTTCTGAAAAAAATGACACCTTGCACATAGATAGCACTTTGTTTTAGAATTTTACAGTCCAACAATCTAAATATGTGAAAAACACCTATTTTAGCTTCAGGTTCTAAAGGGTTAATAAATGTTGTAGAAGTATCATTCATTGTTAGTTTTTTAATTTCAACATTTACTTAAACATTTTAAATTGAGTTTAATTTTTTTATTGTATCTGTTATTACCTTAGATAATGTAGGCCTACTATGAACTAACAAGAATGATCGAGGTACAATTGTATTGCTCAAATATTCATTCATGTAGTAAAAACTTAATTTCTTAGTAACTAGCACAACACTGATCACTAATGTAAATATTACGTCTGTGCACTTACTCAGTATGATTCTCGATCGCACAGAGAACTGACCGACGCCTGCGTTCCCCTCTGCGAGGTGCTGGAGAAGGAGTGCGTGATGCAGACACATTTCTATAA
This sequence comes from Semotilus atromaculatus, assembly GCA_031834385.1. NCBI lineage: Eukaryota > Metazoa > Chordata > Actinopteri > Cypriniformes > Leuciscidae > Semotilus > Semotilus atromaculatus. The sequence continues at coordinate 5,192,408 of JAULUF010000018.1, read as the reverse complement.
AACAACAACAACAACAACAAAACTGTTAGCATACATAATCCAAAGTAAACTGATGGGCAATTAATGGGTATGGACGCACAATGTATATCTGTTGATGGGCCATAGGACGGAGAAATATCTATATCTATACACCGCGAAATATCTATACACCGCGAGTGTTGATGGGCCATATAGACCGCACACATTTAGAGCATTTCAAACATTTACACTGTATTCACAATCATCTGTGCATAAGGCAGTATTTTAGCAAGATAAGCAGTGTCATAGGCTAACCAAAACAGAACATTTATATATAAACATATAATGTCTAGTATTTAGACAGTATTTTACCGGAGGCTGAAATATATTTGCACTAAATCACATTATATTTACACCTAAGCAGATATTCGCAAATAAGCTACATTATGCATAAGCTAATCAAAACTGAGTGAAATATATTTAATATACAAATGTTTAGAGAGTAACGTTATCACATTGAAAGTTTACACTTGAGCATACACGAATGTTAGGGATATTGTAAGGCAATCTTTCACGTAGTATGTCAAAAGCTAGCCAAAACGAAGCAAAATATAGTCTGAAAATTAATATGAGTTCTATATTATCAGAAAAAGAAGTATATAACACTAAACAACTTACTCTGAACTTGTATCCTCGGCGGGATAAATTCGCTCTTCAAAATGCAGCCGTTTGTCGTCTGTGTTGCACTCTGAGGAAAAGGTGAATTCTTCCTCGCTGTCCAGAATCATCTGACGGGCTTCTTCACCGGAGTAGCGTGCCATCCTCAAAACGCGATGAACTATCAGTGAATCTCATGAAGAATCTTTGTGTGTTTATGGCATTGATCGGGGGCGTGTGCGATCACCTAAACTATTTACATGTGAATAGCGCCGGGGGCGTGGCGGCCTCAACTCATTAAAAATAATGAGGGGAGAAAGAAAAAACAGGACCTCTCCTTGGTTTCAAACGAATTGCATAAACTGAGAATATTTGTTTTTTATATAAATTACTTCATTTAAAAGAAGAGAATTCAAGCTTCATAAAGAAAAATATCTCGTGCCTGTGTGACAAGTAATCGCGGAGTTACAGTTAATCTTAGGACGCGTTTCAGAATGGACTTCACAGACAGAGAGAACGCAGAACTCGCATCATGTTTGTTTTTCTTTATTTGGTGAAAAGCACAACACTTTGTTTTTATTGTGAGTATCCACAAAAAAAATAGACACTTAACACGATCTAATGATGTACAACACTTATATGTACGATCAAAATCAACCGAGTATTTTAAGTCTCTTTTGCACTGATAAGAAAAAAAGCGACCAGATCACGCCGGCGTGATCTCAGACCCCAGAGGGTTAAAGCGCTGGGCTCCCACACCTCGTACTGGCCTCTTGTAGGGAGTGATGAGGGGGAGCGGGTGTTGGAGACATGGGTACCCGCCGTCTGCGAGGATGAAGTGCCCTGGAGGAGGGTACACTGACCTCCTGTACAGTGGGCTGTACCGGAGCACTCGTGCGTCATGCACTGACCCGGGCCAGCCCACGTAGGTGTCAATGAAGCGGCCCTGATGGTCACAAACAGCCTGCAGGATGATGGACGGGAACAGTTTCCTGTTCCTGTAGCACTGACCATCAGGGCCGCTTGGAGGCTTGATGCGGACATGGCAGCCGTCGATTGCTCCTGCAGCTTTCAAGAAAGCTCGGTGTCTGGCCAGCCCTGCAAACCCACGGGAAACTGCCTCCAGGTCGTCTGGGGTGTTGGGGAAGTGAATGACTTGGTGGCGAATGGCCACCACCTCCTCAGCGACCCGGTGGACAATGCGGTGGACAGTGGAACGAGGCATGTCAAACACCCTGGAGACAACCCTGTATGATGTGCCACACGCCAGCCAGAAAATAAATACCAGGGTCTCTATTGTGGAACCCCATCCATGTTGGCGTTCACTTCTCAACAGGTCCATCAGCACTCTCAGGGCCTCCCTGCTCAGCCGGAAATCAGGTCGTGTGTCCAAATCATTAAAAAACCTGTCCAGCACTGGCACGCTCAGGTTAATCCTGCAGTACAGGGGTCTGGTCTGATTTAGGGAAACAAACAAAAGAGTCATTAATTAATGGTACATTGGGGAAATATTACTAGTTACATTTAAAACCTTATGTTACATTTAAAACCTTATCTTGCATACTTGTACTTAATGTACTTAAGATATCAAGAGTAAAAGTAAATGTATTCTGCATAAAAAAAACCTCTTCAGGGTTGTTAGATATGTTGTTGCATTAATATTACTGCTGCGCTATGTGTATGTTGTATTTTAATTCTGAATATGTTGAAGGGTGTTATATTTAAAGTAGCCTGTTGAGTAGTTTACTATACAACGTGCATCATGTTGCAAAACACGTTTTTGCAGTGTTGCTGTCCTGTGTGAGAGAAAAAAATCCTCATTACTTCACATTTGTACGTGAATACTTAACGAATGTACTTGCTTATACAGTGAACCACAGCTTATTTTTAAAATGATTTATTTTCACAATATTAAGGAATTTTTGCTAACTACAGATGCGTCCCATGTCAAAGGCTGCATCCGAATGCGAGCGGGAGTGCGTTGCAGGATTGTTTTTAAAAAATAGGTTTATTTCACTTTATTTATTTATTGTTTTGTGTTTCAATGCTTCAACTGCCTTAAAACAAAACACGCTGGAAACATGCCTAAATAAGATCAACATAATCAAGAAAATAAACTTCATAAAAATCGCACCTTCGTAAGGTAGGCTATAAATGAACATTTTAACAGCTTTATATGTATTTTCATAAGTAGGCTATCGTTACATTACTCAAGTACACCCAATACTTATGTACATTTTAAAGTGTAGACCTACTGCAGCAATTAAGGACGCAACTTCTGAATTGGGATGCAGCAAACCAGATTACCTTACCTGGTCACGGTCTAGACCAAGCCGGAGATACATCACCCGGTGGCGCCGGGGACGAAACATCCCCACCATCTCCTCCAATAAAACATAAAAGATAAAAATAAAAATAATGAGGTCTTGCTCCATTGCATTATTGTAATTGCTCCAACCAAGTAATGCCGTGTAGGATGGCAGCTCTCCAGTCACAGCGTTGCTAGGTGACAGCATAATGGGGAACACCTGGTGGCGCAATTACAAATCCTACGAAGGCTAGACTCGGAGCGTCCTTCGAAGGCTGGGTAGGCTGGGTCCTTCGAAGGACGCGTCCTTCAAAGGACGCAGCCTTCACATTGGGACACAGCTATTGTGTGCAACACGCCCCACTCCGGTGATGTAAACATGCCCGCACTGATTAGCGCTAATGCATTGCAGGAGTGAGAGAGAGAAGCGGCGCTCACACAGGCTTCCTGTTACGCAAGCCAGGATAAAAAGGGACCATTCAGAGAGTGTGGTGGTGTGTTCAGTGGGTTTGAAGTGCTCAGTGAGTTGGAAGTGTTTGAAGAGCCTAAGGGTCGACTTGGAGCAGTGTTGGATACAAGCTTCCTCAGGAAAACCGTTGGGGTGTGGAGATCGCCCATTTGAGTTTGCTGGATCAGAGTGATCGTTTGTGGGAAGTCTGCTGGACCGAGCTATCGTCTGGATTGGTGCTGTGGAAGGAGAGAGAAGAGATAAGTGAACTGATTTCATCTTATGAGTAATTAAATTGCTGGAAGAGGATGCAGCAAATGTGGATCTGATTGTTGGAAGAGCTATGTGTTTCAGAGTGTGTTGAGGAGGAATTGAAAGAGAAATCCCTCGTGGAGCGAGCGCAACAAACGGAGTGGGGCCTCGGACCAGCCTTAACGTGTGAGTGAATTGCAGTGCTTTTGCCTTATCGATACACATTGATTTGTGGCTGTGGAATTGAAGTGAACACAAGTGTGCTGTGCCTTTGCTGAGAAGTGGCCCTAGCCCCATTCACACGTTGTGGAAAGTTACTATATCTGCTCCCCATTGGAAGTCCAGTGTGATACAGCTGCACTGAAGAGGGTACTCTGTACTGTGAAGGTCCTTAATTGTTATTTACTGTTTGAGCTCAAAAGCCTACAGCATCACTGGAGAAACGATCTTTTAACCCATTGTCTCCTCACTGTGAATTGAAGAGAGTACTGTGCAGATCCTTACCTGTTCCACTTACTGTTGAGTCCAGACGCATGCAGCATCACTGGTAACGTACCCTTTTTAATCCATTGTCTCCTTGCTGTGCACTGAAGAGAGTACATTGTACTGTGAAGATTCTTACCTGTTCTATTTACTGTTTGAGCTCAAAAGCCTACAGCATCACTGGAGAAACGATCTTTTAACCCACTGTCTCCTCACTGTGAATTGAAGAGAGTACTGTGCAGATCCTTACCTGTTCCACTTACTGTTGAGTCCAGACGCATGCAGCATCACTGGTAACGTGCCATTTTAATTCATTGTCTCCTTGCTGTGCACTGAAGAGAGTACATTGTACTGTGAAGACTCTTACCCGTTCTACTTACTGTTTGAGCCCAGAAGCCTACAGCATCACTGGTAACGTACCATTTTAATTCATTGCCTTCCTGCTGTGTACTGAAGAGAGTACGTTGTACGGCGAAGATCCTTACCTGCTCTACTTACTGTTTGAGTCCAGAAGCGCACAGCATCATTTGGAAAGCAACCTTTTAATTCACTGTCTCCTTACCGTGAGCTGAAGAGAGTACTGTGAAGAGCCTTACCTGTTTCACTTATGGTTGAGTCCAAAAGTATGCAGCATCACTAGTGACCTTATAATCCATTGTCTTCCTGCTGTACATTGAAGAGAGTATTTTGTACTGTGAGGAGTCTCACCTGTTCTACTTACCGTTTGAGTCCAGAAGGACGCAGCATCATGGGCGAAGTAAACCCTTAACTCACTGTCTTCCTCCTGTGGACCGAAGAGTACCGTGCACTGTGAAGGATCCTTACCTGCTATACTTACTGCCCGAGTTCGGAAGTCTGCAGCACTGCTGAGAAAAAAAGCATGCAGTATCGCTGGTGAAGCCGTCTAGTGATCCACTGGCTCGCCCCCCTGTGAACCGAAGGGAGAGCTGTGTACTGTGAACAACCCTTACCTGTCATTCTTACTCTCTGAGTCTGGAAGTCTGCAGCATCGCTGGAGAACGGAGTCCCTACATTGCCGCCCAGGGGGCACAGTGACAGTTGCGACACGCCCGCCCGTGGCAGAAGGATATCTAGAGGACAGTGAAGGCTATCCAATTGATGCCCCCTTGTTTTATTGTTCAATAAAGATTGTTCCTCCTTTGAAACTTACCTGTGTCTCCGTAGTCCTCTGTCGTGTGCCTGTGGTGTCGGCTCCTCACGGTGGTGACTCAGTAAGAGAGGGGGGGCGGTTGGTCATCCGAGCATTCCTCTCCTCGACCTGTGTGACACATACATTATTACAAGATAAAATATTAAAACACGAGGGAAATCATTGTTGTGTCCATGACGATGTGAAAAAATAGGTGTTAATCTAGCATACACATTTACCCAAATTATTATACGCCTGTTTAACCGAAGCAAATTTGGGTGGGTTTCTTCATCCCCATACAATGTCACTTCTCTGTGTTTTACGGCCCTGACGAGAACGTTGGTCTCATCGGCTGTGAACCGCTCCTGGCGTGCGCCTGGCATATCCGCCGTTATAATAGCAATCATGGAACAAGTGCTCCTGCTCTTAAACATTGCTTTAAAGGGAATGTGATATGTCACTCTGATTGGTTTATTTCACGTTACACCCAAACCACACCTATGAATAATGAAGCTACTTCAGACCAACCCCTTTTAGATTTGCGTCAGGTGCAAGAGTAATTTATTCCGCCGGTATAAAAGCAACAGCGCCCGAGATCCGCCCACAAAGTTACTTGCGTTTCACGCTTGATACATGCGTTTCAGATCGTTAAAATAGGGCCCTAGACGTCAGGCTTATTTTTATAAAAAAAGTTTTTTTCCGTTTGATGTTTGAATGCACAATATAAAACACATGTTTATGAAAATCAATAAAAACTGAGTTTTATCTATCTTGAACTTTTCATAATTAGCTGTATTGCTCTCAATATAGTGGTGTATAGCTGCAGTAGCACCCTTTAATTAAAATTAATTCATTATTTTGGTTTTACAGGTAGCCTGAAACAGAACACCTTCTTGAGAACTGTCAGCAAGAAAGAGGTGGAGACAGCCCTCGGTAAATAGTTCACAAATGCTAGGGATAGAGATGGCAACCGTGCCTTGAGAGCCCAGCCAAACCTTGTGCGGAGAGCAGCACAGTCAGAGGTGTAAGTTACATAATTTATAACAAATAAAGGGAAAGCTAAATTGTTTGTTTTTCATTCAATTAGTAGTAATTTTTAACATCTGTTAAGTTAACCAATCAGAATCAAATATTCAACAGCACTGATTTCTAGGGGTCAAACTGCAAAGGAAGACCCTTATTGTATTTGTTAGGGTCCAATCATTGAGGGTGCATAGGCACCTATTAATTTTGGTTGTGATCTTATTATTATTAATGTTATTAATGATCTTTATTATATTCCAGTTTTCTTATTAGGGGTTCAAGCACCAAAATCTAGAATATCTATTGTTTTTGCTCAGATTATTTTGGGGGGTATGAGCGTGAAGCATGATTATAATTTAGATTATACTCATGCATTTCTTTAATAAATGTTTATGTAAAACAGATTTTTTGAGTTCTGCTAAGATTTTTAAAGTATTTATTTGTCTTTTCTTTCTTTACTCTTTAGGTTTGAAGCTGAGGATTCTGTACAGGCACAGGACTGATAGCTTTTATTTGAGGTTTTATCTTGAAGACAAACTACAATAAAAGAAACCTTGATTTACACTTTCTGAATTGAAGTCATGTTTTTCCCCTGCAATTCAAATATTTTGTAATTTCTTAGATATTAAAATGTTAAAGTAACACAAATTGATGCATTTTTGGTTTGGGCAGGTACTGGTTAACAAAACAGTAACAAAGTTGGAGTGATTTGAAAGTTAATTTTGTAGTATAGCACATTTACTTGAACCACGGGAATCAGGTTTACTTAATAAATGGGGCCCACTGTGGTCCAGTGAGATCACCCATAAGGGCCCCATAAGGGTGATGTATGGGACCCACTTTCAGCCCATTAATATTATATAATTTGGGTCCCAAGTGGGCCCATAAAATGAACTCCTACATGGGCCCAACTTGGAGCCCACTGTGTACCCAGCATTAACCCATATGGGCTAACACATATGGGGCCCATGTGGAGCCGATGGACAAATTTATCTGGGCCCCATTTGGGTGGCCCATCCAGGGCCCAAGTTACAGCCCATCAAACGCCCACATGGGGCCCACATGGACATGTTGGCTGGGTAGTCACATCCGGCAATCACACTGAACAGATTTCATTTCTCCTTCTGGACTCACCCATGGCCCCCATTGTCCTCGGTCACCCCTGGCTGATACAGCATAGCCCGAGGGTTGACTGGGGACACAACTCCGTTTCAGCCTGGAGCATTTCATGTCATAAGTCTTGTCTTTTGTCTGCCTGTTCGTCTGTGTCCAGTTCTGTCTTTCAGAAGGAGGCGGCGAATTTGTCTAACGTGCCCGCGGAGTATCACGACCTGCAGGAGGTGTTTAGTAAGTCCCGTGCTGCTTCTCTCCCTCTGCATCGTCCCTATGACTGTGCCATAGATTTACTCCCAGGTAAGTCTCCGCCTAAGGGCAAACTCTACTCACTTTCTGTTCCAGAAAGGGAGGCCATGGAGAAATATATTTCTGATTCTCTAGCTTCCAAATTCATCCGACCTTCCTCTTCTCCAGCGGGGGCGGGGTTCTTTTTTGTGGGTAAGAAGGATGGTTCTCTACGACCGTGTATTGATTACCAAGGGTTGAACAACATCACGGTAAAGAATTCTTATCCTTTGCCGCTGATGTCTTCAGCTTTCGAGCGGTTGCAGGGAGCATCTATATTCACAAAACTGGATTTCGCTTATCATTTGGTTCGCATCAGGGAGGGGGATGAATGGAAAACCGCGTTCAACACCCCCAGGGGTCACTTTGAATATTTGGTCATGCCGTTCGGGCTGTCCAACTCCCCAGCGGTTTTCCAGGCACTCGTCAATGACGTGTTGAGAGACATGGTAGACCAATTCATATATGTTTACCTGGATGACATATTGATTTTTTCATCGTCTCTCCAGGAACATGTTCAACACGTCAGACAAGTGCTTCAGAGGTTGCTGGAGAATGGGCTTTTTGTCAAGGCGGAGAAATGCGCGTTTCATGCACAGTCTGTTTCTTTCCTAGGGTACATCGTCTCATCTGAGGGAATGCGTATGGATCCTGACAGGGTTAAGGCTGTGATGGATTGGCCAAGTCCAGATTCCCGTAAGGCCCTACAGAGGTTTCTGGGGTTCGCCAACTTCTACCGGCGTTTCATTCGCAATTTCAGCCAACTACCCGCGCCGCTGACTGCCTTGACCTCTCCCAGGGTGACGTTCAGGTGGTCCGACACAGCCGAATCTGTGTTCGCCAAACTCAAGAGCCGCTTCGTTTCGGCTCCCATCTTAGTTGCCCCTGATTCCTCACGTCAGTTCGTGGTAGAGGTCGACGCGTCAGAGGTGGGGGTAGGTGCAGTGCTTTCTCAACGCTCTTCCACAGACGACAAGATGCATCCTTGCGTGTTTCTGTCCCATCGTCTGTCGCCTGCCGAACGTAACTATGACATTGGTAACCGAGAGTTGTTGGCAGTCAAGTTGGCGTTGGAGGAGTGGCGTCATTGGTTAGAAGGGTCGGGGGTACCTTTTATCGTTTGGACCGATCACAAGAACCTGGAATATATTAGATCTGCTAAAAGACTCAACTCCAGGTAGGCTCGATGGGCACGTTTTTTCGGACGTTTTGATTTTTCTCTCTCGTACCGCCCGGGCTCTAAGAACATCAAGCCCGATTCCTTATCTCGTATTTTTGATCCATCCGAACGCCCGGCTACTCCCGAGTGTATTTTACCCGAGGAAATAGTTATCTCCACACTCACATGGGAGATCGAAACGAAGGTCAAGACGGCCTTAGAAGGGGTAACGCCTCCGCCCGGGTGCCCACCGAGTTGTTTATTTGTGCCTGAGGGGTTACGGTCCGACGTTATTCGATGGGGTCATTGCTCCAACGTGGCTTGTCATCCAGGAATAAACCGCACCAGCTGTTTAGTAAAGCAACGATTCTGGTGGCCATTGATGGCTCGCGACATTCACAATTTTGTGCTGGCGTGTTCGGTTTGTGCTATTGGTAAGACGTCTAACCGTCCTCCTGATGGGTAACTCCAACCGCTGTCTGTCCCTTCGAGACCCTGGTCCCACATAGCGCTAGATTTTGTCACCGCCCTCCCGCCTTCTAATGGCATGACAGTTGTTTTAACTGTAGTGGACCGTTTCTCGAAGGCGACACATTTCATCCCCTTGCCCAAATTACCCTCTGCCAAGGAGACAGCGGTAACTGTCGTAGATCACGTCTTTCGTTTACATGACCTCCTGATGGACGTGGTTTCCGACAGGGGTCCCCAATTTGTGTCCAAATTCTGGCAGGAGTTTTGTAGATTACTGGGAGCTACGGTCAGTCTGTCTTCGGGTTATCATCCCCAGAGCAATGGTCAAACCGAGCGAGCCAATCAAGATTTGGAGAGAATGTTGCGATGTTTGATGTTCAAGAATCCTTCTTCCTGGAGCCAACAACTGTCTTTAGTTGAGTACGCTCACAACTCGTTACCAGTGTCATCCACGGGCCTCTCTCCGTTTGAGTGTAGTCATGGGTACCAGCTACCAATTTTTCCCAGTCTGGAATCCGAAGTCGTGGTTCCCTCCGCTCACGCCTTCGTCCAAAGGTGGCACCGTACATGGACCAGAGCCCGAGAGACTCTGTTCCAGGTGGGGGCGCGCACCAAGGCCAAGGCCGATTGCCACCGGTCAAAGCCTCCCGTATATGTCGTGGGTCAAAAGGTGTGGCTTTCAACCAAGAACATTCCGCTCCGCTCCGTGTCTAATAAACTTGCTCCCAAATTCATTGGCCCGTTCCCTGTCACCAAAATTCTTAGTCCGGTGGCAGTCCGACTCAAACTTCCTCCGGCGTACAGGAGTATTCACCCCGCCTTTCATGTTTCCAAATTGAAACCTGTATTTCATTCTCACCTTAATCCGCCGGCCCCGGTTCCTCCACCGCCGCGACTCGTAGATGGGGAACCCACGTATTCGGTCAATTGTATTTTGGACTCGGATTTCAGTATTTGGTGGACTGGGAGGGTTACGGTCCGGAGGAGAGAAGTTGGGTTCCTGCTAGGGACATACTGGATCACTCCCTGATTGATGATTACAATCAACAGGTAAGGAGTTCTGGGAGTGCCAGGAGGCGCTCCTAGAGGGAGGGGTACTGTCACGGTGGACGAAGTCGCTGTTTCCTTCTTGTCTCGTGTGTATGTTGTTTGTGTGTGTTGTGCTTGTGGGCGGCAGCGCTGATCAGATATCAGTATGACCTGAACCAGCTTAATGCTTGTCCTTGAACACCAGTATAATTTTGTAGTCGATCTAAGAGTATTGTGTGATCTATAGTATCGAACGCAGCACTAAGATCAAGTAAAACTAGTATTGAGTTACAGCCTTGGTCCGAAGCTAAAAGTAAATCATTTGTGATTCTAACAAGCGCAGTTTCAGTGCTATGATGTGGCCTGAATCCAGACTGAAACTTTTCATAGATGTCATTCAACATGACATCATGACTTTGCGTAAACATACACGCCACTTTCAAATCAAGTGGCGTGTTATCTATACGCATTTTCAGCTATCCGCGTGTATGTCCACGCCGCGTGTATGTCTACGGCGTGTGTATGTCCACGCCGCGTGTATGTGTACGCCGCGTGTATGTCCACGCCGCGTGTATGTGTACGCCGTTAAATTTCCGAGCGAAACTAAGCTAAATGAATATCTACATCTGGGGAGCGATATTTTTTTCCCTAGGATGGTAGGGGAAGAGTCATAAATGCTAATAACCCAAGTGACGGGTAGGTTTAGGGACGTCGTTGGGGTAGGTCATATATTTATATACAGTAATGTAACGTTAAGTCAATGGCGTTGATAAACACGCTGAAAAGCGATTATGCGTGTTGATAGCACGCCAAAAATGGAAATACGAATTGGCGTGTCATACATACGCTATTTCATGAGATCAGTCTGTGTCATTTTCTTGCAAGAAAGAGCCCAGTTGAGCGGACACAAATTTTTAAAGTATTTTAGACATAAATGGTGTCACGGTGGACAAAGTCGCTGTTTCCTTCTTGTCTCGTGTGTATGTTGTTTGTGTGTGTTGTGCTTGTGGGCGGCAGCGCTGATCACTACGTCTGATCTTCATCAGCTGCGGCTCATCAACACGCCAGCTGCAGTTGATCAGCGCGCCCTATTTAATCCCTCTGTTTTCACATTGTCTTTGTCAGTTCGTTGTTGGATGTACCAGTGGGTCCTCGTGTCTCCTGTTCTCCGTGTTTCTGGTCGTTCCTGTCCTGTTGGCTGTTCGCTCGTCCTGGCACTCTGGTTGTCTCAGTGATTCCTCTCATCTTCCTGTCACCTGGATTACTGACCGTTCTTCACTTCTACTGTTCTGCCGTTTGTGGCGGGTTTACCCACAGCGTCCCTGTGCTACATTGAGCAATTTACTGGACATTGTCATCATCCTTCTGTGCTCATCTAATAAACCCTTTTACTTGCACTTGAATCTTCCGCCTCTTTTTCCATTACAAATGGAAGATTTGAAATGGGTCTGTAATTTGCTAGGTTATTTGGATCTAATTGTGGTTTCTTAATAAGAGGTTTTATAACTGCCAGCTTGAACGTTCTTGGAACATGACCTAAAGATAAAGATGAGTTAATAATATTGAAATGAGGCTCTTCCACTATAGGTAACACTTCTTTCAGTAGTTTAGTTGGTATAGGATCTAATAAACATGTTGTTGTTTTAGATGAAGTGATAAGTTTATTTAACTCTTTTTGTTCTATAGTTGTAAAGCATTGTAATTTTTCTTGTGGGCTGATAATTGCGGCTGAATTATAAGGCGCGAGCAAAGATTGAACGTTTACAATTGTGGTTCTGATGCTTTCAATTTTCTCGGTGAAGAAGTTCATGAAATCATTACTACTAAACTGTAACGAGGTATTTTGTTCAGACGACGTCTGTTTATTTGTTAGTCTAGCCACGGTATTAAATAAAAACCTTGGATTGTTTTGGTTGTTTTCTATTAATTTGCTGAGGTGCTCAGCCCTGGCCGTTTTTAGGGCCTTTTTATAACGTGACATGCTGTCTTTCCACGCGATTCTAAAGCCCTCTAAATTAGTTTTTTTTCCATTTACGCTCTAAATTACGGGTTTCTCTCTTTAAAACATACGTAGTATTATTGTACCATGGTGCTATACTTTTCTCTCTGACCTTTTTTAATCTAATGGGTGCAACAATATCCAATGTTCTAGAGAGAATGGTGCTCATAGTGCTAGTTCGTCTAGTTCATCTGTTTGTTTGGGTTCAGGCAGCAGCTGAGACAGTTCAGATAAGCTATATGAGAAATTATCTATGGTGGATGGAAGGATTGTTCTACCTGGTCGATAACGTGGCGCAGCATGACATATTACAGCAGTACGTAATATGCAAGTTACCATGTAATGGTCAGTGACATCATCACTTTGTGGAATGATATCTATATCGGTTGGATCGGTTCCATATGATATAATTAAATCGAGTGTATGATTAAGACGATGAGTTGGTCCGGTGACGTTTTGCTTGACCCCGAAGGAGTTTAATAAATCTGTAAACACAGCCCCTAACGCATCATTTGAATTATCTACGTGTATGTTAAAATCTCCAACAAGTAATGCTTTATCGACGTTGACCGATAGATCTGAGAGAAAGTCTGCAAACTCTTTTAGGAAATCGGCGTAAGGCCCTGGAGGTCTATATACGGTAGCCAAGGCTAGAGATAATAGGGATTTTTTTTCTTACATCTAAGAGCGTAACATTTAGCACAAGTACTTCAAACGAATTAAACCTATGACGAGTTTTCTGAGTAACATTAAGGATATCTCTGTAGATTGTTGCAACACCGCCACCACGACCGATTAGACGGGGCTCATGCTTATAACAGTATCCTGGCGGAGTAGACTCATTTAGACCGAAATAATCATTTGGTTTAAGCCAGGTTTCAGTAAGGCATAGTACATCGAAATTATTATCTGTGACCATTTCATTTACAATAACCGCCTTAGGTGTGAGCGATCTAATGTTTGTGCTCTAATATGTGCGGAATAGTACAACTTATCGCTAATTATACTCTAATCCAAAAGGAGACTCGTTGGAAAAAGAGATTGATGAAGTCCATGCCACGTACAACCACTTGTAAACATAAGAAAGAGGAGATAAAAGAAAATACATTGTCCTAAATAAGACAAATTTGTTTAAAGTATGTCTTTCAATGTTCTAAATGTACAATTTGTGAATTACATGTAATAAATACATGGCTATATTCAGTGAAAAACAAACAAGCTTTGTCGATTCTTAAATAATTTGATCAAGCTATAGGCCTACATACAGGAATTTTAACCAATTAATAGCCTATCGTTTGCTGCATGCTTAAAAAATACACAAAACATATTCCACAACAAAGTCTGTAAATGTAATATTCAGAACATAAGAATTAAAAAAATAAATAACTATAAACAAGCCAAAACTAAATAATTTAAAGCGAAAGTAAAAGTAAGGGGCATTATGCTCAACTCTCTCATTAGAATCAAAATGTTTCAACATTCGCAATGTAAAAAAGGCCACTCTTCCATGAGTAATTGCAGATCTGTTCCACTGTTCATTGCTTTACGCTGGGAGAGGTAGGTGTCCTTCATAAGAGTTTTTACCTCCTCTGGACTGAAGGTTGCCTGTTCACTCAGCACCTTCAATTTGTCTTTTTTCTCCTGTTGGCTTTCCGGTGTCTCACTTATTGGCATGAACTTCATGTCCCACTGTATGCAGCCATATGTGTCCTGAACAGCTGCCCTTCGTTCAGCTGGGATTTCATGTGTGTCAAACTCATCTGACACCCGTTTGTGCTTCAATATCCGTGGTAGTGAAGACCGCTTTACATTTTCAACTCGAGCTTGTAACCGCTTGACCAGTGAGTGATATCCTGGTCCTATCACATCACCTTCTATGACATCCTACAGTGACTGCGGATACTTTGCAACCATTTTCTTGGCAATTTCTGTCGAGGCTTGTTTATTGGGAGAAGCACAGGCAAGCATCATCTCAGAAATGACAATCCGAATCATTTCTCTACGTAAGCGTGGCTTTGGCCTTTTCCCTCTGTCCTAACACTGCATCAAGGCTTCAGGAAGCTTCTCCCATGGAAGCTGTCAGCCAATCTGCAGCAGTAATTAAGTGTCTGGGTGATGGAGAGAACGAGATTGAGGAGCGTGCTGAGGATGCTGAAGAAGTTAATGTTGACTGCATGGAATTCTGTGGTCTGTGCTGTAAAATTAATTGAAATTCAAATGTACTGAATGACATTTATCTTCAATGGATAGTTCACCCAAAAATGAAAATTTGGTGTTCATTTACTCACTTTTTTTCATCAGTAGAACAGCAAAGATGTTTATCTGAAAGCATGGCCCTCTGGGAGTCATATAATGGCAGTCAAAGGCAGCCATCTAATTGAGTAAAAAAAAACATATTCAGACAAAAAAATTAATACCCGTTGCTCGTGACGATACATTGAGGTCTTATGAAGCGAAACAATCGGTCTGTGCAAGCAACTGAACATTATTTACCTCAAATTCACAGTGTGTGCATACTGTCCTGAGAACAATCATTTATGTTTTGAAATGAGAAGTATCCCTGAACTACCATCAACCAACATGATGACCATGGAGATTCCTGAGTTTTATCATGAAAAGCGACTGCAGGAAATCTGCTGAAACGTGTGTGTGTGTGTGTGTACTGAGAGTATCAGAGACTGTAGCGGCTGCGGAGAGGAGCTTTACAAAGATCAAGCTGATTAAAACACACATGATGTCACGACACACACACAAAAAAAGAGAGATCCAAACGCAATATTTATTAGGGGTTATCCGTACTCACAAACAGTCCAGGCCAGGGTCAAAGTCCAAAGAGGACACACAAGACACACAAGACATAGTGATGTTAAGTCTGACACCGACGCTCCGAAGCTTGCTTCAAACTAGAACGGTCCTTGCAATGAACCTCTGCTTCGGAGCTTGTATCATTACGTCACTAGTCACGTGAAAATGACGTCTGAAGCAAACACACTGCTTCACTCCTGTAGTGAACCACCCGACTGCTTTGACAGGCCAATCCAGTGTCGACAGGTTTGAAACCTGGCGGCTGTATTTCTTATAAATGTGAAGCTGTTTTTGTGTACTCCTGCATCATCTGTTCCATGCGAGAAGATATTCTCTAAAGCTGGTGAAATTGTAAAAAAAAAAAAAAGAAATCGCCTTTCACCAAAGACTGTGGAGAAAATAATATTTCTGAATAAAAACCATACCATTTAATGAACACTTATAAGCCTTCTGTATGATGTAGCCTACCTAAAGCACACCCTCTGACACATTTTATTATTATTATTAATTTGAGAACATATGAACATTGTTACATAAAAATATGCATCAAAGACAGAAACTTCAAAAACTCTCTGCTACATTATACAACTACAACCAGTTACACAAGCACATCCTTTTCAACATACAAAAATATCAGTCCCACCAGTTTACAAGTTATAGAGGTAGGCTATGCTTCCCACAGCTAAACAAGATAAAGCTTTCACACATGATAGCTACTGCCCTGCTAAAAAAAAAAACTATAGACACCATTACAGAAATTCTATTGGATTTAATGGTTTTCATGGGAATTTTATTGGTTATAATGGAAATTATAGTGGTGTCTGTGGGTCTCTACTGATTATGTGTTGGGTTCTATTGGTGGGGGCATTAAATCCTAATGGAATATGTGCCAAACACACTACAAAAAGAATTCTGTAGTGGTTTAAATGGTAAAAGCCAGTTTAATAGAAACCATTCGAATTTCTGTGATGGTTTCCAACTTTTTTTAAGCTGGTCTGATCTTCTGTCCTTGTCTAAAGAAATAATTACACACACACACACACACACACACATCATGCTTAATGTTTTATTATCAAGGTGAACACATGAAATTCACCTACATAAATGAGTTTCACAGCACTAAAACTGTTTCAGCTTTGATCGCCTCGGTAAACACGTCATAAACGGGGCGTTAACATAAGCCTACTTGCATTTTATGGTTGTCAGCTTTGTTGCATTACATTTACTTCACCAGGAGATGGTGCAGCAATTTCTATCTGAATGAAGCTTCGAGTAATGAACCATTTTCGACACAATTGTATCGGAAAGCAATAATGCTTCGAAACGCTTCATTTGGCCATCACTAACAAGACACACAAGACACACAAGACACACAAGACACACAAGACACACAAGACACACAAGACACACAAGACACACAAGACACACAAGACACACAAGACACACAAGACACACAAGACACAGGCTCCAAAGCACAACAGAAGTGTGGGGACAATATACAAGGACTCCGTGACAAACACTGAACAGACAGGGTATATATACACAAGTGCTAACAGGGTGACGAGAAACAGCTGAGAGACAATGAACAATCAGTGACAGACAGGATCATGGGAAATGTAGTGAGAATGCATAGACACCGTGAAAACTGAGGACCTCTAGTGTTAACTCAGGGAACAACCAGACACTGTGACACATGAGGTCAGTGATGACATTAAGACAAAGAGATCCAGGCGTGTGCAGTTATAAATTTGCACAATTTTCCTCTGTAGTGCTGAAATGTATCATGTAATAGTTTTTGCACTTTTTGTCGATTTGTAGTTTAATTCGTGTGATTCTTTTTTCCCCAGAAATGTTAGTTATATTTATTTCACAATTTATTTACCTTATGTATATGTTAACATTCATCACTATTCATGTTATATTATAATACATTGCAGGGGCGTAGGAGCAATTTTGAACCTGGGGGGGACAGTAAATGCTAGGGGGGTCCGGGGGTATGCCCCCCCCCCCCCCCCCCCGTGAAATTATTTTGATAAATAAACCATTAAATGCCACTTTCTGGAGAGTTTTGTGCAAAGAAATGTAGAAATTGAGTCTTACATGATATGTGGAAAAACTGCAAGGTTAAGAGTTTAACCTTGCATTGTTAAGTATTAATACTTTGCATTGTTGTAGTATCAACATGTTTTAGGACATTTAGCATTTACATTTTTGTTAATCAGTCATGTACTGATTAACTCAAATAAATGGTTGATTTAATTTCAATTAACCACCGAGCTTACCCCCCAAGGATAGATTGAAAAATTAAAATCAATCTATCCCTTGTTGAAAGGTTGCTTGGTAGCTAAAAGTAGGTCTAGCAAGTCTTATATTTCTGTAATTCACACAGATCAAACACAAATACGTTGACTGAATAGATAGCTAGTTTATTTTGAGTAGTCAGCTAGCAGTTCTCTTGGCAGTTTGCTGATAATCCGGTGTCTGAACTCAAAATTAAATAACCAAGACTAGGTTGGTATTTTTCTCAGGAGATGTTTTGAGCATTTTACTTCAGAGTCTTAAGTAAAATGCTCAAAACAATTCCTGAGAAAAATACCAACCTAGTCTTGGTTATTTAATTTAATTTTGATTTAGTCTTATTTTCCTTACCTTGTCATTCAAGGCCAGGGCACTTTTTTGTACATTTCTGGAACTTTTGCGCGCTTCCACATCCCGCGCAACTACGGATCTCCCAGGAACATTCATATATTGCTGCGTACATTTATCCGTGTCTCTTAGATGAGCGAGCGGTGCGCGATCATGGTCAACTGACAACGAGATTAGCAGCTGAAGAATACGGCCGTTTTTAAAAATTGAATTATGCATTTAAAAGTTGCAGAATGGATTCATTTGGAGACTCCGAAATCGGCAGAGATAGGCAGGCAATGCAAAACAAAATCTTACATTGGGAATAAGTGGGGGGGACATGTCCCCATGTATAATGGCTCCTACGCCCCGATACATTGTAATTCATTTAAAAGATGAGCATTTTCAGTCATTTTTGTCTAAAATCTCTCCTGAGTCGGCCCTGCATTCGAGAAAGATAAACCCCTGAATGACAAACTAATATTAGTCAGTGAACAATAAACTGGGTTAATGTATTTTAGCATACAAATTATTATATTTTACATTTACCTTTAAAGTCTTTAGAAACTAAACTAAACATTGATATAGTGTAGTTTGTGCTCCTCCATCAGCAGCTGCAGTTTCTCTCAGCTGTATCAGTGCAGTCACTGTGACGTCTGACTGACAGAGGTTTTTGGACGACTCTTTATCACTGTGTGAACACTCCTTTACTGTGGATCCAGTGAAAACTCTGACAGTAATAATCTCCTGTATCTTCAGTCTGGACTCCACTGATGGTCAGAGTAAAATCAGTTCTGGATCCACTGCCACTGAATCTAGATGGAGTTCCAGTATAACGGGTTGATGTCAGATATATGAGGAGTTTAGGAGCTTCTCCAGGTTTCTGTGAGTACCAGGCTAAATGATTATTACCATCCACATTACTGCTGGTTTTACAGTTTATTCTGACTTCTTCTCCTGGTTGAACTGCTGTTATTGATGGACTCTGAGTTACAGTGATCTGTCCTCTACACTCTGGAAGAAAATACAAACGAAAATGATATATGATGATATACAGTATGATAAATATATATATTTTACATTTGAAGAGAATTCATATTTATTGTAAAAACTCTATTAGACAAACCTTGAATAAACAGTGAAATGGTCCAGATGAAGATGCCGATGTTGTTCATAGTTGTAGTTTAGTCTTGTGTAATGATGAAGAGTGTGTGTGTTCTGCTCTCAGTCATGAAGTGTTAAACTCACAGCACTATAAACACTCTCAGAGCACTGAAGCATGTGCTGACAATGCAAAGTGGGCAGGATTTACAACAGCTTGTGCTGAGAACAAACTCATATACACTAGAGTTACACAATCATGACTTTATTTAGTGTGTTTATTGTGACTCCTGAGACACTGAGGATGTGCAGATGAACGTCCATCTCTGTGTCCATATTCAGTCATGTGACCATCATCACTGCTACACTTCCACTAGATAAAGCGCCATCACTAAAGTAAGATCATGAATCATGAGTCTGTTCAGAAAGTATCAGGACTGATTGTGAATCTCTAATCAGAGTTCATGGTGTCACTCCATCTATCATGAAGCCTCATGTGTGTCTGAAATCATCAGATGGAGAAGAAACAGCTGTTAAAGATGGAGACATATTAGAGCTTGTTCACGTTTATGATCTTGTGTGGAGATTCATAACCAGTCCAGATACTTTTATAACACACCTTGAATATGAAAACATGCTTGACTGTGTAGAACATGCAAAATACCTTTTATATCTTCATTGTTGACACTTTCTATTGACTTTGGCTATAATATTCAATAAAGTCATTATTTGAACAGATTTCCACTGAAGATTGAAGTGTGAAGCTGCAGGTTTTTCTGTGGATCATGATGATTGATCTGCATATGAAGAACAGAAGCATCATTATGAGAAACTCCACAACATCATCCATGATGATTTCCATTACACGAGAGTAGATGTTAAAACTTCATGCTGATTTGTACTCGGCTTTCGCCAAGATAAGCAACACTAAGACGTAGCTTTACAGTAAACTATGCTTCTCCATTGTAATGACTCAGGGGTGGATCTGATTACGGGGAATTTGCATATCATAATTCATAATTAATAATTAATAATTATTCATACAGGTTTGTATCAGATCAGTCTTACATGTTAATACATCTCCCGATAAGGGATGATACGTTACTTTACCTGCATACAAGACTGCATGCTTGCATGCGTATGGCAGCCAACCGCAAGTTGATTGCGATTAGCTACACAGATCACGTTTTACAAATAGGTAACATTAATTAGCTCAATTAATTTATAGAGTTTAGGAAAATCAATTCTGTGGCCACAAGAATTAGTCTTCCCGCCCTATAAACCCATACTCTTTAAAGTATCTTTAATTTGTAAAGCTCGTAGCTTTTGGATAGGCATTTCAGGGACCCGAAGTATGAGCAGACAGTCAATCCATCAAATGAGTATCATGAAATTTAATAAGAAATAACTAGCCTATGCATTTACTAAAATTACATGGGATATATGTATTTACAAACATAATAAACAATGAAACACACAAACGTTACAAACATAATAAACGACAAAACACAATAAGGCATCGATGAACGAGAAATGCATAGAGACAGAGAGAGAATTTTTAGCAAGGTGCAGTTATGCACGAGGGAGTTTTATAAAGACCCGAAGATCTTACTAAACTAGAAGCAAAACAAAAGAAAGAGATTCCCAAAGGGATCTCCCGAAGAAATCACATTCTGGCGAGAGTGAGATAGTAAGACAAGAGAGAGAGAGAGAGGGAGAGAGAGAGAGAGAGTGAGAGAAACGGAGATCCGTAAGGGTCAACCGTTTGGCAAAGTTCACCTGGACAACGGAACCTCAGACCTGACAACAAGGAATCACAAAATCGCCCCTTTTGAGGCAACAACCGTACAGCATGATAAATCTGGATGAGAAATAAAATACTTGCACTGTCTCTTAGTCTGCTGAGGAGAAGGCGTGCGTGTGTGTGTGTCCTTGGGGCGCGCGCCTGCTCGTTCGTTGAACGGTTGCGCGTGGTGGTCCATGTGGTTTGTTGGTGGTTCAGAGCGCGGACTTTCAAACGCATGTTTGAAGGTCTTTGAGGTAAATTTACCAAAGAAACAATTCAGACTAAATTCATTCCTCGTCGGGGAAAATGAACTCGATAGGATACTTAAAAGAACTTAGAATTAAACAAAGAAAGAAAAAGATGAAAGATCTCCGGAGGAGATCACTAAGAAATCACATCCTGATGCCGGGGGTGAGAGGCAAGAGGAGGGGTGAGGAGAGGGCCAGTCCTTTTGAAGACCTGATGTTTCCGCCTCCTCTGAAGCGGATTGTCCAATCATTGTTCAGGAAATCTTGAGCGGGAAAGTTGTCTTTGTTTGGTTTGACAGCTTTATCTACATAAATTACGACAGAGGCAGAACCTGCCTTTCCTTTTCACAGATTCTTAAACATAACAGGAGAGATGTTATATAGGCAATCATACTTTTTACGGTAACCCAATACATATATCTGGCTGCGTCAGACAAAGAGTTTTCAAATGACCTCAAACACGACATGTAACAATGAGAGGAATTCAGGTTTGCGTCTCAAATATACGTAATATAGGCATTTGTGGTTCCTTTTAACTACAAACATTCCCAGATCTTGCAATCGGACGTAGGCCATCAAACACACATAAAACATATCAAATATGTATTGTTAAATGTCTTTTTTGACTGGAAATTCCAGCAAAGTCCTTATGGGTGTGTGTAGCGTGGACAGAGGGGACTCTTTGACCGCATGGCATTCCTTTCTCTGCAGCAAGGAGGGGGTTAGTTTGATAAGGTCTGCTTGAAGCTCGAGCCACAGTCATGAAGTGTTCTGGTGAATCTCGCAGGACATTTGAATATGTCAGTTCATTGGGTGTTTAAGAGAGAGAACCCTCAAGATTTCTTATAACACCCCTGTGTCACAAAGTTAGCGAGATGTAATGTAAATCAACAAATGGGGAACGAGGATTGGAGTTTATCGAGACTAAACATGCTACACAGTGATTTCTGTTTCTCATAGTATGCAAGTCATGTCTCAAACATTAACCCATTAGAGTTTACAAGGCCACACAGACCAAACAACATAAAGGAAAAATCATGAGATGGAACATTGGATGCATGTATCACATGGTTATATATATATATATATGTACATAGAATATATAGGTTTAAACCAGGGTTCGTTTATTCTTCTCAGCAAGAATAAGGAGGAATCACACTCTCTGGGACATTCCAAGGGGTAATAAAGCTCAGTCTTGTAACAGAACACCCCGTTCTTGGTGTGTGTGTGGGAGAGAGTGTGTGTGTGTGTGTGTGTGTGTGTGTGTGTGTTTTTCCAAGTTCCAGGCCTTTTGGGGCTAAAGGCTTTGGGATTTTAGCATGGGGGTATTTAGTTATTCAGATTCACCTTCGCCCAGTCCTTACAATATCCCCCTTTTTGTCCGATGAAGTCCCTGTGTGAACTTAATCGGACAACAACCATCAAAGTGGACGGATGACAGGTGAATCATGATGATAGGGTAGCAGGTGCTCTCGAGCCGAGGCTGAGGGCTCAGCTTGATTAAGTTTGACGCAGCCTCCGGCGTGGTACCCTCTTCCTGAGGGTCCCGTGAGCTTGGCTGTAGATTTTCGCATCTCGTTGAGCCTCCTGATTGAAAGTCAAGTGTCAGGGTGTGGTTGATTACCGTAGAGGTACCCAGCGCAGGATCAGCTGCAGTCCAGGATTGGACAACAGGTGAGGCAGTTAAGGCGGGCAGTTGAGACACAGCTTGGAGGGCTATGTCGATGGGAACAAGGTCAGTTCTGATTGGTGCTCTTCGCTTGGAAGAGGATACGATGCCAGGTCGTCGAGGTGAAGGATGGCACCTTTGATGCTTGGATTGCACGCTCTGGTCGAGCAAGGTGACACAGGTGTCAGTGTCATTTTGGTCGTCAGTGAGTGCGGCTGTGCGCACAGGAGTGTTAAGGAGTCCCCCTTTCACCTACAATCTCTGCGTGGGTCTCGGTGACCTGAGTGCGAGGCTTGGCTTTGGCAGGGCAGCGTGTGCCGCTGATCTGCAGCCCGCAGATTCCGTCAGTGTTGTCTGTGAGGAAAGGTTTGTTAGGGGCAGAGATACTGAACGTCTTTGGTCAATGTGCACATGTGCGGATTCGGAGCTGGGGCAGCTTTGTGTCGCTGTCGTGTGAGGCATCCACGTCCAGCGTGCATATCTTGAAGTGAGTGTTACTTTTCAAAATCTGGCATTGACAATGTTCTTGAGCTTCGGCTTGACTCTAGGATGGGCAAGTTCAGGAGAAAACCCCCTTTTCTCTGCTTGTGGTCGACGCAGAGTGGGATGGCACTACCCAGAGAGTAGGCAAGGTGTATTTGTAAAGAGTCAGTTGGCGTGGTGATGGCGGACACCAGCACGGTTTGCATGAGGCCTAAGGGTATCAGGTGCGGTGGAATTCTACCCATGGCGAGGCTGTCGATGGAGGGGTTCGCTTCCCGCAGCGGGTTTGTCCTCAGGGCTGTTACCAGCTGAGTTTGAGCGACGTCATTCTGGGAGACAGTAACAGCTTTTTCATGGAGTTCACTGTTGGGGTCGGCAGAACGCTGTGAGTGTTGAAAGTTACCACAATTCCCTTTAGTGTCTTGTCGATGGTCTGCAGGGATGCACTCTGTGTCGTGAGTTGCTCTTTTATCTGTGGAATCTCAGCCTGAATTTCGGCTACATGCCGCCTCACGGTGGCTAGGTTTACTGCATTCACACTGGGCATACAAATGTTAAACAGAGTTCCGACGGCAGTGGCGGCTCCGAGCAAAGCTCGTAGAAACCGTTGGGAGCGGCGGTTGTGGCCACCTGGCTCCGCTAGCGTGACAGTCATTTTCTCAAGTTGGTTGAGCATGTGTTCAACATCAGCCTCAGCGTGAGTGAGGGAGTCCTCTGTCCATCGGGCACCTACCCAGCTGTATTGTGTTGTTGCGCTGGGGTAGTGTGCTCTGTAGACGTTGCGAGGATCAGGTGGCACGTACACTTTCTGAGTGTGGGTCCGGCCATTGGTGATGAGGAGTCCTGGTGGTTCCTTTAGGACGCTGACCGGTGCCGGACCTGGTGAGATGTCCGATTTCGGCTGCTCTCTGGTTGGCTGGAGGCACAGGATGGCGAAGCACAGCAGCATCCTGGTAAAAGTGAAAGAGAGGGAGAAAGAGAGAAAGGGAGAAAAAAAAAAAAATTTGACGAGCGTCGTCCTTGGTTGGCTGGGACTTCGCTTTGAGGATGCCGGTATGCCACTTGCTTCGGTGTCTAGCAAGTGTCTCTGGTGCTGCGTCATGAGCATACATTCACATGTGCATGACCCCCCTTTTGCACTGTGGCACCACAAGCTGTGGCGCAGTGATGGCATCAAGTGCAGAACGCTGAATGTTGTCTTGTGCACGCAGCATGTGCCAGGTGCATAGCGGGTGTTTGGGACACCGGTTGTCGGTGGGTCTAGACAGCGTGCTAGGGTGGTTGGAGGGGTCTAAAAGTGGTGGTGACTCCCAATGTTCATGAAGTTGTTATGGTCTTTGGCGAGCTGGAAGGTGCATGGTAGCGAACTTGAACCTTGACTTGGTGTTGAGGCTGTGTACCCTTGGATGGCTGCTGGAGTTCTATGAACTCTGTGACCTTAGAGTCTGGCTTTGTTGTAGTTCTCGTTACCTCTATGACCGGCCAGTCTGGCTTTGGTAACCTGTGTGACTGGAGGAGGGGGGGGGGGGGGGGGGGGGGGGAGAAGGGGTTCTTGAACTTGGGCCCAGACTGTCAGGTGTTTGAAGTCTAGTAAAGGCTCAAAGCGCTCTAGCAGATCTTTGCCGATCAGAAAGGGGTAAGTGTCCATTTGTGAGATGTACACAGGGTGTTTCAGACTAAAAGAACCAATTGTCAGGTGAATGTGAGCTACCTGTTTGAGCCGGATGTCGTTCTGGCTGTATGACTGCACAGTCAGCTCGCGTGTTTGAGATGTAAGAGTTCCATTTTGTCTTCCAGAGTCTTTCAAAGAGTTTCCGGGCCACACCTTGTTTGATCATGTGCCCGAGGAGTCTTGGCCTTGGGGCTGGTGTGGTGATCGACGGGCGGTTAGGGCCGGTCTTGTGTAGTTCTTTGCGGAGACAGACAAAGCAGCATTTCTTGGTCTTTTGGGATTTTGGTCCCAGTCGTGGGAAGTTGTCAGCTGTGTTAGCTCTGTGGTCTGTTGTTGACGAGCAGTGTTCTGTGTGCCTGTTGCAGGTTTTATGCTGAGGCATAGGATGTCGTGTTCGTCCCTCTTGTTGTCTTTGTAAAGTCTTTTGTGAAGAAGCTCTTTAAGCAACTTCAGGTTCTTGGCTGTCTCGGATATGGCAGCACTGTTTTCGTCTGATGTGTGTTCAGACTTGTGCTGACCAGTGGCAGGTCGAGAGGGGTTCTGCTCTGGGCTGTTGAGGTCAGGCTAAGCAGGGTCTCTGTGACATTTTGGCACACTTGTGGTGAGTGACTAATGCATGGCCCTAAAAGTATGGAACTACTGCTTAATGGGTTCGCTAGATATGTAGCCTAAAGCTAAGTGTCTCTTGTTTCCTTATAAGCTTAGGTGTGAGCATTAGGAGGCTAAGACTTGTGTGGTTCTGAGAGTATTTCCTGGAGAGGGCATAGCCGAGATAAAATAAATGACGTAAGATGGTTCTTATGACTTAATTATTTCTCTGGACTTAACTGGGGGGGGGGTCACTACGGCTTGACGAAGTGAAGGATAAGAGGGAAACGGACAGCTTTCTCATTTGAATTTTGCTTAATATCAATCCTTAGGATTATAGTTGTGCCCTAGTAAGTTGTTGAAATTACTTGTGCTGCAGGGTCACGAAAATGAGTGCACTGGTTGAAACTAAGCCAAAATAACAAATAAGGGTGTCTCTGTTTCCTTTCTGGGCCCTATGGGAAATGGAACCACATTTGAACAAGAGAGGAAATTAAATTAAATCATATAGATGACTGATTAGCCAAGGGAACAGCTGACTGCTGTTATTATGAAAGTTAAAGAAATGAAAGAATTAACAAGAGAAAAACAAAATTTAAAGCAAAAGGGAATAAAGTGATCAAACACCGGGAATGATCGGTTTAGTCACCTGTCGATGAAAATTCCTATTGCTATATGAATTATTCTCTAGCTACACGGTTTACATTTAGTTAAACGTAAGTTTAATTAACAGGGTATCTGCAAAGTTAGCCTTCGACGGTTAGCAAGGACGATGCCTTCACTAGTGAAGGTGAACTTAAGCTGCAAAGAGTTGTAAACACGGAAAGTGAATAATTAGAAACCCTAACCGGTGTTAAAGAAAGTATTCTAGAATACTTTGCATTGTGTGAACACAAGTGGTGATTAAGGGCTCAAGTAAATTATGCTAGCTGCTAACTGTAGAAGTTATTATGTAGCTTAGCCTAAGCTGGATGGATGCTAGGTTAGCGTAGCGTAAGCTAGCTGGATGCTATGTTAGTTTAGCTCAGCGTAAGCTGAAAGGATGCTAGGTTAGCTTAGCGTAGCGCAAGCTAGCTGGATGCCATGTGAGTTTAGCTTAGCGTAAGCTGGAGGGATGCTAGGTTAGCTTAGGCACCTAGGCTGGTTTGTTTACAAAGTGACATCACAAGTTAGCACTTCCTGTGACAAGTCGTTGTCATGGGAACCAGAGCATGTCAGACAATTCAACAGTCCTTAAAGAATGTCTGTACATTTTTCATGGATTATGCATGTTTAAACGGGTTAACAGGATGCACCTATATTTTAAGTCTTTCTAGGACTCAGTGTTACATTAAGTAAAATGCAGATGTGTTTTGGCATTAGCTAATTTTACTCATGGAACTCTTCTCTTTATTTTACGTAGCTTATTCTATTTGTTTACAGAGTAAGGAAATAGATTTGCTGTAAGTCAAAGCTTGTCTAAGCATATATGGTTACGTCCCTCTCGTGCACGAATGCTGACTTCTCAGCGAGTAACAGTTTTGATCGCTAGGTAGCTCTCTGCTTGTAGATGCAGCAAAAAAATATTTAGGTGAATTACATCAATCTAACAATAATTTGTAAGGCCTTTACATTTGTAGACACCCAGGTCTACCTAGATATAACTCTGTCCTGAGCTTTCTTTGTTAGACACAGGTTTAGTCATACTACCATTTGGATTTCCTTTTAATCAAAGCATAATAGATATCGGTACAGTTTACAAGCTGCTGAGATGAGGTTTCTTCGTCAAACAGACTTACGCTTTTACTGCTGAACATGCTACTTTTACTTTTAGTTGAAAATCTAAGGCTATTTTACTTAGAGTAGAGATGTCAATTCCAGCTATCGTTTTATCTGCATTTAGACAGGCCAGCGATCAAAGATGTGTATTGCACGTTGTGTTCTGGTTGGATCGCAACGATCAAAAGCATCTCGTAGGTTAACAGTAGTTTAAAACTGTGGTGGTTCTCCTACATGGAAACTAATGTACAGCAGTGCATTTTTCAAGAAGTATCTAGAAACTGTTTGTTTCAAAGGGGTCGTGTATAGCCTGTTGGCAGGTGAGGCTTACAGGTGAGCCATTCAAGATTTTCTTTAAATCAGTAAAGTTCAAATTTTTCTACTGCAGAGTCTTGCGTCTTTTTGAGCACAACTTTTCATCTACTTTTTAAAAGTTCTATGTCCTATGCTGATCAGGGACCCTTTTAGCAGAGTCTTGCACTGTGTTCGTGCAGTGTCTTCTGGTTTACAGTTCAAAGTCAGTGGGGTTTTTAGGAGTTCTTCGGGGTGTGAGATCTTCGCTCTTAGCTTTAGCACTGAGTCTTTCAACGAGTTGGGCTGACATTAAAGTGAAGTCTGAGCCGGTGTCTACCAGGGTTTCAAGGCTCACCTCATTGTCTAGAGTGATGGGTAGGTAGAGTTTCTGGGCCCACCCCCCCTTTTGGTCTTTTGGGGTTTTGGACCCAGCTGTGGGAAACTGTGCTTCCTCGCTCAGGCTGTGCTGCTGTCACTTTGTGACAGTTTGCTCTGTGTGCCTGTTGTAGGTCGTACGCTCAGGCATAGGATGTCAGGAAAGTCTTTGTGCAGAAGCTTTTCAGCGACTCCAGGGTCTCGGCTGGTGATGTTTTGAACAGTGTTCAGAGACCGAGTATATCGTGGGGGTTGTCAAAGTCTTTTCGGATACAGTCTTTTACTTGTTGTAAGCTTCTCATAGCCGTTGAGTAGTCATGCTATGTGGGCAGGCCAGGATGCCTAGGTGATGACTCACTGTGGGGTGCAGATTTCAGATAATCTGTCCCACGCGGTGACGTTGGTAACAGTTTTTAAGTGAAAGTCAATGTCTTGTAGGTAGGCGTGCACGTTGTGGCCTCCTGAAGGGTTCGGAGTGAACGTAGGGAGGTTTCTCGCCAGCTTGTTAAGTCTTTTGGGAGCCCTGCCGTTGTAAGTAGCAGGGGCTCTCCTGGAAAGGCTCTTCTCCCCTCGCTGCTGACGGGGGTTCTTGTGGGCTGGCTGGTGATGTTTTGAACAGTGGGCTTTCACCCCACCTTTTTAGCTCTGGGTTGTAGACTGACAGGTGCGGACCAGCTGGTCAGGGAAACTTTGTGGTGTGTGTTTCCCCTTCCCGGTCATTCTGCAGTCTATAAGAGTGTTTCACTCTGTGTGAAGAGTGTCAAGTTAGTCTTTGAGATCGTCTCTCTGCTGTACGATCTTGTGGATGGTAGCATGGGCCGCTTGCGAGTTTCTTTCGCAGGCCGTGCTTTCGAGTCTCTTTAAGTTCAGTCTCTGCTCTTTGCAAAAGGCTTCACTTTTGTCGGAGTTTCTCATTGAGTTCCTCTCTGGTTCTTTTCTCTGAATGCTCTCTTCGGTCTGTGTGCCGATGAAGATCAGGCAGGGCAGTTTGAAGTCTTTCCACTTCCTTCTGTAGCTCGGGGTCGTTGTCGTCCTCGGCTTGCATCCTTAGCGTTGCAACTTCGTGCTCCAGGGCGAGGCGGCTCCTTTCACGGAGACGTGCTTGTGCGATGAGCTGGCAAGCGAGGTTTTGGACGTGTCTGGCCCGGCCTTGTCGTGGGTGCTTAGGCTTAGTTTGTGCGCCGTCAAGCTGGTCCACGTCTGCGTCCAGCTGCTCTTGGCTCGGGGCTCTGAGTCACTGGTGACTGGCTTCCCTGTGGGCGAAAGGAACACAACACACACGAAAAGACCAGTGCAAGTTCTTTCTACGTTTAACGAGCTATAATACTATGCGGCTATGTGAGCCGTAATTTGGCTAACTGATGCAGACAGTTAGATGATTAGGTGGGTCAATTTTGCGTGGATCTAAATAAAGAATTTGGCAGGCAGTAGCCTTATGGGGTCATGTGATGACGCCAGCTGCTTGGTCGTCGTTCTGTTATCTAGCTTTCCTTGGTGTCTCTCGTAGGTTCTGTCTCTGGGTGAACTGAAAGGAACAAATCACAACAGAACAGAGAAATAGCAAGATAGAAAAGATTAGAGTAAAATAAAATTGAATAGGTCTAATGAAGATGGAGCAAATAATGACACAAGGGAGTGTTAAAGAGAGTAAGGTCGTCTAAGCCGGCTGTCGGCGGCAAACCTAGGAAAGGGGGTGTGTGGCTTGGAGAAGGGAAGGTGGGCCACACCCCTTAAATGGCCGGGGATATATGTAATATTCTGGGGCCTATACTAAGTAGATGTTTTTTATTTTTTTATTATTACCTCATTTTTAGTCTGCCCAGGTTGGAACTGAAATCACTCCGGTTGGAATCAGCACGTGATTGGTCTTTCCAGCGTTTCCGAACACTTGGTCGCAGAGTCGCCGGGCTCCACACTCCGTACCACGGGCGCCCTCTCAAACAATTGCGACCTTTGGAGTGCCAAATTGTGTGCTGCCCGTGTATAGAGACAGAGGAGTCCGCGACTCACGCATGGCCTGTGTCATTCAACGCTGGTCAGACAATCCGCAGCTGGAAGCCAAGTAGATGTGACTGTCAACTCACCACCGCGCGCTAGGGATTTCTACACCATAAACACAGAAGAGGAGAAACAGATGAAACTTAAGGTGAATTAAGGTTTCCTTGTTTAAACCAAATTGAGTAATTATGCATGCAGAGATACCAAGGCAAGAGGCTTCACTAAACACTGATAAAAATAAAAATAAAAGGGATTTATGACAATGTAATTGTCAAATCAACTTTAAAAAAAAAAATTTCTTCAAAAATAAATTTAAAATAATTTTTTTTTTTATTTATTTATTATTACTTTCATTATTAATAAAAATTAACAATCAAAGTAATAAAGTAGGATGAAACCCTGGAGAAGACAGGCTGTAGTGGCTGGTTTGTGCCACAAAGGGGGGGCGTACTTTCTCCAGTGGTTAACCTGTTTGGTTGGATAGGCACTTAATTCAAATTTCAATTCAAACTGGTTTAAATTCAATTTAAATAAGTGTAAGGAAATCAAAGATCAGAACTATATCTCATGCGACTCATGATTGCTGTAATGTTATCAGTGATAACAAAATAAATAAATTAAAAAAAAAAGATGGAAATAGACCAATTCACAGAATGAAAGGAGTAAAAGAATAAGCTGACTTTAGCATGTCTGCCACAAGGGGCGTTTTCCCTCTAAGTGGATATCAATGACTAAACTGAAACTTAACTTTAAATTTCTTAATTCAAATCTAGTTTGAAACAAACTCAAAGTAAGCATAAAACAGTCAGCAGGAGAATTGTCTAACGTCAAACAAATGCCAGCACAAGCAAGGCTTTAACTGGAATATGTATTGAAAGTTAGACAATTCAGAATTCATAATCGCAGGGAAAATGAAAAAGAACAAAAAAAAAACAGAAAAGAGGTAGTTGAGAATAACGATCTACAAAACGTCCACAGGGTGGCGTAATTGCGTTCACGCTGAATGACGTCAGAGGCTGGTATGATTTGGACACCGCAACACATGTAGGTTGCCCTCTCGTGTTTTGTCAGCGGAATTACAACCTCTGTTTTAGTATGTAATTCAGTTTTAAAACGGTTCCATACGTTAATTTTCTGCAAAAATCACAATTATAAATTTTAAACCTCGGCGGGTTTTGTGCCAGTTTACTGCATATAAACACACACAAACAACGTGTGGCAGGATTTCTTTCGCTACACACAAATAGGGCAACAGGAATTAGGCATCTGTTTTTCGATTCCCACATAAAACAATTATTACCATGATTCACATGTGTTTGCTTATAAATTTTAAACCTCGGAGGGTTTGTTTGTGCCAGTTTACTGCATATAAACACACAAAGACAACGTGTGGCGGGATTTCTTTCGCTACACACATAAATATGGACACAGGAATTATACGTCTGTTTTTCGGATCCAAATAACATTTATCAAATAGCATTTTATGGTTAAAATGTTTTTAGGTTTTGGATTTTTCTTTTGGTGCTATATTTTAACAAACACGTCTTGCAGGAATTTTTTCTGCGCTGTGTAGAAGGAAACAGGAATTATACGTCTGTCAGTTGGATCCAAATAACATTTATCAAATAGCACTTATGATTAAAATGTTTTTAGGTTTTGGATTGTTTCTGTGCTATATTCTAACAAACACGTTTGGCAGGATTGCTTCGCTGCGCTGTGCGTGAATAAAACAGGGATTATTCGTCTGTTTTTTCGACTCCCATAACATATTATCAAATAGCACTTATGATCAAATATGCGTTAGGTTTTACAATTGAGTAGCTACGTCAATGTTTTAACCAGGAGTTATCGATAATCTAACGATTATAATTAATATCAGGCCTGTTTAAGAATAGTGAAAGAGCATCGTTTCACTAAATCTTGTCTTCACCGTGGCCGAAGAATCTCGTTCCGCCAGGGGAGTTTAACATTAAAAGTGTCATAATTCAAAAGAGGCTTCTTCATCTTTTGTAGGACAAATTTTAATACAATGAAACCGCAGTTTCTTTTTAGTTGTGCTGAACTGAGACGGCTTGTGCCTTTAGTCAGTCAGGCAGTGAGTTCACTCACTCTTCGAGGTGCGCGCGTCTGCGGCTTGTCTTACAATTTCAACATCCGCGCGCATAAATATTAAATAACAATACTCATACACAGATTGACTGGAATGCTCGTAAAACAAGTTTGAAATGTGCTAAGCAATTCTCCACCAATATTATGTAATGACTCAGGGGTGGATCTGATTACGGGGAATTTGCATATCATAATTCATAATTAATAATTAATAATTATTCATACAGGTTTGTATCAGATCAGTCTTACATGTTAATACATCTCCCGATAAGGGATGATACGTTACTTTACCTGCATACAAGACTGCATGCTTGCATGCGTATGGCAGCCAACCGCAAGTTGATTGCGATTAGCTACACAGATCACGTTTTACAAATAGGTAACATTAATTAGCTCAATTAATTTATAGAGTTTAGGAAAATCAATTCTGTGGCCACAAGAATTAGTCTTCCCGCCCTATAAACCCATACTCTTTAAAGTATCTTTAATTTGTAAAGCTCGTAGCTTTTGGATAGGCATTTCAGGGACCCGAAGTATGAGCAGACAGTCAATCCATCAAATGAGTATCATGAAATTTAATAAGAAATAACTAGCCTATGCATTTACTAAAATTACATGGGATATATGTATTTACAAACATAATAAACAATGAAACACACAAACGTTACAAACATAATAAACGACAAAACACAATAAGGCATCGATGAACGAGAAATGCATAGAGACAGAGAGAGAATTTTTAGCAAGGTGCAGTTATGCACGAGGGAGTTTTATAAAGACCCGAAGATCTTACTAAACTAGAAGCAAAACAAAAGAAAGAGATTCCCAAAGGGATCTCCCGAAGAAATCACATTCTGGCGAGAGTGAGATAGTAAGACAAGAGAGAGAGAGAGAGGGAGAGAGAGAGAGAGAGTGAGAGAAACGGAGATCCGTAAGGGTCAACCGTTTGGCAAAGTTCACCTGGACAACGGAACCTCAGACCTGACAACAAGGAATCACAAAATCGCCCCTTTTGAGGCAACAACCGTACAGCATGATAAATCTGGATGAGAAATAAAATACTTGCACTGTCTCTTAGTCTGCTGAGGAGAAGGCGTGCGTGTGTGTGTGTCCTTGGGGCGCGCGCCTGCTCGTTCGTTGAACGGTTGCGCGTGGTGGTCCATGTGGTTTGTTGGTGGTTCAGAGCGCGGACTTTCAAACGCATGTTTGAAGGTCTTTGAGGTAAATTTACCAAAGAAACAATTCAGACTAAATTCATTCCTCGTCGGGGAAAATGAACTCGATAGGATACTTAAAAGAACTTAGAATTAAACAAAGAAAGAAAAAGATGAAAGATCTCCGGAGGAGATCACTAAGAAATCACATCCTGATGCCGGGGGTGAGAGGCAAGAGGAGGGGTGAGGAGAGGGCCAGTCCTTTTGAAGACCTGATGTTTCCGCCTCCTCTGAAGCGGATTGTCCAATCATTGTTCAGGAAATCTTGAGCGGGAAAGTTGTCTTTGTTTGGTTTGACAGCTTTATCTACATAAATTACGACAGAGGCAGAACCTGCCTTTCCTTTTCACAGATTCTTAAACATAACAGGAGAGATGTTATATAGGCAATCATACTTTTTACGGTAACCCAATACATATATCTGGCTGCGTCAGACAAAGAGTTTTCAAATGACCTCAAACACGACATGTAACAATGAGAGGAATTCAGGTTTGCGTCTCAAATATACGTAATATAGGCATTTGTGGTTCCTTTTAACTACAAACATTCCCAGATCTTGCAATCGGACGTAGGCCATCAAACACACATAAAACATATCAAATATGTATTGTTAAATGTCTTTTTTGACTGGAAATTCCAGCAAAGTCCTTATGGGTGTGTGTAGCGTGGACAGAGGGGACTCTTTGACCGCATGGCATTCCTTTCTCTGCAGCAAGGAGGGGGTTAGTTTGATAAGGTCTGCTTGAAGCTCGAGCCACAGTCATGAAGTGTTCTGGTGAATCTCGCAGGACATTTGAATATGTCAGTTCATTGGGTGTTTAAGAGAGAGAACCCTCAAGATTTCTTATAACACCCCTGTGTCACAAAGTTAGCGAGATGTAATGTAAATCAACAAATGGGGAACGAGGATTGGAGTTTATCGAGACTAAACATGCTACACAGTGATTTCTGTTTCTCATAGTATGCAAGTCATGTCTCAAACATTAACCCATTAGAGTTTACAAGGCCACACAGACCAAACAACATAAAGGAAAAATCATGAGATGGAACATTGGATGCATGTATCACATGGTTATATATATATATATATGTACATAGAATATATAGGTTTAAACCAGGGTTCGTTTATTCTTCTCAGCAAGAATAAGGAGGAATCACACTCTCTGGGACATTCCAAGGGGTAATAAAGCTCAGTCTTGTAACAGAACACCCCGTTCTTGGTGTGTGTGTGGGAGAGAGTGTGTGTGTGTGTGTGTGTGTGTGTGTGTGTTTTTCCAAGTTCCAGGCCTTTTGGGGCTAAAGGCTTTGGGATTTTAGCATGGGGGTATTTAGTTATTCAGATTCACCTTCGCCCAGTCCTTACACCATCCATTTACGCTGCTTTCCATATGAGGGTGTGACTCCCCTTCTGTCCGGCGTTAACGGCTGCAGTGTACTTGGCGCGTCAGCACACACGACGGCTGCAACTACAGTGTGGTCTCCCTAGTGGACCAGCACGACAACCGTCTGGATTGAGCCGAGTAGGGGACATCTCTAGGGTCTTCAAGTGGGCACCTTCCGTCCTCAGTGTTTCGTCGACTAGCCCACGACACCTCAAGAGGGCTCGACAGTGACTCTGGCGTCCCAGAGTCACCCCCCTCCGTCCCCCACTCAACTCAGCCCAGCTTACTGACCTCTACATCCCTCCTGCTGCTGAGACCTAACCACAATCTCACAATCTCTCCGCAACCCAACCATACGCGCCAACCCGTTTGACTAAGGCTGTCGAGTCCCACTGTTGCGTTAAAGCAGTTACAGTGGCAACCGTTCCTTATGGCACACCACCTACCGCAAAACACAATATCTGCCCAACCACCCGTCATTCACGCAATATACACAGGAACGTAATAACTGTAAATACTATACAACCTATACAAATAAACCAACAGACTCTTCAAGTTTTTCAAGAATTCTACGAAACCATAGCGTGGCGGCCTGTACACAGCCAGCTAGAATCTTTCCATCTCAACCACAGCCAGTTGCTGCTCCTTTCTGCTGCTTCAGATAAGTTCTTTACTGTGCGACGCAACTCTTGGCCGCTGAATCCGACGTCTCTGAGGAACCGGGTTGTAGAGTGTGCCACAAAACCTCGACAACCCACTTCCACTGGATAAACCTGGACTCTCCATCCTCGCTGTTCTACTTCAGTGGCCAGATGAGCATACCGCAGTTTCTTCCTCTCATATGCCTCATCTACAGCATCCTCCCATGGCACTGTTAACTCTATCAGTTGAACAATGCGTGCTGATCCAGACCACAAAACAATGTCTGGTCGTAGGTTAGTGGTGGCAATCTCAGGTGGAAAAATAAGCCGTTGGTCAAGATCAGCCAGCATCTTCCAGTCCCTAGCAGCTTCCAGTTGTCCTGGGCGAGAATTGGTGTTAACACCTTTTCTTGGTGGTTGCTCGCCTGGGCGGAGGAATATTGTCTTCTGCGTGTAATGTTTTGCTAGAACAGGCGGCAACTTATTGGTCATACTACGCTTGCCTTCCAATGCTAAAGCCAAACATCGCAGTACTTGGTCATGGCGCCAAGTAAACCGACCTTGGCTAAGAGCCACCTTACATCCTGTCAAAATGTGCCTTAATGTGGCAGGTGATGAACACAAAGGACAAGAGGGATCCTCTCCTACCCAGAGGTTTAGGTTCTGCGGTGATGGGAGAACATCATATGTTGACCTAATAAGGAAACTGATCCTACTCTCTTCCATTGACCAAAGGTCTTGCCAGCCCATCTTGCGTTGTTCCACACTCTCCCATCTCATCCACTCTCCCTGCTTGGCCTGGGAAATGGCCTTTATACACCTCATCCTCTCCTCCTGCTTTCGCACCTCGTTGACTACCAGCTTCCTCCTTTGAGCTGGGCCTGCCTTGTGCCATTTAGGCGGAGCTAAACTGAGCCCAAAACCCCCTCTTCCATGCTGTACCTGTCCCACGATATTCTCAATTTGAAGGTCAGCCTTTGCCTCTACTACAGATTTCTTTGCTGACCACTTTCTACCAGTTTTTAACACAGGGGCTGCCTCCCTTACACATTTGTCACGTGACTCTACTAATGTCATTTCCAGTCTGACCTTGGCACACTTAAACTCCTCGGTTAAAGCAGAGACTGGCAGCTGCAATATTCCTTTACTATAAAGTCCCACTCTGCTGAGGCAGCGTGGAACTCCCAACCATTTCCTGATGTATGAACTTATTAACGCTTCCAGCTTATCCACTGTTGTCAAAGAAACCTCGTACACAGTCAGTGGCCACAGCAACCTCGGCAGTAGACCGAACTGAAAGCACCAGAGTTTTAGTTTGCCTGGTAGAGCACAGCTGTTTATGCTCTTCAACCCTTCCACTGCTTGTCGTCTAACTTCTCCCACTCGAACTGTGTCCTTTAGATCTCCATCGTACCATCTCCCAAGACTCTTCACTGGCTTCTCAGAAACTGTTGGTATTGCCTCACCATTAATGAAGAATGTTTTATCTACTACCTTTCCTTTAACTATCGAGATGCTCCTTGATTTAGAGGGCTTAAATTGCATTTGTGCCCATTCAATATTATCTGTTAACTTCCCCAATAACTGATTCGTGCAGGCTACTGTTGTAGTCATGGTTGTCATGTCATCCATGTATGCTCTGATTGGTGGTAGACGCATCCCAGAAGCCAAGCGCTCTCCTCCTACTACCCATCTTGATGCCCTAATGATTACTTCCATTGCCATGGTAAAAGCCAGTGGAGAAATGGTGCATCCTGCCATTATTCCAACCTCTAAGCATTGCCATGCAGTGCTGAATTTTGGAGTTGAGAAACTAAATTGCAAATCTCCAAAATAGGCTTTCACTAAATTTGTTATTGACATTGGTACTCTGAAAAAATCAAATACTGCCCAAAGAAGCTCATGTGGCACTGAACCATATGCATTAGCCAAATCCAGGAATGTCACATGGAGCTCCTTCCTCTCCTTTTTAGCTGACTGAATTCGTTGCCAGATAACATTGATGTGTTCTAAGCATCCTGAGAACCCTGGAATGCCCGCTTTTTGAACTGTAGTGTCAATGAAGCCATTCTTTAATAGGTAGCTGGACAACCTCTGGGCAATAATGCTGAAGAAAATCTTACCTTCAACGTTTAATAGTGAAATAGGACGAAACTGACTGATGCTTGTAGCATCTTTTTCTTTAGGTATAAAGACTCCACCTGCTCTGCGCCATGCTCTAGGTACAACGTGTTTTTCCCATGCCACTTTTAACAATTTCCACAGAATTCGCAGAACTCCTGAAGCACTCTTGTACACTCTGTACGGAACTCCATTAGGCCCTGGAGATGATGAAGCCCTTGCCTTTCTCACAGCCTGCTCTACCTCTTTCCACTTAGGTGCACAGACCTCCATTTGGTATTCTGGTGGGTTGATAGGTGGTATGTCTGATGGAATTGACATATGCTCATGCCTTTTTGCATCTGTATGCGTTTCCTCCAAATATCTCTCTAGCTCAACTCTAGATGCTTTTAAAGTGCCATTCTTCTCACTGGTGAATAACTTCTTTACGAATTTGAATGGGTCTTTATAGAAATTAGCCCTCGCACGTTCTTTCTTTTTGTAGCGTTTCCGTAGACACTCAGCTCTGCGTAATGTTGCCAGCTTATCTTTTATGTCCCTTTGTAAGAGATTGAGTCCCTCCTTCTGACTTTGTTCTGCTCTTTTCCATTGCTTCCTCAGCTGTCTCCTTTCTCTAACTAACCCTTCAATTTTCTGCTGCCGTCTAGACATTCCAGGAGTAGTTTGTACTTTTTCCTTCCTTTTTTCCACACCAAACCTCTCACTTCCATATGCGTAAATGATGTCCCCAAATTTATCCAGCTTCTTTTCAACTGTACCAGTTAATCTTTCCAATGCAAAGCATAGATCTGTGTTTACCGTGTCCCATGCAGTTTTCTCACAAGCTCTTGGCCATCTAACTCCAGGCCTATGCCCGTTGAGGTTCTTTTCTCTCTTATGCTGGTTAGTCTGACCGGTTTCACAAGTATGAATATGTTCATCACTAACTGTGCAAGCCCTCCTCTCCTCTATGACAGGGGTGCTGATATCCTGCGAGCTGTGGTTTGCTTCCTGTCGCTGGATTTCATTCGACTGACTTGACTGACTTCGTAAGAAGTACTGATCAATGCGAGGCCCTTGTCCCTTCTCCCTCAAGCATTTCATTTTCCCTTGATGAACCTTCAAACCCCTGACCGTTGTCGCCTTGCTCCAGCCACAGACACAAACTTGGAGTTCAATGACTTTACTAACTGCAGATCTTGAACTAGTCTTACTCTCCATACTCATATCCGTTTCCATTCCTAAGTCGTTAACCATGTTGTCCAACGTCGAGTCATCTTCCGCCCCCGCTCTCGCAGACTCTAGGGGTATTTTTCTCTTTAACTTCTTAGAAGCTTTGGGCGGGTGTCTCCACCATCCTGTAAACACGAAGCTGGATACTGACGACAAGGGTAGCTAACCCTTACCAGCCCCATTGGGGTCTCTTTCCTCCTGTCAGCTGTCTCTCCAGGCTGTCACAAGGTCTTTCCCTTGTTGCCAGCAGCACTATTCACCGCAGTCACTGGACGTATCCAGATCTTCATGATTTCCATTACACGAGAGTAGATGTTAAAACTTCATGCTGATTTGTACTCGGCTTTCGCCAAGATAAGCAACACTAAGACGTAACTTTACAGTAAACTATGCTTCTCCATCCATTTACGCTTCTTTCCATATGAGGGTGTGACTCCCCTTCTGTCCGGCGTTAACGGCTGCAGTGTACTTGGCGCGTCAGCACACACGACGGCTGCAACTACAGTGTGGTCTCCCTAGTGGACCAGCACGACAACCGTCTGGATTAAGCCGAGTAGGACATCTCTAAGGTCTTCAAGTGGGCACCTTCCGTCCTCAGTGTTTCATCGACTAGCCCACGACACCTCAAGAGGGCTCGACAGTGACTCTGGCGTCCCAGAGTCACCCCCCTCCGTCCCCCACTCAACTCAGCCCAGCTTACTGACCTCTACATCCCTCCTGCTGCTAAAACCTAACCACAATCTCACAATCTCTCCGCAACCCAACCATACGCGCCAACCCGTTTGACTAAGGCTGTCGAGCCCCACTGGTGCGTTAAAGCAGTTACAGTGGCAACGGTTCCGTATGGCATACCACCTACCGCAAAACACAATATCTGCCCAACCACCCGTCATTCTATACTATACAACCTATACAAATTGTATAGTATACTATACAACCTATACTATACAACCTATACAAATAAACAGACTCTTCAAGTTTTTCAAGAATTCTACGAAACCGTAGTGTGGCGGCCTGTACACAGCCAGCTAGAATCTTTCCGTCTCAACCACAGCCAGTTGCTGCTCCTTTCTGCTGCTTCAGATAAGTTCTTTACTGTGCGACGCAACTCTTGGCCGCTGAATCCGACGTCTCTGAGGAACCGGGTTGTAGAGTGTGCCACAAAACCTCGACAACCCACTTCCACTGGATAAACCTGAACTCTCCATCCTCGCTGTTCTGCGTCAGTGGCCAAATGAGCATACCGCAGTTTCTTCCTCTCATATGCCTCATCTACAGCATCCTCCCATGGCACTGTCAACTCTATCAGTTGAACAATGCGTGCTGATCCAGACCACAAAACAATGTCTGGTCGTAGGTTAGTGGTGGCAATCTCAGGTGGAAAAATAAGCCGTTGATCAAGATCAGCCAGCATCTTCCAGTCCCTAGCAGCTTCCAGTTGTCCTGAGCAAGAATTGGTGTTAACACCTTTACTTGGTGGTTGCTCGCCTGGGCGGAGGAATATTGTCTTCTGCGTGTAATGTTTTGCTAGAACAGGCGGCAACTTATTGGTCATACTACGCTTGCCTTCCAATGCTAAAGCCAAACATCGCAGTACTTGGTCATGGCGCCAAGTAAACCGACCTTGGCTAAGAGCCACCTTACATCCTGTCAAAATGTGCCTTAATGTGGCAGGCAACACAATCTACTAACTATCTCATCACTCCGGCGAACAGGAAGGGGGCCAGAGCAAATTACAGTGCCTGACATCGTACTTGCGAGTTCACACACCTCTTTAATATTAGTTTTGGTGATCTCCGACTGGCGGAGTCGAACATCATTAGTGCCGACTTGAATAATGATCTTTGAGAATTTACGATTAGCATTAGCCAGCACTTTTAAATTTGCTTTGATGTCAGGCGCTCTGGCTCCCGGCAAACATGTGACTATGTTGGCTAGTGTCTCTATTTTCACGTTCCGTGTGATCGAATCACCAATTACCAGGGCACAATCAACTGAATTCTCAGTGGGTGTTTCACTGAGTGGGGCAAATCGATTTGTTATAGTAATCGGAACGGAAGAGTGGTTTTTTGTCCGCGACTAGAGCGATCTCTCACTGTCACCCATCTGCCCTGCTGCACAGGCTCTACTTCAGCCGGAACCGAATCATGTAAAGAGTTCACTATGCTAGGCGGATCCAAAATAGTATCTAAATCTCTAGTACTATCCTTACTATCCTCAATTAAAGTTTGGATGCGTGTCTCTAGCTCTGAAATCTTCTCCGTCAGCCTGACTGTCTCCTTGCATTTATCACATATAAATCCTATATTGCCATCGGAGAAGGCTATACTAAACATATGACACGTGACACAGGTGACAATAACAGGACAAGACATTATTCACCATGGTTGTTGGCTGATTCTTACTTACCTGAGCTTTATGAACTCAAAGGCGCGGGGGCGCGAGAGAAAATAAATAAATAACTGACCGCACGGGTGGCGTGTTAGCAGGCTAGCGAATTACTAACGTGCTGTGCTAACAATAACGGAAGCTAGCGATGTAAGGTTAATCTGAGATATTGGGTAAGCTGTATTCAGTAATATAAACAACTAGAAATTATAGTAAATTATGGTTCAAAATAGAAAGAAATACGAAGCTAATACGAGTCTTAGAGCTACAGCCTTGACGCAAACAAAGCTT
This sequence comes from Semotilus atromaculatus, assembly GCA_031834385.1. Classification (NCBI taxonomy): domain Eukaryota; kingdom Metazoa; phylum Chordata; class Actinopteri; order Cypriniformes; family Leuciscidae; genus Semotilus; species Semotilus atromaculatus. Next base: position 5,151,310 of record JAULUF010000018.1, on the reverse strand, counting down.
ACAGCAGGCAGACAGGAGCAATCGATCAGCAGAGCAGGATCAGCAGAGCAGGATCAGCAGCCGCTGTCATGAAACTCTCAAGCCATCACTGAAGCACTCGTTTTATTTATTCTTTTATCTTTTTATACTTCTTTTCAGGGGTATTACATGAGCACTGAGGATGAGGAGCCCAGAGCTGAATTCTGGATACGGTGCCATTATGAGTCCCTCCATCCCTCCATCTGCCCTTATGAGTCCCTCCATCTGCCCTTATGAGTCCCTCCATCTGCCCTTATGAGACCCTCTATCCCTCCATCTGCCCTTATGAGTCCCTCCATCTGCCCTTATGAGACCCTCCATCCCTCCATCTGCCCTTATGAGTCCCTCCATCTGCCCTTATGAGACCCTCCATCACTCCATCTGCCCTTATGAGTCCCTCCATCACTCCATCTGCCCTTATGAGTCCCTCCATCACTCCATCTGCCCTTATGAGTCCCTCCATTACTCCATCTGCCCTTATGAGTCCCTCCATCTGCCCTTATGAGACCCTCCATCTGCCCTTATGAGTCCCTCCATCTGCCCTTATGAGACCCTCCATCACTCCATCTGCCCTTATGAGTCCCTCCATCACTCCACCTGCCCTTATGAGTCCCTCCATCACTCCATCTGCCCTTATGAGTCCCTCCATTACTCCATCTGCCCTTATGAGTCCCTCCATCACTCCATCTGCCCTTATGAGACCCTCCATCCCTCCATCTGCCCTTATGAGTCCCTCCATCTGTCAATGGATACTGATTGGTGGCGGGAAACAGACAGGGAAACACAGGTGATGAAAATCAAAACAAACTGAAAGTCCAAAGAAGCCTAGTGGTGACAGTAAGCTACTTCCCATATTGACATCAAAGTTTGTGCATAGTAAAAACACATTGTTTTAGTTTTTTGGTGCAGATATTTGTCATTTGATAGAAGTTAGCCAAATCAAACATATACCCTTATCCTCTAAAACAAACAAAACTGTATATGAGTTAAATAGAAAACTATGTTAAGGCTATTGGTAAATCACACCTGAGTTGTTGTTTATAATTTACAGAATTATCCATTTTTAAACAAAATCTACCTATAGATCATTTTACATATGTGGCCTATGGAGATTCAATTTCAAATTTTGATTTAAGATTTTTTTATACAGTTGGAACTGGGTTGGGTCACTATTTAATACATATGATCTGGGTCCTGAAACAAAACCACTGAGGCTGAAAAGGGGCTAAAAAGTCCATAAAACTGAACATGCTGAAAATTAGATACTGTGTGCTCCTGTGAATCTGTCAATGATAATGTTGAGTAAGATATTACAAATAAAACCACCAACAGTATACAATTCTTTTCTGTATCTGTGTGTTTTTTTCTTGAACAACATCATTCAACATGTCATTATCAGGTCAGTCAATCAATCAGGTAGGCCACAACCTCTCATTTGCACATTAGAGTTATTCTTTCAATGAAATTAGTTCCTGCATGTATATAGTATGTATAAAGGTGCTCAGAGTAAAATGTTGGTCTTAATTTTTCAAAATGTTTTGACTGTCTAATTAAATCTCCTTCGCCTTTATGCATGCTGACCAGCAAGGTCACATAACACATACTGCCATCAGATCTTAAAGGGACACAAGGCAGAACTGGGTGTTTTTTCTCTACGACGCCCCCCCCTGGTGTCTGGTAGTAAATGCTTTCAAACACACTGTCGTAAAAACGAACTGTTGTTCCTCCCCCTCGCCACGAGCAACCCAGCTGATCAGCTGTCAACCCAGCTGAGCAGGAACCGGCTATTTCAAAACCAGTTATGTCTCCCGAGGTAAGAAAAGCAATATTTTCTTTCCAACTGATGGCGATTTTTTAATTTTTATTGTGTTGTCATGCATACTAGTATTTTTACCGGGAACGAACAATATGAACAAGGCAAACTACTGCTTTCGTGTTGTTGTTTTTTGGGGAGAGTGGGCACGAGCATAAAAAATATATATATCGGAGGCTAATTTGTCTAAATTTATATTAGCAAGGTCTATAAGTTCATCTGGTAGAATGACGGTTTACCTTTGCTTGTCTAAGAAAACATCAGAACGTTTTTTCTAGCTCGATCATGATATGTGCAACATGTTTATTATTGCCTATTATCAGACACGTTGACTTAGGCCATCGTAATTCAACTCATTTCTGTAATGTACGTCAACTGTTTTGTGATATTGCAACGTCAACCTCAGCCTCGTCTGAGTACACAAGCTAAATTAGACACATAGAAGGGCAGCATCCATCTAGCTAGATCAAGCCAAAATCTCCGCTAGCCATTTAGACGCGGGCAGGATACACCGGTGTCTTGATTTGAAGAATTTGATATCTATTTATTTGCGAACGAAGTTACACATTTACAACCGACAGAGGAACGGCCAAACAACTACAGAAATTAAATGTGTTTGCTAATGACAATGCTAACATCATAGTTATAGTACTATGCGTACTAGTAAGCCCGTAACAGACAGCGATCATAATAAAAACCTTTACAGACAATAGCAAACATCCTGAGGTCACAATTACTTGAAATTTAAATATTAAAACACATTTTATTCCAAAGATACTTGCAAGTGCAACAGCAAGAAGGCCAGCTCAGCATCCGTTTTGCAGGCTTCTGTTTCTCTCAGTTTTCGCCATTCTGAAAAAGCCGGTCCGATATTTACTCGAGTCTGACTTCTTGCTCGGTCAGTCTCCCGTTTCCTCTTTCGTTGGTCCTCCGACAACGATTTCCTAGCTTTCTGCTTCATTTTTACAGGCTCAGCCATAACTCAATCTATCTTGCCCTTTGCTTATAGCTAGCCGGTGCTTGAATGGGGGCGTGTACGTGTGCAGTGCCGTCAAGCAATTCGTTACATCGCGAGACCTGATATCACGCGATACTTCCTGACGGCGAGGCCGGCGGCCCGCCGGCCCAAAGTTGCAAGTGCGGTTTTTCCGCTCTCGAGCACCAGGGGGGTGTGAAACCACCACCATTCAACCCAAAATAAGTCATATAACCATTCCACTGACTCTGAAGCTGTTCAGTTAAGGTAAAAAAGTTACTTAGAGCACCTTTAAGTGATTGTTTTTAAGAATATACATATTTGCGTAGCTCACATAGGCCTATACAACTCTGTTTGTCTGTAGCTGTAACAGTAGCTCTCCAAATGGAAGAACACAGTTAGCTATATAGATAACAAGAAATATTCAAGTAATTTGGTTCAAATGAGTCAGTTTAAATAAAAGGTTATTTTGTTTCGAACAAGTGAATTTCAGAGTTATCAGATTACAACTGAGCCAATTTAAGAGTCACATTTAATCATTTAGCAGACACATTTATCCAAAGTGACTTACAAATCAAAAGAGCAATAAAAGCAGTTAAACTAACAATAGGATGAAGTGTATATATTTATATAAATACATAACAAATAAAAGAGAAAAGAAAGCATTAAAATTTATTAATCAAGTGTTGGCAAAAAATATGCAATATTTGATTACATACAACAAAATAGTTATTCTGTTTCAAACGAGTCAATTTAAGAGTCATACATGTTAAAAATGTATTTATTAATTTTAATGATTAATTCAGTTACATTTGAGGTAACAACTGCGCATGTTCGACCTAAATCAAACTCCACTGAATATATTAATTGGCGTACAGACATAATTTACTGCTGAAAATACACAAGGACAACTGTATTAAAATTCCCAGTTGAACTCAAAGCCCAAGTAGCATAAAAATAAAAGATTTTGATAACTTTCAGTAAACACTGGTTATACACTTGAGTAGGAAACTAAATAAGTTTTTTGAGAAATAGCAGTATCATGCGATCAATCAAACATTTCCAGATTAATAAATAAACGTGAGTCTTAAATTACTATAACAAACTTTATTTACACCACACCTGATAAATACAACATAAAATACTCTGTAAACAAAACAATATTTGCATATTTCTTCTGGTAAATAAAATAAAAACTTATGAACAAAATGTTATAAAATAATAAACAACAAAATGCACCATCGAAAAAAATTACAACAAAATGAAACATTGTGCACTTTCAGATCTAGAAAATTCCACTAAATATAAATAAATAAAATACCATACAATAAAATCTCTGCCCTTAAGGCTGTTTAACAACTTTTAACATGTTTGCACGTTCAACCAAAAAAATATTTTTAAATACAAATACCATAAAATAACAAGTGCCATTTGAATAAACATCACTTAGTGTGCATCTGTTGCTCAGCAGAAATTAAAAACAAAATTCTTCTACTGCGTGTATATTATGAACGAACGCATCATAACCTCACAATCCTTATGGCACCACTACTCTGGAACCACCACTAAACCTGTTCCCCTTCCATAGCAGCCATTGCTCCTGCAAGCTCTTGATCTTCTGTCTCGCCACTTTCAGCAGTTTCCACCACTTTGTCAAGTCCAACGACAACGTCATGCTGGATTTGAAGTTGCCATGCATCGCCACTCAACAAATGCTCTTCCACATTTTGGCCTTCAGTGAGCAAATGCGTGATGTCTTCCTTCTCCAGGTACCGTTTGATGACAGAATTTGTCACACTCAAGTCGATTTCCCTACCCTCTTGCAAGAGTGCGACCCGTCCACTGGCAGTACACTGATACAATTCTGCTTTCTGGAGAAGTTTACATGGCATCGATGAAACTTTAAAGCCGCGTTGAAATCTGGCTGCCAGGCCTCATTTGGATGGCTATAATAGAGTCACTTCAATATAGCTTGACCAAGTGTCCCCGATAGCCTATATCTCTTCAATGAATGCTCAGATCTTCTTAAAAAAAATCAGAACATGTGACGTATAACTCTAAACAAGTATGAAAAATTTCAGACAGATCGGACAAAATTTGCCTCTTCAACAGTTAAAAATGTGAAAATGATATGCATAACATGGCATATTAAGCCAATAAGTGGTATTATATATCCATTCATTCATTTCAACTGTATATGTAGGCTGTAATACCACTGTTGTCCACTAGAGGGAGCAGCAACATTAGACATTTTTTATCTTTTTTATCAGCTTTCAGCATTGGCTAACAAACAAAATGCTTAAAGCTATTTTTTATTATCATGATGGACTGGTAAAAGTTAATAATAATAATAATAATAATAATAATACATTTTATTTGTAATGTGCCTTTCTCAGACTCAAAGCGCTACAGTACAGAACAAAATAATCAAACATGAGGATAAAAATATATAGAGAAGTAACAAAAAACTAAAAAACATAAAAATAATACAATTATAAATTGAAAGCTTGACTAAAAAGATGTGTCTTAAGAAGTTTCTTAAAACAATCCAGAGAATCAGCATCCCTAATAAATGTGGGTAATGTGTTCTATAACTTTGGCTCGTTATAGGAAAAGGCCCGTCCCCCCATGGTTTTTAATTTACAACGAGGCTGACTCAAAGAGAGAGAGCCAGCAGAGCGGAGAGAGCGAGCGGGAATAGATGGAGTAACTAAATCACAGATGTAACCTGGAGCCAACCCATGTACTGCTCTATAGGTTAATACAGTCTGGGGACCAGGATGAGGCTGGTGGATCCTCTCCCTCTGTTGCTGCCCTTCTAACATTGGAGGCACAAAAAGGAAGAGAGGGTCAGAAGAGAGCAAACTTCTGTGATATTTGAGAGAGCTGGAGGAAAGGGAGGCCAAGAGGGAGGAAGAGGCACAACTGTGAGAGGAAAGAAGAGAAAGAGAGTTTGAAGAGAGGGAAAGAAGAAAAGAGGAAGATAGAAGAGAGAGAGGGAGGAAAGAAGCCAGGAGGAGAGAAGAATAATTTAGAGTGAGAATGGAGATGAGGGATGAGGAGATGAGAAGAGCTGTAGCTGATAGGGAAAAGAGGCTCATTACTTTAATGGAAGTCCTGACTAAAGCAGTAATGAATAAATCATTGTAATGAATTAATAAATTAATAAAAAATTAAGAATTAAGAATCAGTTAAATTAAGAGGTCTGGTACGTGTACTTTTGCGTTCATTCATTATTCTATTTTGGAAGTGAAATGAAATTCTGGAAAAGGTGTCAGTTTGGTTTTCTGAAAAAGAGAAGAAAAAAAAACAGAAATGGCTTTATTTTGCTTTCATAATACATTGTAGTTATATAATGTTTAAAACTATAATACAAAATAACTAATAGTAATAAAATATTTATTTTGTATTTTTTGACTTTTTAATTTTCTGTTAAACAACCTGTTTTGACCCGGAAGTGGCTGAACTTGCGCGTACAGTGTACTCAATCGTTCTGAGAGCGTAGCTAAACTGCTTGAAGTGTTGTGAGCTTGCTACCATGGACCATTATATTCTCTTTAAAGAAAACAAAAGGGTCAATATGAGTGAGGATGATATGACGCAGGACAAAATTGGAAGAATTTTCCAGGTAATTTTATATGTAAGACTGTTTAACATTGCTTTTTGCTAACATGCTCCAGCTACTGGTAGACGCTTCACTAGCCGAGCTAGCTTATGCCTAGTTCACACTACATGATTTTAAAACGTCGGGCTGAACTGGGCAGTTCACACTACATGACTTGCTCTCTGTGAAATCAGGAGTGTTCAAGTTGTTGAGCTGTTCACACCACACGACACAACGTGATTGATCCGCAACAGGAGGTAACGCACTACACGAGTTGACAACAACTCTGTCACCCAACGATTCTATCTTGTCCACAAACCACGTTTTCTCACTAAAAATCACGCGATAAAAATGAACCGAAAATGACGCGAAACAGCACGCGCGCCAATACCCAGGGAAGAAGAACACAACTCGCGTATGGGCATCAGAAACTAGTGCTGCAAACTGTTTGTGCGATGATTAGCTCTGAGAAAATATATACACTCTACAACTTCATTTTAAAAAAGAACACCCAGAACATCAACATTGTGGACATCGGCAATATACAGTTGACTTTCCTTTTTCCTAAAAGTATTTTAGTAAAACCTATGATTACAAACAGGGATATTCTTCCGAAAAGCATAAGTAATTATATTTTTATGTCTACACATACTTGTATGTTTAATCTGTAGTTGCTCTGATTGGCTGTAGCTCTCGACATCACGTGAGGTTGAGTCACGCGACAGCTCTGGATATCTAGCATGCTAGATATTACTTTGGCTAGATAGTATAAAATAATAAATAATAAAGGCTAGATAGTCTTTGATGCGTTGTTGGCTCTTTCATAGTAACAGATTGGCGAGCGTTCATCGCGTGCTAATCACCCGCGATTTGCACGCGATAACACCCTGACCTGTCGGCGAGCTCAACGATTTGCAAATCGGGCTCAAATCGGGCCTAAAATCATGTAGTGTGAACTAGGCATTAGGTAACCTAACGTTATGCTAGCTCCTGAAGATCCTGCTGATCTTACATAGCTAGGTTAATAGCTTTAAAATTGATTTTTTACACACTGAAACATTTACGATGGCTATTATGCCCGACTACATGCTAGCAAAACATAACTTTGATTTTTTTATTAACAATCTAGGTATCAGCACAAAGCCTTTATTTAATGGATGAGTCGAACATAGCCATATTCCCATCATCGACGGGGAGCTTCAACACCTTTGTGTCATGATTCTGCCATTATGTCCTTGAGTTTCCTTAGTCTTGTGGCAGAATCATGACAGACCCATGTTTTATGTACAAGCGCATGGTCTTTTGTTTGGGCCATGTGCTTGTGTTGTCTCGTTTCGTAACCCTGGCCCCTTGTTACCCTCGTCTTGTCATTATTGTCTAGTCAGTTTCACCTGTCCTCGTCATTAGTGTTTCCCTTTTTAATCCCCTTGTGTTTGCTGTCTTGTGTCGGTTCATTGTTTGACATTGTCACATGTTGTGTGCGTCTTGCCGTGAGTACCTTGTGAGAGTTTTGTCTAGTGTATTACTGATCCTGTTTCTGTTAGTTTATAGTTTAGTTTGTCAAGTGTTAGTCTAGTTTAGTCATTCCTGTTCCAGTCCTGTTTTGCCCCCTTGTGGGTTTTGTTTTCCCCGTTTTTGTCAATAAATCAACGTTCAGTGTTACATATTGTCTGCGCCTGGGTTCACCTTCTGCATCCACATAACACTTTGAGCTAACACCACGTGCTCATTACAAAGTTAACGGAGAAGTTGCAACTGCAGATGCCAGCACAGCACCACCGCCGGCACCTTCACCAACCCCGTTTGCAGGCGCCACCCAGCGCTTCTCTTTTTCACGCCCAGGTGCTGCTGCTGGTTCACCTGCTCCCTCTGCACCTTTAAGAGCCGCGATGACTTGCTCTTTTCAGAGGTATGTTGAGTTTCATTTATTGTTTTAAATGAACTTGAAAACACTAGGCTACACATATGTCTGGCCATATTGTTTCTCTTCTTTAGTATACTTTTTCGGTGAATATTTGCTAAATGTTATGAAGTTGTGCACAGAATAGACTATAGTTTGTCATATTGCATTTTTTTTTCACTCTTTTGGGTATATTCTAGATCTATATTCATTGCAGACTTGGTGAATGCCAAACTAAGACCAAGCAGAATGGTGGTGATCCGTTTCATGGAGAGTGAGGCCACTGTGCAGGGCATACTCATTAAAGTCCAAGATGCCCTTGGCAGCTATGACCCGTTAATCCTCACAGACGCACAGGGGAACGAAATTCTTGATTCTGAGGGAACAAGAGGTACAGTAATTTTTTTAATTTGTTTTGAATTGCAATGTGTAGAGAACTAAACATTTATGCTTGCTCATGTTTTCTGTTCTTATCTACAGTGGAATCTGTTTAAATAACCCTTACATGTACATAGAACAAACTCAACAAGCTAAACAGGTTGCCACAACATGTGCACATTAAGGATCCAACTATAGATCTCATCAAAATGGTTTGAATGTTTTTTGGTTTTTTTTGCTGAATCCTCTTACATAACTGCAGCTATAATTGGCTGGAACCCAATTCTTTAAATTCTAACCCTACACACAGAATAAACTCAACATTGTGCACATTAAAGATCCAACTATAATTTGTGTCAAATCAAAAGTTATCAAAATGGTATTAGTGTTTTTTTTTCGGCAGAATCCTCATTTTATTATGTATAGCCTATATGCAAAGTCATTTTGCTGCTTAAAATACATTGAGTGTAAAATCACCTATTTGAAAACAGGCTAATTCTGCCAACATTGTGTGAAAGTGCCATAACAAAGTCTATTTTTTTAAATGAAGGTAGAAACAGTGGACATCAAGAATACTTTAAAGAAAAGAGTATGTAACAGACATATTCATGAATGATAGTCTACTATTCGGATTTTGTAAATCCTAAATTATATTAAAAAAATCAAATGTTCATTCAATTAGTGACTACAGATTTTAGGAAAATCAAATACCACTTGTTTTTCATTTTTCATTTCACTTCCAAAAATAGAATAATGAATGAACGAAAAAGTACACGGACCAGGTCTGTGTACCTTTTGGTCATTTGATTTCCTGTTTGGAATGGAATAACGAGAAATTAAAATCAGCTCGTTTATAAATTTTTTTGTTTAGTTTATAAAAAACAAAAATGAGATTTTGGCTCAATTTTTCATTTTTCTTTTGTCATGAGCTCTATATTTTAAGATGTACTAGCTGTTAATAAATCACATGGGAAATACATCACACTAAAATAATGTCATATGTAGGCCTACTTTTGCCAGGATAATAAACAGAGGATTCAAGTGCAAGTTAAACGTGAGTTTATTTGAGAATTGGTAAATGCAGGAAGAGTGATGATGAATATAATCTGGTCCGGTCACTTGGCAGCAAAGGGACACTGAGGATAAACCCAGTCTCTCTGGTGATGGTGAAGAAAGTAGTGATGACGATGATGATGATGTCCAGGAAGAGACGGAGAATGATTGGAGAACGGAGATCCGGAAGTAGACAGCATGATAGACAGAAAGTGCAGGACGAACGACACACAGGAACTGGAGACAGGAACACACGGGAACTGTAGAAGGCAGGAACACACGGGAAGTGGAGAAGGCAGGAACACACGGAAACTGGAGAAGGCAGGAATACACGGAAACTGGAGAAGGCAGGAATACACGGGAACTGAAGAAGGCAGGAACACAAAGGAACTGGAGAAGGCAGGAATACACGGGAACTGGAGACAGGCAGGAACACACGGGAAGTGGAGAAGGCAGGAACACACGAACTGGAGAAGGCAGGAACACAAAGGAACTGGAGAAGGCAGGAACACACGGGAACTGGACAAGGTAGGAACACACGGGAAGTGGAGAAGGCAGGAACACACGGGAAGTGGAGAAGGCAGGAACACACGGGAAGTGGAGAAGGCAGGAACACACGGGAAGTGGAGAAGGCAGGAACACACGGGAAGTGGAGAAGGCAGGAACACACGGGAAGTGGAGAAGGCAGGAACACACGGGAAGTGGAGAAGGCAGGAACACACGGGAAGTGGAGAAGGCAGGAACACACGGGAAGTGGAGAAGGCAGGAACACACGGGAAGTGGAGAAGGCAGGAACACACGGGAAGTGGAGAAGGCAGGAACACACGAACTGGAGAAGGCAGGAACACACGGGAACTGGAGAAGGCAGGAACACACGGGAACTGGAGAAGGCAGGAACACACGGGAACTGGAGAAGGCAGGAACACACGGGAACTGGAGAAGGCAGGAACACACGGGAAGTGGAGAAGGCAGGAACACACGGGAAGTGGAGAAGGCAGGAACACACGGGAAGTGGAGAAGGCAGGAACACACGGGAAGTGGAGAAGGCAGGAACACACGGGAACTGGAGAAGGCAGGAACACATGGGAAGTGGAGAAGGCAGGAACACACTGGAAGTGGAGAAGGCAGCAACACGGGAACTGGAGAAGGAAGGAACACACGGGAACTGGAGAAGGCAGGAACACACGGGAAGTGGAGAAGGCAGGAACACACGAACTGGAGAAGGCAGGAACACAAAGGAACTGGAGAAGGCAGGAACACACGGGAACTGGAGAAGGCAGGAACACACGGGAACTGGAGAAGGCAGGAACACACGGGAAGTGGAGAAGGCAGGAACACACGGGAAGTGGAGAAGGCAATGTAACGAATGTACATCAATAATAATATACATAAAATGTATTTAAGGGGGGCCGGAAGGCCAATTTAGCTCAAAAGGAATGATTCATCGATTTGCAATGAATCTTGACCGAATCACTATGGAACCGAGCAAATGACTCGTTTAGAGTTCATTTGAACGGGCCGTAATTATAACCTTGGCACAGATATAAATATCCAATCTATAGTGAAACACTATGTATTAGCAAGGTAACTTTAGATCGACAGTACAAGACATTAAATGTGCAAGCACAACACAAGGCAAATATCTTTCCAAAATATAAACAAGACTTTATTGATTATCCTAAAACATAAAACTAATATCTAACACAAACACACGCATTCATACAAGTTGCAGAAAGAAAGAGAGTGAGGAAAGAATGAGTTTTAAGAGTGAGATAGTGAAATCCCAAGTTTCTATATGCACTTATAAGACATGACCTGAACGAACCATCAATCATTAATTTAACCCTTCTATCGTTTCTCAGGCAGGTTATTAGATATTACATTAATGCACCAGTTCAGTTAAGAGTCTGGAGTGTTACTTGCATGTCCTTTGCGTTGCTTAGGGAATTCCCTTTTTGTCGGTGTGTAGGGGGTTCACCGTGTCCGTGGCTGGCTGTCTCCTCGTGCCTGCGAGATCTTGGGCCGCCAATCACGTGGTGTGTTGGCGGATGGATGAAAGTCTTTGAAGTTGAAGCAGGCTTTGCAGTTGAAACGTTAAAACGAAACTTTGCAGCAAAACTTAACTTAGAACCGAGACTCACAACGGAAAATAAAGGAAAACTTAGGAAAGAAAGAAAGTGAGACGAGTTAGATGGCTTGAATGAGCTGTTTTAACCCCGATCTTGGTGGGTTATTTGTCTGCTGGTCTAATTTGGTCTGGTCGATGTTTAAGCGAGCAAACACGCTCTTTGTTGTTTTCAGAGAGAAGCATGAACGGGAACACTCTCTTGTCTGTTGATAGAGAGAGGCGCAAACTTAATTAAACACCGAACCGAACTCAAAACTGAACTCCCTGGATGGAAGTTTCTGAAAACATAGAAGTTTCTCTGAACTGATTCTAATTCCTTTGTTCGGGTCTTTAACTTAACAGTTAGCCCAACCTCTTTGGAGAATTCTGACCAATGAGACAATGGCATCATTTTAGGGGGTGGATCGAGTTCCTACTTATCGTTATCTGGGATCTGTGTGGGTTCCAGCACTTAGCAGAGAAACAAGAAACCACAGTTTAAACATTATAGATTATTATAATCATACGAAACATTTTACACAGATTTCAATCAAGCCATCTTTTGAATTAAGAACAGGTTATCGTATACGATCCTGCTGACAGGAAGCATGACACACTTTCATTCACACACCTAATATTTATAACAATTACATGACTTAGATGTGATCTAAGCAGAATAGACACACAGGGGTTGTAACCCAATACATAATCATGTTATGTTATATATTTTGATTACAGGTCAGTCAAGCATTGTTGGGATGATTGTATGCATTTTTATATGAAAAGTCTGTGTAAGTCTGTGTAAGTCTCTCTGTTCCATGAAAGCGTGGTCTGTTTTACATCTCTGTCCTGCTCAGCAGTGGTGCTGCAGGAGGGAGGTCAAAGGTGGTCAGACCCCTTGGTGGTCAGGCCTCGTTTCACCATTTCTGAGCAGCTTTGTCTTGCTTAAGGATGAAACATTGACAGCGTTTTTCCTGTTTTTAGGCTTATCTCTGGGTGCCTGCAAGGCCATAAAAGTCTTCTCTGGGGGGTTTTCTTGGCCAGAGTAGACAATCTGGAGCCACTTTTGTGACTTTGGAATGTGGTGTTCAGATCCGGAATGCTGAATCACATTTGAATGAATCCCATGAGAGATTCATTTGATTAATTTGTGTTTGGTTCATCCTTAAAATCTCTACAGCAGGAACACACGGGAACTGGAGAAGGCAGGAACACAAAGGAACTGGAGAAGGCAGGAATACACGGGAACTGGAGACAGGCAGGAACACACGGGAAGTGGAGAAGGCAGGAACACACTGGAAGTGGAGAAGGCAGCAACACGGGAACTGGAGAAGGAAGGAACACACGGGAACTGGAGAAGGCAGGAACACACGGGAACTGGAGAAGGAAGGAACACACGGGAACTGGAGAAGGAAGGAACACACGGGAACTGGAGAAGGAAGGAACACACGGGAACTGGAGAAGGCAGGAACACACGGGAACTGGAGAAGGCAGGAACACACGGGAACTGGAGAAGGCAGGAACACACGGGAACTGGAGAAGGCAGGAACACACGGGAACTGGAGAAGGCAGGAACACACGAACTGGAGAAGGCAGGAACACAAAGGAACTGGAGAAGGCAGGAACACACGGGAACTGGAGAAGGCAGGAACACACGGGAAGTGGAGAAGGCAGGAACACACGGGAACAGGAGAAGTAAGGGAAATTAGGCTGTTCATGGAAATTTGCCCATTCATTTAAGTTGCCATTGGACGCGTAAGCACTCGGAGGGATCTCTGCACCAAATGGTCGCCCATTTGCCGCTTAAGCTAATGGTGAAATGGACAATTTGCGTTTTGGGAGGGTAAGGGGTGGAAATGCACTACATTGCCCATAGGGCTCTTGATGGACACCTTTAGGGGGCGATCTCGCTCCACCGTGGTGTACACAGAGTGCCTACGAAGTCCACGGGGGCCCCTATGTCCAAGAGCTGCACATACCATCCCCCTGACAGCCTACTCTGACCAAGAAGTGCCTATTTGTCCACGGAGAGCCTAAATTAACCTAAAGGGGTGGGGATTGATCCCGGCCACGCCCCCTGTCCACAGACAGCCTATACCATCCCCCTGACAGCCTATTCTTCATCCTTTTGTCCACGAAGTGCCCATGGTGTCCCCTGACAGCCTACTCTGTCCACCAAGCACCTAATTGTCCCCTGACAGCCTACTCTGTCCACGAAGCGCCTATTTGTCCACGGAGAGCCTAAATTAACCTAAAGGGGTGGGGATTGATCCCGGCCACGCCCCCTGTCCACAGACAGCCTATACCATCCCCCTGACAGCCTATTCTTCATCCTTTTGTCCACGAAGTGCCCATGGTGTCCCCTGACAGCCTATTCTGTTCACGAAGCGCCTCTTTGTCCCCTGACAGCCTACTCTGTCCACGAAGCGCCTATTTGTCCACGGATAGCCTAAATTAACCTAAGGGGGTGGGGATTGATCCTGGCCACGCCCCCTGTCCACAGACAGCCTATTCATCCCCCTGACAGCCTATTCTTCATCCTTTTGTCCACGAAGCGCCTAATTGTCCCCTGACAGCCTACTCTGTCCACGAAGCGCCTATTTGTCCACGGAGAGCCTAAATTAACCTAAGGGGGTGGGGATTGATCCCGGCCACGCCCCCTGTCCACGGACAGCCTATTCATCCCCCTGACAGCCTGTTCTTCATCCTTTTGTCCACGAAGTGCCCATGGTGTCTCCTGACAGCCTACTCTGTCAACGAAGTGCCTATTTGTCCCCTGACAGCTACTTTGTCCACGAAGTGCCCATGGTGTCCCCCAATTCGACTTGGAGCTCCAAACTCCGGGTGTGGGGGGGTACGCATGAGACCCTCTTGACCCCAGAGTATGGAGCCCAGGCTCGGCTTGGTTCCCGAGATACGGCCACTTCCGGTCCAGCTTTGACCGGGTGTATCTCGGAAACCAGGCGGACTTTGAGCTCCAAACTCCGGGTGTGGGTAGGGACCCATGGGCCGCCCATGACCCCAGAGTATGGAGCCCAAAGTCGGCTTGGTTCCGGAGTAATGCCCGGTCAAAGATGGGATTTTGACCGGGTGTATCTCGGAAACCAGGCCGACTTGGAGCTCCAAACTCCGGGCATGGGTAGGGACCCATGGGCCGCCCATGACCCCACAGTATGGAGCCCAAAGTCGGCTTGGTTTCTGAGTTATGCCCGGTCAAAAGCAGCATCCAACCTGCAACCTATTTGACGGCTGCCCTATAGGCTGTCTGTGTACAGTTGTTAAATTATGCTCCCTATCTCCCTATCATAAATTTGAGGATTCCAAAAACTCACCCGCTCCAAAAAACAGTCGAAAACAGCATCCCACCTGTAACCTATTAGACGGGGTCCAAATAGGCTAGTGGTTCTCAACGGGGGCGGTACCGCCCCCCCCCCAGGGGGCGTTCAGAGAACAACGGGGGGCGTTGGAAGCATGATTTTTGAAAGGGGGGCGTTCCGATGTTAATGGGGGGCGTTCATGAGTTTAAATATAACACAAATTTTTTTTCATTTACTTAGATTCATTTTAAGCATTTGATCATTTATTTGTAATAAACACTTTAAGTGAGCTGTTTAAAAAGTGTTAGGACTATTTATATGTTAAATTATGTTGTAAAACATATGCGCAGAGCGTGAGGTCATATTGTGTGTGCGGGTAGAAAAAAATTGTCAGCAGCCTCAAAAAAAAAAAAAAAAAACACAAAAAAAAAAAACATTCGTCCACTCTACTCCTGACCGCAAGGTTTTTTGTGTTCATTTCTATTGCATTCCGATTTACGATTGAAAGCAGTAGCTACCAATAATGTCAAAAATATGATGTGCAGTATGGGTGGAGCCGAACCCGAAAACGGTATTCGGAAAGGCACAAATATAATGTGTTTTTTTTTACGAATACTTATTTCGAACAATACTTGAAAAAGTATTTGCATTCGGGAATAAGAAAAACTTTATATCAAAAAGTTGCGTTTCCTTACGAGACCGCAGTGTGTGAGTGACGTTCAGGAAGAGGTGACACGGGCTCCACACAGCAACAGAGAAGGCTCGGCTGAGCGAAAAAAAACACTTAACTGCATCACTGTTTTTGTTGAATAGATTTTTGTACCTTAACTGGGCTCCGGAGGCAGTTTAACTTTTGGGAAGCGGAGTTTGATAGGGAGATTATTCCATTACGCTGCATTATTGACGTCTGCAGTCGGGTGCTCTCATGTTCGCTCTGTTTGCGTAGCTCTGTTAGCTCGGTAATTATTTGTTTTTATTACATTGCTTGGTTGAATTCTAATGTAGAATGCGGTCTGTTTTATTTCTTACAGACCGCGCTAAGTATAACACACAGTTGGCATGGAAAACAGAGCGTTGCCATGGATTCTAAAAGTAGAGACGGAACCACTGATCTATATAGAATGACTGATCTATATAGAATGACTGGATAGCTCATGACGTTCTAAACTGCCAGCAGGCAGTGAAGCCACCGGAAGTGTTCGAGCGGCCATCTTACGATTCCCCACCAGCAGAGGGCTCCAATGGCGTTATACAGAGATTGGTGGCTCCGAAGATGATTTACTGTGCAACATACAAATGTAAAATGACGTTCACAAAAGGATGTAGAAAAACTGCCCACAGGTTGTAATTCAAGCCCTATAAGTAGTAATTTATATGCACAATTGTCGCTATTCCAGTGTTGTTTTCTCCGAGGCAAGATCTGCTTCTTCAACAACAAAAATAATGCGTTTCTAGCCTGAAACCTCCGAGCAGCAATAATCAACACAATTAAGTGTCCAATAGCGACACCATTTGACAGCTTCGTGCAGAGTCCGTTTACCGTTACTTACATTATTAACCCAAACAATTTGTATTATGCATTTCTTGAACACTTGCTAACTAATCAAACACTTTATTTGAACAAACTACTTCAACACAATCGGTCTTCCGACCTTTTACTATCGTGTTGCGAGGGAAAGAGAGCAATACAGTGCTCGTGTTGATTGAAGAGGGTTAGAGAGCGCGCGCGCGCGGCCGGCGGGGCTGTCTCTCTGCTCGTTGATCAAATGATTTTTAATAAATCGTGGACACGTTAAACTTATTCCCTCCCTCATTTTGTTTGAACGAATTACGTGGCCACAATATAGTAAAACGTGCTGAGTAGCCTATGGCCACGAAAGATTCACCTGAATCACCAATTCACGAAATAGATAGCATTCACTATTTAATTAATAGTATCAACTGTTTTTCTTACCTGTGAAGATCTTCAGTCAAGGCTGACTAGTGTTCTCGTACAGCTTTTTATTCCTTTTGCAAAGAAATTGCCGTTTTAACCAGCACTGATTACACGGAAGTCCGAATAACGAACACTGGCCACTTAAAAAAAAAAAAAATATATATATATATATATATATATATATATACTGTATATATATATATATATATATATATATATTATATTTTAACGTGGAGATCCTGCTGCTTCTTCATTCAAAGGACAAATCACAAAATAAAACACTTCTTCATTAGCTAACTTACTGCCACCTGCTGTTAGCCTAGACAGACACGCAAGCTCCTCTCCCCAGTATCTCCGCAATTTTTAATAAGCAGGAAAAATTTCCGACTTTAAACAAATACCCATTTAAATGCTTAGGGTGTTTGCGTTGTAAGAATGTACAGGGAGACTTTAAATTTAAAAACGGTGTCTCGTTAGGCAATGTTTTCTCAGTCAAATCATAAAATTTCCTATTGATTCAATAGAACGCGTGAGCTCACTAGGGAATACCAAGATGGCGGCACGGTGGCTTCACTGTTTATGACGTCATGAGCTATCCAGTCATTCTATATAGATCAGTGGACGGAACGGACTTTTGGAAGCAATACAATCGTTTTAAAATCAATAAACTCCTCTTTAAAGCAATATTTTTAAATTATTGATTTATTTGGTAGGTAGCCATGTAATAAGCGGGTTTAACCTTGGATGGGGTCTGTTAGGCTATGTTATTTTCTTTTCAGTTACGTTGTTATACATATTCAATGCTGGATTTATAGAAAAACATCAATCAATATTGCATATCCATAATTATTATAATGGATATAATTAAAGAATACTTACACTATCATAAATTAGATGTGTAACACAAAAAAAACTTTTAAGTAATTTAGCCTAGCCTACTGGTCAGGCATTTTTTCACAGTAAGGAGAAAATGACAATTTGATGGATAATTTAAATATATTCTGTAATCACATTTTGGTAATGTATTAATTAATTGTTAATAAAAACAAATTAATTGTAATTGTATATATACCATTGATGAAAACCAGCTGATACCAAGGTATTTTAGGCCTACAATTCTAACATAATTTTTCGTGAAAAATCAGGATTGTATTTATTTATATTTCGAAATAAATAATTAGGTTAATGTAAGTAGCTTCTTGCAATACTCTCCTAAATGAGTAATAAAACCTACGTGCAAACATTACCGCTTTAATGATAGTCCTTTTTTTTTCAGTGCATTTGTTTTACAATATATGGCTATTACTGTCATGGGATTAATATTATAACTATTACGTAGTAGTGTAATGTAGACAGACACAACTAAAAGAGATTTGAATTTTACTTTGTTTAATTTGCACACTGAATATGGGTGGAACTTTTAATTTTGAACTCTCAAAGTGCACCAGATTGATGAATTAAACATTAAAATTCACAAAATTTTCTTACAGGGGGGCATGCCCCCGAGGACCACCCACCACAGATTTAACAAACAACCTGTGAGGAACACTGCTATTGCTATTCCAATGCAATTTTGACCTTTTTTGGGGGGTGGGGATTAATGACTGTGGAGTTTAATTGTATTAATAAATTACAATTTTGTACTTATTTCATCTGTTAACTCTCACTCGCTTGACTCGCTCATAACATGGCATTAGTTGGGGTGGGGTGGGGTGGGAGGCGGTCAGGGACCTGGATATTGGATAGGGGGCGCTGGCCCAAAAAAGGTTGAGAACCACTGAAATAGGCTGTCTGTGGACAGTCCATTTTTATGCAAATTGTGCATAATTAATGGCTGTACTGTACATCAGTGTGTTGTGTAGTGTCCCCTGTGTGGCATACAACAGGTTAAACCACATATAACCACTGTATTTATGAAATATGACCTTTTAATGTAATGTCCACGAACAGCCTAGAGGGACCCTGTCAAATAAGTTACCATTGGGCCCCCCACAGGCCGGGAGCATGGAGCTCCAAGTCGGCTTGGATTTGGAGTTATGCCCGGTCAAATATGGGACTTTGACCGGCTGTATCTCAGAAACGGCTGGATTAGAACCCAGGCCCTGACGCCCAAAGTCAAACAGCACTCTGATCTAACAGTAAGTAATCTCACAACTGTCCCCCTAGCCTAACTCAAAAGCTTGTTGTTGGTCTAAGAAAGATTTTCTAATAGTTGTGTATTGTAAACATTCATTGTATCACATTGTTAATGTGTTGTTACAAATTTATTACACTAATATTACAATGTCCTTACAATCTGTTTGTTGTTGTTTTAGGCTCCTGTTGTTAGACAGCTTATCAAAGACCTCCAGTGGAAGGTGACAATGCTTGCTCGACTGAGGGCAACAAATCCACAGACTCCAATGGCCAGCACTTTGGATTTTGTTGCCAGCCTTAACCAGGCAGACCAAGTGCCAGCTTGCCATGATCCCCAAGTGGAGGATTCTTTTTTTGAATTGCTCGGTAAGTAAACCAACCTGCAATCTTATTTGAACATGAATATTTTGTACAGAATTGAACATTTTTAAATTTTTCCTCTTTTTTTTACAGCTGAATGCATTGATCTGCCAGAGAATGAAGAAGGCGATCACCGGGCAGACGACTTACAGGATGAGTCTTTAAGTATGCAGGGTAAGTGTTAATTGGTCATGACATTCGTAATCAGGCTCTATTGTATTGTCTAAATGGACTGTTAAAACTGAAATGTTTGTTTTTACAGACACATATCCTGAGTTTGTCACCCTCAACTTGGAGGACCTCCTGGATTTGGACTAGATTGCAGGGTAAGTTTTATTTGGTCAACACATTTTTAATTAGGCTCTATTGTATTATTATATAAATGGACCGATAAAAGGAAATGTTTTGTTTTTACAGATCCTGCTCAGGACTGGGAGTCTTGGACCTCCTGTCTAGATGTCGAACACTTTTTCATTTTTATTTTATTGCACTTTTTATGTATATTTTTTTTATTATGTTTATTTACTATTTACATTTTTAAAACTTTTAAAATATTTTTATTGCAAATCTTACATATTTAATAAATCTATATTGTAGTTATGTAATTGTAGTACATGTAATTTTGCATGTAATAACAGTGGATTACTTGAAATTGTACCTTCACAACCCTAGTCAATTTTAAAGTAATTGCACTGTAACTTCCTTTAAGTTATAGTCAAATTATGCCTTCAGTGGGATGCCTTCTTGTGTTCTGAAATTTGTTTAAATAGTAAAATAGAGCTGTCTGTGGTCCTGAAGCTGTAATGCTAATGTTAATGTCTTAGCAGCTGTGATTTAATGCTGTCAAATAGATTTCTGATGTGATCAATCAATCAATCAATCAACATTTATTTATACAGCCCTTTACAACACTCAAGGTGAACCAAAGTGCTTTCCAAAAAACAACAAAACAAAAAACAAAACAAAAAAAACAAAAAAACAAAAAAAACAAAAACAAAAAACAAACAACAGTACAATGTAAAATATAAAAATAAAATATATAATCAAGATATATAGTAAATGTATGTCACAAAGAAAACAAAGAAAACACAGAATGACTCAATGCTATGATATAAAAGCCAGTCTAAATAAATAAGTCTTAAGCTTAGCTTTAAAAGAGCCTAAGCCTGTGATTGTTCGTAAATCGGCAGGTAGCTTGTTCCAAAGTCTTGGCCCAGCTACAGAAAAGGCCCGGTCACCCCAAAGTCTGTACCTTGTCCTTGGGACTTCCAACAAAAGTTGATTTGTAGATCGGAGAGTCCTGCTCGATTTACGCAAAGTTAGCATCTCAGTTACGTAAGGTGGAGCAAGGCCGTTGAGAGCTTTAAAAACAAACAATAAAATCTTAAAATCAACTCTAATTGAGTGATGCAGTTTTGAGTTTGTTTTTTTATGCTTTGGACTCAGACCTGCGCTGTCCGTGGTCCTGAAGTTGTGAGGCTAATGTTGCGCTCTTAACAGCTGTGATGTGATGCTGTCAAATATATTTCTTATGGGATTCTTTTTTGAATTTTGTGTTTTTGCTGCGAACCTAATTCTGTACATGATCAGCCCATCTGTGCACTTCAAGACAGTTTGCGTATGTGATGGTACTTTGAATTGAGTGTTTCCTGATTTCTGATGTTGTTGTTGTTGTTGTTTTGAAAGTCCCACATGAAAGAGACTACTGTGAAGCACTATGCACAGAATGTGGCACAGTTCTTCGATTACGTTGTTGAAACACCTCCAGCCTCCTGCCGGTTGAGCAGGACTGTCCTCATCGGGCTGCGCCGTGAGATGCGCCGGGTCCTGAAGAGCATGGGCAGGGGCGTGGCCATCCATCAGGTGGCGGTGAAGGCATGGAAGGAGGACCGGGTTTTGTCTAAGGCGATCCTCCTGAAGTGCCAGGAGCTGGCATCAAAAGCCATCCCTGAACTTCTGGGTAAGTTTTTTTTATTCAAACATTTCAACTTGTACTCTCAAGGAGTTAACTGTAAAAATGAATTTGCCATTTAATTGCTGAGATTTTACGGCCTGTTGTTGTTGTTTTTAGAAAATTTGGAGAGGGACCCCTCTTACAAAAACCTGTGGCGCTTCTACGGGCACTTTTCGGCCTTCCTGGCGTCCCTCTATGGCCACAGGAGAGGTGTCCTGACTAACATGACCATCCAGGAGGTGCAGGGGGCACAGTATTCTCATAATGAGAATGCACATGTCATAAACGTGAGTGTTTGTCATTTATATACATAAATGTTTTTGGGGACTTGTATTTATCTGTTCTGTTCTTAACTGTCTTTTTTGTGTGTGTGATCAGGTGTGCAGCCACAAGACAAACAAAGCATTTGGGCCAGCACAGATTGCCCTTCTCGACCATGAATACTCCTGGGTGCGTCGGTTTCTGGCCATGAAGGACAATCTGCCGGGCGGGGAGAAAGCCACATTCTTTTTTTTTACATCGCAGCCCAACCCCTGTAAAAATTTTAATGGGTATTTCCAGGAGGCGTGGAAGGAGATGGGCCTCCCTGGATGCCCGACGTTCACTGATGTAAGAACGTCAATCGCCAGCCACGTAAGTGTTTTCTCACATGAGCACATATTTTTGGTTGTCACTGTGTAATGTTTTATCTTACCAATTTGCCTTTGTTTTCCCTTCTTTTCCTCTGTGTTTGTAGGCCAAGTTCACGCACGCGGATGAACGGATGAGCGGATGACGACAGACAGAAGTTGGACAGAAGTCCGCCCATTCTCGGGATATTTGCTTTTGCTGTGCTAATTGCAAAGGGCTGTTATAGCAGATATAAAAGTAGAAGTAGATTCAGAAGGAAGCCAGGACAAGCGGTCACTCTGTGAGATCGACAAGAGCGCGTGAGTGGTTTTTTCTTAATATACAGTTCTCCTGTTGCTCTGTTTACTATTTGTCAAGTAGGTAGGGCTATTTTCGATTCTTTGCTTATTTTTAATGTTTACCTTGACTAAATATCTGTATTTGAATTAAACGCGATCCTATTTTGAATAACTGCCGTGCGTCTTAAGGGTTATAATCTGTATTTTATTGAAGCACTTAAGTAAGCGCTGTTCAACAGCTAGTTTCGATTCCGCCCATTCTCGGGATATTTGCTTTTGCTGTGCTAATTGCAAAGGGCTGTTATAGCAGATATAAAAGTAGAAGTAGATTCAGAAGGAAGCCAGGACAAGCGGTCACTCTGTGAGATCGACAAGAGCGCGTGAGTGGTTTTTTCTTAATATACAGTTCTCCTGTTGCTCTGTTTACTATTTGTCAAGTAGGTAGGGCTATTTTCGATTCTTTGCTTATTTTTAATGTTTACCTTGACTAAATATCTGTATTTGAATTAAACGCGATCCTATTTTGAATAACTGCCGTGCGTCTTAAGGGTTATAATCTGTATTTTATTGAAGCACTTAAGTAAGCGCTGTTCAACAGCTAGTTTCGATTCCGCCCATTCTCGGGATATTTGCTTTTGCTGTGCTAATTGCAAAGGGCGGCCACAGCTGTCTTCACTCAGGGCGATTGGAAGCATTATATCTATGTAGTGTGTGCGCTGTCGCGGAAGCGTCAGCGGAAGCATTCAGCTCTCGTTTTCAGCCTCCTCGTGTGAAGACCGACTCGGGTTAAGACCTGCGACTCTTCCTGCGCGACTCCACCGAGCAAGGACACCTGCAAGGCACTTAAGTATCTTCTTCACCCTTTCCTTTCCTACCTTTATCTTATTTCCCATTATCATTATGTGCTTTCAATACATTCCTGTTGTCTCTCGACAACGCTCTCTCACCACGCACAGAAGGCAACGCAATACTGCTAATCTGCGCCCTTTTCTCTCATCCTCACACTCACCTCTCTCTCTTTCTATAGGTCTATGGAATTGTCAATCAGCAGTCAATAAAGCTGACTTCATTCCAGCCTTTGCATCTCACTCTACTCTTAATATCTTGGGCTTGACTGAGACCTGGATCCGTCCAGAAGACTCAGCAACCCCTGCTGCTCTCTCTAACAACTTCTCTTTCTCTCACACCCCTCGCCAGTCGGGGAGGGGTGGGGGTACTGGTCTTCTCATTTCTAACAATTGGAAATATTCAACTCTCTCTTCTCTATGCAATAACAACTCATTTGAATATCATGCTATTACACTTACAACTCCCATTAAGATCCATATTGTAGTTATTTATCGCCCCCCAGGTCCACTGGGAAGCTTTGTAGAGGAGCTGGATGTGCTGCTGTCCTCCTTCCCTGAGGATGGCACCCCACTCGTAGTCTTTGGTGATTTCAACATTCATCTGGCAAAGCCGTATGCAACAGACTTCATCTCTCTCCTAGCCGCCTTCGATCTCAAACGACTCATCACCACCGGTACTCACAAGTCAGGCAACCAACTGGACCTGGTTTACACACGCAACTGTATCACAGACAACATTTTGGTGAAACCTCTCCAAGTTTCAGATCATTTTCTCATTACTTTCAATCTACAACTCACTACCCATGCTCCACCAACCTCCCCACCATTTACTTTCAGACGAAACCTGCGCTCACTTTCTCCATCCCATCTTTCCTCTGCTGTGTCATCTTCTCTTCCCTCACCCTCGCATTTCTCATCTCTGGAGGTGAATACTGCAACAGATACTTTATGCTCCATCCTAACCTCTTCTTTAGACAATATCTGTCCTCTCTCCTCTAGGCCAGCACGTGCCACTCCCTCTAACCCCTGGCTATCTGAAGTTCTTCGTGAACACCGGACCAAGCTCAGGGCAGCGGAGAGGAAATGGCGCAAATCAAAAGACACATCTGACCTCAGTAGGTATCAATCTCTGCTCTCTTCCTTTTCTGTTGATGTTCATGCTGCGAAATCTTCATATTTCCACAACAAGATCAACAGTGCCTCTAACACACGAACACTGTTCAAGACATTCAACTCTCTCCTCTGTCCACCTCCACCACCACCCACCTCCTCGCTAACTGCTGATGATTTTGCCAACTTCTTCACTAACAAAACTACAACTATCAGCAGTCAGTTCTCAGATTCACACACACAGGAACCCAGACTAACCTCTCCCACAGCCAATATCCCTCTCTCCTCCTTCGCTCCACTAACCGAGGAAGAAGTATCTAAACTACTTCTCTCCAGTCATCCTACCACCTGCCCTCTAGATCCCATCCCCTCACACCTTCTACAAGCCATCTCTCCCACACTTCTACCAGCTCTCACTCACATTATCAACTCATCCCTCCACACTGGCATTTTCCCTACAGCATTTAAGCAGGCTCGGGTAACTCCTCTGCTTAAAAAAACAACGTTAAACACATCACTTCTAGAGAATTACAGACCTGTCTCTCTCCTACCATTCATTGCGAAAACACTTGAACGAGTTGCTTTTAACCAAGTATCATCCTTCCTGTCTCTGAACAACCAGCTGGATGTCAACCAATCTGGCTTCAAGAAAGGGCATTCAACCGAGACTGCATTGCTGTCGGTCACGGAAGCCCTGCGGATCGCAAAAGCTGCTTCCAAATCATCAGTTCTCATTCTCCTGGACCTGTCTGCGGCCTTCGACACTGTGAATCATCAGATCCTCTTGTCTGCCCTCTCATCACTGGGCATCACTGGAACCTCCCTCAACTGGTTTGAGTCCTATCTCACAGGTAGGTCCTTCAGGGTCACATGGAGAGGCGAGGTATCCAAAGCACATCAACTGACCACAGGAGTTCCTCAGGGTTCAGTTCTTGGACCGCTCCTCTTCTCCATTTACACCACATCACTGGGGCCCATCATACAGGCACATGGTTTCTCTTATCATTGCTATGCTGATGACACCCAGCTCTACCTCTCATTTCAACCAGATGATCCCACAGTAGCTGCACGGATCTCAAGCTGTCTGGCGGACATCTCGGCATGGATGAAGGAACATCACCTGCAGCTCAACCTGGCAAAGACTGAGCTTCTCGTCCTCCCTGCCAATCCGTCTCTACAGCACGACCTCACTATCCAGCTAGATTCTTCCTCAATCACCCCATCAAGATCAGTCAGAAATCTTGGAGTAATCTTTGATGACCAGCTGACCTTCACAGACCACATTACAAAGACAGCTCGATCATGCAGGTTTGCTATGCACAACATCAGGAAGATCAGGCCTTTCCTAACTGAGCATGCAACACAACTTCTCGTCCAGGCCCTGGTCATTTCTAGGCTTGATTACTGCAATGCTCTTCTGGCTGGACTTCCAGCATGTGCAACTAAACCTCTACAAATGATCCAGAATGCTGCAGCCCGTCTTGTCTTCAACGAGCCCAAAAGGGCCCACGTCACTCCTCTGTTCATCTCTCTGCACTGGCTACCACTCGCTGCTCGCATCAAGTTCAAGGTGTTGACGCTTGCTTACAGATTGACCACTGGTTCAGCTCCCTCCTACTTCCACTCACTACTTCAAGTCTACATCCCTACCAGAAGCCTACGATCGCTCAATGAGCGGCGGCTTGTGGTACCGTCACAGCGGGGCACAAAATCACTCTCCAGAACATTCTCATTCACGGTTCCATGCTGGTGGAATGATCTCCCCACCCTCATCCGGAATGCAGAATCCTTGACAGCATTCAAAAGACAACTGAAAACTCATCTCTTCCGGGAGCACTTAACATAAAAAAATAAAAAAATAAAAAATAAAAAAAAAACCCTTCCCTTTTCCTTTAAATCCTCGCTTGCCTGGCTTATGCTACTCTGAGCTATGTCTGAACTTTGTATTTTGAGCACTTCTTGCGTTGTTTCTGCCTCTTCACGATGACTCGCTTGGTTTAGTCCTCAGTTGTAAGTCGCTTTGGATAAAAGCGTCTGCTAAATGACTAAATGTAAATGTAAATGTAAGTTGGCCAAATTCATGTGCCATGACGTGCGCACGGCTGACAAATTTTATGTAACGAACTTGTCGGTGAAGCAGGCCGTCGAGCACCGGATGCTTTTTCAGGCGGCGCTCCAGGGACAGGAGCGGTCACCGCCCGAGACAGCCCCGCAGAAGAGAAAGCGGCCCCTGAAAAGTTCACGTCAGCCCCGCAAGCGGTCAACAAAAGATTTTGACGTGACGTCGACCAGCAACAGCCCAGGTGATCCTGTACCGGAGTCAGGGGTGTCCACTCAAGGGTCCGATAAGGTAAACTGATATCATGTACTGAGACTATATCCATAGATGTTGTCTTGATTTGCAGACTAATGACAAATTGTTCTCCATGTATTTTCTTTGGCAGGATTCACCACAAGGCTCTGGAGAAATGGCGGCTGAGATGGAGCGCAAGCAGCTGAGGGTGGTCCTGACTCCTCTGGGCCTTAAGGCGAGGCTAAGACCACGACGGATCTCGCCGTTACAAACAAAAAAACTCATTTCTATGACGAAGTCAAAAGAGGCGGCAAGAAAGGTCAAGAAATCACTTGAGAAGCGCAGAGGAAAACGTTGACCAGTTTTTTTTTCCCATTACATTTTACCTTTTTCTTCTCATTTTAAATCAGTGTGGTTTCTAAATCAGTCAGTGTTATTTTATCTATAATATTAATCTATTGTTTTTCTATATTATTATTCTGTTATTATATTGTTATTATATCTTTGTGTGCTTTTTTTTCTAATAAATATACTTGCTTTGCACTTTTTGGTCTGTCATCCTTTTTTTGCTAAAATGCTATTTATTGTATTAACTGTGGTCAAGTTTAATATAATCCAGCAAAAATAAAATTTTAACCCTCTGGGGTCTGCAGTGTTTTTGGGGCTATTGGGATGTTCTGACATGCTCTGACATTTGTGCTTTTTTCAGTTATTTATAAACATGTTAATGGCAAAGGTGTAAATTCACTCTATATAGCACAAATGGGGTTACGATAATATGTGATTAACATCTACGTACATGTTTGTATTTTTAAGAGAATAATGTTTATGCGTGGTTATTGAAAAAAATAAAAATGAAACTTGCTGAAATAAGACCACAAAACAAATACTAAATATGTGTCCACAAGACTTTTGACAAATGGATGTTGTAGCTTCGAGTTCTGGCTTCAAAATGATGTGAAAATCATCCCATCTAATCGTTCACATAAAACGAAACACTAATTTATACTTTGTATGACAGTTTTTTTGTCTGAAGAGGTTTATGCGTGGGAGTGGTAATAGCCCATGAATATTAATGAGATTCAGACCAGGGGTGTGACAGACACTCCCCCAATGGCCCATTAGGGTGAAGCAGCCTGAACAAAGAATGAGAGGAGATTCAAAGGTTTTGTTTTTCAATCTGTTTTATTGTAATTCCTCTGTGTGGAGAAACTAAATGTTCTAAATTTGCTCTAAGCAAATCAAATGTGAGTAAAATAAATAAATAATCAGTCAGCTATAAACAAAGCAATTGTGAGCGATAAATAAACAAAAGTAAAGGCAGGTATCTCACAGTAAATGCTTATGCCCCGTTGAATGACATCTGTCCATTTATATTTGCAGCCTTTTGCAGCTGCCTTAGCAGCCTGAGCATTGGTGTTGTGGCACAGAGTCGACACAGCACTTTCTGAAAAAAATAGTTTGAATAGACTCATGGGCGAATGCAAGTCTACAGAACTCAGTTGCGGTCCAGCTTCCCGTGCAGGAAGGAATCGCACAGTCTGTGGAACCATGTCAACATCAGTCTCTGTTTTCCATGACAGAGTGGACTGCCTGTTGCTTGCCTGCTTGTTTGCCTTGGCTCTCTTCGGGACAGGAGCCTGGACATGTTCATTGTCACATCTGTAAAAAACAAGTGTGCGCTGTTACACAGTACAAGAGCACTGAAGAGACTGCTAGCATTATACAGAGCGAGAGGACACATAACAAACTCACTGGCTGAGTTGTTTACGTTAACACGTGAGGCAGCACGAGCACGGAGATTACAAGCTGCACGGAGTGTGCATGTGGTGCATGTGTATGAAGTGTCTTTCGTTCGTGATTTTTTTCAGTTTTTTTCTAAATAAAAATCAGAAAATGTATTCTCGTTTTTTTTATTTTTGTCTATTTAAATTCTATTTACAAACTCACCACACACAATAATGGTCAATAACTGTAATTTGCTGAAAGCTAATCTGTTTCTGAAAAAAATGACACCTTGCACATGAAGATAGCAATTTGTTTTAGAATTTTACAGTCCAAAAATCTAAATATGTGAAAAACACCTATTTTAGCTTCAGGTTCTAAAGGGTTAATAAATGTTGTAGAAGTATCATTCATTGTTAGTTTTTTAATTTCAACATTTACTTAAACATTTTAAATTGAGTTTAATTTTTTTATTGTATCTGTTATTACCTTAGATAATGTAGGCCTACTATGAACTAACAAGAATGATCGAGGTACAATTGTATTGCTCAAATATTCATTCATGTAGTAAAAACTTAATTTCTTAGTAACTAGCACAACACTGATCACTAATGTAAATATTACGTCTGTGCACTTACTCAGTATGATTCTCGATTGCACGGAGAACTGAACGACGCCTGCGTTCCCCTCTGCGAGGTGCTGGAGAAGGAGTGCGTGATGCAGACACATTTCTATAAAACAACAACAACAACAAAACTGTTAGCATACATAATCCAAAGTAAACTGATGGGCAATTAATGGGTATGGACGCACAATGTATTATCTGTTGATGGGCCATAGGACGGAGAAATATCTATATCTATACACCGCGAAATATCTATACACCGCGCGTGTTGATGGGCCATATAGACCGCACACATTTAGAGCATTTCAAACATTTACACTGTATTCACAATCATCTGTGCATAAGGCAGTATTTTAGCAAGATAAGCAGTGTCATAGGCTAACCAAAACAGAACATTTATATATAAGCATATAATGTCTAGTATTTAGACAGTATTTTACCGGAGGCTGAAATATATTTGCACTAAATCACATTATATTTACACCTAAGCAGATATTCGCAAATAAGCTACATTATGCATAAGCTAATCAAAACTGAGTGAAATATATTTAATATACAAATGTTTAGAGAGTAACGTTATCACATTGAAAGTTTACACTTGAGCATACACGAATGTTAGGGATATTGTAAGGCAATCTTTCACGTAGTATGTCAAAAGCTAGCCAAAACGAAGCAAAATATAGTCTGAAAATTCATATGAGTTCTATATTATCAGAATAAGAAGTATATAACACTAAACAACTTACTCTAAACTTGTATCCTCGGCGGGATCAATTCGCTCTTCAAAATGCAGCCTTTTGTCGTCTGTGTTGCACTCTGAGGAAAAGGTGAATTCTTCCTCGCTGTCCAGAATCATCTGACGGGCTTCTTCACCGGAGTAGCGTGCCATCCTCAAAACGCGATGAACTATCAGTGAATCTCATGAAGAATCTTTGTGTTTTTATGGCATTGATCGGGGGCGTGTGCGATCACCTAAACTATTTACATGTGAATAGCGCCGGGGGCGTGGCGGCCTCAACTCATTAAAAATAATGAGGGGAGAAAGAAAAAACAGGACCTCTCCTTGGTTTCAAACGGATTGCATAAACTGAGAATATTTGTTTTTTATATAAATTACTTCATTTAAAAGAAGAGAATTCAAGCTTCATAAAGAAAAATATCTCGTGCCTGTGTGACAAGTAATCGCGGAGTTACAGTTAATCTTAGGACGCGTTTCAGAATGGACTTCACAGACAGAGAGAACGCAGAACTCGCATCATGTTTGTTTTTCTTTATTTGGTGAAAAGCACAACACTTTGTTTTTATTGTGAGTATCCACAAAAAAAATAGACACTTAACACGATCTAATGATGTACAACACTTATATGTACGATCAAAATCAACCGAGTATTTTAAGTCTCTTTTGCACTGATAAGAAAAGTGCAAAAGAGGGTTAATGAGATTCAGACCAGGGGTGTGACAGACACTCCCCCAATGGCCCATTAGGGTGAAGCAGCCTGAACAAAGAATGAGAGGAGATTCAAAGGTTTTGTTTTTCAATCTGTTTTATTGTAATTCCTCTGTGTGGAGAAACTAAATGTTCTAAATTTGCTCTAAGCAAATCAAATGTGAGTAAAATAAATAAATAATCAGTCAGCTATAAACAAAGCAATTGTGAGCGATAAATAAACAAAAGTAAAGGCAGGTATCTCACAGTAAATGCTTATGCCCCGTTGAATGACATCTGTCCATTTATATTTGCAGCCTTTTGCCAGCTGCCTTAGCAGCCTGAGCATTGGTGTTGTGGCACAGAGTCGACACAGCACTTTCTGAAAAAAGTAGTTTGAATAGACTCATGGGCGAATGCGAGTCTACAGAACTCAGTTGCGGTCCAGCTTCCCGTGCAGGAAGGAATCGCACAGTCTGTGGAACCATGTCAACATCAGTCTCTGTTTTCCATGACAGAGTGGACTGCCTGTTGCTTGCCTGCTTGTTTGCCTTGGCTCTCTTCGGGACAGGTGCCTGGACATGTTCATTGTCACATCTGTAAAAAACAAGTGTGCGCTGTTACACAGTACAAGAGCACTGAAGAGACTGCTAGCATTATACAGAGCGAGAGGACACATAACAAACTCACTGGCTGAGTTTTTTACGTTAACACGTGAGGCAGCACGAGCACGGAGATTACAAGCTGCACGGAGTGTGCATGTGTATGAAGTGTCTTTCGTTCGTGATTTTTTTTCCGTTTTTTTCTAAATAAAAATCAGAAAATGTATTCTCGTTTTTTTTATTTTTGTCTATTTAAATTCTATTTACAAACTCACCACACACAATAATGGTCAATAACTGTAATTTGCTGAAAGCTAATCTGTTTCTGAAAAAAATGACACCTTGCACATGAAGATAGCAATTTGTTTTAGAATTTTACAGTCCAAAAATCTAAATATGTGAAAAACACCTATTTTAGCTTCAGGTTCTAAAGGGTTAATAAATGTTGTAGAAGTATCATTCATTGTTAGTTTTTTAATTTCAACATTTACTTAAACATTTTAAATTGAGTTTAATTTTTTTATTGTATCTGTTATTACCTTAGATAATGTAGGCCTACTATGAACTAACAAGAATGATCGAGGTACAATTGTATTGCTCAAATATTCATTCATGTAGTAAAAACTTAATTTCTTAGTAACTAATGTAAATTGTAAAAACACTGATCACTAATGTAAATATTACGTCTGTGCACTTACTCAGTATGATTCTCGATCGCACGGAGAACTGAACGACGCCTGCGTTCCCCTCTGCGGGGTGCTGGAGAAGGAGTGCGTGATGCAGACACATTTCTATAAAACAACAACAACAACAAAACTGTTAGCATACATAATCCAAAGTAAACTGATGGGCAATTAATGGGTATGGACGCACAATGTATATCTGTTGATGGGCCATAGGACGGAGAAATATCTATATCTATTATACACCGCGAGTGTTGATGGGCCATATAGACCGCACACATTTAGAGCATTTCAAACATTTACACTGTATTCACAATCATCTGTGCATAAGGCAGTATTTTAGCAAGATAAGCAGTGTCATAGGCTAACCAAAACAGAACATTTATATATAAACATATAATGTCTAGTATTTAGACAGTATTTTACCGGAGGCTGAAATATATTTGCACTAAATCACATTATATTTACACCTAAGCAGATATTCGCAAATAAGCTACATTATGCATAAGCTAATCAAAACTGAGTGAAATATATTTAATATACAAATGTTTAGAGAGTAACGTTATCACATTGAAAGTTTACACTTGAGCATACACGAATGTTAGGGATATTGTAAGGCAATCTTTCACGTAGTATGTCAAAAGCTAGCCAAAACGAAGCAAAATATAGTCTGAAAATTCATATGAGTTCTATATTATCAGAATAAGAAGTATATAACACTAAACAACTTACTCTAAACTTGTATCCTCGGCGGGATCAATTCGCTCTTCAAAATGCAGCCGTTTGTCGTCTGTGTTGCACTCTGAGGAAAAGGTGAATTCTTCCCCGCTGTCCAGAATCATCTGACAGGCTTCTTCACCGGAGTAGCGTACCATCCTCAAAACGCGATGAACTATCAGTGAATCTCATGAAGAATCTTTGTGTGTTTATGGCATTGATCGGGGGCGTGTGCGATCACCTAAACTATTTACATGTGAATAGCGCCGGGGGCGTGGCGGCCTCAACTCATTAAAAATAATGAGGGGAGAAAGAAAAAACAGGACCTCTCCTTGGTTTCAAACGGATTGCATAAACTGAGAATATTTGTTTTTTATATAAATTACTTCATTTAAAAGAAGAGAATTCAAGCTTCATAAAGAAAAATATCTCGTGCCTGTGTGACAAGTAATCGCGGAGTTACAGTTAATCTTAGGACGCGTTTCAGAATGGACTTCACAGACAGAGAGAACGCAGAACTCGCATCATGTTTGTTTTTCTTTATTTGGTGAAAAGCACAACACTTTGTTTTTATTGTGAGTATCCACAAAAAAAATAGACACTTAACACGATCTAATGATGTACAACACTTATATGTACGATCAAAATCAACCGAGTATTTTAAGTCTCTTTTGCACTGATAAGAAAAAAAGCGACCAGATCACGCCGGCGTGATCTCAGACCCCAGAGGGTTAAAATTAAACAGTGTATTATTTGAAAATATACTAGAGACCTTAATGTATAATTTAAAGTAAGTCACTATCTAATCCATGTACAATCACTGCATGTAGTTGCATTGATTTACTTAAAGTTATACTAGCAGGTGCGTGCTGATAATTTAAAGTAATTTTGCATGTAATAACAGTGGTTTACTTGAAATTATATTTATCTGCAACCTATATATCATACCTACAAATTTTAGGAAAAAAAGGATATATATATCCTGGAAGGGGGAGGGCATCCATGAGCAATCCAAGCCCAGCCATGGTGCACTCTGGCTGGGGATGAATCCTGGAGGCAGGGGGCCTCCAGGAGCAATCCAAGCCCAGCCAAGGTGCACTCTGGCTGGGATTAATCATGGAGGGAGATAGCCTCCAGGAGAAATCCAAGCCCAGCCAGGGTGCAATCTGGCTGGGGATAAAAACCTAAGTCCAAAGTGTTGCGGTGTTTGCATAATGTGGTCCCGGCTAGGTTAGAACCCATGTCCTCACGAGCAAAGGGCCCGAACCCATGTCCTCACGAGCAAAGGGCCAAAGGGATGAATCCTGGAGGGAGAGGGCCTCCAGGAGCAATCCAAGCCCAGCCAAGGTGCACTTTGGCTGGGGATAAATCAAGGAGGGAGATGGCCTCCAGGAGCAATCCAAAACCTAAGTTCAAAATGTTGAGGTGTTTGCATGACGTGGTCCCGGCTGGGTTTGAACCCATGTCCTCACGAGCAAAGGGCCCAAACCAAAAAAAAAAGTCCACACTGACCACTACCCCAGAGAATTACATAACATAATCAACCATGACATCAGGGTGGTGGTCCCATAACCTGGTCTCCACACTGACCACTACCCCAGAGAATTACATAACATAATCAACCATGACATCAGGGTGGTGGTCCCATAACCTGGTCTACAGACAGCCTACAGGCGCCCTGTCAAATAAGTTGCAGTTGGGCCTTCAGCACATACGGTGAAATCCCCAAATCTTTACGGGGATTGACACACTGAAAATGTCTAAGTCAGAAACAGCATCCCACCTGTAACCTATTTGACAGGGCCCCTCTGAGCTGTTCGTGGACAGTGTGATTTTATGCAAATTATGCATAATTAATATCTGTGATGTACATCAGTGTGTTGTGGTGTCCGATTCATGTACAGTAGGATTGACCACAATTAACCACTTTATGTATGAAATATGACCTTTTAATGCAATGTTCACGGGGAGCCTACAGGCGCACTGTCAATTAAGTTGCAGGTGGGCTCCAAAGTTTGAACGGCTATAACTCGGGGACCCGGCAGCCTAGCGACACCAAACTCGGGTCAGAGTAGGGTCCCCAGGGGCCCTCCCCAACGAGCCCAAGCCCATGATTCTAGCGCCCCCACAGGCCGAGATACGGGGGCCAACAAGAAAGGGTGCAGTTCAGAAGGAAGGGTCCCAGAGGCTCGGGACTCTGGGGTCTGAGAGGGCCCCTAGGGGCCCCTCCCCACCCCGAAGGACGGTCCGCTGGGACCCGTCCTTTCCAAGATATCCACCGTTTTGTCCAAAAGTTCCTTTATGTATAACCGGGTATATCTCGGAAACCAGGCCGACTTGGAGCTCCATACTCGGGGCGTGGGGGGGTACCCATGAGACCCCCTTGACCCCAGAGTATGGAACCCAGAGTCGGCTTGGTTCCCGAGATATGGCAACTTCCTGTGGAACTTTGACCGGGTGTATCTCGGAAACCATGCCGACTTGGAGCTCCAAACTCCGGGTGTGGTACCATTGGCCCCCCCACAGGCCGGGAGTATGGATCTCCAAGTCGGCTTGGATTTGGAGTTATGCCCGTATCTCGGAAACCAGGCCGACTTGGAGCTCCAAACTCCGGGCATGGGTAGGGACCCATGGGCCGCCCATGACCCCAGAGTATGGAGCCCAAAGTCGGCTTGGTTCCGGAGTAATGCCCGGTCAAAGATGGGACTTTGACCGGGTGTATATCGGAAACCAGGCCGACTTGGAGCTCCAAACTCCGGGCGTGGGTAGGGACCTATGTGCCTCCCCTTGACCCCAGAGTATGGAGCCCAAAGTCGGCTTGGTTTCTGAGTAATGCCCGGTCAAAAGCAGCATCCAACCTGCAACCTATTTGACGGCTGCCCTATAGGCTGTCTGTGTACAGTTGTTAAATTATGCTCCCTATCTCCCTATCATAATTTTTAGGTTTCCAAAAACTCACCCAAGTGTTTCCAAAAACTCACCCGCTCCAAAAAACTAAGTCGAAAACAGCATCCCATCTGTAACCTATTCGACAGTGTCCAAATAGGCTGTCTGTGGACAGTCCATTTTTATGCAAATTGTGCATAATTAATGGCTGTACTGTACATCAGTGTGTTGTGTAGTGTCCCCTGTGTGGCATACACCAGGTTAAACCACATATAACCACTGTATTTATGAAATATGACCTTTTAATGTAATGTCCACGAACAGCCTACAGGCGCCCTGTCAAATAAGTTGCAGGTGGGACTTCACCACATATGGTGAAATCCCCAAATCTAAAGGTATGAAGAATAGGCTGTTAGGGGACACCATAGGCACTTTGTGGACAAAGGTATGAAGAATAGGCTGTTAGGGGACACCATAGGCACTTCGTGGACAAAGGTATGAAGAATAGGCTGTTAGGGGACACTAGAGGCATTTCGTGGACAAAGGTATGAATAATAGGCAGTCAGGGGACACCATAGGCATTTCGTGGACAAAGGTATGAATAATAGGCTGTTAGGGGACACCATAGGCACTTCGTGGACAAAGGTATGAAGAATAGGCTGTTAGGGGACACCATAGGCACTTCGTGGACAAAGGTATGAAGAATAGGCTGTTAGGGGACACCATAGGCACTTCGTGGACAAAGGTAT
The DNA here is from genome assembly GCA_031834385.1 of Semotilus atromaculatus. NCBI lineage: Eukaryota > Metazoa > Chordata > Actinopteri > Cypriniformes > Leuciscidae > Semotilus > Semotilus atromaculatus. The sequence goes on along the minus strand of JAULUF010000018.1, from coordinate 5,115,186 downwards.
GAATAATAGGCAGTCAGGGGACACCATAGGCATTTCGTGGACAAACCGATGAAGAATAGGCTGTTAGGGGACACCATAGGCATTTCGTGGACAAACCAATGAAGAATAGGCTGTTAGGGGACACCATAGGCATTTTGTGGACAAACCGATGAAGAATAGGCTGTTAGGGGACACCATAGGCATTTCGTGGACAAATGTATGAAGAATAGGCAGTCAGGGGACACCATAGGCACTTTGTGGACAAACCGATGAAGAATAGGCTGTTAGGGGGACGTTTAGGCTGTCCGTGGACAGGGGGCGTGTCAGTGATCGATCCCCGCCCCCTGGCTTCATTTAGGCTGTTAGGGGGACGTTTAGGCTGTCCGTGGACAGGGGGCGTGTCAGTGATCGATCCCCACCCCCTGGCTTCATTTAGGCTGTTAGGGCGACGTTTAGGCTGTCCGTGGACAGGGGGCTTGTCCGTGATCGATCCCCGCCCCCTGGCTTCATTTAGGCTGTTAGGCGGACGTTTAGGCTGTCCGTGGACAGGGGGGGGCGTGTCCGGGGTCGATCCCCGCCCCCTGGCTTCAATTAGGCTGTTAGGGGGACGTTTAGGCACTCCGTGGACGGCCCCGCCCACCCGGCGACGTCGGCCAATGGCGTGGAGCGTGTAAGGGTGAATAGGCTGTAAGGGGGACGTTTATGCACCCCGTGGACGCCCACCCCTGACTTATTCGACGCCCGTTGAATAGGTTGCGGGTGGGACGTCGGTGAGCCACCTGGTGGCCGATGCCCGAACTGCGGTTTTGGGGAGGTAACTTCTGGCCCCTCCCATACGGCCCCTGGGGGGTCTAGAGTCTCGGGACCACCTCTCGGGGGACCTTGGGGACGGCCCCTTGCGTCCCACTTCGCGTCATTTGAGTGGCGGCGTGTACCCTGTCCGAAATGACTTCCCTAAAGTGAGGCAGGAACACACGGGAACTGGAGAAGGCAGGAACACACGGGAACTGGAGAAGGCAGGAACACACGGGAACTGGAGAAGGCAGGAACACACGGGAACTGGAGAAGGCAGGAACACACGGGAACTGGAGAAGGCAGGAACACACAGGAACGGGAGAAGGCAGGAACACACGGGAACAGGAGAAGGCAGGAACACACGGGAACTGGACACAGGCAGGAACTAGGGGTGTGAACCTACACTGGTCTCACGGTTCGGTACGATTACAATTATCATGTCATCGATTCAGTTCAATTCGATATCTCGCTGCATTGCGATGCACCGCATCCTCAATTTTCCATTTTACTTCAAAAGTGATGTGTGCGTGTGTGCGTGCGCGTGTTCACCTGTTCAGGAAGTCGCAGTCACAGAAACAGTAACATTCCAGTTTAAGTTTCAAGGGAGTAAAGCCTGTTTATGTCATTAAGAAAATAAAATTCTGTCAAATCAATTTTGTTTTAAAGAAATGTTCATTTAAAAGCAGCGGTCATTCATCAGTGTATATGTTAACCTAGAGATGCGCGCATCAACTGTCGCTGAGTCCGCTGTTAAGGGTGACGATCATCCATTTATAATCACGCGTAAAAACACAGAATAATTGTAATTTGACCATCAGGTGTTGATACTTAAATCAGAGAACATTATTGGGGCGGGTGGATGATTTTTTGGCTGTGGATTCGTGTGATATTGGAGCTCATCTTACTCTTAAAGCAGTCAGACTCTGCAGGCGTTCATAGCTCGGGGTGAAAACAGCTAACGTGGTTTATCAAGTTAGTGGTATTACCTCCTGCATATTCTATTTGAGCGTGACATGAGCGCACACAGCGCGTCTCTTCTCCAGGTTGTGCTTACCAGGTTGTTCATAAAAGCCAAAATGTGCCCAGATGTACACTTTTAAAGTAGTTGGAGCATTTTTAATTACTCGCACGTGTGTCTCGCCTCCCTCTGCCATTGTATGCTTCCGCGACAAAGCACATAAGCGATAAATGACGTCAGAAAAGCGTCAGTACATTATAATCGGTTATGGTCTATTACTGAACCGATACCGAATCGTCCTCGTCTGCATAGCGTTCCTATCAATTGTTGTATGTGAATCTTAATTATTGGGACATCATAGGAAGATATATTGCTTCCCCTTTAAGTGATCATGCTCTGACATATAGTGTATGCTGACGTTCCCCGTCAGAGGAACTGCAGAGGAAGTTTCGCTCTCTGACATTTGTCCCATATTTACTTTATTGTCTCTCTGTACCATAATCACTTGAGCACGAAAACACAACAGACATCTCAGCGTCAGACTCAGTCTACACAACCACATCTGATGATGGAGCCCAAGTGAGTCTTCCACATCAGAAGGAGAAAACTCACCCTCAGATGCTGCGATTGAAGACTCATGCTCATCTCGAGCACCGAATCAGAAATTAAGTTCACCTGCAGGCGAACCGCCTAACTCAACTGCAAACTCAACCGGAAGAAACAAGCATCTTTTAGAGGAAATGTCCTCTTTTATAGAGAAAATAACGTCACGGTAGACATATTCACTGGTTCCTTCTAGTCTTGTGTTTATGTTGTTGTATGAGTGCATGTGTGTAGTGGGCGTGAATGTTTGTCATTACCTGATCCGCTCCAGCTGATCAGCATTACATCACCAGCTGCAACCTCTCACTACTCCTTATATACTCACTGTTGTTTTATCATCCTTGTCAGATCGTTGTTTGATGTCCTCCGTGTTGGTGTTTCAGTTCTGTTCTCCTGCCTTGTGTTCCTGTTCGTCGTCGTCGTCGTCTTGGATTTGTTCGTCTTCTCACCATCACCGCTGCACTTCACTTGTTCACCGGATCTGACCGTCGAAGTCCCTGCGTCACCCATCAACACCTGCTTGTACTGTCCATCGTAATCTACTATTAAATATTGTTACTCGCATTTGCTTCCTGTCTTCCATTGGTCGCCATGACAAAAGGAAGTGTTGGAGTGCCCAGGGAAACACTCTAAGTGCAATTAAACAGATTGACTTCCCTACAGTAAGATTACATTGTAGTGGAAAGTTTTATAAGAACAAGCATCAATCATATTTTCTCCACATTATAGTCCATTGTAGTAAGGGATATGATATTGTGTTACATGATTACTAACATCATAATACATGAATAAAGTCTGTGAAAGGTTTGATAGTTTGTGCTCCTCCATCAGCAGCTGCAGTTTCTCTCAGCTGTATCAGTGCAGTCACTGTGACGTCTGACTGACAGAGGTTTTTGTGCGACTCTTTATCACTGTGTGAACACAAATTTACTGTTGATCCAGTGTGCACTCTGACAGTAATAATCTCCTGTATCTTCATTCTGGACTCCACTGATGGTCAGAGTAAAATCACTGCCATGGTTAGATATGCCACAGAATCTAGATGGAGTGTTTGAAACTCTTTGGTTTACAGAATGAATCAGGAGTATAGGAGCTTCTCCAGGTTTCTGTGAGTACCAGGCCATACAAGAATTTGATTCATAACAGGCATTGCTCACTACTGTATTTGTTTTGCAGTTTATAGTGACTGATTCACCAATTTTAACAGTTTTTATAGAAGGGGTCTGAGTCACAGTCACTTGTCCACTGAAACCTGTTAGAAAAAGCAGGATATATTTGTAACACTCATTGTTAATAATATTATAATAATTTAATGTGAACATTTCTTTCATTTTTTTTTTACCTTGAATACACACAGAGAGAGTCCAGATGAAGAAGTTGATGTTTTTCATAGTTGTAGTTTAGTCTTGTGTGATGATGAAGACTGTGTGTGTGTTCTGCTCTCAGTCATGAAGTGTTAAACTCACAGCACTATAAACACTCTCAGAGCACTGAAGCATGTGCTGACAATGCAAAGAAGTGGGCAGGATTTACAACAGCTTGTGCTGAGAACAAACTCATATACACTAGAGTTACACAATCATGATCGGTTCTTTGTGGCAGCTTTTAGATACTTTATTGGCAGCGCCACCACTGCAAATCTAAAATAAAAAAATCGTGATACGAACCGAATTGTAGGTTTGGTCTATCGTTATAGCCCTAGTGAGATGAGAAAGCAGGAATTTAGTCGTTTGTCATGGTTGTAAAAAAAGCAATGGCTATCTGAACATCTTTGCCAAGCACAAACCAGTAGCTACAGAAGTAATCAATAAATTATCGGGGAGGGTCATGCCTTTTTTCACAATCATTTTGGAAGGTCATAGAAAAAGTTATTGCTGGCGAAGGGAGTGTCAAGTCTTTTTTGACTACAGATCTCAAAACTCCTCCGGTAGCCCCTTAAAAATCGAACAGTCCCTTAGATCTTTTTTCGCATACCCCCTGAAATCAGTCCACGTACCCCAGTTTGACAACCGTGGTCCTAGTGAATATAGTCTCTGTAAAATATATATATACCTGAAAACACACACGCACTCACACACTGGTATTCCTATAATTATGAGGACATTATATAGACAACGGTTTTATACTGTACAAACTGTATATTCTCTCGCCTTACACTAACCCTACCCCTAAACCTTCCCATGCAGAAAACCTTCTGTATTTTTACACTTTCAAAAAATAAAATAAAATATGAGCTCTTTTCCTCATGGGGGCCAAAAACATGTCCTTGCACTATTACCAGGAACACACACACACACACACGTTTTCCTCCCATAAGGGGGTCCACTGTTTTTTGCCAAATTGTGGGGTCCACCATTTCCAGTGGTTCTACACCCTTATAAAAAATCAAACAAGTTAACAAGCAGTTCCTAATAAGAAATATCACTTCAATATAACAAAATTTCTTCCTGATTTCTTCTGGATTAAACATTTCTAACTTGCGTGGTCTGCTTTCACAGATACACACACATTTACAGTCTTTATATCTAATTCTGGGTACACACCAAAAGATTTTTTACATCTTATAAGATTTTCAAAATGTGATAGACCACAAACATAAAAGGAGAAAAAATCCTAGATTTAACCGTTTTGCTCCTATAGTGTGTGGTGTGCCATGATGTGACAAAGACAGCACACCACACACGAACAGATTTTCAACCAGAGTCTAGACTGTGACCACAGGAAATCTCTCAAAATCTCGCGAGACTTCAGAATAAGCGTGGCGGACGATATGCAGGAAAAAAATTGCGATGATAGTGTTTGGAATGATTTTAACAGAAAATTCACAGAAAAAAAAGAAAAGGGTTTGGGTGAAGTTGTGCAGATGGCGGGAATTTAGTGCATTTAGTAAACTTCTCAGATAAAGGTTGTGGTAATGCACACACGCTGGCCCTAGCTGTCTCTCTCCCCTTATGAATATTTACAATGGTTTTACTACAAATAAAAAATAAAACATGGATATTGTAGTTAAACCATGATAACCACATGATTAACCATAGTTTTGCTAAAAGAATTCTAACTAAAGTATTTATTTGGTTATACAAATGTTCAATACAATAAAACAATCTCTCTCTCTCTCTCTTTCTCTCTCTCACTCACACACACCATGTGTACTGGTACACCTATCCATATGGAATGGTTTTTATACTGAGCTAATTACATTTTCTGAGCCATCAACAAGATGATCCTCCATCTCTGCTTTCTATATAAATTTCACTTTGTGCAGCGCCTTGACTGCGTTTGTTATGCTTCCGTCTTCCATCATCTCGCTTTCTGATTGGATATTGTTTCGTTTCACGTGATAATCTCCAGAGCGCGCGCGCGTTTGTCTTCGGGGTTCCCCCCACACATCAGGATTTCTGATCGTAAATATTCAACATGTTGAATATTTACGATTCGCAATCGGGGCGCCTCCGACGTTCTTCCGAGCAGGTTCGGACACTCTTAACACACCTCACACCACAGGAATATCTGATAAGATAATCTGTAGAACCATCAAGATAATCGGGACATACCTAGGATTGTTGGAAGGGGGAAAATCGGGCCAAAATCAGCCCGATTATCTTTTGGTGTGTACCCAGCATTAGGCTGCATTCACACTGCAGGGGCTTAATGCTCAATTCCGATGTTTTGAAAAAATGTGAAAAAATTTTTTTTTGCAAGGGCGTTCACATTTCCAATTAAATGCCACCTTTTATGATCTCCTGAGTGAACGTGACCGTGAAATGACCCAGAAGTGACCCGCATGCGCAAAAGAGTACTCAACAGTCAACAACGTCACTTGTTGTTTGCGGAAGTAGCTAAACATGGATGTCAACAGTGGAGCTCGTTTAGCAATATAAAGTTATTTTCCCAACAGAGCATCGTCCGCTATAGTTGTTGTTTATCTTCTCATTCCCGCCTACTTCAACGCAGAATTATGACGTTTGTCGCATATCAATGACGTGCGGGTCGGATACATGTGACCTGGCCGTTCAGATTGAAGTCGCATTTCAAAAGATCGGATGCATATCGGATTTTGGACCGCATTTGAAAAGATCGGATCTGTGTCGTTCAGACTGTCATGAAAAGATCAGATACAGGTCGCATAGGGGCAAAAAAATCGGAATTGGGTCGTGTTAGCCTGCAGTGTGAATGTAGCCTTAGATTATAATTTATATCCTAAATTAATCTGCACACATGCCTGTATTATTTTTGGGATAAAAAAATAAGCCAATCAGAGACTTTTCTAAATCAATGAGCCCTCCATTTTTGTCAGTCTGCAAGACACCAACTGTACTTTGCCTGCATTGTATTGGTCATTGAATGAACTGTGCAGTTTTGCTGAAGAAGATCTTGTTTGTCCCATGGTTATTTTTCTTCTATTTCTAATGAAGTTGTGTTCCTAGCCAGTCATGTTCAATGAAGCCTAAAGATAATTTACTCCTTTAAAATGAGGACTACACATGAACACTCCCTATTCATCTGATGAACAAAGACTTTAAGATCCTGTGGAATTATAGCACTAATACCGTGAGTAATATTTTACACAAGACACTGGATTAAAAACAACAACTTTACAACATGATTTGTCCTCAATGAACATGTATTTGGTAATACACAATGGCTGGTTCCATACAAAAAGAGGTAAGACATTTTACATTTCAAATGGGTAAAAAAAATAACTTTTGGTCAATGTAACAGCAATAAACAGCATGTTTATAGCAAATACGCACTTCAAGGCTTTACAAAGCAAGAGTCAAGAGTCGCTTGGTATAAAACAAAGACATTTGACTGGATCTACCCCTTTTTTCTTTTATAGTGTAATATAGTGTAAGACACAGAACATTAAAGGGTTAGTTCACCCAAAAATGAACATTCTGCCTTCATTCACTCACCATCAAGGCATTCTAAACCCATAAGAAACTTGTTCATCTTCAGAACACAACTAAAGATCTTTGAATGAAACCTGAGATATTTCCATCTTTCCATTTAAAAACGGTTTATCCTAACCTTTCAAACCTCAAAACCATTCATAAAGAAAAAGTTATCCATGTGACTCAAGAGGTTTAATCCCAATTTTATAGAGCAATGCCAATTGTGTGAGCCAAAAAGAAAATAAAGCTCTGTCTTCACTTCCACAGATCAACAAGCATGGGTCGTGACTTACTCATGAACGCAAATCTATGGAAGTTCTGGTCTATAAGAATCCCTATTATAAAATGTGTATAATTGTGTGTGCTGCATCAATGCAAAGTCCAGTTCACAGTTATTGCAAATTGTTGGATAATGTTAAGGGAGTGTGTTCACATCACTTCATAAAACTGGGATTAAACCACATGGTTTAATTCTACATTATAAATGTTCTGAAGCTTGACAGTTTAGGATGAACAGATAGCAATGCGTTTCCTTAGTTTTGTTAAGGTTAGTGCTTTGGGATGTTTGATGTCCTCACATTAATTCACAAGTAATGGACAGAGCGGCAATGCAAACAAGTCTCCGTTTTCACTCAGTACTCCACATTCTTCAATGCAATGCAAACAGTGGAGGGAAAGAAATCTCTCAGGTTTCATTCAAATTATCTTCATTTGTGTTCCAAAGATGAACAAATTTATTATGGGTTTGGGATGACGAAGGAGAGTAAATGATGACAACTAACCCTTTAAGTGGATAATACAATGAAAACAACTAAATTTCGCCTTTGTTGAAAACACTTAACGCATGTCCTGATGTGAACGCTAGTGTGAAGGCATCCAATACGTTGAGATACCTGAATTTCACTGTACTTTTCTTCTTATAGCAGAAATAAGATTTTTGATTAAGTATTTGTCCATTTTCCCGGGAACTTGGCTCCTCCAATGAACTTCCTTAGGTGCCTTTCTACTGCCGCACATTAATCTGTTGTCCAGCTTCTTTTGACAGCAGCTTCTTTACCGAAGTATACATAAAAACAACATGTTATTAAGTTTAGGTTAATGTCTTCAGTTCAGATTAAGGTTTAAAAATTGTAAACTTAAAGACTATTGGGTTGATCACACAGGTCATTGCCATATTGACTTGGTTCAGAGACTAAAATTACTCTTTTAGTTTGTTGTTAATTACTTACTTTTTAACGTTGCACCTACATGTCAACTAACTCTCATTACAGCATTAGTAGACCGTCTACTTCAGTATTTAATACAATTTTGGAAAATGTACTTTGTTTTACGGACATTTTAATTTTAAAAACAAGACATGGATACTTGATTTTTAGCAATGATTTTTACAGTCTGTATCTCATTTTATGTATTGTCCTGTTAAACATGGCAGTAGCTCCCTCTCTCCGCTAATAAACAGATTGAGCTTTGACTAAAAATACATAAAAACATCTCTGGTGGTAATTCATATACTATTTACATGTCATAAGATTGACATGTTTGATAAATATTAATTAGTGTATACACTGTTGTTTTGATGAGCAAGTATGGAATTGTTAGTGCCCATCGTTTTCACTTCCTATATATATTTTTCCATCTAAAAATTCAAAAGGATTTGGATTTCTTTATTCAGAAACACCAGCACAGGACGATCGATGGGCGTGACGTCATCCGATAACATTTTAATTTTTAAACCACATTTAGAATCAAATATATTTTGATATTCACTCACATAACACTTCATTAGGAACTTGGTTACACATCCAGGCGGTTTATTTGCAGGTATACATGAAAATCGATTTTTAAATCACTATTTTCCCTCGTGAGGAACTTCCATCGGAAAACAACATTCCACACGACGAACGATACTCGTGACGTCATCCGATGTCGTCGCCAGGAGCTCAGCACAAATAAAATAATAAACCATAATTAGAGGTAAAAAATGCATTCCTTTTCACAACAATATTGTTTAATACTGCCATAGATACATATATATGCTTTTACACTGTTTCAACCAAGTTTAGATTTTATATCACCACTTTCCTTGTGTGCTATTGTTTTATTGTCGCTCTACCAGTGCACGAGGAGAGTGACCTACTTATATAAAATAAATATAACTTTGAATTTACACATTTTTCCACAATAATGATTTAATACAGGTTAAATAGACCATATTTACTCACAATTCGCTGAGTTGTATTATTGGATTAGACTATTTGAAGCTTATTAAGCACATTTTATCGCAAAACGTTTTTTCTAAAAACAGTGTATGTGGCGCGCACGGTGCACGCGCTCACTCACACTTCACGTCGGAGAACGTGCTGACACGGAAATCACTCTGCTGTTTTGCAAACTAAAAAAACCATATATTCATTATAAATTACATATATAAATATTACTATTGTAAAATATGAGAAATAAATCTTTTTTTTATACACAAGCCTGCTTGAAGAAGGTAGCTGTATGCCTATGCATGATTATACTTTTCAGAGCTGACATTTCTGTATGTATAATCCTTATTTTTATTAATTCCATGTAATATTCTGAGATTTTGAATTTGGGGTTTTCATTAGATGTTAGCCATAATCATCAAAGTTATAACTTTTGCACGGTATTCAAATTTATTTTGAGTTTCACCTGTAAATGTGTAATCAAGATCAAAGCTCTAGTGAAATTTAAATCGCACAGTCCTCTGAGTCAGTAGCAAGTATGTCAATAAACTTTCAACAGTGCAGTTTTTGTACTATGTAAGGATTTAAAACCAGGCTGAGACACTTCATGAGTACCATATAGATCTAGAAATGAATTCAATTGTCCAGATACGACCTTCTCCAGTAGTTTGGACAGAAACTGAAGTTTTGGTATAAGTCTAAAATTAGTAAAGACTGATGAATCCAGATTAGATTTCTTGATTACCGGTTCCACTGCTGCGTGTTTGTAAGACTACGGCACAACTCCCGAGGCCAAGCTTCTACTAATAATTACAAGTACTGTAGGACCAATAGGTGCAAATGAATTTTTTAGAAGCTTTCTGCCGAAATGTGTGAATTTTTTACACTTTTTTTTTTATCCGGCAGAAGGCTTTAAACAAGTAGCTTGGGGTTTGTTCAAAACAGCATTAATAGTCCTGAACAGCACAGCTGGCTTATGAGAGTTATTTAGATAACATTAGATTTCTCAGATCGAACAGATTTTTGATATTGACAAATATGCCGCTGGAAGAAGGATAAATTACAGATTTCATTTGATACTTTAAAGGAGAATTTGTCTAAATATCAAAAACTTTTTTTATTGATGAGATTGATATTTCTTTCCCATTTTATTTTTTTTAATCAATTTTCACTGAGTGCTCTGCTTTTTTTTTAAATCAGTTTGAGCCGGTGTCTCTTGTCTCATTGAGGGAGATAATTGTTGAAATGAGATCATCCTCATCAGGGGCGGATCTAGAAAAATATTTATGGGGTGGCGAGAGGGGGGCAGGAATTTTTGAGGGGTGGCAACATATGGCAGGCGTATACTGAATTTAATCACAGTTATCACAGTTTGATGAGAAATAATATGTAGGCTACACACTACAAAAGGGCACAGGCTGCCATTTACAAACTCATACAGACAAACTTTTGTTTCTCATGCAATCAATGTCTTGCATTTGGACGCAGGAACAAACCCTCATCAGACTGTACCGCTCATCTCTGGACGCAGGAACAAACCCTCATCAGACTGTACCGCTCATCTCTGGACGCAGGAACAAACCCTCATCAGACTGAACCGCTCATCTCTGGACGCAGGAACAAACCCTCATCAGACTGTACCGCTCATCTCTGGACGCAGGAACGAACCCTCATCAGACTGTACCGCTCATCTCTGGACGCAGGAACGAACCCTCATCAGACTGAACCGCTCATCTCTGGACGCAGGAACAAACCCTCATCAGACTGTACCGCTCATCTCTGGACGCAGGAACAAACCCTCATCAGACTGTACCGCTCATCTCTGGACGCAGGAACAAACCCTCAGCAGACTGTACCGCTCATCTCTGGACGCAGGAACAAACCCTCAGCAGACTGAACCGCTCATCTCTGGACGCAGGAACAAACCCTCATCAGACTGTACCGCTCATCTCTGGACGCAGGAACAAACCCTCATCAGACTGTACCGCTCATCTTTGGACGCAGGAACAAACCCTCAGCAGACTGAACCGCTCATCTCTGGACGCAGGAACAAACCCTCATCAGACTGTACCGCTCATCTCTGGACGCAGGAACAAACCCTCATCAGACTGAACCGCTCATCTCTGGACGCAGGAACAAACCCTCATCAGACTGTACCGCTCATCTCTGGACGCAGGAACAAACCCTCAGCAGACTGTACCGCTCATCTCTGGACGCAGGAACAAACCCTCATCAGACTGAACCGCTCATCTCTGGACGCAGGAACGAACCCTCATCAGACTGAACCGCTCATCTCTGGACGCAGGAACGAACCCTCATCAGACTGTACCGCTCATCTCTGGACGCAGGAACAAACCCTCATCAGACTGAACCGCTCATCTCTGGACGCAGGAACAAACCCTCATCAGACTGAACCGCTCATCTCTGGACGCAGGAACAAACCCTCAGCAGACTGAACCGCTCATCTCTGGACGCAGGAACAAACCCTCATCAGACTGAACCGCTCATCTCTGGACGCAGGAACAAACCCTCATCAGACTGTACCGCTCATCTCTGGACGCAGGAACAAACCCTCATCAGACTGAACCGCTCATCTCTGGACGCAGGAACAAACCCTCATCAGACTAAACCGCTCATCTCCGGACGCAGGAACAAACCCTCATCAGACTGTACCGCTCATCTCCGGACGCAGGAACAAACCCTCATCAGACTGAACCGCTCATCTCTGGACGCAGGAACAAACCCTCATCAGACTGTACCGCTCATCTCTGGACGCAGGAACAAACCCTCATCAGACTGTACCGCTCATCTCTGGACGCAGGAACAAACCCTCATCAGACTGTACCGCTCATCTCTGGACGCAGGAACAAACCCTCATCAGACTGTACCGCTCATCTCTGGACGCAGGAACAAACCCTCATCAGACTGAACCGCTCATCTCTGGACGCAGGAACAAACCCTCATCAGACTGAACCGCTCATCTCTGGACGCAGGAACAAACCCTCAGCAGACTGAACCGCTCATCTCTGGACGCAGGAACAAACCCTCATCAGACTGAACCGCTCATCTCTGGACGCAGGAACAAACCCTCATCAGACTGTACCGCTCATCTCTGGACGCAGGAACAAACCCTCATCAGACTGAACCGCTCATCTCTGGACGCAGGAACAAACCCTCATCAGACTAAACCGCTCATCTCCGGACGCAGGAACAAACCCTCATCAGACTGTACCGCTCATCTCCGGACGCAGGAACAAACCCTCAGCAGACTGAACCGCTCATCTCTGGACGCAGGAACAAACCCTCATCAGACTGAACCGCTCATCTCTGGACGCAGGAACAAACCCTCATCAGACTGTACCGCTCATCTCTGGACGCAGGAACAAACCCTCATCAGACTGTACCGCTCATCTCTGGACGCAGGAACAAACCCTCATCAGACTGTACCGCTCATCTCTGGACGCAGGAACAAACCCTCATCAGACTGTACCGCTCATCTCTGGATCCAGGAACAAACCCTCATCAGACTGTACCGCTCATCTCTGGACGCAGGAACAAACCCTCATCAGACTGTACCGCTCATCTCTGGACGCAGGAACAAACCCTCATCAGACTGAACCGCTCATCTCTGGACGCAGGAACAAACCCTCAGCAGACTGTACCGCTCATCTCTGGACGCAGGAACAAACCCTCATCAGACTGAACCGCTCATCTCTGGACGCAGGAACGAACCCTCATCAGACTGAACCGCTCATCTCTGGACGCAGGAACGAACCCTCATCAGACTGTACCGCTCATCTCTGGACGCAGGAACAAACCCTCATCAGACTGAACCGCTCATCTCTGGACGCAGGAACAAACCCTCATCAGACTGTACCGCTCATCTCTGGACGCAGGAACAAACCCTCATCAGACTGAACCGCTCATCTCTGGACGCAGGAACAAACCCTCAGCAGACTGAACCGCTCATCTCTGGACGCAGGAACAAACCCTCGCCACTCTGACTGAGAGACGCACACACAACACGACTCTGATGAAGGTCAAGTTCATGGAAATATTTTCAGCTATCCATTCATGTCGCAGCCTCTCTAAAACATCACATGTGCAGAACAAAAACCAATACGATCATCATGTTGTATGTCTATTTTATATACGTTGCCTCACACGTATTTGTCATTTCCAAAATGTATTGTTTGTGTTTAGTAATATTCTTGTAGTCTCTCATCCTCCTAGCATAGAGTTCAATGAGTCCAATGCTCCAGTTATTCTGAAGATGAGATTATTCCACATGTACGTGGCAAAGAATGTTTTCAAATGCTAAAAGGGTAACCTAATTATTTCTATGGTCTTGGCTGAAGTTATTAGGCGGACACATAACTGGGAGTCAGTTTCATACTTTTTCATACTCATGTCCTTTTGTAATTCCTAGACAACTGTCCTGCCTGATGAACACGATGTGAACAACAGCTGAAGCAAGTTGACGAAAGCGTTCATGGCAAGTAATCAAGACCCACATGTATTTGATGAATGAGGTTTTTGTTGTCATTTTGTTTTAGTTTTCTAATGCCCATATTTCAAGACTTGAAGATTTCAAGGGTCTTCTACTTTCAGTTTTGGCCTGACTATGCCTTCTCAGCAACGTGCGACTGCTTCAACAACAGCATCCACAGCAGTCGCAGGGAACGACATTGATGTCGACAAACAGGATTATTTTGCCAGGGAGTGCTACCATCTGGGAATCCATCCCTACAATTTTGACATACAACACAATGTACAATGGCCACAGAGAACTGTATCAAACTCTACTGTTCAATTATTATTGCATTATGGTCTGGGACCTTTGTCAAGTGGAGGAGTCTGTTCTCCCAATATTTCTAAACTCTATATAGCACAGTCAATGTGATTACAGTATCTTTTTTTAAAACCTCTATATGAATGAATATGTTGTGCAGTGCAACACGGCACAATGGCCACTCCAGGGTGTGGACACTTCCATGATCCGTAAAGCCATCTGGAACTAGATCCAGTGCAAGATCGGGATTCGGTCAGTCTTTCCACTGCTCAGGTTTAGAAATATGTAGCAACATTGAATATGTTTATTCATTCAACATTTCCATGGGAAAGTACTGTTCAAGATGCTGCAGATGTCCCCGAGGCTCCCCTGGGGAGAAGCACAGAGCCTAAGGTGACTGTCAGAGGTACTAAAACCCCAGAGAGCTCCACGGAGAGAAAACCGGAAGAAGTGGCGATGAGGGGGCGCTGCTGAGCTCTAATGGAGTAAGACGTGAGTTTGGAAGCTCCTGCCGATTTTGATTAATATTGTAATTCTTTCGCGCTTTTTCGACACATGTTTAGTATAGTCTTACTCCGCTGAATTTTTTTTGTTAGAAAGTCTAGCTTTGGACTGCGTAAGATGGCTGGAAAGAACTCTAAAACTCGCAAAACTATTCAGACACAACTGCGGCCTAGTCCTCAAACTGCGACCACACCTTCGAGTGGGTCATCTATTGCCTCAGAGGGCGAGGGCGCCTCGGCGCACGCTAACCTTGACATCGCTGCACTCAAGCTCGAGTTGTTGGCCTCGGTGAGGAAAGATATTGCTGATATTTTTAAAAAGGAACTCCAGGATACACTCGGGGATGCTCTGCCTACTATTAAGCGTGACCTGCAAGCGGTAAAGTCACAGCTGGCGAATGATAAAGCTGCTACCGAGGCTACCATGTCCAAGCTAAAAGGTACGGTTGGAGAAATGGAGCACGCACTCACTGAGTGCTCCGATGACATCGCCGTGATGAAAACTACTATCGAGCTCCTCACAGCTAACGTAGCCAAGCTGGAAAATAAATGTGAAGACTTGGAGTCTAGATCACGGCGCAACAACGTTAGGATAGTGGGAGTACCGGAGGGTCCTGACACCTGTACTACTGCAGCTGTGGCCGCCATGCTGAAGGAAGCGTTCAGTCTGGAAAAGGAGCCGCTTTTGGATCGGTCCCACCGGACCCTCCAACCCAAACCCAAGCCTGGTGATCGTCCACGAGCCATTGTGTGCAGGTTTCATTATCACAGTGACTGTATGGACATCTTGCGCCGCGCTAGAGAGCTCCGACAGATTAAAATCGGAGACGTGTTCGTCTCAGTCTTCCCTGATCACACCGCCAAGATAGCTCGGGCTCGGGCTGCATTCAACGAGGTCAGACGTCAACTTCGTGGCATTGACGGTGCGCGTTATGGTCTGTTTCATCCAGCGCGACTTCGCATCACATACAACGGTGTTGAGAAGGATTTCGTTTCGGCGGAGGAAGCCAGCAACTTTGTCAAAACTTTGGTTCCTGGGTGAGCTCCAATAGCTTTTCAGATCTGTTCTAACCTACTCCAGACTTAACTCTCTATTTGTCCGGTATTAGATGGTTTTCTGTCTTGCTACACTTACTAAATTAGTGTAATTATTGTTTGTTTGTTGCAGGCAAATTTTTATTTTATTGATTTTCCTCAATCTTACTGGATATTGTTAACAAGACTATACTATATTTTGTATTTTCTCATTTTATGCCTTTTGCATCTATTTGCGCTGAACTGAGGGCCTACTGGTATTTGTCCAATTTGTATTTTTTACGTGCTTTACTGTATTCATGCGCATTTGTTTAAATAATGTTGAGATCGGCGGGAGTTTATTTATTTGTATATTTATTTATTTTTCTCTCGCGCTTTTGTTTTGTTCGGCATGGTCTCCGGGTTGTTCAACACTATTGTGGACAACTTTTGGTTATTGTGGGAAACACTGCTGTCTCCTTTGTTCTGTGGTTATATGGAGACTTTGGGTGTATTTGTGTTTAGGGGATTGTGGGGGGTGGGGGGTGTCTCTCCTCGGCTCTGTACGACCATTTAAAAAAATAAATAAAAAAAAATTATTCATATGGTTAATGACAATATAGTTCCCAGCATTGCTGGGTCAGGCACACCTCTCAGATTTATCAGTTGGAATATACGAGGTATGGGTAATCCTGTTAAGAGATCTAAGGTTTTTGCGCACTTGAAACGTTTAAACTCTGATTTAGTATTTTTGCAGGAGACTCACCTTCGTGTTAAAGATCAGTGTAGGTTACATTGCCCTTGGGTAGGCCAAGTCTTCCACTCAAATTTCAACTCAAAAGCTAGGGGGGTCGCCATCTTAATTAACAAAAAAGTTCAGTTCTCATCCACTGATGTTATTGCTGATAGGAATGGCAGATATCTCATGGTTGCTGGGACCCTGATGCAAAAAAAGGTTTTGTTGGTAAATGTATATGCCCCGAACTTCGATGATGTTGAATTCGCTAACAGATTGCTGAGTAACATCCCCTTCTTGAATACACACTTGCTGATCCTTGGTGGGGATTTTAATTGTGTTTTTGACCCAATCTTGGATCGATCTAATCCTCGAAATCTGACTCGATCGGCTATGTCTAAAGCATTTTCTGATTTTATGGAACAGAATAGTCTTATTGATCCATGGAGATCCCGTAACCCCTCTATTAAAAAATTCTCTTTCTTTTCCCAGGTGCACCATTCATATTCTAGGATTGATTACTTTTTTATTGATAGTACACTTAATTCATGTGTTAATTCTTCTGACTATTTGGGTATTGTAATATCTGACCATTCACCTTTATTATTAGATATTCAACTTTCTAATCATAAACCTAGCCCACCACTTTGGAGATTTAACTCTCTCCTTTTGGCAGACAAAGAATTCTGTGTATTTATTTCAAACTCTATTGATGAGTTCTTGTCTTTCAACCACAATGACTCCTCTTCGTATTCATTGCTGTGGGAGACACTTAAATGTTACCTGAGAGGTCAAATTATTTCTTACTCAGCTCTCTCTAATAAAAAGATTAATGCTAAGCTTAATGCACTCACATCTGTGATTGGTATCCTTGATCAGAGATATGCACTGAACCCTTCTCCAGAACTACTTAAGCAGCGTCTTGATTTGCAAGCTGAATTTGATCTTATTTCAACTAAAGAGGCAGAGCGCTTGCTACTACGCAGCCGCGGCTCATACTACGAACATGGTGATAAGGCAAGTCGTTTATTGGCACATCAGTTACGACGACAGGCCACTTCCCGTCTGATACCTACTATTAAAAACACTTATGACACTATTACTGCAGACCCCTTAGAAATTAATGCTACTTTTAAATCATTTTACTCTTTATTATATAAATCTGAATTTCCTACAGATCACACTAAAATTAATACATTTCTTCAGAATCTTTCGAACCCTGTCATTGATTCTATTACTGCCACGCAAATGGACTCTCCACTCTCTCTTGATGAAGTATTGAATGCAATTAATGTCATGCAATCTAACAAAGCCCCAGGCCCCGACGGGTTTCCTATTGAATTTTTTAAAAAATTTATTGGCAAATTGGCACCGTTACTTTTATCCGTATTTACTGAATCCCTGGAAAGTGGTTCTTTACCACCAACCATGACACAAGCCACTATTGCTCTCCTCCTCAAAAAGGACAAAGATTCAACCTCCTGTGGGTCTTACAGACCATTGTCTTTGCTTAATGCTGACGTCAAGGTATTGGCTAAAGTAATTGCATCCCGCTTAGAGAATGTGCTTCCTCATATTATATCCGAAGAGCAAAATGGTTTTATAAAAGGACGTCAATTGTTTTTTAATACCCGTACACTTTTCAATATTATTTACTCAAAACACTCTACTGAACTTCCTGAGCTTGTGATTTCTTTGGATGCCGAGAAGGCATTTGATAGGGTAGAGTGGGAGTACTTGTTTGCAGTTTTAAAAAAATTCGGATTTGGTGAAAATTTTATTTCTTGGATTCGCCTCCTCTATTCATCTCCTAAGGCCAGCGTTCATACTAATGATGTTTATTCTGATTATTTTACCCTTGGACGTGGAACTCGCCAAGGTTGTCCTTTATCACCTTTGCTCTTTGCTATTGCTATCGAGCCTCTGTCAATTACATTAATATCTTCCCCTTCATTCAAAGGAATCGCCCGTAATGGAACTGAATATAAACTATCATTGTATGCGGACGATTTGTTATTGTATATATCTGACCCTTCACTTTCTATCCCTGCTGTTTTGGGTATTCTGGAGAACTTCAGCTCTTTTTCAGGTTATAAATTAAATTTGGAGAAAAGTGAGTGTTTTCCCATTAATGCTGCAGCATGTCACATGCAACAGTCAGATTTACCTTTTCGATTTAGTCCATCAGGGTTCAAATACCTCGGTGTCAACGTGACCCGTTCTTTGTCTAGCCTTGCTTCTGCTAATTTCACTCCCCTTATCTCTAAGTGTACAACCAATATTCAAAGGTGGGGTAACCTCCCTCTTTCACTAATCGGCAAGATCAATGTTGTTAAAATGAATATTCTACCAAAATTTCTATTTTTATTCCAGTCAATTCCTCTTTTTCTGCCAAAACATTTTTTTGACTCTCTTGATAAGATAATTTGTTCTTTTATTTGGGGTGGAAAATCACCTAGGATTCGTAAAACTCTACTGCAGAGATGCAGACTTAGTGGAGGACTAGCATTACCTAATTTTTTTAATTACTATTGGGCGGCTCACATTCATAAACTTTGCTACTGGTTAAAATCCCCTGGATCCTCTTGGTGTAAATTGGAACTATCATCCTGTAGGGGATCTTCTGTACCTGCTTTACTTTATACCTCCTTACCCACAAAACCTTCTCTATTCACCGATAATCAAGTGGTTCTTAACACGCTCAAAATCTGGTATCAATTTAGACGACACTTTAAATTTGTAGTTGGTTCCTCCTTGGGTCCTACCAATTACAACCACTTATTTCCTCCATCACTTTCGGATTCGACATTTTCATTGTGGTATGACAAGGGTATTACACAATTTAGAGATTTATATGCAGATGGTGTCTTTGACAGTTTTACCAATTTGTCATCTCGTTATGAACTCCCTGTTACTCATCTGTTTCGCTATTTCCAAATTCGCAATTTTGTGGCTAAGTGTTTCCCTAATTTCCCCTCTTTACCTCCAGTGTATCGGTGGGAAACCATGCTTTCATTTGTCCCTCAAAACAAAGGTATCATTTCCAAGCTTTATGACATTATCTTAGCTTTTAGCGATGATTCGAACGACAAACTTAAGTGTACATGGGAAAGGGAACTGGGAATACAAATACAGGAGGAGTCCTGGGAACGGGCTATAGAGAGGATACGTTCTACCACGACTTGTGCTCGTCTTGGACTTATTCAATTTAAGGTCTTGCATAGGGTACATTTCTCTAAGCTTAGACTATCTGAAATATATCCGGATGTGGAAGACAAATGCGATAAATGTCATGGCTCACCTTGTCATCTTAGCCACATGTTTTTTTTTTGTCCTGATTTGGAAGATTTCTGGCTTGGTTATTTTAATATTATGTCCTCTGTTCTTGGGGTAAATCTCCAACCTTGCCCTCTGATTGCTATATTTGGAATTCCTGACCCCTCACTTGCACTTAACCCTACACAAAAGGACATCATAGCCTTTACATCCTTAATAGCAAGACGCTCTTTATTGTTACACTGGAAGTCTGCTAAATATCCTTCTATCTCTCGATGGCTCAGAGACGTCATGTATTTTTTAAAACTTGAGAAAATTAAATACACGTTGAGAGGATGTACTGTCAAATTTTTTCATAAATGGCATCCTTTTATTTCTTATTTCACTGGTTTAGTGGTACTACCCAACTGAATGTGTGCCTTTTTTTAATTTTTTTTTATTTTTTTATTATTGTTTGCATTGCATAAATAACCAGTAATAGGTGTGTTGGTCGTGGTGTGCTGAGTGGGTGGGGGGTTGTTCATTGTTCATTTCAGGGTACTCTGTAATTCATTGTATGTATTTTCTTCTACTTCATTTTCAGAGTGTTTAAGAGGGAGGAAAAGGGGAAAAAATGGATAAGTTGTATCTGTGAAGGGATGTATTGTATTGTTTTGCTTTTCCCAATAAAAAAATAAAAAAAATAAATAAAAAAGAAGTGGCGATGACAGTGGCAGAACTTCTGTGCTGGGCTTGTGGATACAGAGGCCCTGTGAGTCTCCAGAGAACAGACATGCTGTATAATGTACCAGCAAACAAGACTTTAGACCTATACAAATTCTTATATATACGTTTTTAAAGTTTTATATTTTTCATTTTTTTTTATTTTATTTTTACTGATGACAATTGGAGGGTGTCTACAGGAATAACATCGATGTGTTGAGAGATCTCTCAATTCTACATGCCAATACAGAAGCGTCTGGTGCAGGTTAACGTTACTGACGAACACAGCGACGTGAAGCCGTGATCCAGTGGCTGAAGCGTGTCGAACAGGCATTTATGGCAAGTACGAAAACCCCATGTGTTTGGTGGATGAGGTTTTTGTATTTGCTGACTTCTCAGTGCAGTCGTGATATTCAGGTCAGAGCCACAGCCCAGAGAGAAGCGCCTTCGTGGAGAGACAGGTGATGTGTGTGTGTGTGATATTCAGGTCAGAGCCACAGCCCAGAGAGAAGCGCCTTCGTGGAGAGACAGGTGATGTGTGTGTGTGTGTGATATTCAGGTCAGAGCCACAGCCCAGAGAGAAGCGCCTTCGTGGAGAGACAGGTGATGTGTGTGTGTGTGATATTCAGGTCAGAGCCACAGCCCAGAGAGAAGCGCCTTCGTGGAGAGACAGGTGATGTGTGTGTGTGTGATATTCAGGTCAGAGCCACAGCCCAGAGAGAAGCGCCTTCGTGGAGAGACAGGTGATGTGTGTGTGTGTGTGATATTCAGGTCAGAGCCACAGCCCAGAGAGAAGCGCCTTCGTGGAGAGACAGGTGATGTGTGTGTGTGTGATATTCAGGTCAGAGCCACAGCCCAGAGAGAAGCGCCTTCGTGGAGAGACAGGTGATGTGTGTGTGTGTGATATTCAGGTCAGAGCCACAGCCCAGAGAGAAGCGCCTTCGTGGAGAGACAGGTGATGTGTGTGTGTGTGATATTCAGGTCAGAGCCACAGCCCAGAGAGAAGCGCCTTCGTGGAGAGACAGGTGATGTGTGTGTGTGTGTGATATTCAGGTCAGAGCCACAGCCCAGAGAGAAGCGCCTTCGTGGAGAGACAGTTGATCAGTCATTAAAACAAAATTTATTTATCATACCTAATATTGAATATATTTGTAAAAATGCAAAAGTTTTTGTACAGGCATTTTAGACAGCACATTTTTATACAATCTTAAAGTAAATGTATGTTGGTGCAGATGGCCCCTGGGTCCCCACACACCATCCAGTCTAAAGTTCTGATCCTGACGTGTGTAACATCCACCATCTGTGCTCCACTCTCTGCTCGATGGTGACGGACCGTCACTGTGTGTTTTTAAGGTCTCTTCAGGTGCTTCGTTGATATCTTTATATTCTGGTTTGGTCATATTTTGCAACCTGTTCCGATTTTTCTATTCTCTATTCTTTTTTGAACAATTACGTCACAGTATTTCACAGCAGAACTGCCAAATAAGGACACGACTTCCGGTCCAACACTTTGAGCAATCCGCCATTTTTATTTCTCGCTGCAATTTTGTAGTCCAAGTTCAAGGATGCAGAAGTTACGAGAGGGTATGTCAAAATGTTCGGTTGTTGGATGTAGTAACCCACACGCTTCATTACACCGTCTCCCAGCATCAGAACCTGATGATGATTATGGCGAAAAAGGCCGAACCCCGAGAGTTCAGCTGGTTGGGGTGCTGTAAGGAGACGAACTCTATGAACTGCGAATTTTGCAGGCGCTGCCCCATAACTGTGGGGAACACGAAGTTTGCCAACAGTGCAGGCGCTTCACAGTTTAAACACAATACACTAGTTAAACACAATTTTAGCCTCAAGCATAGAGTATGCGGTGACATGTTAATACATCAACAAGCAACACCACTCTGCATCTATTATCAAGTATTTATTAATAATACACTGGAAATTAGTAGAAATTTGAATATTTGGTTAGTATGCTGATTTACGGTGTTGTGCTCCTAAATTTTCTGGTTGTGCCCCTAAAAATTTCAGTTGGGGGCCACTGTGCTCCTAGTGGAAAAAGTTAGTCTGGAGCCCTGCATAAGGTGCAGTTTAGCTTTGCAGCGCCCAAAACTCACGGTTCAATTTCACAATAAGCTACGAATACATGGCAGACTGAATCTATGTAGGAGTAATAGCAACATGTTATTATTGAGATGTTGAATGGCATTTTTTAAAGTAATTTTTTTCCTGCCTTCGTCCAGAGACACTAGACTGGGCTCCAGCATCCCCACGAGAAGCCATGGAAAAGGGTTGGATGGAATGTATGTGGCATCATTTAAAGATAATCACACTCAAAAATAATCACCAATATCATACATACCGTTGCTGCTAAACGAATTCTCTTTGAAACCACACAATGTCTTTGTATAGGTCTTTCAGGAGTGGTGATGGTGCTGGAGAAATGGACAGCTCGTCCTCAGACCCCTCAGTCTGCACTGACACATATACTCCTCATTCAAGCATTTCTGCAGGTTAATGAAGGTAGACTTTTTAAAGAATTTTTAAGAACACGTCAGGAAAATGTACACTAAAAAGTGAACAGTTGGATCAACTTTAAAAAAATTACTTCAATTGGTAACACCTAAAAATATTACGTTTTCAATCAATGTGATTTGTGATAACCGCAGCACCTGAGGCGTGTGTGTGTTCTGCTCCTCACCACGGCGTGTCTCAGGTGCTGCGGTTATCACTCCGCCCAAGTAGCAGTGCTTCGCCTTCAGAGAATATAGTTCCCAGTATTTATACGGTTAAAATATGTCTGTGTCTCATGTGACTTTGTTTTTTGTACACTCTGTGACTATACAAATCACAACATGTAAATAGGAAAATGTTCGCGTTATTTTGTCACTTATTTGGATTAGTATGCTAGCTGCAACCATTTACAGCCAGTCTTTGTGCTAAGCTAGGCTAGCGGTGGGTGCGTCAAACAGACTTATAGCACGCACGGAGATGAAAAAGGTATGTATGGACTTATCTAACTCTGGGGGATAAGGTGAATAGGCTAAAGTCCCAAAAAGTCGGAGTGTTCCTTTAATCCGCGAATCCCCCCACCCCCATATTTTAGCCCACTTATAAGGTGAAATCTAAAATTATATTAAGAATAATAAGTATTATTGTTATTTCAAAATTTGGCAGTTTCAAACTACTTGCATGATATTTTCTACGCCTGCACGTCAGTGACTTCATTTTCATCCTCTGAGAGTTTAGCCAGTGCGTTAGGCTTTTTATATAGTGGTGTCCGGTTCGCGAACGAGATTTGGGTGGGGCTGCACGTCTCATCCCGCCAACATCTCTTCTTTTTTTATTCTTTTTTTTTATTTTTATTGAAAACATTATGTAAACAGAGAAGAAAATGATTAATGTGTGTATCTCTACTTGAAAATCAGAGACATAAGCTTGAACACACACAGCTTTTATGATTGGCGGCTCACAGTACCTCACACACTCTCTCGAGTACGGACTTATTCTGAATATCTGACTACCTCACGACTAATGTTCTATATAGTATAAATGTGTGTAATATGTGTAGTATGAGTGAAGGCGGTGAAGGCCCCTCTGGCGGCCACGGCGGTGACCTACTTGCGTGGCGAAGTTTTGTCACGAAACTGCTCTGAGACAGGCAAGTAGAGATCCAAATGCAGCTTTATTGGTATATAAAGGGGTAATCCAGAATCGTGGTCGAACAGACAAGCAATATTACACTATATTCCGACAGAACAACATAAATAAAGTGGTTTTAGAAAAAAACTCGAGCTTCTAACTCCACCTGGAGCGTGTTATTTGTTTTGCAAAAATCCACCGCTCCCGGTTCATTGTGTCCAATCAGCGCAGGGGGGTGTGAGATATGACTGTCAATCACATGCACACGCCTGAAGTTCGCGCAGTAGCGAAGAGTGATGGCGCACTGACGATCACGAAATCGGTGGGAGGGTATTCGTTGATAATGGGGAGGGGCATGAGAGTTGTAAACATTCAAAATGTTGCCTAAGTCCACTCAATCAGCCAGAGTTGCCGACGGCAGCTTTAAGTCTTCGTCGTCGGTTAGGAACCTGGGTGTGCTCTTTGATACCAATCTTTCATTTGAAAGTCACATTTCTAGCATCTGTAAAACCGCATTTTTCCATCTTAGAAATATATCTAAATTACGCCATATGCTGTCATTGACAAATCCGGAACAGTTAGTCCATGCGTTCATGACCTCAAGGCTAGATTAATATAAATTTAATTATATAATATAGCGCTAACAGTAACAACTCTGCACACACAATAAGTTCTTAGGTTAACCTATATTACCAACTGTATTGAGCCAAACAATGCGCTCATTAAACGTGACTGGTGATGTCTGGATAGGCACGATATTAAATAGCTGTAATAAACTACTGTTGCTAACATATTTATTCCGGTCCAGGTTTATATAAGCCTATTTATTAATTGTTTTTTCTTCTTCTAACGTTACTCTGGTATAACGTTAGTGCTGCATATTATGACCGTTCTAAAAGCTTGGCTTTTATTTTGATAGGCCATATTTACTATTACTTCCGGGTCACGTGGCCAACCTGTCTATGTTTTAATTAGGGCCGAGACTTTAGCATGTTAATTAAGATTAATTAATTACAGACTTTAATGCGTTAATTAACGCGATCATTGATTTTAATCGCTTATTTTTCGCTTAACGTTTCTCACTGGATGAATAATATTCTTATTTTCCACTAGATATTTTCCTCTATATCTCATCAGCAATTGTGATTTCGGCCCGCTCTGCAGCAGCTGACCACTGAGGAGCGAATGTACAGTGAAGTGACATCACTGCCAGATTCAAACTGTGCTTTTGCGCTGTGGCTGACCCAAAGACGGACACGCTCAGCGCTTGTCATAGGCTGTTCAGTGTTTTTAACCACTTAATGTTTATTTGAGGTTTTAGAATTTACATATAATTTATAGCAAAACAACACATTTATAGTTTGTAAAATATACAATGGTGTCTATGGAAGCAGCAATAACAACCCATTCAAATATATTTGCCGACGGTTTTTATTCATATCAGACACACAGTGTAAATAACTATAAAGTCAACTCTATTTTTCTCCCAGTTCACCGGCCACTTACTTTCATGTATTTCGGGAGAAACTGATGAATTCACGTGCTGTAATAAACCCAACAGACTGGAATATTTGAACTGCGGCCAAAACACAGCGCCCATCTCACGTTACAGATAATTTATTAAGATTTTTTAAACAACAAAACAAACTCACTTACACATATTTGAGAATCGGAAAAGAAAAAAGTTGATGACATGGTAAGCAAGTTTGTTAATATTTAGAAATAAGAGCACTACATCTGTCATACAGCGCTATTTTGGCTGTGGTGAATCACGTGCCAAGCCTGACGCGTCACCCTGGAAACCTTTCTTAACTTAAAAAAACAGTTTACAGAAGGTCTTCCTACCCATCTATGTTCCTACCTATAGGCTACCTGAATTTCTAAAATGTACACTTAATGGCAAAAATTGCACTGGTCTGTTGGACTTGGTTGAACAAAAATAAACAATATTTTGTTGCTTAAGCTTATGTATTCAGTCATTATTCAATGGTATACTAAAAATCCATGTGAAGAAAATTACTTCTCACTGTTCTCAGGTCAAATATTTATGCAATTAAAATGCGATTAATTTCGATTAATTAATTACAAAGCCTCTAATTAATTAGATACATTTTTTATTCGAGTCCCGGCCCTAGTTTTAATGTAGATCTTCAAACTAAACACAAAAAAAAGAAAAAAAAAAAGAAAAAAAAATATTGTGTTTCAGCACAAAATACCCCACAGTTACTTTATTATAACCATTTGAAAATGTCATTTTTGGGGCCTGTTTTAAAAAGAGCTGTTTTGGTGTGTACCACCTTAAATGTAAATGAGTTGCATATCCCCGCCCTGCCTTTGGACGAGGGCGTAACGTGCATACGCATACCTATGGCAATAAACAGTCGGTAGAAGCACTGACAGTGAGAGACGCGCTGTTTTATATGGCATTCAGCCATACATGTTTGAACCGGAATCAGACCCAGATGATGAAGAGACTCAGGCAGAATAAACACAAAATGAGAATGGACCAGGACGTCTCGGAATGGTTATTTGATACATTTATGTACTTATAGAGTTTTAATCGCGTCCCCTTTGCAATTATGGATGTGCAACACACACACAGACACACACACACACACACACACACACACAGGGACGTGCACAGGGGGGTTGCCCGGGCAACTGCCCGTTGCCCTTCTCGACTCACGTTGCCCTTCCGAGGGGGAAAATAAATAAATTGTCCAATAGATGCAGAATTTCACGTAGGCCTAGATAAAAAATAAAAATAAATAAATAAAAAAAATCGCAAAGCCTCATTCACTTCCATTCGGGCACCGAAAGTGAAAGTCAGTGGGTCAAGGGCAAAACTTGCTGTTTCCATGACTGCAGCGCTGCACGCGACCGGTGAAGCAGTCGATCCTGTTCCCTTCCCGAATTCGTGTTCCCTTTACGCAATCATAATACAAGTCATGCGTAGTTGCCGAGTTACCATCAGAACTGAATACAAGCAAGAAGCACAACTGAATGTACGGGAAGCCAAAAGGTTAAAAAAGGATTGTATTTTTTCCCGAAATCTAAGCGTTTATTTATTTATTTTATTAGAAGCGAGTTTTCCCCCATCTGTCAATTCAATCCAGATTATTTATTTTCAAATTTAAAAAAATACAGAATAAAAAAAAACAATAATCATTAAAAAAACAATAAACAATAATATGAGGAACTCATGTGTATTTTGGTGGCATTTAACATATTGTTCATACATTTTGTATACAGTTTACAAAGTTGTATATCATAAACCTGTCATCTCTGACGTTTTGCAATCTTTATAAATAAGACCATAATACGAGGCATTGAGTTTGGACATAAACACGGTCAGATAAGACAATTTGTATGGGCAAAATTCAACTGAATATATTCAGACATAATACAAAAAATATGAACAAGTGCAAGATTAATTAAATTCACAGAAATATTACTGGTGTGAGACTTTTATTATGCTGCAGTGTAGCAAGACAATTAAATGGGTTTTTTTCCCCATTTTTGTTGAAATGGCCCCTAATAGGCGGCTTCTCCTTTGAAGCTTTGCATGTTGTTTAGTATGTAAATTTGGAGAAACCTATCAGTGACTTGATAGGATATTGATGTAGGGATTTTCATGACTCAAGTCATATTTTTCTGTGTTATTAGCTATTAGTAGTAGTTAAGGTGATTGCTGTATTTCAGTTTTTTACTTCTTTGTGTATATATATTTTAATAAAGACCATGTTATTCTCAGTCCTTCATATAGCCGGTGAGTTTTTTTTTTTTTTGTGGGTGGGGTTGCCCTTTTTTCAGGTCAGAGCAACTGCCCCTCAAAATTCCTGTGCACGTCCCTGCACACACACACAAACTGTGATAACGTTGGCGCAATTTTTTGAAACTACAAACACAAATAACGTTACTGTGATAACGTTTGCTACGTACAAACGAAATTACATTTATGCGAGGGACCTGTTGTCATGTTTACATTACTTGTCGTCCAGGTGCTTATGTGGCAAATGTGAGAGGATGGCTACAGAACAAGAAAATATATGTAGTTTTTAACCTGTTAAGCTGCAGCCCCACTTTTGAAAAATCCCCAGAAATGCCATACCCAAACTGAAACAGATACAGTTCATGAACCCTTTGTACTAAATGCACAAGTATGATCTCATTTGAAAGCTGACACCTGGCAGTTTATTGTAAATGTAGAATTAATTATTGTCATAATGAATTTTTTTTGTAGAAATAGCTTCAAAGTTTTGTAAAGTTATTAGAAATGTATTTTTATGAAACATATTCATGAAAATAAAATTGAAGTTGGCATTGTATCAATCTAGAAATGTACTGCAGCTAAAGCCACATGTCTGACCATGTTATATTTAAAATCTGAAGATGACAAGTCTAAAACTCTGTATTTAGTTAAATGTTTTTCAAGATCATGTCATGTGACTTTATTTTGATTAGACTCTAAAATGCAAACTGGTGTTTATTGTCATCTTCTAGCATCTATTCAGTCTATTGTCTCTATTGTTTTGTGGTGCAAACGAGCCCCATTCAGTGTCAGTCTCCCCTGCACACATTCACACCTCTCCGGCCTGATTATGGCTCTAAATATGCTTTTCTTTTGTCTACATTATAATTACTAACGACTGGCTATTCACACAGTTTCAATCCCTCATTTCTTTCATCAAAGTTCTCACTTCACATTTGAAACTGTATCAAATGCCCTTTTTGAAAAAAGAAACATTTCAGTAAGCATTTCTATTTAGAAAAAGTCATAAAAATAACAGCTAGGTAGCAGGTGCACCTAAAGCTAGCCAGCATGTTAGCTTAGCACACCATCAATACATGACAATTTATGAGATTAAAACCATGTTTGTGCTCCAAACTTACTTTATAGCACAAGTCGAGTATTTTAAATAACCTTCTGTGATCTGATTTGGCTTCAGATAAAAAAAACAGATAGAAAATATATTATTTTATAGTATTCTGCACAATGATAAAGTCTATATCGATTAGCATTACATTATAAATATAATCTATTATTATGAAAATACCTGACATGACTCGAAGAACACAGGTAAATCAAATATCATTGCAATCATGTTTATTGTCTTCAAAACATCTTTATCTGCATGTTACAGCGATCTCTGTTAGCTTTGTTTATGTCAGGCAGTCACATGATTATGGCTCTTCTTCATGTGTTCCATATATGGACTATACTGTGCATAGGGCGCCCTCAGGCTGCTGGTATGGATTGAAAACAGTATATCAGAGTATCCAGCGCTCATAATGATAACAATCGACGCATTTGGGTATAAATTCAATAAATATTATTTCTGTCTATAGAAATCTGATGTAAACCTATGAGAATCTATCAATATTTCTCTAAATCTGCACATTTTTGAGCTAAAAGCCCTGAGGGACGTTGTTTTGTCACGCGCTGTCATGACGATCGCACAGGGTTTTTTTCTGAATGGGATCGGCTGACGCTCATAATTCATATTAAAGGTATCGACTCATTTTTTAATTACATAACTCCTGACACAAATTAAGCCATAACTGTCACTATAAGTTTCTCAGAATTCAATAGTGGTCAAATACTGAACCTTGAGTTTTATATCTTTTTAATGATTCATAGTTTGCCAAGGTAATAACATTAAATATAATAGTAACTTTGAACTATTTAAACAAAAAAGTTAAGAGGTTAAAGTATTAGTTGCAATCTGAGGCATCACCACTAGAGGTCACTGAAAACTACATATAGGCCCTTTAATGATGTGCTCCATTCATTAGTGCCTTCAGTTTGATCTATCCTGGAAGAGATTTGCGGAAAACACCAGACTACACATTAATCTACTAGGAATAATGATTTCAGAAAAATGCAGCATAATTTAAATATAACCATTTATTTGTCAAGTAAAAATGCACCGTGCCAATTACACAAGTAAATGATTAAAAGCCAATTTAGAAATAATAAATACATGACATCAATTACTCAAAGATGACTAAGAGTAAGCAATGCATTCCTGACAGAGACACACAGCGATGTGTGAGTTGTTTTGGGCTGGTGTCAGGGCCGAGTGGAGAATGATCAGATATCTTGAAGAGACACCACCCAAAGAGGAGAACAGGATTCTCCTGAGTTTTCAATGACTGCTATGAAATTAAGACCATGTGGCGAGCAGGACGAGTGTGTGAGTGATAATGACCACCTGGAGGAGTCCCGTACAGGTCAGTGTGTCGAGCAGGACGAGTGTGTGAGTGATAATGAACACCTGGAGGAGTCCCGTACAGGTCAGTGTGGCGAGCAGGACGAGTGTGTGAGTGATAATGAACACCTGGAGGAGTCCCGTACAGGTCAGTGTGGCGAGCAGGACGAGGCCAGTGTGTGAGTGATAATGAACACCTGGAGAAGTCCCGTACAGGTCAGTGTGTCGAGCAGGACGAGTGTGTGAGTGATAATGAACACCTGGAGGAGTCCCGTACAGGTCAGTGTGGCGAGCAGGACGAGTGTGTGAGTGATAATGAACACCTGGAGGAGTCCCGTACAGGTCAGTGTGGCGAGCAGGACGAGTGTGTGAGTGATAATGAACACCTGGAGGAGTCCCGTACAGGTCAGTGTGGCGAGCAGGACGAGTGTGTGAGTGATAATGAACACCTGGAGGAGTCCCGTACAGGTCAGTGTGGCGAGCAGGACGAGGCCAGTGTGTGAGTGATAATGAACACCTGGAGAAGTCCCGTACAGGTCAGTGTGTCGAGCAGGACGAGGCCAGTGTGTGAGTGATAATGAACACCTGGAGAAGTCCCGTACAGGTCAGTGTGGCGAGCAGGACGAGTGTGTGAGTGATAATGAACACCTGGAGGAGTCCCGTACAGGTCAGTGTGGCGAGCAGGACGAGGCCAGTGTGTGAGTGATAATGAACACCTGGAGAAGTCCCGTACAGGTCAGTGTGTCGAGCAGGACGAGGCCAGTGTGTGAGTGATAATGAACACCTGGAGGAGTCCCGTACAGGTCAGTGTGGCGAGCAGGACGAGGCCAGTGTGTGAGTGATAATGAACACCTGGAGGAGTCCCGTACAGGTCAGTGTGGCGAGCAGGACGAGGCCAGTGTGTGAGTGATAATGAACACCTGGAGGAGTCCCGTACAGGTCAGCGTGGCGAGCAGGACGAGGCCAGTGTGTGAGTGATAATGAACACCTGGAGAAGTCCCGTACAGGTCAGTGTGGCGAGCAGGACGAGGCCAGTGTGTGAGTGATAATGAACACCTGGAGGAGTCCCGTACAGGTCAGTGTGGCGAGCAGGACGAGTGTGTGAGTGATAATGAACACCTGGAGAAGTCCCGTACAGGTCAGTGTGGCGAGCAGGACGAGTGTGTGAGTGATAATGAACACCTGGAGGAGTCCCGTACAGGTCAGTGTGGCGAGCAGGACGAGTGTGTGAGTGATAATGAACACCTGGAGGAGTCCCGTACAGGTCAGTGTGGCGAGCAGGACGAGTGTGTGAGTGATAATGAACACCTGGAGAAGTCCCGTACACATGGGCGTAGATTACGGGGGGACGTGTCCTCCCCACTTTTTATAAAATGTAAATTCGTCCCCCGCACTTTTTCATAGGGCAAGTGTGTTTACGACAAGCTGAGGTTTTCGCGGGTGTGTAACGTTATAGCCTACATCGATCGAGATTTAAAATCCAAAGAGTCGAGGATAGTGTATTTACGTGACTTTCACGTTTCCATGGTAATCAGTCACTCGTGCATCACGACACGCCCATGCTCGCACCCGCGCCGAATCCACCAGTTTCAAAGAGGTCGCGGCAAAAAAACTCTTCACTCCTTTTTCGCAAAAAAGTCAAGCACTGTAAGTTGTCATGTATCCGAATTGTGTTGCACAGTGATGAATAACTCTGCCTATTTCTCTTGTTAAATAATTAACAAGTTTTGTTGTAGGCTAAATTGAAAATATTCACTACCCGCACAAACGAAACGTGCACTTATTTTCAATCTTGTTTTACTCGTAATGTCTTTTAATTTCACAGATATGTTTTCAAAGCCCTTCAAATTAGAATAAACATGGAGATTGTTAATGCTGAATGTGTATTTTCATGCATTAACCGTCACGACCTGCTTGAATCAGGCAGCGTTGGAACATGTGTATAGCCTACATGATGTTTACCATAATTCGGTAACACTTTACAATTAGATAACATTTTTTATAGACAAACTTTAAGTTCTCTTGAAAATACCTAATACCTCGTTTTAAAAGCTTGAAAGCTTTAGTAAGACAGACTTTCTTTAGGCTATTGAGGAAATGTAATTTTGCCAAAAGAAGAACTTTTATTTTAAGTAAATGTTATTTTTAAATCAGCTTCAGTGTGATATTTAACCATATTATCATGCTTAACACTGATAATTTGAATAATTGTAATGCGATGATCAGATATATAATCAGAAAATATCATATGGATGGCCGATGGATTATTTATTTTTAACAGTGTATTCGGGGGACTCAAAGTGTACCAGATTTTGTACCAAATTTATCTTTAAAATGTACAAAATTTTCTTCCGTGGGGGCATGCCCCCGGACCCCCCTAGAACTACTGAGATCCACCTAGAAAAATACTGTGGGTAGGTAACACAGTAGGCTATATGATGTTCTACGAAAAATAAAAATTTGTATTATTTTATTAAAAAACATGATCAGGGTTTTTACCACCTCCGCCTCGTTTTAAGCCAGGAAAAACCCTGCATGTGCAAAATAAAGTACTGATCATCTACATTTCTTTCTTTCTGTTTTATTGCTTTAAAAATAAATAGCATATTAAGCCAATTAAGCAAAAACCTATCAATAAAAGTATGAAGAAGAAAAAAAAACTGGTATTACACTTGACATTCTGTCCCCCTCACTTCTGAAATGACGGCTACGCCCCTGCCCGTACAGGTCAGTGTGGCGAGCAGGACGAGGCCGGTGTGTGAGTGATAATGAACACCAGTGTGAGTGATAATGAACGTCACCTGTGAGACGCACCGGTCTCGTATCTCTCACGGAGGAGCGGAAGCATAAAGGAGGAGCGACGAAAGTGAAGATGGAGACAGGAACAGGCCTGATTTTATGTTGTGTTTTGTTTCTGTTTTGTGTAGCCAGCAGTCGTCCGCGAGGGTACTTTAGTTTAATTATTTGTTTAAACAGTGTAAAATGTTCGCCGGTTCCCGCCTCCTCCTTCCCATAACAACTAACCCTGTTACATACCATTTTACCAATCACACTGAGACATTTAAAATGATACCAAACATGAAAGGAAAAACAATATATTCACAAGGTACATCATGTGTGATATATAGACATTCTCAGTGAACTTTTAGTGACTTGAGTCAGGGAGAGAGGAAGGGTGGAGGGAGAGGGGGATGCAGAGAAAAGGAAGGAGAAACGTTTGGACAAGACAATGTCCTGTGCTCTTTCTTTGAGATCTTCTGTCCAGGGTACATTGCTTTATTGCAGGATGAGTTTTGTCTTAGCAGGAAAATCAAATCTTACAAGATGCAGCCACGGTTTTAAAGGAAAGGTGAACAGAACTCAGTTTTGTAAAAGACATGTGACCATCTAGTGGAGAAGTGTGGAAGTGCTATTAAAGAGATTGACTTCCCTACAGTAAATAATATAGATAATATTGTAGTGGCAAGTTTTACAGCGACAAGCACCACTCATATTTTCTCCACATTTTAGTCCAGTTTAGTAAGAGATATAAGTTTGTGTTATATGTTTAATTGCATCATAATAAATTAATAAAAAAATAAGGTCTGTGAAAGGTTTGATATTGTGTAGTTTGTGCTCCTCCATCAGCAGCTGCAGTTTCTCTCAGCTGTATCAGTGCAGTCACTGTGACGTCTGACTGACAGAGGTTTTTGGACGACTCTTTATCACTGTGTGAACACATATTTACTGTTGATATAGTGTTCACTCTGACAGTAATAATCTCCTGTATCTTCAGTCTGGACTCCACTGATGGTCAGAGTAAAATCACTGCCAGATCCACTGCCACTGAATCTAGATGGAGTTCCAGTATAACGGGTTGTTGCATAATATATGAGGAGTTTAGGAGCTTCTCCAGGTTTCTGTGAGTACCAGGCTAAATAATTATTACCATTCACATTACTGCTGGTTTTACAGTTTATTCTGACTTCTTCTCCTGGTTGAACTGCTGGTATTGATGGACTCTGAGTTACAGTGATCTGTCCTCTACACTCTGGAAGAAAACACAAACACAAATTTGTCATATATAGATTTGACATTTTAAGATAACTAATAATTGTTGTAAAAACTGTATTACACAAACCTTGAATAAACAGTGTAATGGTCCAGATGAAGATGCTGATGTTGTTCATAGTTGTAGTTTAGTCTTGTGTGATGATGAAGAGTGTGTGTGTTCTGCTCTCAGTCATGAAGTGTTAAACTCACAGCACTATAAACACTCTCAGAGCACTGAAGCATGTGCTGACAATGCAAAGAAGTGGGCAGGATTTACAACAGCTTGTGCTGAGAACAAACTCATATACACTAGAGTTACACAATCATGACTTTATTTAGTGTGTAGTAATCAGGTCATATGAGACTATATTAAACAATGTGGATCTGAAATGATCAGAATTATTGATTAATTTATTTGAAGCTGCAGGTTTTTCTGTGGATCATGATGATTGATCTGCATATGAAGAACAGAAGCATCATTATGAGAAACTCCACAACATCATCCATGATCAAAGAGGTCAAAGGTCACCTCAGAGGTCACAGCTCATCACATATATTTCTTTAAACAGTGTTATATCAGAAAGCATTTAGTCCAATCTGAATGAGTGAGTGTTGAGAAGAGCTGAGGATCTTCTAATATCAGTGTGTTGAAGTGTTGTTTCTCTCTCTCTGCTGGAGTGTGTGTTCACTCGAGTGGAATAGAGGTTTTTGTACGAGCGTTTCATTAGATTGTATCACTGTGGTGGACATTCGGTGGAGGAACTAAACTGGTGATCGGATGTAAGTCTTTTTAATTACGTATTTAAAAAAATAAATAGAATTTTTATTTCAGAAAGTGTTTTACAGTTGAAACAAGAACAACATTTATTAATAATAATAAAGATTATTAGATGTTGTGGTAAAACTTTACTTTATGTATAATGCATTATAAAGATATCAATAATGTAGATTATAATGCCTTATATCTTTTCATAAATTATTGTAACCACAGTTAAAACCCATTATAATATTTACAAATTCTTTGCAAGGAGACGTGTGTTACCGCTCACTGAAGATCAGTGCAAACGCCAGCGTGACGCTTTAGTTTTAACAGCAAGAGAGTGTGTGGTGAGGTGTATGGAGATAAACATTATTGTGGCAAATATTTCTATTAAACCATCATCACTGCGTAAGAGACACTCTGAATCAAATTGTCTTTTAAAAGGTATTTATTCTTGCCAGAAGGCCCAGTCCCCACACAGACATTACGCTGTAGAGTGAGTGAGACGAAGACCAGGAAGAGCTGGACGCCTTTACACTCGCCTCAAGGTCCTGTGCAGCAGCTTTCTGTTTCACTGCACATTACCAAATAAGAGATACACTGTTGCATATGCTTCTATTCATCACTAGCTGACACTAACCCCTAAAATCCACTGGATCCGTCCACTCCGCGCCGCTTCGCTAAAGATAGGTGCCTAGTCTATTTTTGACGGACCCGCATCCAAGCCGCACCGTGAATACAAAATAAAAGTCAAAAAACACTGTCAATTTCAAAATAAACACCCTGTGCAGAATCCCAATTGTATTGCACACCAATACATCCTTGGTAGGAACCATAGACTGACACAGAACACAGAACTGCATAGAGGATCCAGTCGATTTTCAAAATAAAACACCCTGTGGAAAAATGGAGAAGTCACCAACGCTCCGCTGCTGAAACGCGTCTGAGTGGACTTTGACGCCGAGCTAGGGACGCATCAAAAACGTGGCGCTGACGTTCCGCGCCGTAGACGGATCCAGTGGATTTTCGGGGGAAGACCATCGCATTTAGATGTATCCTGACCTATAGGACCAAAGGTCCCTTCCCAGCTGTTCCCAGGGTGTCTCATCTATGATCATAGAGGTCAAAGGTCACCTCAGAGGTCACAGCAAATATATTTCTTTTAAAAAAATTACATTTTAAACTTTTAAACTAAATATTAATAATTTAACTTTCTATAAATGTTCAAACAATATGGAGATAAATGTAAATATAAATAAAACAAACATTTACTCAAATAAATGTATATTAAAATATATTATTTATATACATATTTCTGGATTTTCTTTTGAAGGGATCATTTCTGAGTGAACAAACCCTTTAAGATTCAGTCTTTTGAATCAAAGCAAACGTCATGTTTAACTCTCTCCCTCCACAGGCTCTCCTGCAGCAACAGCTGGGTCAGTGTCCATGACATCACTGTACATTACTGTACATTACTGTTCATTACTGTACGTTACTGTTCATTACTGTACATTACTGTACATTACTGTTCATTACTGTTCATCACTGTTCATTACTGTTCATCACTGTACATTACTGTTCATCACTGTACATTACTGTTCATCACTGTACATTACTGTTCATCACTGTTCATTGCTGTACATTACTGTACATCACAGTTAATTACTGTTCATTACTGTACATCACTGTTCATCACTGTTCATTGCTGTACATTACTGTACATCACAGTTAATTACTGTTCATTACTGTACATCACTGTTCATTACTGTTCATTACTGTACATTACGGTTAATTACTGTACATTACTGTTCATCACTGTGCATTACTGTTCATCACTGTACATTACTGTTCATTACTGTTCATTACTGTTCATCACTGTACATCACTGTCCATCACAGTTAATCACTGTACATTACTGTTCATCACTGTACATTACTGTTCATTACTGTTCATCACTGTTCATTGCTGTACATTACTGTACATCACAGTTAATTACTGTTCATTACTGTTCATTACTGTTCATCACTGTACATTACTGTTCATTACTGTACATCACTTTTTATTACTGTTCATTATTGTTCATCACGGTTAATTACTGTTTATTACTGTACATCACTGTCCATCACAGTTAATCACTGTACATTACTGTTCATTACTGTACATTACTGTTCATTACTGTACATTACTGTTCATCACTGTACATTACTGTTCATCACGGTTAATTACTGTACATTACTGTTCATTACTGTTCATCACTGTACATTACTGTTCATCACTGTACATTACTGTTCATCACGGTTAATTACTGTACATTACTGTTCATTACTGTTCATCACGGTTAATTACTGTACATTACTGTTCATTACTGTTCATCACTGTACATTACTGTTCATTATTGTACATTACTGTTAATTACTGTACATTACTGTTAATTACTGTACATTACTGTTAATCACTGTACATTACTGTTCATCACTGTACATTACTGTTAATTACTGTACATTACTGTTCATCACTGTACATTACTGTTCATCACTGTACATTACTGTTCATCACTGTACATTACTGTTCATCACTGTACATTACTGTTCATTACTGTTCATCACTGTACATTGCTGTTCATCACTGTACATTACTGTTCATTACTGTACATTACTGTTCATCACTGTGCATTACTGTTCATCACTGTACATTACTGTTCATTATTGTACATTACTGTTCATCTGTTCATCACTGTACATTACTGTTCATTACTGTTCATCACGGTTAATTACTGTACATTACTGTTCATTACTGTTCATCACTGTACATTACTGTTCATTATTGTACATTACTGTTCATTACTGCTCATCACTGTACATTACTGTTAATTACTGTACATTACTGTTCATCACTGTGCATTACTGTTCATCACTGTACATTACTGTTCATTATTGTACATTACTGTTCATCTGTTCATCACTGTACATTGCTGTTCATCACTGTTCATTACTGTTCATCACTGTACATTACTGTTCATTACTGTTCATCACTGTACATTACTGTTCATCACTGTACATTACTGTTCATTACTGTTCATCACTGTACATTACTGTTCATCACTGTACATTACTGTTCATCACTGTACATTGCTGTTCATCACTGTACATTACTGCTCATTACTGCACATTACTGTTCATTACTGTTCATCACTGTACATTACTGTTCATGATATACAATATAATTGACTGTCTTTATTCTGTTTTCAAATATGTGTAGAATCTGAAATGTCCACAGACTGGGGTGAGCACTGAGGATGGGGATGTCCTGGAAATGGTATTCTGCCATGGATGAGGCAATAGGGGGCAGACCCTCCATCACACCACCCACCCTTATTGCCTCATCTGGCCCAGATGTTGCTGTTCTCCATCCTCAGTGAGGTCAGAGCGTGAAAGAGTAGGGAGGAAAAGAAAAGTTGAGGAGCTGATCCGAGACATGGAGGAGAGGGAAGCTGAAAGAGAAAGAGATGCCATTGAAAGGGAGGAGAGGCGCTGGAGAGAGATGGAGGAAAAGGAGGAAAGAAAAGAAAGAGAGCGACGAGAGCATGAGAGAAGACTAGAACAGGAGGCCAGAGAAAGAGAAGAAAGAAGAGACCAAGAAGTGAGAGAGAGAGAAAGGGAGACAAAAGAGAGAGAGGAAAGATTCCTTCAGCTATTAGCAATAATTGCAAAAAAAATATATATATTAATAAAGAAATTAAATGATACACACTCTCTTTTCATTTTTTTATTAGTAAGTTCACTGTGTCATGCTGTTTTAGCAAGTTTTATTACCAAACACTTAATTCCCAGGGATTTACAGTAGCTAATTGTCAGTTGTAAAGTCCTTAATATGTGACATTGAGTAATTAATATTTTTAAAGTGTTTTGTGTGTGTATTTTGTAGCAGATTCCCATACCTGTCAAGTATCCCGTTTTGGCCGAGAAAGTCACGTATTTTACCCTTCTTTCCCGCCGTCCTCCCGTATTAGTATTTTCCCGTAAATCTCCCGTATTTTAACCTGCGTTATTAAAAAATAATAATACCCCGGGCGGAGTAAAAAAAAACATTCCCAAGGAAGGCACTCCTGCCAAAAAACAAAACCCTCATGTAAATACCGCGATCAATGGCAGCGATTTTACTTTTCTGAAGAGGAGCAGGGTGGGGGACAGTCACACGTTTTGTAAGTTTTGTAACTGCGACTTTAGCATCTCACTGACACGGGGGAAGGAATGATGTATGTCAGCACGAGAAATCCCCCAACCACAAGCGCGGGCTAGAGGCACAAAAACATCAGAAAGGGTGTGTTTAGCATGGTACGAAAGATTGTTACAGAGAATAGGATGACGTTAGACAACAGAACTGTTTGCGCTGTACTCTCATGTAAAATTAACCACTCTGGCCCAGCCCACAAATACATACCTTCCAAAACAGTCTTAAATAATGCAAAGTCTGCAATAAATTTGTACAATAACTCACTAAAAGAGTAAAGAAAAGTTATGAGAAATGAAAAGAAAAACTGCAAAAAGAAAAGCAATATGAAATGAAAAGAATGTGTGGAACGAAAATAAAATGTAAATAAAGACAAGCAATGTTAAATGAACAGAAAATATGCAAATAAGACTTTAAATAAATGCTCTTCATATATAAGCCTACCCTTTTGTGTTTTCATTTAGGCTATAACACTGTTTTAAAATGTAAGGGATATGGGAACATTTGCATTTATCTGTGAACTATTCCTTTGCTTTGGCTGAAAAGTTTACATCAATTTAATTAAGATAATTAATTTTAATTTTTTGATTGTGTGACCCTTTACATGTGGTAAAATTAATGGGGTGGTGGGACTGCTGGCGGTGGGCGCCGGAATATTTCCCTTATTTTCAAATCCAAAACTTGACAGGTATGGATTCCAGATGGTTTTTGAAACAGGCAAATTGCAGGTATATCTGAAAAATATATTGTCTGAATATGAGTGTCGCACTGTAGAGAAATACCCACACACTCCAGACACCTTTAACATGTATTTACTTTATTTTTGTGTATTTAACTTTTAAATTGATACAGAATACAAAGCTTAAAACAAAATCACATAACTTTGGCATAAAGTATTATTATAGAGCTTAAAGCAACACCAAAAGGAAAAGTAGTTAAACATTTTTATTAAACTGTCATCATGATGAAAGAAAATGAACTTCAGCAGCTTCAGTAAGGTAACTTTCACAGGTATCTTAAAGATCTAAACAGACTTTGATAATAGCAATCTCATTTGTAGGGCATCACTTTAAAATAACTCAATGTTTCTTTCAACACATGTGTACACGATGAGGACTTTACCCCTTGGGCAATTTTTGGATTTCCACTTGAAGTAAAAAATTTGTAAAACATTAAGCTCAAATATGTGATATGTAGCTAGAATTTTATAGATTTTGTATACAAATTTGCACACCGCCTAAGGCAGTGTGCCAGTGGTTGGTGTGTCACCTCTAGGGACCACTGTAGCTCCGAGATCCCGTCGATTGAGACGGGGGTAGCTGCAGCTTGGAGTAATGGGCGTGGCAAGAGGTTTCTCATTGGTCAAAGGAGTTTCCTCCTGGCAACTGCGTTAGCCAATTAGCAGTAACCATAGTTTTACGTCATTTCCTTTAGCTAAAAAAAATCGTCATTTCCTTTAGACGGAAAGAAGATGGCAGAGGTAATTTATGTATGAGATATAATTTGTTGTTCTCTTTGCTTTACATCTCTCAGCTTTGATAATTATTTAATTGTTGTTGACAGACACATGTTATGTTACAGTGAGAAGAATTAACGACTGCAGAGTCTGTGATTTATATCGATGCCATTTCTGTGCTCTCAGTGTTTTTAGACCTTGTGAATAATAAAGGATATTTTCCCTGCAGTGCTGAATGAGAAGAGCCATGTCTATGGAACCAATACAGAGAGATGATTAATAGGCTAATGATAATAAATGTGTCTGAAAAAATAACGAGGTATTTTAATTGTTTGTTTAAAAGTGGACATTTCAAGCTTTATATAAGCTAGGTTATTGGTTTCAGTTCATTTATGAGACGCGCTCCAGTTCACGGAGATCATGAAATCGCGCCTGATTGTTTTAATTTATTTTACAAAAGCACAACGTTTTGTTGTTGTGAGTTTGGACAAATAAAAGTAGTTGCGAATGATGTATTATTCTTTTGTGTATGACAAGAAATTATAGAGTATTTTAAGTTGTTTCCACTGTTGATAGGAAAATGCAAGTGTTTGCGCCCGCCCCTCCGTGCCATGCAGCGCGCGCTCCACACTCCCACACACACTTAGATATGCGGCACAATCTTGTGTTTGTGATAATCTTAGCCCTGTATTATTATTGTCTAAACTGTATTATGACTGACATTTGACGAATTGCTTTGTTCTTTTTTTGGATAAAAGCGTCTTCTAAATATATTCTAAAGTTTTGGAAATGTGTTTGTGTTATATTTCTTTTTTATATGTTAAGTCTTTTTTTTGTTGTTGCTTATTCTACACTGAGCTTTTTCCTCTCCCAAAATGGACTTTAAAGATACAAGTAAATGTCGTTTTTTTTAGAAGGAATGAGTTTTGATTTAGAACACAAGCCTTTGATGACAAATTCTATTGTACAACAAATAATTGTAAAAATGACAACTGAATAAATATTTTGTGGATAACATTGTGTTTGTTTTGCTTAATTGATTAATGTCACTTAAAAGAAGTTTAGTAAACCGTTTTTACTTAATTTTTTAATTATATGGTGAGTGTTTGATCAAACAGATATATACCGGTATGTATGCCTTTATACAGCAAAAACATTTCATTTCATTTTATTTTATTGTCCACAATGTGGAAATTTGCCTTCGGTCTCATAAAAACAACAATCAAACCAACAACAACAAAAACAACAAGAACAACAAAACTAACACAGACATCTTCAGGGCAAAATGCAGTACAGCAAT
The DNA here is from genome assembly GCA_031834385.1 of Semotilus atromaculatus. Lineage (NCBI taxonomy): Eukaryota > Metazoa > Chordata > Actinopteri > Cypriniformes > Leuciscidae > Semotilus > Semotilus atromaculatus. The sequence continues at coordinate 5,073,094 of JAULUF010000018.1, read as the reverse complement.
AGCAATTACGTTATAATGCATCAACGGGACGTGGTGTTCAGCGTCCGAATTCCATTAGGAATAAATTTTTTTTTAAAGATATTACGATTTGCCCTAGGTACTTTGTAACGTCTGGCAGAGGGAAGAAGTTCAAACTCCCTATTGAGTGGATGAGAGGGATCGTTTGCTATTTTAAAAGCTTTTTTCCTGAGAACTTCTTCGTACGTGGAATTTAATTTCTGACTTGTCCCTATGATTTTTGAGGCGAGGTTTACTATTCTCTGCAACTTGCTTCTCCCTTTTACGTTTAAATTACCATACCACATCGCCATGTTAAAAGTTACAATACTCTCTATCAGATTCTTATAAACTATTTCCATAATGTGCTTGCTCACTCTGAAGGAGTTGAGCTTGCGCAGTAAATGGAGACGTTGGTTACAGGTTTTAAAAATGTAATCTGTGTTTTCACCGAAATTTAGATTAGAATCAATATATGTGCCGAGATATTTGAACTTTTCTACTACCTCTACAATTTGTCCCCTAATTATAAGGGTCTGCACAGGGTCCTTTTCATGAAAAACAAGTTCCTTTGTTTTTGTTACATTTATCTCTAAGGAACTTTCATCGCACCATTTCATCATCGAGAGATGACACATGTGCTCTATATACTTCCTCTCCAACTATGTCCCCCCTCTTTAATAAAGCAACCAGGGCCATATCATCTGCATACTTGAACAAACGAAAATTTTCCTGATCTAATTGGAATTCGTTTGTATAAAGAATAGTCCCTTGCGGGGCGCCAGTATTAAGCACAAGGATGTCAGACCGAGTATTATTAACCAGAACCTGTTGAGGGCGATCAGAGAGGAAGTCCCTTACAAGGTGGATAATACCACCATTTACTCCTATATCGATAAGTCTCTGCAGCAAGGTATGGATCTGCATGCTGTTAAAGGCAGATGTAAAATCGATAAACAGGGCCCTAGCTAGGTGGGAGGGGGCTTGAAGGTGCTTTGCCATGGTGTGAAACATAGTGACAGTTGCGTCGTCGGTTCCCCTCATACTTTTATAAGCAAACTGGAGATGATCTAAGCTATTAGAAACTGATGCTGTAATATGTTTACTTATAACTCTCTCAAAACATTTTCCTAAGATGGAAGTAAGGGCAATGGGCCTGAAATCTTTTAGTTCAGTAGCTCCAGATTTTTTCGGAATAGGCACAATATAGGACTTTTTCCATAATTTGGGAATTGTTAAGGAATTAAGCAAGTACTGGAATAACTCCAGCACAATACCTTTTAATTCATGGACATTTTCTTTTAAAACTCTCCCTCTCAGACCATCTGGCCCCGGGGCTGAGTTGGACTTAAAACTGGACAGGCTGGCTATAATATCATGTTCATTCAGTGTAATAGGGACATATCCCGAAATAGACCTACACACACACTGTCACGTTCAGCACTAAAATCATTTTTGTCAAAACGACTGAAAAAGACATTTAGATCATTTGCAAAAGATGGAGAGGAGTGTGACAGGGGGATACGATTTTGCTTAGTTTCCCGACCCATCATCACATTTAAACCTTCCCATGCTTTCTTGGCATTTCGTGAAAAATAATGACATTCAACTTTCTCCTTATTAGAGTTCTCAACGGGTCGGGTCGGCCCGACAAACCCGACGGAACCCGCGGGTTCGGGTCGAAAATATAAGCAAATGACTCGGGTCAGGTCGGACCTCGGGCTTAATCTTTTCCGCTCAGTGAAAAAAAAAAAACATCGCTGCTGTTCACCGTAAAGCTGCGTGCAACAGACATCGCGGGGGCAGGGGTCGGGTCGGGTTGCAATTTTCAGGCCTGTTGAGAACTCTAATCCTTATATTCCATTTTTGCTTTACTCAGTTTCGATCTTAGTTCGCTTCTTTTTTCCTTGAGTAACTCGATATTACCACTTTTAAAAGCATGTTTTTTCTTACGAATACATTCTTTAAGATCACTAGACATCCATAAGTTGTTATTAGGAAATATTCTAACAATTTTAGTTCGAGTGATTTTACTTTCATTAAACAACAGATAAGATGTAAAAGTATCGATTTGTTCATGCGGTGTGTCACATGAGTTAAGAAATAACCAGTCAGTAGTCTCCAGCTCGCATTTCATCTCCTCCATGCAGTCCTCAGTCCAGATCTTAATTTCCTTAATCACAGTCTTTTCTCGTCTCAGCTTAGCCCTGTAACGTGGAAGTTGGTGGACGACATTATGGTCCGATTTCCCCAAGGCAGGCCTGCAGATGTATTTATAGGCGTCTAGTATGTTGCCATAGCACTTATCTAGAGTACGTGCCAGGCGGGTGGGACAGTCCACATATTGATGTAAGGTGGGTAAATGATCAGACAGGTTACAGGAATTAAAGTCCCCAAGTAACAGGACGGGTTGACTGACTGCACGGGACAGGGCGGTGTTATAGTTCTCTGCTATCCTGGCTGCAGCTCCCACAAAGTCCGGCCCAGGTACATAGGCCAGTATGATAGTGATCTCTCCAAACTCCCTCGGGAGATAGAAGGAGCGAAATGAGACAACCAGGATTTCATAGTCATGTGTACACACACGTTCCCGGACGGTATACTGGGTAGCCCAGCGTGTGTCCATATAGACACACAAACCACCACCAATAGATTTCTGAGACAAATTAATGTCTCTATCGGCACGAATAATTGTATAACCCGGCAAGTTGGGGTCTGACGTCTCCTTTTTCAACCAGCTTTCCGTAAAACAGATGAGATTACTCTATCGGAACTCATTATCATATTGAACTTTAGCGATCAGTTCATTCATCTTGTTGCTCAAAGAGCGAACATTAGAGAAAGTTATTACCGGTAGGGGATGTCAATTTCCTGTACCATTATTATAAAAAAAACATTACTTTTAGTTTGTATGTACTTTAAATGAAAGTACAAAACTAGTATGACTTAAAAATGTTTCCTGACACTATTAATCTTTAAAATAATAATTTTATTTATTTTTTAATGATTTTATTTATTTAGTTCACTGTAATTTAGTAAGTACAGACATTTCAAGTATAATGCAATGCAATAAAAAAACAAGATGAATACAAGGCATTGTAAATAAAGCTCAAAATGTGTAAACCAGAGAATAACAATAACAACTGAAGTATAAAATGAAAACTTTTTTTTTGTGATCTCATGTTTGAAAGGGTTTCAAAGTATACTGTGAGATCAGTGTTATAAAAGGTAATATAGAAGGGTTATATATATATAAAATAAAGAGTTATTTTTGTCTTAATATGAATATTAAACTTTGCCAAAATAATTTAATTATATAATTCTAATTCTAATATAATCATAATATCAGAAAAATATGCGTTTTGGAAACAATGAAAAATGTCATGAGGTTCTAAATTAAGACAAATTTGTTTGTCATATCTATTTTAAAGTCAGTCCAAAAAGGGCAATACAAAATAAATGTTCAATATCTTCAAGTGATGTGTTACAAAAAGTGCATTTATCACAAACAGTATGAATGTTTTTTAATGATTAATCCTAAAAAAGTCGCGGTGGTCATACAGAAGGTTTTGAAGGTAACGTACTTTTGAATGTATTCTCAATATCATTATTGCTATTTTTACAGTGAAATAAGTGTATTTGGTCTTGTATAATTATTTGTTGGCCAATAGTGATGAAGTTTATGGCTCGCTTTTATGCGGATCGAGAAGCTTTCGCGTCCAATTGTAAAGACCTTACGGCACGCCCATTGCTCCAGCCTGCAGTTACCTCTACTAGTGTCGATTAGCCTGGGTCTGCAATATCCCCAGTTACCATGTGCAGCCGCGAGGAGGCCCGACAGGAGTCTTGGTGATGGAGAGGCTTTGTCCAGCAGCAGTGAGCTGTAAGACAGAGTGATGCACACAGAGAGCCATGCACCTCTCTAACTACTACTACTGCACTGTACGCATCACAGCACCCTGTGGGCTGTGCCCACACACACCTAACTATTTACATAACTAATATAACTAACATAAATAAACTGGAACACTGTCAATCTGATTTTTAGTGTCTTAACCTGTTGAACTGTCTGACAGGTAATCGTGCTCATGAAGAGCAGGCACACAGTTGCCTGGTGCAGAAACCGCTGCAGCGAGATTGTCCCGCACGTGCTCTCCTGCGCTGGCTTCTGTGTTGCGGGGTTCAGGTGGGTCATCGTTATCCTCCGCAACTTCAGGATCAACTATGTCCCCATTGAGAAGACAGAGGTTGTGGAGCACCGTGCAGCATGCAACAACATCTGCCACAAAAGCAGGGCTGACTTCCAGGGCCTTGAAAAAAATGGAACGCCGACGCATTTTCAGCATCCCGAAAGGCCCTCACGACGATGTTCCGTACACGAGAATGCTTCCTGTTGTACCGCCCCTGTACAGCATTCTGTACAGGCTCTCTGTATGGGGTCATGAGGCAGATGGGTGCACTCAGGCAAGGATACCCACCATCTCCAAGGATGCACTTTCCTGCAGGTGGAAACAGGTGGCATGTGTACACAGGGCTGTTCTTCAGCACCCTGGCATCATGCACCGACCCAGGATACCCAACAAAAATGTCGAGGAACTTCCCCTGGTGGTCAGTGATGGCCGCTGAAGTCTCTCCTTCTGGTTCAAGGAGCTGTCCATCCAAATCTCACTAGCCAATGAGAGCAAACCGCTGTTAAGCCCGCCCACACGGTAGGTCTGTGTCAGAATTGCGAACGAGAACTTCAGAAGCGTAAACGAAAATGTCAGAAGCGTAAATGAAAATGTCAGAAGCGTAAATGAAAACTCTGGAAGCGCATTTGTAAGTTCAGATCAGCGAAAGAAATATGAGAAATAGTTAGCAAAACATGCAGTGTACTAAAAACGAAGTCAATAAATTTGCCAGCGAGTTATTCTTTTTCAATTTATTGGCACAAAAATAATTCCATAGAAGTGTAGAACCTACAGTGTTACTTTGGGAGGAGAGGGAGCGATGTAATTTGATTCTCTTTGGAACTGAAATATCAACAACCTTCAAGTTGCAACCTCCTCAATCAGCATCAATATCAGTAGGCGTATCACAAAATTCACTGTTTTGTACATATGCCCAGAGGACTGTTAGGGGGCAGGCTACATATTATCAAGTATGCCTATACTAAATAATTAACATAATAAACATTTTTATTTTATGTTGGTTTAAGTTATAAACAAAACATGTTATAAACTGAAGAAATCCATGGTTCTACATCATTGTTGGCAAAATGATCATGGTAGCCTTTATATTTCAGCCATATCTGGTCTTGTGTAGATTTAGGCTACTTTTTTCATTATAAATTAGTTTTCTTTTGACCTTATAGTCTGTATTGTAATATGCTATAATGTAAACAGTGAAATATATGTATCTCAAAGTATCAATAGTTCCCATAAAAGTCATCCGGTGTCCCCCGAACCCCCTTAGTATTTGGCTCAAAAATATACGTTGCGCGGAGTGTCCAATAGTATTTAACATAAATTAAATTAGCCTAGCCTTTTAAGAGTAGCTTAATTTCTTACTCCAAAGACTTTAGAGAGAAATGTTTCTCAGATGGTTAATCTAAGAAACATTGACATCTAATTGTATTTACAATTATATTAAAAAAAATAAATTAAGTAAAGATTAAGTAGAGAGTAAAGATTAAAGCTAAATTAAGTAGAGATTATTAATTTGTCTATAACATGTAGAATATATGATGCATATTATTGACAACAGATTCCTAGGAACGTATCAAATATGCACAAACTGGCATTGGTGGAATACATACGCTATCTCGGCTGCAGTCTGAATGGAAGCGGTGTGATGTGAATTTGCGACAATCAGCATTAAGTGGATATAACTTGGGGTGAACATTTCTGTTTGATAAATTATGAATAATTTCAAAGGTTGGACCTCCCTCAGTCGATGATGGTGGATTTCATGATGGAAACTCAACAAGCCCAAATGACCAGGTAATAAATACCAAGAGACAACAATAATGAAATAGTAAAACACAACTCATATTAAGAAGCTCAGATGTTACTTTTAACTTTATGTTATTATTAATATGTTTAAATGTTGTGTTATGCACAATGTGATGGTACTAGGAGAACAATATTCTAGCTATTATTAAATGTTTAACTTATTATGGAATGAGATGTTTTTCTCTCCATTTTCTTTTCGATCTCTAATGACATGACTGATGAATCTTCGGATGCTACGGACTATGATGATGCCAACTATGTTCCAGATTCAAGTGGCAACTTGAGAGAAGAGATCTAAAAGTAGAGATATAAAATCATCGACAATCATCTTACCCACAAAGTGTTAAAGGAAATATCATTGAGGATCGCTACAGCCCACAGTTCGGATAGTACCAACCGTTCCAAAGAGCAGAGAAGTTTTAGTTCCTCAAAGATTGAGCAGTGGCCATTGTAGTTCAGTGATAAGTTGCAGTGACAGTTCATCAGAGAAGACATCGCACAGCTCCATAAATGTCACTTCGTTGCCAAACACAGCAAAACGAAGCAAGTACAACAAGAAACAATATTGTCTTTATTGTAATAAGGCCATTTCTAAATTGGCAAGACACCTCGAATCCGCTCATAGTACACAGCCTGATGTTGCAAAGGCTTTCAGTTTTAAGAAAACATCTTGCGGAAAAAAAAGATTTGTTATGCTCTCTTAAGAAGAGGGGAAGACCACAGAGAGTCAGGGCCTCGGTTTAACGTCTCATCCGAAGGACGGTGCTCTTTGACAGTATAGTGTCCCCATCACTATACTGGGGCGATAGGACCCACACAGACCACAGGGAGAGCGCCCCCTGCTGGCCTCACTAACACCTCTACCAGCAGCAACCTGTTTTTTTCTCATGAGGTCTCCCATCCAGGTACTAACCAGGCTCAGCCCTGCTTATCTTGGGCAACCAGTCTTGGGCTACAGGGTGATATGGCTGCTGGCAATGGACCTCCTCATTAAAAACAGGAATGAGTGTCAAGTCCACACAGAGAATGTGTACTTGTTTGCACGTCCATGTGGGCTTTATCACTACAGAGGCTCTGACTGCTTCCGCAAGTATTCAAAATGATGTGGTGCAAAAAAAAACAGAGTTATTCACCTCAACAAGATTGAGGAAACAAGTTGCCCCTTTGTCAGCAGTACTAAACTTAAAAGAAAATGAAATGGATCAACTTGCTACCTTTTTAGGACATGATATAACATAACATGATATACGTGTCCACAGGGAACTCTATCGGCTTCCAGAGAGTACCCTGCATCTTGCAAATGTTAGCAAACTGTTAATAGCAATGGAAAAAGGAAGACTGTCTGACCTGCAAGGGAAAGAGCTGGATGACATTGAGATAAATCCTGAAGGTGAAATTCAGTTTTAAATGTAGTTTATAAGTACTTCTCATGTCACATTTATAATTGTATTTAATCTTTGATTTAAATACTTGGTCCAAACTGTTTTTTTTTACCCAACCAGATGAAGTAGGCACGAGTGATGATGATTCCAGTGAAGAAACCATTGCTGACCTACATCAACATGAAGCTATGAACGTGCCACATAATCAAGGATTTTGCCCGCAACAATCACAAAAAAACTCGGCATTTTCCTGGAAGGACTTGTTAGCGTAAATGAAACCAAAAACTCAACAATAAACATCCAGCATGTTTGTTGGAGTAAACCATGGTTTGTGTAAAATGTAAAACAGCCTATATAACCTGAGACATAAAAACTACTTTTTCATGATAGGATAATTTCCCTCCCTCATGCTGCTGAACAAAAGTGGATGGCGGCAGGTGTCTGAAGAACCCCTCCACCATGGATGCTCTGTTATGAAGCACCAGGACCTCATGTGTGTAAAGGTCACAGGCTGTGCAGTAGAGTGATCGCGGTAAACAGTCCCTACACATCACTACTGCAGCCTTGTGTCTACAATGATGGCAAACCCTCTCCTTGGGCTTCTCAGATGACAACATATTGTTCACCATGAAGGGCCTCATTACAGTCCAGTTCTCCAGAGAGGAAGTTTGCCTGTTCCTCCACTGTGAGGGGAGCGGTTGTTCAGCACCACTTCCCAAGAGGTCTCGGACATCTCGAATGAGGGAGTCTGAAAAGGGAAGAAGGCCATGGTAAATCTAGGCAATTACCACATAACAAATGAGGAAACAAGTATTAAGGGAAAAAAATGACTCGGTTACTAACGTAACCTCGGTTCCCTGAGAGGAGGGAACGAGTATTGCGTAAATAGCTTACGCTATGGGAAAACTCCTTTTCTCGAGAATATTGAAGCCTTTTGTGTAAAACGTATTGCAGCTGCACAGCATACACCAGTGAACGAGGGAGCTCGGTCATTGGCTGTGCTGCGGCAACTGCACGAACCTATGATGGGGCGACTCTGGCGCGCTGACCAATGAGCACGCTTCGCGCCCTAGCGCATCAGAGCCCGCCAAGATGGGCGTGGCCAATGACTATATATTGGCCGCCCCGTCATAGGAGTCCTTTAGGTTCAATCGACTGAAGCGAACTGACCAAGCACAAGCACGGCAGCTTACGCAATACTCGTTCCCTCCTCTCAGGGAACCGAGGTTACGTTAGTAACCGAGTCGTTCCCTTTCGAGAGGTTTCTCCTATTGCGTAAGTAGCTTACGCTATGGGAACACCATGTAAAACACTGTGCGTGCTGACTTCGCCCTATCATACCAAGGCAGGTGCCTGAGCCGTAAGAGCAAAGCATTCATCCAATAGCCGGCCATAGACGGGCTTTTATATGGGAAAAAGAGAGAGAGAGGGTCCACAGGACCCTCTAATATGATATTACATGAAGCACATGTTAACATGAGAAATCCCTCCACCGGTCATAGACGGGTCATGGGGGAGTAATGATGTCTGGGTACATGCCAGACTATAGCCACGTTAGAATTCACGCTGACAACACATTGGAATGCAGTGAGGGGACTTGTAGGTTATAAAACCTGATAAATGTGGACGGTGAGGCCCAGCCTGCCGCCGCACAAATATCCTCGATGGGTATCGCACTCGACCACGCCCACAACGAGGCCATGCCTCTCGTGGAGTGCGCTCTGATACCTAAGGGGCAGTGAAGGCCCTTAGCTTCATACGCCAGTGCTATAGCGTCAACTATCCAACGTGATAGCCTTTGCTTTGAGACGGCAAGACCCTTGGTGTGGCCGCCAAAGCATACAAAAAGCTGCTCTGACTGTCTGAACAGAGCAGAGCGCTCCAAATATACTCTGAGAGCCCTAACTGGGCAGAGTAAATTCGCATCACCCTCGTCTGCTGGTGATGATAATGCCGCCAGGGAGATAACCTGCGCTCTGAACACCTTAGGGATATAACCATGTTTTGGCCTAAGGACGACTCTGCAGTCGTTAGGTCCAAACTCCAAACAGGAGGCGTTAGCCGACAGAGCATGCAAGTCCCCCACTCTTTTTACTGAAGCGAGTGCTAGCAAGAGTGCGGTTTTGAGCGAGAGCTGTTTAAGGTGCGCAGTTCGTAGTGGTTTGAACGGCGCGCCCTTAAGTGCTTCTAGGACCGTTGACAGGTCCCAGGTGGGAACAGAGGGGGGACGCGAGGGGTTCAACCTCCTAGCCCCCCTCAGAAAACGAATAATTAGGTCGTTTTTCCCTACTGGATTTCCAGCTATAGGCTCATGTGATGCTGTAATGGCTGCCACATATACTTTGAGCGTGGAGGGGGTGTGGCCCGCGTCCAATAGCTCCTGCAAGAAAGCGAGTACACTTGGAATCTCGCATGTATGCGGCTGTAAGCCCTTAGAATCACACCAGTTACAGAACACTTTCCACTTTTGGGCGTAGAGGCGCCTGGTAGAGGGTGCTCTCGCCTCAGTGATAGTATTCATCACTCTCTTAGGGAGTTCCCCGGGTACCCGTTGAGGGGCCATACATGGAGGGCCCACAGATCGGGACGGGGATGAAATATCATCCCTTTGGCCTGGCTGAGAAGGTCTGTTCTCAGTGGGATCGGCCACGGGGCTGATGACGTCATTTGCATCAGTTCTGGGAACCATGTCTGGGTTTTCCAGAACGGAGCTATCAAGAGCACTGCACATTTCTTTTCTCTGACCCGGCTGATGACCTGTGGTAACATCGCCTCCGGGGGGAAAGCATACAGAGGACGCTTCGGCCAGTCTTGGGCGAGTGCGTCCGTGCTCTTCAAGAAAAAGAGAGGGCAGTGGGCGTTTTCCTTGGAGGCAAAGAGGTCGACTTCCGCTCTGCCGAAGGTATCCCATATCCACTGAACCATCAGAGGGTGGAGGGACCATTCTCCTGGGAGAAGGTTGTCTCTGGATAACATGTCCGTCCCCTGATTCAGGACGCCTGGCACGTGCGCTGCTCTCAGCGAGCGCAGGTTGCATTGGGACCACAAGATGAGATTCCTGGCCATTGCGTGCAAGGAGCTCGTTCTGAGTCCGCCCTGGCGATTTATGTAAGACACCACTGTCATATTGTCCGTTCGGACCAGGACATGTTCGTCTTTGAGGTATGGGAGCAGGGCTCTGAGTGCCAAAGCGACCGCTTTCATCTCTAGACAGTTTATGTGTAGGCGCCTTTCCGGGTGTGACCACAAGCCGGAGACAGGCCTGCCCTCGTAGAGGGCTCCCCATCCTATCTTGGATGCATCTGTCATAATCATTTTTCTCCTTGTGCTCACGCCCAAACTCACACCGGACTGGTACCAGTCGGAAGCTTTCCAGGGCGTCAGCGCTTTTATACAGCCGTGGTTCGCTCTGATCAAAAAGTGGCCTGAGCTGGAACACGGCTCCTGAGCCAGCGTTGGAGAGGGCGCATGTGCAGCAATCCGAGCTGCAGCACCGCCGCTGCAGAGGCCATGAGACCGAGCATCCTCTGAAATCGTTTGACGGGGGCGCGCGCGCCCGCTCTGAACGATGCTGCTAAGCACCGGATAGTGAGCGCGTGCTCTGATGAGAGGCGCGCCGTCATCTGTACTGAGTCTAACACTATCCCCAGAAACGAAATAGTCTGGCTGGGTGATAGTATGCTCTTTGCCACATTGATTCTTAGACCCAGGCATTCCAGATGGCTGATAATCCACGATCTGTGCATCATTAACTGATCCTCTGATTGTGCTAGTACGAGCCAATCGTCGAGATAATTCAGTATTCGCACTCCCCGCTGTCTCAGGGGGGAAAGTGCTGCGTCCATACATTTCGTGAATGTACGGGGAGCTAATGATAGACCGAAAGATAGTACTGTGTACTGGTATGACTGTCCCTCGAAAGCGAATCTCAGAAATGGCCTGTGATGAGGCGCTATGGGAATGTGAAAGTAAGCATCTTTCAGATCCACTGAGAGAAACCAATCCCCCGGGCGCACTTGCGCGAGGATATGTTTGGTCGTTAACATTCTGAACGAGCGAATCATTAAAGCTTTGTTCAGGTGTCTGAGATCCAGGATGGGGCGGAGACCGCCATCCTTTTTCGGGACGAGAAAATAGCGGCTGTAAAAACCCGCCTTGATTAAGGGGGGGGGGGGAACCTTTTCGACAGCGCCTTTCTCTATTAGTTTGAGCACTTCGGTGCGTAGAACATGTGAAACATCTTTTCTCACTTCTGTCTCGACCACGGCTGTAAAGCGGGCCGGTCTGCGAGCGAATTGTAGTGAGTAGCCGTGTTTTATTATGTTCAATACCCATTTCGGCATATCGGGGATCATTTCCCAAGCTTTCGCATGCACAGATATGGGCTGAATGCGATTTGGGGGCGGGCCGTTGTGACATAAGGACCCGGTCGTCCAATCGCTCTGCGACGGTGTCGCTGAACCTGCAGCTCTCAGAGGCGCGGGCGCGCGCTGAGCAGCTGAGCTGAGCTCTGTGTGTGTGAGTGCGTGTGACGTAACAGGCGCGCGCTCTACAACAGTGATATTCGCAGCAAGGGCTGGAAAACTGTCCGTGTGGACAGTGCTTATGTGTGGGGGTGCAATGACTATAGCAGGCACGCGCGCCACATTTATAAAGCTTCCAGTCTGAGCTGGGGGGGAGCTTTTTATGTCTGAGTGAACAGTGCTTATGTGTAGTGGTGCATACATTGCAGCAGGCACGTGCGCTACCTTTTTATTGCCTCCAGCCTGGGCTGGGGAAATGTTTGACACTGTTTGGACAGAATTGACATGTAGGCGTGCGCGCTTTAATGTGGGCACGTGATCTACAAATGACACAGGCAGAAAATGACTCTTTTTGTGCTTTGTGTGTCGCCGCTAAAACGGCGTTTGTTTGCAGGTAAGCATGTACTGTGACTGGCCCATTGGCTGCTATATGAACATTTCCAGCCGTCTGTGTGGGGACTGGGGAATGTGTGGAGAGTTTTAGGGAGAGCTGTCCGGCCTCAGCGAGACATAGACTCTCTTTTCTCTGTCTTCCTATTGCTAGGAAGTCTTGTGAGGCACAGGATCCAGCGCGATCTTGGGCCGGGGTCCCCTTCTCTCATGCGGTTGCCTCCTGCCAGCTGAGCGCGAGCGGTTTCTGCGGTCTCTGACCTGGTTTGAGTGGCAGCTGGGTTTTTGGCGCGCTGCGGCTGCGGCGGTCTCTTCTGACGGCTCTGAGAAGAGCTGGAGCATTTCGGAAAGAAGAGACGCATGGCTTGAGACGCTTTCTGTGCTTCGGTGAAGCGTTCAGCGAATCTCTTGACCGCGGGTCCGAACAGGCCGCTGGTGGAGATAGGCGCGTAGAGGAACGGCGCCTTATCCGCGTCCTTCATCTCTGTGAGCGTTAGCCACAGATGGCGCTCGAGTACCGTCAGGTTGGCCATGGCGCGGCCGATGGATTGGGCGGTGGCCTTCGTGGCTCGCAGGGCTATGTCAGTGGTGCTGTGCAGATCTTTAAATACTTCTGGCTCAGGTCCAGACTCGTCCATGGAGCGGAGGAGTTTAGCTTGGAACACCTGAAGTACCGCCATTGAATGGAGTGCTGACGCAGCTTGACCGGCGGTGGCGTACGCGCGACCGGCGAGAGCTGACGTAGTTCGGCAGGGCTTCGACGGGTGCGAAGCTTTGGACTTCCAGCCCACGGTAGAAGGGGGACACAGATGGTTAGCCACAGCCTCCTCGAGGGGTGGGGTCTCTTCATATCCTTTTTCTTTCGCGCCGTCCACTGAGGAGAGCGTTGCAGAAAAGGAATGCTTGAGGCGAGCTTATGTTGAGACGTATATGAAGTGTTTTGTTGGTCTGAGTGAGATTAACTCTTCGGCCAGATTCATATTGGTAACAATGCTTGTTAGCAATAAAAAAAAAAAACCTAATCAAATAAACACTACCATGTTTTTATTAGGGTTACATGCCCATGCTGAAGTTGTCTTTAAATGTTTGAAGGTGTTTAGCAGTTTTTTTTTTTTAATCTAGTTTCCATAAGATCTTCTCTCAATGCAAATCAAACCAGTTATTAGGCTAACTGAAATAAAGCCTTGCCAATCTCTAGGTGTGGTGAAGGGTGTGGGATATTGAACTTTATCAGGATGAATATTATCCTGGATCCATGAAATAACTGGCCTTTAAAAATAAAAATATCCCTGCCTCTATGAGAATTTAACATAGGGGTGTCCTGACTTATGACTTTTAAAGGAAGAACATTTATTTATTTACGATACATTATTCATTCACAAGGAAAATTGGTGTCCTTAAAGGTTGGAGTTCCCCATCAGGAACGTCGAGCTGCGTGAAAACGCTGCGGGAACGCTTCCAGCGTTGTGCATCTTGAAGCTAGTATGGAATCAGCCAAAGGCGAGACGGAACGTCACGAGTGACGTCATCGACCAGGAAACTATAAAGCACACCCATGAACACAATGGCGACAGCTTCTGTTGTCTTTAGCAAGCGCTCTGTGTGTGAATCTGTCCCAGTGTTTTTGTCTGTCTTTAGTGATTGCTAGGTAGAAGTTTTTCACATAAAAAAAAAACAAAAAAACTTAGGCTATATATATATATATATATATATACACTCACCGGCCACTTTATTAGGTACCCCATGCTAGTAACGAGTTGGACCCCCTTTTGCCTTCAGAACTGCCTCAATTCTTCGTGGCATAGATTCAACAAGGTGCTGGAAGCATTCCTCAGGGAGTTTGGTCCATATTGACATGATGGCATCACACAGTTGCCGCAGATTTGTCGGCTGCACATCCATGATGCGAATCTCCCGTTCCACCACATCCCAAAGATGCTCTATTGGATTGAGATCTGGTGACTGTGGAGGCCATTTGAGTACAGCGAACTCATTGTCATGTTCAAGAAACCAGTCTGAGATGATTCCAGCTTTATGACATGGCGCATTATCCTGCTGAAAGTAGCCATCAGAAGTTGGGTACATTGTGGTCATAAAGGGATGGACATGGTCAGCAACAATACTCAGGTAGGCTGTGGCGTTGCAACGATGCTCAATTGGTACCAAGGGGCCCAAAGAGTGCCAAGAAAATATTCCCCACACCATGACACCACCACCACCAGCCTGAACCGTTGATACGAGGCAGGATGGATCCATGCTTTCATGTTGCAGACGCCAAATTCTGACCCTACCATCCGAATGTCGCAGCAGAAATCGAGACTCATCAGACCAGGCAACGTTTTTCCAATCTTCTATTGTCCAATTTCGATGAGCTTGTGCAAATTGTAGCCTCAGTTTCCTGTTCTTAGCTGAAAGGAGTGGCACCCGGTGTGGTCTTCTGCTGCTGTAGCCCATCTGCCTCAAAGTTCGACGTACTGTGCGTTCAGAGATGCTCTTCTGCCCACCTTGGTTGTAACGGGTGGTTATTTGAGTCACTGTTGCCCTTCTATCAGCTCGAACCAGTCTGGCCATTCTCCTCTGACCTCTGGCATCAACAAGGCATTTCCGCCCACAGAACTGCCGCTCACTGGATGTTTTTTCTTTTTCGGACCATTCTCTGTAAACCCTAGAGATGGTTGTGCGTGAAAATCCCAGTAGATTAGCAGTTTCTGAAATACTCAGACCAGCCCTTCTGGCACCAACAATCATGCCACGTTCAAAGTCACTCAAATCACCTTTCTTCCCCATACTGATGCTCGGTTTGAACTGCAGGAGATTGTCTTGACCATGTCTACATGCCTAAATGCACTGAGTTGCCGCCATGTGATTGGCTGCTTAGAAATTAAGTGTTAACGAGCAGTTGGACAGGTGTACCTAATAAAGTGGCCGGTGAGTGTATATATATATATATATTCACATATCTAAGCGAGCAGCATTACAGAAAGTGTGTGTTCCCCCCTGTACTCGTTATTTCACGGGTGGGGATTCACACGATCTGTGTGTTGTTTGTTTGGGAGTACAGCATGCCCGGTCAGCTCTCGAGGGGGCTGATCGTGTGCATTGCGAGCGTTTTCCAATAAGAACGCTCTGCTCCCGCCGATCACTCTTTGAGGAGAGTGGTTCGGCTCGCGCTCCCCGCGGCTCAGGTCCCGCGTCTGTCGAGGCAGAGCGGCGGCGCGTGTCGTGGGGATCGTGGGTGAATCTGACAGCGGGGTTTGAGACAGGCCTCGCCCTATCTCAGCCTTTAACTGTTAGATTCAGTGCCTCAGTTTAGGGTTGGAAGCACGCTCTGCGGTTTCTTCTGCCCAGGCTGTGGCATTAATATTGCACCTATCCAGTTCTGAGGAGCTGAATGTTGTTGGTATTAAAAATATAATAATAATATTATATAAATTATTATAAAATAAGGGGATAATGAGGACTCATTCCCCTGAACAGAAATAAATGAGGAGCTTATGGAGGTGCTTACTCATGCTGTAGAAAAATTAAACATTGAGTGGTTAGCAGTTTGGCAGGAGTTTTTTATATAAAAATATTGTATAAACTATGGGGTTAAACTGATCTGAGGACAGTCATTATAGCCAAGTGGCTTCATCTAAAAAGTAGTTCTGACGCCACCGGTGTCAGGATGCTGAGGGTGGTCCCCACCGTGAGAGAAAGGTGTTCACTGCATCTGACGGTGCCCATTCTCTCACGGTGCCCTCAGGGGTCCCTTCTGCCAACCCCGCCTTCGCGTCGGGCGTAGACGGGCCCAGCGAGCGTTTCCTGAGGGACGCTCGCCCCCTCTACAGAGTGTCGCGTCTCGTGCTCCCCCTGCAGTGGGACCAGGCATGACACTCTCAACCGAGGTCTTCTGGCCATAAGACTGATCTGAGGACAGTCATTATGGCCAAGAAGGCTTCGTCTAAGAAGTCCTGACGCCATCAGACGGTGCCCATTTTCTCCCAGTACCCTCAGGGGTCCCTTCTGCCAACCCCGCCTTCGTGTCGGGGCGTAGACGGGCCCAGCGAGCGCTTCCCGAGGGACGCTCGCCCCCTCTGAGGAGGGGTTTAGAGCAGTCAAACCAGTTGTTTCCTGCCGGTGCGCCGTTACAGGGCGCTGTGTTTGCTGCTCAGAATATTCCAGAGGCCAGTCTCGAGAGGCTGGTACCCTTTGTAGATTTTCTGGCGGAGTGTCCAAAAGTATCTCAGTGGGTCCTGCATTTGATAGAGAAAGGTTATGATATTAGGTCTCGTCCTCCTCGATTCAGCGGGGTCCTGCCCACAGTGGTGGGCCCCGAGCAGGCTCTGCTAATGGGACAAGAGGTGAAAACGCTCCTTCAAAGGAGGCTATAGAACAGGTTCCTCCTCCCGGCAAGGAGTCTGGTTATTACAGCCGATATTTCATCGTTCCAAAGAAGGATGGTGGGGTTGCGTCCAATTTTAGATCTGCGCCCGTTAAGTCGCTCAGTAGCAAGCTCTGGTTCAAGAGGCTCACTCTGAAGCAGATCGTGTCACAAATCAGATCCGAGGACTGGTCTGTCACGATAGATCTGAAGAACGCGTATTTCCATATCTCCATCATTTCGCAACACAGGAAGTCCTGAGGTTCGCTTTCGGGGGCGAAGCGTACCAATATTATGTTCTTCCGTTCGGTCTAGCTCTATCTCCCCGCACGTTCACGAAGTTCACGCGCACTTCAAGAAATTGGGGTTGAGGCTGAATGCCAAGAAGAGTGTGTTATCTCCATCTCAGAGAACCTCTTTCTGGGGTCAGCCACAAAACAAGTGAAGCTAGGCCAGTTGCTCACTGTAAAGCAGTTCCAGAGATTGCTGGGTCTCATGGCAGCAGCGTCTAAGGTTATACCTTGCAGCCTGCTGTACACGAGACTATTACAGTGGTGGCTCAGAACCAAGGGGTTCTCCCCGAGGGGAAACCCCCTCCGCATGATCAAAGTTACATGGCGTTGCCTCCGTGCTCTGGTCATTTGGAGGGATCCTTGGTTTCTGTCCCAGGGACCTGTGCTGGGAGCTCTTTGTCGTCGTGTAACACTAACGATAGATGCTTCCCTCACAGGCTGGGGGGCGATCATGAGTGGTCGCCCAGCCCAGGGTCTGTGGCAGGACCATCATCGATTATGGCATATAAATTGTCTAGAGATGTTGGCAGTGTTTCAGGCTCTGAAACACTTCCTACCAGACCTGAGAGGTCATCATGTTCTTGGCTGGTCCAACAACACATCGGTGGTCTCTTACATAAACCATCAGGGGGGTCTGCGCTCTCGCCCGTTATACAATCTGGCTCGCCAGATCCTTCTATGGTCCCAGGGGAAGCTGCTCTCTTTGAAGGGCGATTTATCTCCCGGGGTATTTAAATCAGGGAGCGGACATCCTGTCGAGGCAGGGGCCGAGGCCCGGGGAATGGAGACTCCACCCCGAGGTGGTGGAGCTCCTTCGGATGCAGTACGGTCGTGCCGAGGTAGACCAATTTGCGTCCAGGGAAACATCACACTGTCCACTGTGGTTCTCTCTCAGTCTTCCAGCCCCGCGGGGTTGGACGCTATGGTACAGCCGTGGCCGAGGTCACGTCTGTACGCCTTTCCCCCGATTGCTCTGCTCCCAGGAGTTCTAGAGAGGGTTCGCCGGGACGGGGTCAGTCTACTATTGGTAGCCCCGTTTTGGCCGGCCCGAGTATGGTTTGCGGACCTAATATCTCTCCTAGATGGCTCTCCTCTGGAGATTCCGATCAGGAGGGACCTTCTCTCTCAGGCGAGCGGGTTGATTCATCACCCCCGCCCAGAGTTGTGGAAGCTATGGGCTTGGCCTCTGAGGGGGCCCAGCTCGTAGGTGCTGGTCTCTCGACCGAGGTTGTTGAGACCATCCTTCACTCCAGAGCTCCTTCCACGAGGAAGTTATACGCCTTGAAGTGGAGGCTCTTCACTTCTTGGTGTGGAGAACACCTGTTGGACCCAGTTAACTGCCCAGTGGGTGCAGTGCTTGAGTTCCTGCAGGAGCGTTTCTCCTCAGGGTTATCCCCCTCCCCCTCCACACTAAAGGTGTATGTGGCGGCACTTGCTGCTTACCATGTCCCTTTCAGTGGAGTCTCTTTGGGGAGACACCCGTTTATAACTCGCTTCCTTCGTGGTACTTTGAGGCTGAGGCCTGTAGTCCGCACGAGGGTGCCAGCGTGGGACTTGGCCATCGTTCTAGAACAGTGGTCTCAAACTCGCGGCCCGCGGGGTGATATTTTGTGGCCCCCTACTTGACATTAAAGTTTAATGTTAGTGCGGCCCGTCGTTGCATGTGCCGAGTAAAAAAAAAAAAAAAATGTTATCCCTTATGGGCTACCATAGATAGTCTTATGACAGCTTACGGTGGGTTTGTTGTCAATAGTTGTCATAGACAACCGCGAAGTACAAACTTACTGCGCCTGGAAAAATGAGCGCGTCGCTTATGAGCACGCTTGCCGCGCGCCTACATTTGAAATAACGAACTTGAGCACGCAAAATATGAGCGCGATATGTGAACATGCCACGAGCTACTGGTAGCTCGCGAGCGACGTGTTGGAGACCCCTGCTCTAAAACAATGTGAGAATAATCATTTTGAGCTTGTAATATGTGTCCAGCAGGTTGACAAGAAGGTTTGCTTTGATTTGTGCAAAGTCGGTAATTTGCCTGAGACACTATACATGTGTAGAAATAATTAAATAAGGCTGTATTCACATAACGTTATAGCGCCTAAAACGCGTAGAAAACGCAAGGCGCGCCGCGTTCTCCTTTTTCCAAAGCGCTAGGGCGGTTGCACTCCGTAAACGTCTGTCGTTGCTAAGCTACGGTGCACTTGCGGCATTCTGAAAAGTTGAGATGTTTTTATCTCGATGCGGCGCGGACACGCTTGGGAAAAACGAGCGCGTCGCACCGCGACCGCGTCGCTTCCATTATGAGCGCACATACCGCGCGCCTACATTTGAAATAACGAACTTGAGCACGCAAAAGACGCGATATGTGAACAGGCCCTAAGACGGGCAGACATGACTGCAAATATTTGTATTTCAAAAGCAATAATCGTTTTTCTAAGTATAATAAAAGGAAATGTGCCTTCCAAAAAAACATTCAATATCATTAATGTGTTGTATAAAGAAAATAAAAAGGACAAACAAATATAAGTATCACAAATATGTGTTATAAGGAAAAGAAAAAGAATGTTTGTAAAATGAAGTATCACAAAGATGTTGTTTATAAGGAAAAGACAAAGTTTGTAAAATGAACTTTAGGACAGCTCATGAAGAACCAATCATGTACAGAACGGAATGTTCAAATTCAGAGGAACAGGTCAGAAGAAACGTTAATAATAAAGATTGAGAAGATTGGATCAGTTGTGCTCCTTTTTTGGAATACTTGAATACTATTTTTTTGTGGAATACTTGATGCGGCCCAGCCTGACCCAGACTCTCCCTCCAGCGGCCCCCAGTTAAGTTGAGTTTGAGACCCCTGTTCTAGAAGGTCTTTCCCTAACTCCTTTTGAGCCTATTGAAGAAGTTTCTGAAAAGTTTGTTACTTTAAAGACTATTTTTCTCCTTGCCATTATTCTCTTAAGAGAATCGGAGATATTCAGGCTCTCTCGGTTGCTCCTTCGTGTTTGGAATTTTCGCCTGGGATGGTGAAGGCCTTTCTCCACCCCAGGCCAGGTTATGTCCCTAAGGTTCCTACCAATGTGGCCAGACCTATAGTTCTGCAGGCCTTCTGTCCTCCTCCCTTTACATCGTCTGATCAGGAAAAACTCAATCTGCTCTGCCCTGTTCGGGCTCTAGATGCTTATGTCCACAGAGCTGCCCTGTGGAGGAAATCAGAACAGTTGTTTGTTTGTTTTGGACCACCTAAGAAGGGGTCTCCAGTGTCTAAGCAGAGGATGAGCAAGTGGGTGGTCGAGGCCATCTCACTTGCCTATGAGTCGGCTGGTCAGCCTTCACCTTTGACTGTCCGAGCTCACTCTACCAGGAGTATGGTGGCTTCCAAAGCCTTATTGTCAGGAGTTTCTCTTCATGACGTTTGTGATGCGGCAGGCTGGTCCTCACCGCATACTTTCGTCAGGCTGAATTTAATCCTTGATTCACACAGTTGGTCACTTGCTCTTATGGCGACGTGGGTATTAGCGTTCTCGCAGCGTTTTCACGCAGCTCGACGTTCCTGATGGGGAACGTCCCGGGTTACGTATGTATCCCTAGTTCCCTGAAGGAACGAGACGCTGCGTGTCGTTGCCATACTCCCGGCATTCCCTTGATCGACTTGCTTCAGACTTTTCCAGAAGCTGTCGCCATTGTGTTCATGGGTGTGCTTTATAGTTTCCTGGTCGATGACGTCACTCGTGACGTTCCGTCTCACCTTTGGCTGATTCCATACTAGCTTCAAGATGCACAACGCTGGAAGCGTTCCCGCAGCGTTTTCACGCAGCGTCTCGTTCCTTCAGGGAACTAGGGTTACATACGTAACCCGGGACGTTTTCCTCATTTTTTTAAATTAAGGCATTAAGATAAATTTCCAAAAGATGATTTTTTTAGTCCTCTTTTTAGTCCCCTTTAGCTTGGGTGTGTTCACTTATGCTAAGCACTGTACATATAGGAACTACATTAATAAAGTTTTTACAAAAAAAATTAAACACCACTGAACTTACTTAAGCTGGACTATGACAATATTTTCTTCTAGATCTGATGTACAGCAGAAACAAACTTTGTTGCATTATTTTCCTGTTATCACTGTAAAGCTGATTTGAAACAATCTTTATTGTAAAAAGCGCTATATAAATAAAGGTGATATAGTTTGTGCTCCTCCATCAGCAGCTGCAGTTTCTCTCAGCTGTATCAGTGCAGTCACTGTGACGTCTGACTGACAGAGGTTTTTGTACGACTCTTTATCACTGTGTGAACACATATTTACTGTTGATCCAGTGTTCACTCTGACAGTAATAATCTCCTGTATCTTCAGTCTGGACTCCACTGATGGTCAGAGTAAAATCACTGCCAGATCCACTACCACTGAATCTAGTTGGAGTTCCAGTATTACGGGTTGATGTCACATATATGAGGAGTTTAGGAGCTTCTCCAGGTTTCTGTGAGTACCAGGCTAATAAATGATAACCACTCCACACTTGCACATCACTGCTGGTTTTACAGTTTATTCTGACTTCTTCTCCTGGTTGAACTGCTGGTATTGATGGACTCTGAGTTACAGTATACTGTCCTCTACACTCTGAAAGAAAACACAAACACAAATGAAAAGGATATATGATGATATACAGTATATGATAAATATATATTTAACATTTTAAGAGAACTAATAATTGTTGTAAAAGCTGTATTACACAAACCTTGAATAAACAGTGCAATGGTCCAGATGAAGATGTTGATGTTGTTCATAGTTGTAGTTTAGTCTTGTGTGATGATGAAGAGTGTGTGTGTTCTGCTCTCAGTCATGAAGTGTTAAACTCACAGCACTATAAACACTCTCAGAGCACTGAAGCATGTGCTGACAATGCAAAGAAGTGGGCAGGATTTACAACTAGGGATGTCCCGATCAGGTTTTTTTGCCCTCGAGTCCGAGTCCGAGTCATTTGATTTTGAGTATCTACCGATACCGAGTCCCGATCCGATACTTATATAATACATAAAAAAAGAATAGAAAAGCGAAAAAACAGATCCAGGATGTTCCTTATTTTTTATTTAATTCACCTTATTTTAACATTTAACAACTCTGTTAACAAACAGAGCACTTCTATAAGGTAGCTTGAACAATCAAGTAATAAATAACATAACATCTTCACTTTTGGACTTTAGTGCAACAGTAAATATAGAAAAAGTCTAATATAAAAACAAATATCACCTCAACTTAAAATACCCGGCAGGCATGTAAACAAAAAATAAAAAGTGTTTTAAAAGTGTATAAACAAATGAGAATATACATTAGGGGTGTAACAGTTCACAAAATTCACGGTTCGGTTCGATACGATACAGCAAAAAGAAAGAAATGCCAGAGACATTTCCTTATTAAAAGAAAAAATATTTTTAAATAAGTTTGAGTTTTCCTACATCTTGAAACTTTCAGGTTTATAAATGGGGGTAATCTTTGAAGGATGAACAAATAATGTTTTGGTAATCACATTAAAAATAACATTTAAATATATATTTATATAATAATTGAGTTTTGAAGTGCAAAATTAAATCCATGTTCATTCAAGGCACAATGTTTATCCTGGTTCTCACGTCAGCGCTGTTTGATCTAATAGAGATCTGGTTAATAACGGAGAAATGTGAACGCTTCTCACTAACGTTAGATCTCGCAGCGATGTTATTACTTCAGTGGCGAATTCAAATGTTTTCTTCACTGGGTCTTTTAGCACAGTGTCGCTTGATCTCGCGCTGCACAGATGTTGCTGGTCCGAACTGATATGGTCCGTTAAGCACAATATAATGAGTAGCGCAGTTTCGTTCCGCTTTCATTACGTTTGCCATTTGATGTTGCGCAACGTTGTGGTGATCGCGCCAGCGCGGATTTTGTCAGCAGGAAAAATGGTCCTAGGAATCGTTCGGTTTGTATGCGTACCGAACCGGAAGCCTCGTACCGAAATGGTTCAATTACGAATAAGTTACACCCCTAATTTACATATATCCGAGTCCTGATCGGGAGGTAACGTCCGATTCCGATCGAGTCTGAAACCACGTGATCGGGCCCGATTTCCGATCGCGTGATCGGATCGGGACATCCCTATTTACAACAGCTGAGAACAAACTCATACACACATCAATGAGAGTATATTAAACAATGTGGATCTGAAATGTTCAGAATTATTGATTAATGTTAACCATTAAATGATGTGGATCATGATGATTGATCTGCATATGAAGAACAGAAGCAGCATTATGAGAAACTCCACAACATCATCCATGATCAAAGAGGTCAAAGGTCACCTCAGAGCAGGGGCGGACTGGCTATCTGTGTGATCTGGAGAATCACAGAACGGCCGGTACTCCAGGACGGCCGGCGGGCCGGCCCACCACACATGCAGCCATCACCTGTTTTTATCCCCCACTAATCATAATATTACATTTCTTTTCTACGCAAATGGATGAGGGAGTCGATCGCGCGGGCGCGGCCGACAAGGAGTGTATTTTGTGTGCATGTGAGTGTATTGCCCTCCCTCCCTGTTAATTAGTTTAGTCTACTCCATTGCGTATCTTGAAACACGCCCTCTTTCACGTCCTGGAACACACCACACACGTTCTGCGCCTGCGTGTAAATGAGACAACTGTCTATTTCTGCAGATATATTCGTCTATATTCGTCATTCAAAAAGAGAAACCAACGCTGTCGGCTGCAGACACATAACTTTACCGTAAACAAAGCAGTGCGTGCTTACCGTTTTGAATATCAATCCTGCTAAACACTTTCTTTATTCCACTCCACTCATGTTAATATTGAAATATTCGCCAAGGAACACTCAGGTAAGATGACGTAACATTAGAACAGCCTTCCATCTGAGCTGTTTTGACTTTGCTCGCTGTTTTGCTAATATTATCGTGCAGTGCACTGACTCGTTTACTAAGCTGAACAGCCAATCAGAGTTCCCTCTTTCACCGACATGTCGAATCGGCCGAAAAAAAGCCGATGAGTTTCAGGACAAATTTCAGCCAACGGTGCGGAACAGTAACACTGAGAAAACTTAGTCGGCCGACGCACAAAAACTAGCTCCACTGCCTAGATGATATGCTGTCTTGATAGGTTTATATTAATATATGTATATTACTTAATGTTCTTCTGTTTGTTTCCCTTTGTTTTACAAATATGACCTAAGATATGTTGTGTTTCTTAAAATAAATGTTTAAATAGCATTTATTTTTGTTTTGTGTTATATTTTTATGCAATAAGTGGTGTTAAAAAATATTCTGCACATTAATAGGCCAATGTGTTATGATGTGTGATGTGGTGGGCTGCTGTGGGCCAGAAAGTCCAGGGCCACTTTTTGGTCCCAGTCCGCCCCTGATGACATCGCAAATATGTTGCTGGTTAAACAACGGTAACGTTATACAGATTGAGCACCAAGACGGCCCTGCATCTCATGGCAAAGTTTTTTTTTTTTTACCATTGCGTCAATTGATGTTGATTAATATGCGCGATCGCGAGGGAGAGAGAGAAAGACAGCGCTCGTGTTGTTTGAAGACTGTGAGAGCGCGCGCGCAGCCGGGGCTCAGCTCTGCTCGCGCAGCAGACATTCTATTCTACATCACTCACCGATCAAATAACGCTTTGGCGGGACAAAAAAATCGATTTAGAAATCTTAAAAAAATTAAAATAAATAAAAAAAAAGTCAATGCAGGAAAACCCCTTTATAACCGACTGTGTTTATGGGGATATTCACCGAGACGGGCATTCCGACTTAATCATCGTGTCCGTCAAGCTCAGAGAGAGAGAGAGAGAGAGAGAGAGAGACAATCAATTTATTAAAATAATTGTTAACATTTTTTTACAACTTTACACACACACTTAAAAATAAAAATAAATAAATAAATAAAAGAATTACTTTAACTCTTTTACAAAAACAATTACTTCATCATCAACTGAACACAGAGCATAATTACAACACCACTGCATTTCAAAATCTTTTATCGTGCTCATCAATTTATGAAAATTAAAATCAATAAGAATTCTTGATTTTACCATATTTTTAAAAACTAATACAACATCTTGTCCTGTCTTCTCTTCTATCTTATTTCTCCTTGTGATATAGACAGCATATTTTGCTTGTCCCACAATAAAATTAATAACATGACATTTGAACTTTTGTTTTGAACTGTAAAAAAACCCCAAAATATAAGCTTGCTTTGAAAAACAAATATTAAAAGCATCTAAAAAAACACTTAATAAATCAAAAAGAGGGTTAAGTCGATTACATTCCATAAAACAATGAAAAATAGTTTCTCGTTCGAAACAAAAAGGACATTTGTCACTTACAGTGGGGTTTAAAATAGATACAAAGGCATTTACAGCAATAGCTCCATGTAAAATCCTCCATTGCAAATCACCAATCTTCTTTTTTAATGGTGGTTTGTAAAGTGCTCGCCAAACAGGTTTAATATCAGGATTAATTCCTAATTTTTCTCTCCATACTGTATCTGTTTTGGTACTTAAATTATGCTGATGGATAACTTTCACCATACATTTATACAATATTTTCCCTTCTACTGTACAAAAATCTATATACTCATTACCTCCACATTTTAACAAAGAGCTGTTAAGACAAGACTCCTCCAAAACAGGGCAAATTTCAAGATCTGGAAAAAGATCTTTACTGTCAGGGATTAATGTCCCTGCACCAAACTCTTCTAAAAGGTTCTTCTCTTCAACAGTTAACATTTTAGTTATTTTGTCAAGAAACTTCTTTGCAAAACGTACTGATCTGACTCCTAAAAGGAAAGCAACTTTTTCATCTCTCAGTAAATTATGACCTGATTCATTTATGATGTTTTTTAGCTTAAAAAGCTTTTTATAACATAAAGTATCTGTTAGACCAGGAACATCATCTCCTGAAGTATCAAACCTAGCTCCAAATACAACTGGTTCTTCCAACAACCAAAAAAGAGAAGTTGCTGGTTCCATCCACCTGTGTTTAAAGACACCCCACACCTTGAACAAGTTTTGATAAAAAGGAGGAATTCCAGTAAAAGTCAATCTTTTATGATCCATTAAAAACAATGTTAAATCTATGTCCATATGGCCCACTTTTCTCAGGATGCTTAAAGCCAAAGGTCTCCACGCGAGTGAATATGGTCCCATCAACAGTTTCTGTATGTATTGAAGACGGTAAGTAGCTCTTCTGCTAGCCAGATGAACCAGACCTTGACCTCCTTCTTCTTTGGGCAAGAACAGAATGCTTTGAGGAGTCCAGTGATACTTGTCCCAAAAAAAGTTCACCAGTTCTCTTTGAATATTTACAAGCAGTCCATTTGGAGGGTCGACACAAGCAAGTTTATGCCATAAAGACGATGCCACAAGATTATTAATTATAAGAATACGTCCTCTATAAGATATCTGAGGGAGCAACCATTTCCATTTTTCCAATCGACCTTTTATTTTCTCAATTAACCCTTCCCAATTTTTCTTAATGAATTTTTCATCCCCTAGATAAATACCAAGGTATTTTAAACCTCCTCTTTTCCAAATTAATCCTCCAGGTAATGTGGGAAGATCTCCACTCCAATTTCCTACTAGTAGAGCCTCGCTTTTCTTCCAATTCACTTTAGCAGAGGAAACGCATTTAAAATCATTAACTATTTTTTCTAACTTAAAAACATCCTCATTCACAAAAACAATAACATCATCAGCATAAGCGGAAAGATGTAAAGGGTTACTACAACCAGGAAAAGTCAGACCTTTTAAATGAGCTCGTAACTTTTGAAGCAAAGGTTCGATGGCAAGGGAATACAGCATACCAGACATGGCACATCCCTGCCGAACTCCCCTCTCTACAGCAAACGGAGCACACAAACCACCATTAACCTTAAGAACACTCTCAATGTTACAGTACATAGCCTTAATCATGGATATAAAAGAGTGGCCAAAACCAAAGGCCTCCAAAGTGTTCCATAAAAACAAATGCTCAACTCTGTCGAAGGCTTTCTCTTGATCGAGAGAAATCAGACCAGAGTTAATTCCCAGGAGTTTAGAAGCATCTAAAACATCTCGAATCAAAGCAATATTATCAAAGATAGACCTATTGGGAATGCAATAAGACTGATCAGAAAGTATCAATTTTCCTAAAACTTTACTAAGTCTTGTCGCCAAACTTTTAGATAAAATTTTGTACTCTGAACATAAGAGAGAGACAGGGCGCCAATTGCCAATACACTGAAGATCACCTTTCTTAGGCAACAGTGTGATGACTGCTCTTCTGCAGCTTAGTGGCAACAGTCCTCTTTTCAGACGTTAAGAACTGTCAGCAGATCTTCTCCTATGACGGGCCATAGAGTCTTATAAAACTCAACAGGTAAACCGTCAATTCCTGGAGATTTACCGGTTTCCATGCTCATCATGGCGGTATAAAGCTCTTGTACTGACAAAATCTGTTGTAGGTCATTGTTGGACTCTTCGTCCACCTTTGGCAGTCCTTCAAGGAAACTATCAGCATCTGCACCCCATTCCCTCAGTTCAGATTTATAAAGGTCAGAAAAAAACTCTACAGCACGGTTACGTATGTCAGCAGGCTCTGTTAATTCTTGTCCTGTAGCTGAGCGTAGAGTATGGATCATTTTACTTTGACCTTTTTTCATTTCTAAATTAAAAAAGAATTTTGAGGGAGCGTCCATTCGTGTCACAGTCTGAAAACGTGAACGGACTAAAGCTCCCTGTGCTTTAACTCCCAACAGATCTATCAAAATTGCTTTTTTTTCTTTCAAGTCATCAATATGTTTTCTATTTTTCTTAGATGCTACTAAATCCTGCAAAACAATAATTTCCGTTTCTAAAGTTTTCATTGACTGGGCTATGTCTCGAGTAACATTCACAGTGTACTTTTGACAAAAATCTCTAATAAGAATCTTTCCACAGTCCCACCATTGCAGTAAGGAAGCATAAAAGTTTCCCAAAAAAATTGGAAATGATATAAAAAATGTTTATCATTTAACAATGAAGTATTGAAGATCCAGTATGCACTCTTATACTTCGCAAACTTCATTAAAACACTGCACAGAACTAAACTGTGATCAGAAAACCCCACTGGAATAATTTTACAAAATTTAAAAAGATTACGTTGATGTTGAACACTATATATTCTGTCAAGTCGTGCCAAAGAGATAGAGTGTTCCGTACTATGAGCCCAAGTGTACTGTCTAACATCTTGATTCATATTTCTCCATACATCACATAAATCGTGACTTTCAATTAGTTGTATAAGTGTTTTCTGAGAAGCAGCGTGCGGTTCTATATGATTCCTATCTAGCTTATCATTGGCTGTGCAATTAAAATCTCCACCTAAAAATAACAAATCTTCTGAATTTAAATCTTTCAACACAGCATCCACCTTATCAAAGAAAAGAACTCTCTCTAATCCTTTTGTAGGTGCATATATATTCAGAAGCACCATGGTGGTTTTCTCAAATTTCACTTTGAGCTTTACAAAACGACCACTAATTATTTCCTCAACTTCACAAGACAGAGGTAAAAAATGCTTTGAAAATAAAACAGCAACACCTCCACTAATGGAGGATTTGTGACTCAGGACAATCTGTCCGTCCCATTCTCTTCTCCAGTCAGTCTCATTTCTAAGATCACTGTGCGTTTCTTGTAAAAACAAAATGTCTATTTGCTTTTGTCTAATAGACTCAAATAACATCATTCTTTTATGACCATCTCTGGCACCATTTAAGTTTAAAGATCCAATTTTAAAATTTGTCATTTTTGTTTTAGAGACCAGAACAAAAAAAATAAGAAGAGCTGCCAAAAAAACTATTTTTGGCAGAATTTTTAAAATTGACAGCATTATTATCTTTAGATATTATTTTTTTTAGCTTGTTCACAAGTTTTCTTAGACGGTAAATCTCCACATCTTGAAAGGCTCCCTCTTTCATTAGATACCTTGCATCATTTACGAATTGTTTACAATCAGGAAAAAAATTCTCGACTTGCACACCTTTCAGTCCCTTTGTTTCTTGCAGAAATCTACTAATATCATCAGCTCTATACAAACAAACCGAACTTTCATTTTGAGAGCTTATAGACATATTTGAACATTGAGACACATTTGAATCAGAGGAGTCCCTATCACTATCTGATCCCACATTCTTATCACCACCCTCATCCTTCCTTACTTGTTTAAAAGCTTTTCCACAGTTTTTTTTCTTTCTTTTAACTGGGATCTTGAAAACAGATTTTGCTTCCCTTTCAAGATCAACATCATCTTCCACCTCAAATTCATCAGCATCTGTTATACAGACGTTTTCAGAAAGCTCAGCCTTCTCATCAGACATCGAGCATGTAACATTTTTGCTAGGCTCAGAAACAATCTCAATTGTATCCGATTTTTTCTCGGCAGCCACGTCTGCGATCGGCTCGAGCTCAACCTCACCGTCTTCAACCACAGCCTCAATACCGGCAGCGTCACCGGCCTCGACCACAGCCATAGCTGCTTCAGCGTCACTCGCGATCTCAGCCGGAGGAACAACAGGAACCTGTCCCGTGCTTGTGCTCGCACCTGCACTGTCCTTCTTACTAGAACAATCACGCACAAGATGTCCGATCTTACCACAACTAAAACATTTAATTGTAGTGTCAGATGTTGCAAACACTGTGTAATCGAAACCATCAATTTTGAATTTAAACACCAGATCAATCTCATCAACTCCATTTTTCAGAACCATGAAAACTTGTCTTCTGAATGAGACTAGATGCTTCACTAAAGGTGACTTACACCCGAGAGGGATTTTCTTTATGGGGAAACCAGTTTTCCATACCGGGATAACTCTTGCACGAGTATTTCGTCTTTGATAAACGGAGGTACGTTAGCCAATATGACCTTTTTAGACGGGGTACTCAACGGTAAAACAGTTACAAGTGAACCATCCAACACAACGCCGCTTTGGACAACTACATTTGCCTTTTCAACTGTTTTAAAAAAAATAACGATTGCACTGTTCATTCGCGATGCCGAGACAATATGGTCATGTCCCACAATCTCTCCCACCGCTAAACAACACTGCTCCACGTTAATTCTAGACTCAACCTTCACTCCATGGCGGCGGGTTAAGTCTTTAAAAACCATTGTGTTTTGGTGCGTCATGCCTCCCAGCACAACGCTGGTTGCAGACCTAAACACCTTTAAATTTTAAACACGAACAAAGTCAACACAAAACATACACAAAAAAGATAGAAAAGTTTGTAAGCACACGGCCACAACACGCAGCTCGCACTCACCCTCACCACGCTCCGTTCACTCCCAGCATGCACTCACACAGAGAGAGAGAGAGAGAGAGAGAGAGAGAGCACTGTGACTGAAGAACTCTGTGTCTGCCCGGCTCTGTGTGCGTACATTTGCGCTTGATGTTTAAATTGACTGGGCTTAAAAACATATACAATTTACATTTTTACCTGTTTACAGATAACTACTTTGAATGGAGCTAAATAAATATAATAATATCATAAACATTGTAATGGTGTTTTTATTATGTGACTATATAGGTAATAAAGTACAGAAACAACATTTTGCTTTTGGGACAGTTGACATTCACTTTAGGACGGTTCAAATTGTTTTTCAGGACGGTTCCAGGACGGAGGTGAAAAAAGTTGGTCTGGAGCCCTGCATCACTGAACCGAACCGTGAACCGTTACACCCCTAACCAGTTTTAAAGAAAACAAGAAGGCATGTGGTTTAAAAGATGGCAAGTAAAATAAAAAGCACATCTGTATGCAATGCAATACCGTTTCATTATTTTTCATTATTATCCAGAGCGGCTTACTATAAATAATTTGTGCAACCAAATCATGTTTTGCGCCAGTAACTGAAAAAGTTAGTAGCGCAAGTGCCACCAGTGGAAAAGGTTAGTGTAGTTCCCCGCCGGTAAAATGTTGTGGGAATCCTGAAGAATCAGCTCATTAATATACTGATTAATAATCCAAAACAAATATCTGAAAGGTTGAAGAGGCAAAATGTAATCAAAGCAGAGTCACTGTTGTCATTTGTACAGTTTATGGTGTGTGTGTGTGTAAATACACTTTTAGTCTTACTCTCTATATCTATCTAGTGTGTTTAGTAGTTTAGTAGATTACAAACTGACTAAATATACACAGAATACAATAAAAGCATCTGTGAAAGGAATAAATAAGATTTTATTTTATTTTAACATGGATAAACAAAACTGATTTAATACTTTAAACGTCATGAAATTAAGTAATTTCGTCATCAGTGAACGGGTGATGTCATCAGTGAACGGGTGATGTCATCAGTGAACGGGTGATGTCATCAGTGGTCCTCCAGGAAGCTGGCAGAGCCGTGAGTGGACGGCTGAGGGAACAGAGGATGATGATGACATCATCGTCTTCATCAGTTCATCGTCTTCATTGTAATCTACTAAACTACTAAACACACTAGATAGATATAGAGAGTAAGACTAAAAGTGTATTTACACACAAACACACCATAAACTGTACAAATGACAACAGTGACTCTGATTACATTTTGCCTCTTCAACCTTTCAGATATTTGTTTTGGATTATTAATCAGTATATTAATGTTCGTCTATGTTCGTCATTCAAAAAGAGAAACCAACGCTGTCGGCTGCAGACACATAACTTTACCGTAAACAAAGCAGTGCGTGCTTACCGTTTTGAATATCAATCCTGCTAAACACTTTCTTTATTCCACTCCGCTCATGTTAATATTAAAATATTCACCAAGGAACACTCAGGTAAGATGACGTAACATTAGAACAGCCTTCCATCTGAGCCGTTTTGACTTTGCTCGCTGTTTTGCTAATATTATCGTGCAGTGCACTGACTCGTTTACTAAGCTGAACAGCCAATCAGAGTTCCCTCTTTCACCGACATGTCGAATCGGCCGAAAAAAAGCCGATGAGTTTCAGGACAAATTTCAGCCAACGGTGTGGAACAGTAACACTGAGAAAACTTAGTCGGCCGACGCACAAAAACTGGCTCCACTGCCTAGATGATATGCTGTCTTGATAGGTTTATATTAATATATGTATATTACTTAATGTTCTTCTGTTTGTTTCCCTTTGTTTTACAAATATGACCTAAGATATGTTGTGTTTCTTAAAATAAATGTTTAAATAGCATTTATTTTTGTTTTGTGTTATATTTTTATGCAATAAGTGGTGTTAAAAAATATTCTGCACATTAATAGGCCAATGTGTTATGATGTGTGATGTGGTGGGCTGCTGTGGGCCAGAAAGTCCAGGGCCACTTTTTGGTCCCAGTCCGCCCCTGATGACATCGCAAATATGTTGCTGGTTAAACAACGGTAACGTTATACAGATTGAGCACCAAGACGGCCCTGCATCTCATGGCAAAGTTTTTTTTTTTTTTACCATTGCGTCAATTGATGTTGATTAATATGCGCGATCGCGAGGGAGAGAGAGAAAGACAGCGCTCGTGTTGTTTGAAGACTGTGAGAGCGCGCGCAGCCGGGGCTAATGGTTAATGTGTGTGTTAATGGTATTTATAACACACCTTGAATATGAAAACATGCTTGACTGTGTAGAACATGCAAAACACCTTTTATATCTTCATTGTTGACACTTTCTATTGACTTTGGCTCTAATATTCAATAAAGTCATTATTTGAACAGATTTCCACTGAAGATTGAAGTGTGAAGCTGCAGGTTTTTCTGTGGATCATGATGATTGATCTGCATATGAAGAACAGAAGCATCATTATGAGAAACTCCACAACATCATCCATGATCAAAGAGGTCAAAGGTCACCTCAGAGGTCACAGCTCATCACATATATTTCTTTAAACAGTGTTATATCAGAAAGCATTTAGTCGAATCTGAATGAGTGAGTGTTGAGAAGAGCTGAGGATCTTCTAATATCAGTGTGTTGAAGTGTTGTTTCTCTCTCTCTGCTGGAGTGTGTGTTCACTCGAGTGGAATAGAGGTTTTTGTACGAGCGTTTCATTAGATTGTATCACTGTGGTGGACATTCGGTGGAGGAACTAAACTGGTGATCGGTAAGTCTGTCGATTTAATCACCTAATAAAAAAAAAATTAATTTAGATTTCAGAAAGTGTTTTACAGCAGAAACAAGAACAACATTTATTATTTATAATGACTATTAGATATTGTGGTGAAACTTTACTTGAAGTCTATGTTTAATGCATTATAAAGGTTTCCATAATGTATGTTAATATGACATATCTTATCATAAATAATTGTAACCAAATTTAAAATGCATTATATGTTTGCAAATTTCTTGTTTTCTGGAATTGTTGTTTGTCATGAGATTTAAAGTATTTTAATTTCTTAAGGTGTAACAATGAATAGATGATATTATAATGTTTTATATCTGTGGTTACAATTATTGATGATACATGTATTATAATGTGTTGTAACAATATATAATTAATGCTTTAAGAATAATTTTATAATGCAATATATGAAAGCTTTAAATAAAGTGTTACTGATATTGTTTTATAATGATTTAATCTAAAAGTAGAGCAGCATTATTCCTCTGCTGTGTGTTGTGTGTGTTTGTGTTGTGTGTGTGTGTTTGTGAATGTGTTGTGTGTGTCTCCTGCAGCTGGTCCCACAGTGAAGCCCTCAGTGTCTCTGCTGCCGCCCTCTTCTCTGCAGATCTCTGGAGACTCAGCCGCACTGCTCTGCCTGCTCAGCTCTTACTCTCCACAGGGGGCGCTGGTGAGCTGGACACTGGACGGGTCAGAGGTCACCGAGGGGGTTCTGACCAGCGCAGAGAGCCAGCAGGACGGCCGCTACAGCCGCAGTAGCGTCCTGACCCTCAGCAAAGCACGCTGGGAAGAGGGAGAGCTGTACGTCTGCAGAGTAACACATGATGGAGCTCCTCATGAGGTCTCGTTCCACAAGAGCTCTGAGTGCTGATGTTTCTCTCCTGAAGATGAGCCGTATCTGAGTGTCCTGTGTCAGGCAGGATTCACATGAGTCTAGTGCTGCAGCTGTAGGGATTTACAACTCCATACTGAGTGTGTGTGTGTGTGTGTGTGTGTGTGATCTTTCAATCTGCTGTGTTTGCTGCAACATTCAATAAAGCTTCTCAACAAGTTCCCTTTGTGTCTGACAACATCCTTCAACTAACAGATGAAGATCAGGATCTTTTCAGAAGGTTGATGTAGCAGTAAATGTCCAAAAAAGCTCTTGGGGTTTGAACATGGTCTCTGGAGACAGAGCTGCTCTATTCTGAGAGGATCACAATCACTCCACCATGACAATGCAAATGGGCTTTTCAGTCTCACTCTCTGATTGGTCACATGATCTGGACTGGAACAGTTTCACTTCTGCTTTAGTGAAGCAGCGCAGACAAACTGATAATTTAATTTTTTTTTATGAGATAATTAACTTATATATTAAAATATCATCATAAATCATATAAAAACATGATCACAAATCAAGATTGTAAAAGTTTCTGTGTCTCAAATGTAAAGCATCTCGTCCAGACAGCAGAAGTGACTGAATGCAGTCTGTTCAGTTTGATTGACAGGATCATATATTACACCTAAAACATGATCATATTGAAACACTGACTCATTCTCTTCATAAACACAAGAGTGATGTAGATTGTAATGATATAGTGTTATTAGTGTGTGTGCTGTGATCAGTGTGTGTTTGTGATCCTCCATCAGCAGCTGCAGTTTCTCTCACACTCCACCACAGTGAAAACTCTGACAGTAATAATCTCCTGTATCTTCAGTCTGGACTCCACTGATAGTCAGAGTAAAATCAGTCCCATAATCGGCTCCGTTTCCACTGAATCTAGAAGGAGTTTCAGCAGCAAGGGTTCTGATGCTGTGCACTAAACGTTTAGGAGCTTCTCCAGGTTTCTGAAGGAACATTTTTGATTATAAGGTATTACCCTGAAAATACATTCCTAAGATCAAGAAGAAGATGATGAATGTTATTTTAGTGTGTTAATATGATAAACAGTGTCAGTCATGAAGTGTTAAACTCACAGCACTATACACTCTTATAAGCACTGAAGCATGTGCTGACAATGCAAAGTGACTCTCTCTATTTGAATAATTCAGCTGCAGTAGATCAATCATAAACACATTTCACAACAACTTACTTATGATGTGAATCATGCCAATCTACACTCTTTGGGTTCCTCGAGGTTCTATATAGAACCCTGGGCTTCCGTACTTGCCCAATAGAACCTTTTACCAAAGAAATGGTTCTATGTAGAACCCTTGGATAGCAAATAATCTTTTTTATTAAAATGGTTCTATAATTCATGTTTTATGACTGAAGTGCAAACTAAAGATTACACAATAATTATAGGCCTACTCAACACATTCACAAAGCTTTTTGAGTCAAGACCCATGAGAATGACTGCTGTAGTCAAAAACAAGAGTCAACAAATATTAATTCAGTGTATGAGTTGAGCTTTCCTTATGCACGTTTCTACATTAGCATGAAACTTATATTTCCTAATACATTATAGTTTGCCTTTTTGACAGATCATTTTGTTAAGAAAAAAATAAGCTAACCAGGTGTTTTCTTCATTTTGAATACAGTCCCATATTGTGATGGTTTTAATCTATCAAAGGGAACATTAAAAACAAATGCCCTCTGGTGGCGTATGTGCGTTGCGTCATCCTTGAATTCCTATTGGTGGATTGGCGAAGATGAACTCTGAGAAAAGTGAGTTAATTTTTCAAACTGAGGAGCCCGCCATTTCTGCCCGTTCATTCCCTCAGGTAAGTTAAGTTTTTACATTTTTTAAATAGTTTTACTGAAATATTTAGTATATTTCTATTGGTTAGAGTAGCCCTTGTGTTAAATACTGACACTAGAAGCAAAACTTTCCTCAGTTAAAAACACTGGTGTGAAGCACTAGCCAGGTTTCCATCCAAGTGTTTTTTTGCGAAAAAAGGTTTAGCGCATCAAAATGTTTACCGATATAGCTGATGGAAATGGCGATTATCGATATTTTTTTGCACATGTCGACACAATCCTTTTTCGTTTAACGTTAGCGCATACATTCTATGTCGATGCTTTAATTGACGCGAAAAACTAGTTTGGAATCACTTTTTGTCGAGAAAAAGGGCTTTAACGCAAATTAATGTGGTGTCACATGATTTTAATGACGTGCAAGGTGCAGTCGTCACAACAAAAACCATGGCGGACTCGGAGCGGTATTCATGGACAGATGACGAGACTCGTTATTTTTTCCATTTAATTGAAGAAAATGATATTACATGTATTTTGGATGGAAAACGGCAAAGGAATGCTACAACATTTCAGGAGTTGCTACGAAAAATGGCTATTAATGGCTACACTAAGACATGGCATGTCAAATGGAAGGTACTGAAACAGCGTTACCTGGCAGAAAAGCGTGACCTTTCACGTAGTGGTTCTGGGGGGAAAAATAGGAAAAAGTAAAAAAATGTTAGTGAAATGGATCACATACTGGGCCAGAGGCCGATAGTATCGTCGTTTTCTACAAACATCAACAGCTCTGGTAAGTTCTGTACGGTAATTTGTTGTATCACGGACAGTTGACTCTATTTAATGTTATGTAATATTATATTTTTTGTGCAGTTTCTATGCAATAGGTCTCTAAAACCTTTAAACAGAGTGTCTTTAGGAAGTGTAATATTAAGAGTGTACGTAAAACTGCTTTTTAACAGACTTATAGAGTCTTGTAAGAAGCGTACTTCTATTAGATATGTAACTTTACAGTACGAGTGCTATCTAAAAGTGAAAAGCTAAAGTTTATTCAAAGATTTACAAATAAACTAGGTTATTTTTTCACTGTATTAAACAGATACCTCTGAGCTCTGTGAAGAGCAGGGAAATGAAGATGACTGCAGTGTGTCTACAGGTAAGTCGTGATTTGCAAGCATGTCCCATTTCCAGTCATTTTTATGTATTTTGGTGTTGATAAAATTTTTAAAAAGTAGTTTTCTAGTTTTATAAAAAAAATAGAAGAAAAAAATGCTTTGCTTATTCAATTTGATATGTTTGTAATGCTCCTTGCTGTGAATGTTCAAGTAAAAAAATAAGTAAAATAAATAAGGTGTTTATATTGTTTAAAATCTTGAAAACTAACTCAAGTTTTTGGATTGTCTAGAACGTCCACCAAATGATTCACTCACCCCCTCTGATAGTGGACCAGTGACTGTTTCAAATACGGAGTCACCCTCCATGGACCAGCCTGATGAAACTGAACAAGAGGATTCTGAACCACCACCCAATGCATCAAGATGGAGGCGAAGTCATCAGCATGCCCCAAAAAGGAAGCAGTTGGCTGAGTTGAAAGCCATTTTTCATGATTTCCTCAATCAGCAGCGTGAGCAAGCAGAGCGAGATCAGCAAGTCACTCAGTCAATTGCCAGTGTTATCTCTCAAGCTGTTCAATGTTTTGAGCGTTGTGCTAATGCTGCTGAAAGGCATGCTCGTGCATCTGAGGTGATGGCTGGTTTGAGGCAACCAGAGAGTTTGCACAACCAACCCAGCTGCTCTAATAATAATAATAATAATAATAATTTGTTACATTTATATAGCGCTTTATCTGAGACCTCAAAGCGCTTTACATAGAAGGGGGGAATCTCCTCAACCACCACCAATGTGCAGCATCACCTGGATGATGCGACGGCAGCCATATTGCGCCAGAACGCCCACCACACACCAGCTTACTGGTGGAGAGGAGACAGAGTGATGAAGCCAATCAGTATATGGGGATGATGAGGAGGCCATGATGGACAGAGGCCAATGGGCAGATTTGGCCAGGATGCCGGGGTTACACCCCTACTCTTTCGAAAGACATCCTGGGATTTTTAATGACCACAGAGAGTCAGGACCTCGGTTTAACGTCTCATCCGAAGGACGGTGCTCTTTGACAGTATAGTGTCCCCGTCACTACACTGGGGCGTTAGGACCCACACAGACCACAGGGAGAGCGCCCCCTGCTGGCCTCACTAACACCTCTTCCAGCAGCAACCTGGTTTTCTCATGAGGTCTCCCATCCAGGTACTAACCAGGCTCAGCCCTGCTTAGTTTCAGTGGGCAACCAGTCTTGGGCTACAGGGTGATATGGCTGCTGGTAATCATCCAGTGTCCCATCTCCCCTACAACCAAGCAGGCATTTCAGCACCTTCTTCTTTGAATAGTCATCCTAATATGTCATTAACCACATACCTAAACTTGGATTAAGTAGTTTTGGCTATTGGTGAAGTTGGTGAAGTTTATGGTTTGTTTATTTAAAACAATGCCCACAGAGAATGTTTTCAGTTTGTGCTCTTAAGAGTATCTTGAGTTTAATTTATATGCCATTTATTTCCACTATTATTACTATTGTTGTTGTATTCAAGAGAAGAAAACAAAACAAAACATTGCAACTTTGTTTTATATACTTTATGTACCAGAAGAAATGTCTTATTTGAAATTAATCTGTTTTATGTTGCCTTAAATGTGCTTGTTAAGTTCCACGCGCGCATGTGTTATTTTTTTTTAATTCTGTGCACGTTGGTGTGTTTATCACGTGTTGGTCGTTATGCTCATTATCTTCTCTCTGTCTCTATCACCCTATCTCTGCTTATAGGTTGCTGTGATTGGCCGAGTCGGACGTCATTCATCCTCAAGGCGGGGCTTGATGATTAATTGGAGGCCGTCCTAGCTGGTTAAAAGGATGTTGTGTTCATTGATGCACTCTCTCTCTGAGCTCTTGGTAGAGAACTGAGTTTTCTGTAGTGTACCTTTTCTCTCTGTAGTGAATTGAGCTCTTTATAGCGGAATGAGAATAGGTATGGCTTTGCCTGTGGACTGAGTGGTGTGCAAACCTTGTCATTTGCCCAGAGATTTGTAATCACATGGGAAGAGAACGCATGTTAGTATATAGCGATATACACTGCACCCGTAGCGAATGACTGTTTAGACACACCAGGTAAGACGTGAGCGCCAACCCCTGTATTTCTGTTTTATAGTTTTTATACTAGGGTGCCGGATGCACCGAAGATTCGGTTTATTTTCTACCTTTTTCTTTGGTTAGATTAGGTTTAGATCAGGGATTGTTTTGTTATATTTTGGTCTTTCCTTTGGCTCGTCTGGGATAATAATAATATATATATTTATTTTTTTTTGAGATATTTATTACTGCTAGGGTGGATTGTGGAATGTCCATGTTCATTTTTTTTTTTCAAGAGTTAGTGTTGTTCGAGGCAGTAATTTGTGTAGGCTCTAATAGTGTAAGGCTCCAGCTTGTAATGACTCTCCCTGCCTCTAGTTGGCGCTGAGCTGTAATGATTCTCCCAGCCACTAGGTGGCCCAGCTTCTGTAAATATTAATTGTTGCCACTCATTACTATTTGATTTATCCCACCTGTGGGGTTCATTAGCTTGTTTGTATTGGCCTATTTAAGCATGTCTCTTTCTCACAGTTGTGTTCAGTCTTGAGCCTACCATGCCTGTATTTTCCTTGCTAAGAAAGCTAAGTCTGTAGTATTTGCCTAACATTTTGTTTCTTTGATTTATTCTCTGGAAGCTCGGCTTCCTTTTTGTTGTACCTTTTAAACTTGGATTCTTCAGTAAAGAATGGTTTACTGGGTCTTATCCTGAGACTTTTCCAGCTTGTGTGGTCACGCGAGCTCAGGCTCAAGACATAAATACTGTTGATAATCTGTCTACATCTTTTATGGCACCTAGTTTTATCAATGATGTTTTAATTGATGAGAGTAAGACTGTTGAGAATTCTCCTGTTCTGAGTACCTCGGAGGTAAAGCTGCGTGTGACGCGCAAAAGGATTATTTCTGCCCAGAAGGAGGATAAAAGTCTTCAGAAGTGTTTTGCTGCTGCTGTTCTCCCAGAGAAAGCTCAAGAAAGAAAAGCTGCATATTATGTTGAGAACGATTTATTGATGCGTAAGTGGTGCTCTAGTACTACAGATGATGCTGAATGGAGTAGTGTGTATCAGATTGTGGTTCCTTTTAGTTACCGACAACACGTTTTATCGTTAGCTCATGATCACGATTTGTCAGGACATCTAGGAGTAAAGAAAACTTATCACCGCATTTTAAGGCACTTCTTTTGGCCGAGATTAACCCTCTGAGGTCTGAGCGGTTTTCTGGGACCTGGAGGTGTTCTGACATGCTCTGACATTTTGTTTGTTTTTTTCAGTTATTTATAAACATGTTAATGGCAAAGGTGTAAATTCACTCTAAATAGCACAAACAGGGCTACGATAATATGGGATCAACATGCTTGTAAATCTTTGTATTTTTAATATCGATTCTAGAATAAAATAATTGATTTTAGAATCATAAAAAAAAATTGCGATAGCTAGGTGAATCAATTTTTTCTCTCAGCCCTAATCTCTAGTATGTAAATAGTGAACAAGAATATAGGCACAGGGGGTTAAGGGAATAATGTTTATGTTTGGTTATTTGAAAAAATAAAAATTAAAGTTGCTGAAATTAGACCACAAAACACATACTAAATGTATCCACAAGACTTTTGACTAATGGATGTTGTCGCTACGAGTTCTGGCTGCAGAATGATGTGAAAATCATCCTGCCTAATCATTCACATAAAACAATACATTGATTTAAACTTTCTAAAACAGTTTTTTTGTCAGAAGAGGTTTATGCATGGCACATCAATAAGGTTTTGTTTTTCAATCTGTTTTATTTTAATTCCTCTATGTGGAGGAACTAAATGTTCTAAATTTGCAGGTATCTCACAGTAAATGCCCCGTTGATGCAGGCTCTAAGCAAAATAATGCAAAATGAGCAAAATAAACTAAAATAAAGGCAGATAGAATATAGTTACATGTCTGGGTGCCATTTTTGAAAACAGTTCCTGTTCAACTGAAGACTTTTTTTTTTTTTAAGTTGAAAACTATTATATTATATATTATATAAATATTTCAAAGTATATTACCATTAGTCTATATGAATAACTGATGCGAATAATTGTAGACACGTGCTGTAGGCATATATTGCGTGTCAGTGGGCCACTGGAGATAGCACAACGCAAACATTAACACATTACTTATGTCACAGGTCGGGGTGGTCGACTGGAACCGCACCCACCCCTAGGACCCAGTACCACCTCGAGGAGCTACAGAGACCAGACAGACGAGGCAACAGACCGAATAAAGTACAAAATAGTCTTTTATTTGTTAAAAAGGAAAAGATCCTGACTAAAATCCTCTTGTTTCTCTTCCAGCGACAAGACAAGGACAATGGGCTGGATGGACACACTCCCGCCAGACAAGGTGAGTAGGCTGGTAGAGTTCCTCTTCGGATGAACTTCAAATGACAGGGCAAGGTATACCGCTGAATGGACACCCCCAGGCCAGACGAGGTGAGTGGCTGATACGGTTCCTCTTTAGACGAACTCTAGGGGGGGGCAGGACACCAACCGGCGACTGGATGAACACACTCAGGTCAGACGAGGTGAGATAGGCTGGTACGGTTCCTCTTAGGACAAACTTTAAGTGGCCAGACAGGAGCATGTAGCTGGATGGACACGTTCAGGCCAGACGAGGTAAGTAGGCAGGTATGGTTCCTCTTCAGATGAACTTCAAGTGACAGGACACGAACAGGCAGCTGGATGGACACACTTGGGTCAGATGAGGTGAGTTAGGCTGATACGATTCCTCTTAGGACAAACTTTAAGTGGCCAGACAGGAGCATGTAGCTGGATGGACACGTTCAGGCCAGACGAGGTGAGTAGGCAGGTATGGTTCCTCTTCAGATGAACTTCAAGTGACAGGACACAAACAGGCAGCTGGATGGACACACTCAGGTCAGACGAGGTGAGTTAGGCTGATACGGTTTCTCTTAGGACAACCTTTAAGTGGCCAGACAGGAGCATGTAGCTGGATGGACACGTTCAGGCCAGACGAGGTAAGTAGGCAGGTATGGTTCCTCTTCCGATGAACTTCCAGTGACAGGACACGAACAGGCAGCTGGATGGACACACTCGGGTCAGACGAGGTGAGTTAGGCTGATACGGTTCCTCTTTAGATGAACTTTAAGGGGCAGGGCACAGACAGGCGGCTGGATGGACACGTTCGAGCCAGACGAGGTAAATAGGCAG
This sequence comes from Semotilus atromaculatus, assembly GCA_031834385.1. Taxonomy (NCBI): domain Eukaryota; kingdom Metazoa; phylum Chordata; class Actinopteri; order Cypriniformes; family Leuciscidae; genus Semotilus; species Semotilus atromaculatus. The sequence continues at coordinate 5,031,007 of JAULUF010000018.1, read as the reverse complement.
GTATGGTTCCTCTTCAGGCGAACGGCAAGATAACACCGGACAAGAGCTTTCAATTGGGTGGACCCATTCTGGTCAGTGGCGAGTAGGCTTTGTATTACCCTGGATGGACACGTTCTCAAGCTGGGCGGGTCTTCTCCCTTCCCCTGCGACTGAACAGCACTGTGAGAGTCAGAGTCGTGAGCAACAGCAAGGTTGTGTTCCAAACTCAATAATCATCCACTTCAACACACTTCCGTGATACACATCAATTTCAACACCACACTCCACACGCTGGGTGAGATAAGGCCACTGCCCACACTCTAACCTGACTCCTCTGCTACAATCGTGGACGGGGTCGGGGTGTCCGAGGGGTACTGGAGACCCGAGAGGCACACGATTACAAATAATGTTCAGCACTTGTCCAAGCACACTGGCACAGCGATCTGGGAAAGAGGTGATGCACACAACAATGCTGAGAGGAGAGAGAGAGCAGAAGATCACGTCCCAGCTATCTTCAAATTCGGGTTTTACACAGTATTCCTTTCTCCATTAACACATCTTCCCCTCCTCATATCCATCTAACAGCAGTAGGCTGAAGGCCTTGAATAAAGTCAATGAGTACTTATCTTTCTCAAGTGCATCAATGTGTTCCAATCCACCCAATTCCTCCTCCTCAAGTGGGAACAACACTCCTCAATGATCTTCCATGGATACAATGGACAACAGGTCCAACAGCCAGCCCATGAACAACAACAACTCCAACATGCGTCCTGTCTCTCCAGCTGAACCGAACACACCCTCCAGTCTCGGCGATCCCTTTTTATCAGCCAAATTCCTCTTTCATGTCCCAATCAGCGATCGCGGGGCTCTCGTGCACACCTGTTGTGTATTTCCTCATCAATGGCCGCTCTTCCGATGACCCGCGAGCGGCCGGAACGACCTGGTGTTACACCGGGGCCGTTCCGATGGAGAAACATTTGCCGCGAACTTTTGGTTCCGCTTGTTCCGGGTCACCCTGTGACATCCTCCCCCACCACACCGTTCTAGTCCCTAGAACGCGGCTCTGAGACCCAGTCTCCGTACCTTATCGGTGGCTGTCCCCTGTTGTCCCGCTGGGACCGTCTTGGGGGTGAAGGGGGGTCTGCCCTTCTTGGCTCCACACCTGGGTCCCTTGGAACCACTGCCCATCCTACCAAGGGAGGCCTTGTAATCACCTTGGCCGGGGGCATGTCCGCTGTAAGCCGTGGATAGTTTGGACAGGGGCGAATCAGGTTGCGGTGCATCACCCGCTCTGGGCCTGCTCTCCCCTTTGGGCGGATGGTATAGACCGGTTGGTCTGAATGTAGCTGAGCTTGTACTACATAGGGTAGAGGCTCCCACCGATCGCTCAACTTTCCTTTTCCCTGGCGTCGGTTGTCCCTGACCAGAACTCTCTCTCCCGGTAGTAGCGGGGCCTCCCGTGCCGTCCGATCATACAGCCGTTTGTTCTTCACAGCTGCTTGATTGATCCGATCGGAGACTCGTTCGTACGCCGAGTGGAGTCGCTGGTGGTGTCCACTCACCCACTCCGTCAAACTCGAACCTTCCTCTGCTACAGTTGCTCCCAGTAACAGATCTGTAGGCAGTCGCACATGTCTCCCGAACATCAGGTAAGTCGGGGCATATCCAGTCGTACTGTGTACGCTATTATTATAGGCCTGAACCAAAGCGGGGAGACTATCCACCCAATCACCCTGTCGATCCCCATCCAGGGTCCCCAGTAAGCCCAACAAGGTCTGATTGAACCGCTCGCACCCCCCGTTTCCCTGAGGGTGGTAGGGGGTAGTGTGGGTCTTCTTACACCCATAAAGCTGGCATAATTCACGGACCACCCTGGACTCGAAATTCGGCCCTTGATCTGAGTGTAGGGTCTCGGGACACCCGAACGGCTGGAACACAATCCTCCATAAGGCACGGGCAGTGGTGATGGCGGTTTGGTCCAGAGTGGGAATGGCCCAGGCGTACTTGGTGAACAAGTCAGTCACCACAAGGATATTCTGGACGCGGTCTGTTGGCCGACCCAACGTCAAATAATCCATAGCCACGATGTGTAATGGGGCCTTGGCTCGGATGGGGACCAACGGGGCTCGCACATTCTTCTTGGTCTTGAAGAGGGTACAACGCGGACACTCCCGGATGAAGTATTTAGCTGCCCGTTCCATTCCTGGCCAATAGAAGTGTCTCCGCAATAGGGATACCGTTCTCTCATGCCCTTGATGTCCCAACTGAGTATGGTAGGCCTGTAACAGGACTTGAGTCTGATCTTCTGGCACCACCACCTGCCACACCCTTTCGCCCAGGGCTGGATCTTGGATGTACCGACAGACCACTCCCTCCTTCATGAAGAGCTTCTCCCACTGTCCGAGGAGCGTTCTCACCACCTGTGTCTGGGCCCGGCGCTCTCTGCCCTCGGGCCATACCCCGTGCGCTAACCAGGACCGCAATGTGACCAGACCTGCATCTCTGTCCTGTCGCTCCTTCCATTGCCGTGGATCCCAACCCCAACTAGAGGGGACTTCATCCCGCTGAAGGCCGGGTGCCTCCACGATTCCCACCATAAGCCCCTCTTCGCGCCCAGCGGTGGGTTTCGATAATGGACCTGGTACCTCTGCCTCAGGGAGTCTGGACAGCACATCAGCATTGCTATGTTCTCGGCCTTGTCGATACTGGATCTGATAATCGTAGTTGGCCAGTTGGGCCACCCATCGCTGCTCGACCGCCCCCAATTTTGCAGTCTGCAGATGGACCAAAGGGTTGTTGTCTGTTACTACGAGTACCTTAGCTCCCCACAGGTAGTCCTTGAACTTCTCACTCAACGCCCACTTCATGGCCAGTAGTTCGAGCTTGAAGGAGCTATAATTGGAGTTGTTCCGCTCGGTTGGGTGTAGACTTCGGCTCGCGTAGGCTATGACCCGCTCTACCCCCTGCTGACGCTGGGCCAATACCGCCCCCAGCCCCAAGTTACTGGCGTCGGTATACAAAATGAAGGGTTGAGAGAAATTGGCATACGCCAGGATCGGGGCTTGTAGCAGTTCTTGTTTAAGCCTCTGGAAGGCCACCTCACAGGCCGAGTCCCAGACAATCAACGGGGACCCACGGCCCCGGGGACGTCCCGAACCCCCAAGAAGCTGGTTCAGTGGTTTGGCGATCTTGGAAAAGTCCTTGATAAAGCGTCGATAGTAGCCCACGAACCCCAAGAACGACCTCACTTGCCGCACTGTCTTCGGTGCAATCCACTTTTGGACGGCGGACACTTTCTCGGAATCCACTAAGATCCCAGAGGCGCTTACGCAATGGCCCAAGAACTTCACCTCTTTCTTAAACAGTTGGCACTTGTCTGGTTGGAACTTCAGCCCATACTTCTCTAGAGACCGGAAGACTTGCTCCAGATGTTGTAAGTGGGACCCGAAGTCACGAGAGTACACGATAACGTCATCCAAATAGACTAAGGTGGTATCCATTAGTTGGCCGCCCAGGCAGCGCTGCATTAGCTGTTGGAAGGTGGCGGGAGCGTTGCACAGGCCAAACGGCATCCGGTCCCATTCGAAGAGCCCAAAGGGGGTGGTAAACGCGGTCTTCTCCCGATCTTCCTCCTCCACCTGCATCTGCCAATACCCGCTGGCCAGATCTAAGGTGGAGTACCAGGCGGCTTGAGTAAGGCTGGTGAGGGAGTCCTCCACTCGGGGCAACGGAAAGGCCTCTCTTTTAGTCACTTGGTTTAATTTGCGGTAGTCCACACAAAACCTCCAAGCCCCATTCTTCTTTCGCACCAAGACGATCGGGGCCGCCCAGGGGCTGCTACTTTCCTGGATAATGCCTTTATCCAGCATCCCACGTAGCAAGGTGCGGACCTCAGAGTATAGGGTGGGCGGCACCGGACGGTAACGCTCTCTACTCGGCGTGGCCCCCCCCATTGGAATTTGGTGCTTCACGGCATCCGTGCGGCCATAATCTTCGTCGTGCCTAGAGAATAGATGTTGCCACTTAACCAGGAATTCTTGGAGTTGTTGGGTCTGATCCCCTCTCAGCCCTTCGCCCCGCAAAGACTCTCCCAAAAGATGAGCCGGCATCCCCCCTCTGAGCTATCCATGGGTGGATCCGCTTGTGCCAGAGCCACTTCCACCACAGTCAGGCTCACCTGACAGAATCTAACTTCCTCATTTTCTCTTACTTGCTGGGGGCTTACTGAGGTAACTCGAGCCAGTCGCTGGTGGCGGTATAGGTTGACAGGATAGGGGTTTGTGTTCCGTAATCTCACCGAGACCCGGACCCGATGAGTACGGGCCAGCCCTCGGGCCACCTCCACCTTCTGACAATCGAGGTGAGGCTCGACCAGGACCCACTCCTCGGGCCCATAGAGTTGTGGTGGCAATCGGGCCCAGATTATAGTCTCGCTCCTGGCTGGAATGGAAAGCGCATAACGACAAGCCACCCTTCCGGTGCTTTCGCGATCTCCTCGGGCGTCCGCCATACGGACCCGTTGACAATCTGCCACGATCCGGTCCCACTCTCGCCTTTCCGATGGTAGAGCGGTTTGAATGGGCCTGCCCTGAAACAGCTCCTCCCAGGAGTCGGCGATAACATTCATGCCCAGAAGGGCTCGATGGGCCCCCAAGCAAGCATCCCAGACGACTACAACCCCTTTCTGGGGTACCGTGATCCAATGGATCTCCAGATCCGTAACTAGGTAACCGACATACGGGATGTCAAGGCCGTTGGCCCCTCGTAGTTAGCCAGGGGGCTTCTGCTGCTGGTAAGCTCTGAACATCAAACAACTCCTTGGATAGACTTTCAGATAATAGGGTGACCTGGGACCCGGTGTCCAAAAGACATTGAACTTTTATACCATTCACCTGGACCACCACAAGAGGGCAACGTCCGACCAGGCAATCTTTGGAGGCAGGCAAGGAAGAGGGGTCGATCAATGGGGTACCGGCCACTTGACCCACAGTGGCTGGCAACTCTAAAAACCCCCCTGTGAGCCGCGGCGAGAGCCACACTGGCGTACATAATGCCCTGGTTCCCCACAACCATTACAAATGGGGCGACCCTGTTCGTCCCATTGAAATAGTGGGCCAGTCGGCCGGGGTGGACGTCGCTCAGGGAGTAGTCTATAAAATAGCCTGGGCCGTGGCTCGAGTCGCTTCGGGTGCTGCCTGTATTTCTCTCCTAGCTTCTCCCCTCCAGTGAATTTAAAATAAACTGCAACCTTTGCGGGGCGCTTAACCCCTGAAGTCCTGCCAAGTATTCGACCTGGGTCTTCCATGCCGATAGACTTAACTCCCGGTCCTCCGTATTTCTGGGCCCATGGGGCTCCCATGAAGATGGGCACAACTTGTGGCCAAACTGCCGGCAACTCTTCGTCTGCCATCTAGGTCTCCGGTCGCTCAACTCGAGGCGGAAATCCTGCCGACTGCGCCAAATCTGTCACAGGTCGGGGTGGTCGACTGGAACCGCACCCACCCCTAGGACCCAGTACTACCTCGAGGAGCTACAGAGACCAGACAGACGAGGCAACAGACCGAGTAAAGTACAAAAAAGTCTTTTATTTGTTAAAAAGGAAAAAGATCCTGACTAAAATCCTCTTGTTTCTCTTCCAGCGACAAGACAAGGACAATGGGCTGGATGGACACACTCCCGCCAGACAAGGTGAGTAGGCTGGTAGAGTTCCTCTTCGGATGAACTTCAAATGACAGGGCAAGGTATACCGCTGAATGGACACCCCCAGGCCAGACGAGGTGAGTGGCTGATACGGTTCCTCTTTAGACGAACTCTAGGGGGGGGCAGGACACCAACCGGCGACTGGATGAACACACTCAGGTCAGACGAGGTGAGTTAGGCTGGTACGGTTCCTCTTAGGACAAACTTTAAGTGGCCAGACAGGAGCATGTAGCTGGATGGACACGTTCAGGCCAGACGAGGTAAGTAGGCAGGTATGGTTCCTCTTCCGATGAACTTCAAGTGACAGGACACGAACAGGCAGCTGGATGGACACACTCGGGTCAGACGAGGTGAGTTAGGCTGATACGGTTTCTCTTAGGACAACCTTTAAGTGGCCAGACAGGAGCATGTAGCTGGATGGACACGCTCAGGCCAGACGAGGTGAGTAGGCAGGTATGGTTCCTCTTCAGATGAACTTCAAGTGACAGGACACAAACAGGCAGCTGGATGAACACACTCAGGTCAGACGAGGTGAGTTAGGCTGATACGGTTTCTCTTAGGACAACCTTTAAGTGGCCAGACAGGAGCATGTAGCTGGATGGACACGTTCAGGCCAGACAAGGTAAGTAGGCAGGTATGGTTCCTCTTCAGATGAACTTCAAGTGACAGGACACAAACAGGCAGCTGGATGGACACACTCGGGTCAGACGAGGTGAGTTAGGCTGATACGGTTCCTCTTTAGATGAACTTTAAGGGGCAGGCACAGACAGGCGGCTGGATGGACACGTTCGAGCCAGACGAGGTAAATAGGCAGGTATGGTTCCTCTTCAGGCGAACGGCAAGATAACACAGGACAAGAGCTTTCAATTGGGTGGACCCATTCTGGTCAGGGGCGAGTAGGCTTTGTATTACCCTGGATGGACACGTTCTCAAGGTGGGCGGGTCTTCTCCCTTCCCCTGCGACTGAACAGCACTGTGAGAGTCAGAGTCGTGAGCAACAGCAAGGTTGTGTTCCACACTCAATAATCATCCACTTCAACACACTTCCGTGATACACATCAATTTCAACACCACACTCCACACGCTGGTTGAGATAAGGCCACTGCCCACACTCTAACCTGACTCCTCTGCTACAATCGTGGACGGGGTCGGGGTGTCCGAGGGGTACTGGAGACCCGAGAGGCACACGATTACAAATAATGTTCCGCACTTGTCCAAGCACACTGGCACAGCGATCTGGGAAAGAGGTGATGCACACAACAATACTGAGAGGAGAGAGAGAGCAGAAGATCACGTCCCAGCTATCTTCAAATTCTGGTTTTACACAGTATTCCTTTCTCCATTAACACATCTTCCCCTCCTCATATCCATCTAACAGCAGTACTGAAGGCCTTGAATAAAGTCAATGAGTACTTATCTTTCTCAAGTGCATCAATGTGTTCCAATCCACCCAATTTCTCCTCCTCAAGTGGGAACAACACTCCTCAATGATCTTCCATGGATACAATGAACAACAGGTCCAACAGCCAGCCCATGAACAACAACAACTCCAACATGCGTCCTGTCTCTCCAGCTGAACCGAACACACCCTCCAGTCTCGGCGATCCCTTTTTATCAGCCAAATTCCTCTTTCATGTCCCAATCAGTGATCGCGGGGCTCTCGTGCACACCTGTTGTGTATTTCCTCATCAATTGCCGCTCTTCCGATGTCCCGCGAGCGGCCGGAACCGGCCTGGTATTACACCGGGGCCGTTCCGATGGAGAAACATTTGCCGCGAACTTTTGGTTCCGCTTGTTCCGGGTTACCTTGTGACACTTATTTACACATTTCAGCACATGGCAAGTATGGAAATGGTCCAACCAGTAAAATCTGTAGCCTATGTTTACTATATAAAATAGCTTGTCAACTAATTTCTCTGTACTGTAGGCTAATTGGCCTACGTGTTGTAGCCTAGTCATTAAATAAAACAATTTAGGAATATTTAGGTTTAAATAAAATCATTATTTTTTTTATTTCATTTATGTTGATTATATGAAAAGTGAAAAGCATGAGTAAGATCATGCGCAATCACGAGACAAATGGAGTCGGCAGACTAGATTTTGACCATTTCATTAAGTTTATTGTTTGTATAAAAACTCTTTAAAGTGAATTTCGTTTTGTATTAATTGTATCTTAATTTTAATCGTTGTTTCATCAACCAATTGCCTGCATTTAATATATAAGGATTAAAAATAGCAAGCAAAGAGCAACCAACGTTATTCTATATCGCGATTAGAACAAAGCACAAGAATAAAACACTTACATGACAATCCTCGCTCCTCGAAGTGAACACAAACCAGCACTTGTTCTGAGGTAGGTAAATGTCCCAAGATTATTCCTCACAGCCTCGCAAGATGACAGTACATTAATCTGACTAAATATAGTGTGTTTACCGAGTTCATGTGGGCGCTTACACGTCTGCATGTGTTGCTTCAGATCATTTGCATTTGAATACACGCGGGCTCTCTGTGGGCGTGTCACATTAGCAAAATAATGAGCTGAGAGAAAGATAATGACAACGGCTGACACCTCTCTCTTTTTACATAGATTACATAAACGGCGAATATTGATTTTAGAATATTGATATTGATTTTATTTTAATATTGATTTTAGACACCCCCCCCCCCCCCCAAATGGCTAATGGGCCATCAAGTGAGGCAGCTTCAAAGAAGAGGAGATTCAAAGGTTTTGTTTTTCACTGTTTAAATTGTATTGCTCTATGTGGAGGAACTAAATGTTCTAAATTTGCAGGTATCTCACAGTAAATGCTTATGCCCCGTTGATGCAGGCTCTAAGCAACATAAAGCAAAATAATGCAAAATGAGCAAAATAAACTAAAATAAAGGCAGATAGAATATAGTTACATGTCTTGGTGCCATTTTTGAAACCAGTTCCTGTTCAACTGAATACACAAGTGAACATTACATGCCTGGCATTTCCAAGGTGTGTCCTGCCTTTTACCAAGCTGTTCTTTGCAAAGCACACAGATCTTGCGACCAACTGTGCAAATGTTCTTTGCATCTGAGCTCAGCTCAGCTCCTGGAACGGGCACATGGTCACTACTGGTTTGTTTTGGTGCTACTTTCTGTGACACACCACAGAGCTCTGCTATAAGCTGTTCCATGAACTGTTTATGGGTCATGTTACCACATAGCTCTTTGTGGATAAGGAAAGCATTGGTGGCAGCAATGTCCAAGAAGTGTAGAAAGATCTTTCTGTACCACTTCATTGTTTTGTGTTGGTCAATACCCCCCATGTGTTTGTTGAATGCAGTCACAGGTGCAGGACATGGAAATGTCATTGTCCTCCATGTATCTTGTGTTTTCACCCTCCTCTGCACAGTCTCACCAGTATAAGCAGATTGAATGGTGGAACAGACAGATACCTCCTTGTGTGTCCATCCACTTCACAAATACAAGAGGGCCATCCCGAATCCACCTGATGGATCCTCTGGCAGATTTTTTGGAGAGTGAATTAGTTGCATCACGTGGGCAATCCTTCCTGTTGTCCCTGTAAGTCCCACATGCACCAAACTTCATTGCAAACAGGTCTTTGAGAAGCTTTGGGCTTGTGTAGAAATTGTCCATGTACACATGGTACCCAGAGCCTAAAACTTTACAGTCCAAAAGAGATGTTACAGCATCATGTGACACTCCATGGCCTGAAGGAAAGTTGTTCTTTCCTGTGTACACAGAAAAGTCCAAAATGTATCCATTTGATGAGTCTGCAAGAACAAACAACTTGAAACCCCATCTGGTTGGTTTGGCTTTCATGTACTGCGTCATACCTGTGTGTGCTTTGCATGCCACCATTCTCTCATCGACAGCTAAGTTTATTTTAGGATGATAGATAGCTTTACAAGCATGATGGATGGTGTTCATGAGAGGTTTGACCCTGAATAGCCGGTCATGTTCAGGTGTTGCCCCTCTTTCTGTCATTCTCCTTATCTACATCTGGGTGACTCATGTGCACATTCCATGAAATGGTGCGGTATATGTCCCGGTACATGATTGTGGCAGGAAAAGGCAAAGAGAAAAGACTGTCTTGCCGTCAGTAGTCCCTGATGGAGCTGATCTTCACCATAGCCATGTAAAAAAGCAGCCCAATGTAGCAGTACATCTCACTGATGCTGACATAAGTCCATTTATATTTGCGGCCCTTTGCAATTGCACCAGCAGCTTGAGCATTGGTGTTGTGGCACAGAGTTGACACTGCATTCTCAGAAAAAAAAAACATTTTGAAGAGACTCAGAGGAGTGTGTGCATCAGCAGGACTCAGCTGTGGGCCAGGTTTCCGTATCAATGTCAGTCTCTGTTTTCCATGACAGAGTGGACTGCTTGTTGCTTGTCTGAATGTTTGTCTTGGCCCTCTTTGCAACAGGTGTCTGATGATCACCATCACCTTTATAGCTGTAAAACAAACAAACAACTGTGAGCATGTTTATTACACAAAATATAACAACTGCATTTAAATCATTAACATAAAGTGTTCACGGGCAAATTTGCTTTATGTACGTCAGGCAACGCGATTCCTGGCTGCATGTCAATGTCCATGGATCAATGGATCTTTAGTAAGTTGTAAGGAACACTATATTGAGTCCAACCTTTAGTTTAAATTGATAATCGTTCGTTTTACTTGCATTTTCGCAGTTTCCCCTATTAAATCCAGTCATGCAGCAGCTCTTGTGCCACTCGGTCCGGCTGAGGGGGCGTGTTCCAGCGGGAAAGTGACATCAATGCATTCCCTCTATTCTTGGTTGGTCAGACTCATTGCAGGTTCTCAGGCCAAAGGTACGGTTACCAGTTCAACATGGTGTGACTGTAGCTAAGAAAGTTATTTTGGGAAAAAAATACTAGACCCCTCTTTTCGGACTGGCTAACTGGACTCCGTTCCACGTTACATCTTGAAAGAATTAGATACTCCATATCCGGGAACCCTGCCAAATTCAATAAGATGTGGGAACCAGTTTTTACTTTTTTGTCAAATCAGAAGGATTAATTATCTATTTATGGTTTCCTGATCTGTAATAATCACTTTATGTAACTATTGTGATTACACTTTGTAACAGATGTTGGCTTTGTGTATGTCTTCCTTTTCTATAGCACTTTTGTTTCATTTTACATATTGCAGAGATTTCTGTTTTATGAAGGGCCTTCTTGTTTTTGTTTTCGATGTTTGAAAACCTCAATAAAAATAATATACATAAATCACAATAAATGAATAAAGTGTGTAAAAAGTTTGATATTGCGTAGTTTGTGCTCCTCCATCAGCAGCTGCAGTTTCTCTCAGCTGTATCAGTGCAGTCACTGTGACGTCTGACTGACAGAGGTTTTTGGACGACTCTTTATCACTGTGTGAACACCCAGCTACCACTGATAATGTGATCACTCTGACAGTAATAATCTCCTGTATCATCAGTCTGGACTCCACTGATGGTCAGAGTAAAATCACTGCCAGATCCACTGCCACTGAATCTAGATGGAGTTCCAGTATTAAGGGTGTTTATGCTATAAATCAGGAGTTTAGGAGCTTCTCCAGGTTTCTGCTGATACCAGTGTAAATGATGATAACCCAAAGACACATACACATCACTGCTGGTTTTACAGTTTATTCTGACTTCTTCTCCTGGTTGAACTGCTGGTATTGATGGACTCTGAGTTACAGTATACTGTCCTCTACACTCTGGAAGAAAACACAAACAAAAATTATATATGATGATATACAGTATATGATAATTTTTTTTTTTTTACGTTTTAAGATAATCAATAATCCTTATAAAAGCTGTATTACACAAACCTTGAATAAACAGTGCAATGGTCCAGATGAAGATGCTGATGTTGTTCATAGTTGTAGTTTAGTCTTGTGTGATGATGAAGAGTGTGTGTGTTCTGCTCTCAGTCATGAAGTGTTAAACTCACAGCACTATAAACACTCTCAGAGCACTGAAGCATGTGCTGACAATGCAAAGAAGTGGGCAGGATTTACAACAGCTTGTGCTGAGAACAAACTCATAAACTCTACATAGAAGATTTTACTTTCAGAATAATGTTATTGAACCATTTAGTGATTAACTGTACATATTTATTAATTGTGAAATATTTTTATGTTTGTCAGTCTGATAAGACACTAGGTTTTGACTGGAGAAAAATGAATGTAGATCATTATAAACATGTCATACGCAGCAGTTTCTCTGAGTACAGTTCTGTGCTACACCTTTAAAAGCATGTTAACAATGAGAAATCAAGAACTAAATAATTCAGTGTTACTATATTTAGAGTCATAATAAAAAAAGTCCATTATTGTCTTTGGAATCAATGTTGACATGTTTCTCTCTGGGAAATATTATCATGATGTCTATTTATTCCCCAAGTTTTCCACATGCATGAAGTTCATCAGGACTCATAATCAGGTCATTATATATTAAACAATGTGCATCTGAAATGTTGAGAATTATTGATGTTATGCAGATGGAAGGATAACCCAGGCGCAGACAGGATGCAGTGACACAACGTTTATTAATACAGAAAACAGGGGAAAACAACCCACGAGGGGGCAAAAACGGAGGCAATACAAACGAGGGAAAAACTAAACTAAATAACACTTAACAAAAACTAGACTATAAACTAACAGCAAATACAAGATCAAGACGTTCTTCGAAGACAAGGTACTCACGGGTAGACTCTCACAAAGTGTGAAACGGGAACAGGGAAGACCACTTCTGGTTGGGAGAGCTCAGATGACGATGACTCCGAGGGGGAATCCCAAGAAACCCGTCTCCCTCGTTTACCACGGAGGTCATCGGGTGTGGAAGACGCCTCTGGAGTCCAAACGAGGTGAGCCTGGTTCTCTTGCGTGACCACCGCTAATACGTGACCCTACGGGATCACTGGCAGCGTGCCGGGTGAAGATGATATGGTGGGAACCCGCGATTCCTTCCGTGACAAACCGGCCACCATATCCTGGAAGGGTTATCTGCTGGGTTCTGTATTGGCCGGTTCATTCTGTTATGCAGATGGAAGGAGATAGTGATGTGTCCTCCCGTATCGAGGCTTTGAAGCGTGTGTCGAGTAATCCGGGATGATTTCTGTGAAGCGCGTATCGAGGCTTGTCGGTGACGTATGTGGTGACGTTTGAAGCCTCGCGAGCCGCCTGTACCACGTGACTGCTTCAGGAAGTGGTTCGCGGTTTGGCAGTCTATTTGAAATATAAGGGCCAGCAAAATGCAATGGATTCCCCTCACATTTTGTGGACTTGGGACTTTGCGAGTTTATTAGCGATCTATTCAAGCTTCTTTTTTTTGCGATGGAACCAGCAAGAAAAATGAGATTTTCCCCTGTCTGGGAACACTTTGAGCTGATCTCACCAAATAATGTTTTTACATTGTAATCATAACTAGTGTAATATAATTAAACGCGGCAACACAAGGTATTACTTGTTCTAATGTCTTTCTTCTTATTTCTGGTATTTTAAAAGGTGAAGTGTCTGTTGTGTTCCAAAGAACTTGGATACAACAACAACACCTCATCTATGCTGAGGCATTATAGAGCCCTGCACGAAAACAAGGAGACCAACCAAGGTGGACCAGGCTCAGGTAAGCCATTTTAGGATGCAATGATATTACAGCATACCAACATAAAATTACATGGTATATTTGTATTAGACAACATTAACTGATACTGTAAATAATTAATTAATCTAATTAATGGATTTTTTTGTCATCAGGAGAGAAGGAGGATGTGGATGAGGGCTTGGTCAATGTGGTGATTGAGGATTCCCAGCCTTTCACTATTGTGGAGGACAAAGGGTTCAGAAAGCTTGTTAAAGCTTTGAACCCAACCTATGTTCTCCCCACAAGGCAGGTGTGTATGTGAGCACATGTATTTTTCCCTTTTTTCCCATATTTGCCATTCCAAGAGTGTTCTCTTCTTTCCTTTAGGCTTTGAAAGCTATGGTGGAGGACAAATATAAGGAATCCAAGGAGAAAGCCAAAGCCTTGGTGTTGAAGGCCTCAGCAGTTAGTTTAACATCAGATATGTGGACCTCTATAAACACCGATGCATATCTAGCTGTGACATGCCATTTTATAGATGCAAGCACCTCTTTGCAGTCTGTTGTTTTAGGGGTGCTGTATTTCCCTGAGGCACATACTGCTGAAAATTTGGCACAAGTAAATGCAGCACTTATGTCACAGTGGGGTATTACAAACAAAGTTACTTGCCTTGTGACTGATGATGCTGCAAATATGGGTGCTTGTGCCAAGGAGCTTCGTTTGCGTCACACAAATTGTGTGGTGCATACTTTGAATTTGCTTGTAAAAAAGGCTCTTGACCAAAACGCTGTGTTGTCTGTCATCCGGGCAAACTCAAGGAAGATAGTGGGCTATTTCAGGAGCAGCACAACTGCAAAGGTGAAGTTCTTTATTTCATTGCAATATTCTAAATGCCACTATATGTTTTGTGCTGCTGCAGTGACACTTGCATTAAGCACTTTTTGATTGCTAATTTTACAGGAGAGGCTGACACAGGTGCAGGAGCAAAAGGGCCAGCCAGCACTGAAGCTAGTTCAAGAAGTGGATACACATTGGAACAGCACATACCATATGCTCCAACGTGTTTATGACCTCAGGGAACCTGTAGGAGCAGCTTTGGCAGGCCTTCGCACTGACGTTGCCCCACTGTCATCAGAACAGTACAATATTATTGCAGAATGTCTAAAAGTGCTGTCCCCATTTCATGATGCCACAGTTGAGCTGTCAGAGGAGAAGAGAGTATCCGGATCAAAAGTCATTCCTCTTTTGTCAATGCTACACCACACACTGGAGGAGGACATGGGAATTCTCCAAACTCCAGAGAGCAAAGCAATGGCTGAGAGTCTGAAGAGACAGTTACGGGAGAAGCTATTCACATTGCAATCAATGAGCATCATGTCACTGGCGACACTGCTTGATCCCAGGTTTAAAAAGATAGGCTTCTTTAGCCCCAATAAAGTAGCAGAGGCCGAGAAGAGGCTCACTGCTGAATGTGCTGCTGTTATTCGAAACAGCCCGTCCTCCTCCTCGTCCTCCTCACAACCACACACATCAGAAGCTTCTCAGCCTTTGACTCAAAGTAATAGATACTGGATACTAGGGGTGTAACGGTACATGTATTCGTATTGAACCGTTTCGGTTCGAGGCTTCCGGTTCGGTACGCATACAAACCGAACGATTCCTTGGACCATTTTTCCTGCCGACAAAATCCGGGCTTGCACGACCACCACAACGTTGTGCAACATCAAATGGCAAACGTAATGAAAGCGGAATGAAACTGCGCTACTCATTATATTGTGCTTCACGGACCGTATATCAGTTCGGTGTGACGGAGTCGGACCATCAACATCTGTGCAGCGCGAGCCGATCTCGATCAAGCAAACTGTTACTACACAGCGCTAAGAGATCCATAGTGGTGGGCAGAGCGAGGCTTCGTGAAGCAATGAAACAGTTGAACCAAATGGTCCATATTGTTTCGAGGCTTCGAATCAATCTGACACCCGTCTCAACGGTGACACCTAGTGGTCACTTGCAGGTGTTGATCTGAAACAACATATACATTTCTCTGCTGTGGAAGGATTTAGCCTACTTTAAAAAAATTTTTTTTTTGAAAATCCTCTCACAAGGGACACTTGTTGCTGGCATGCAAAGATATTTTTAGTTAGGACATACAAATGAGGAAAGATTACTACTCTCTCTTTCCAGTAAGTTAGTGGATCATGAGTTCTGGGCAAATACGCATCGTTGATGTATTTTTTCACTTCCACTGTGGCATCAGCCGTAGCATTGTGTATCATCTGAGTTTGATGGATACGAGTATCAAAAAGTTCCCATAAACTGTCCTGTGTTTCTACTGGTGTTGATGGTGATGGTGATAGTGATGGTGATGATGTTGATGGTGATGGGTCTGATGTTGACATTTCTGGCTCTGAATAAAAATGAAAACAGCAATTAGTAACAAATGCTAAACTGACGGCATATATGAAGTATATATTACATGAATCAGATTACATAACATAACACAGACTGAAACTGCTCACCAGGATTTGTGTTTGAACGCATCAGTGAAGCACACTCCAGTCTCGTGTGTTTTTCAGCGTCCTGGGCTTTGGCAGCATTTTATCCATTTAATCTATCTATCCAAATCTATCTAGATATGTATCTCTAATCTATCTATGTAATTAGATATATGTATCTACAATCTATGTATTTAGATATGTAGCCTATCTTTAATCTATATATATATATATGTATCTATCTATTAATCTAGCTGTCTATATATATTTAAATCTATGTATCTATTAATGTGTCACTATATGTATATTCTGTGTCTCTAGCCTATCAGTCAATGTGTTGTGTAAATTTAAATGTAAGCCTAAATATAGGCTAACTAAAAAATTGCACTATAAATGTCACTATATCACCAAAAATCCGCTATCTCAAAATCAAACTCCTCTCACAATAACCCACGAGGTCAATATGCGTTGATTTCACTTTTATACAGATGTGCGATTGTGTGGTCTGTTTCCGACCGTGTCAATCAAACGCTGATTCGGCGGATCACACCTGATGAAACACTTCGAGGCTTCGTTTGCCCATAGTCACGTGACATGGGTGTTTTGAATCACAGTTCGAATCAGTGTTTCGAAACATCTGCGCTTCGGGATCTCGCAAAGCTTCGGAACGACTGTTTCGCGTCAGCCATCCCTAGAGATCCAGTAAAGAAAGCATTTGAATTCGCCACTGAAGTAACCCAGTCAGCAAACAAATTTGGCCCAGATTTGGCATATGTCTGGCACAGCTGGCATTCATCCGGCACTGGCATACAGCATGTGGGCCAAACATGGCCCGGGTTTGGCAGAGATGGCACTGGATTTAAGACGGCACCCAAGACATGGGCCAGATGTCAAATTGAGTATTTGGCCCAGATGTCAAATATAGATATGTGGGCCATATATGTATGGCCGATCTTGAGCCACATTTAAAATCCTTTTCAAATATTTTTGAGTAAAATCCCAATGTTTTCCCATACAGAAATGTAATATATTCACATATATGTGAAACACTGTAAAATATATTTTTTAAATGCATAACATAAAGCTCATTTAGCTTATTTAATTATGTGTGTTTCTATGTAAAATGATATTCATGCCTCATATGACAGGCGATGATGTTTGATATTATATCTTAATATATATATTGTATTGTATATCCTGTTCTGGCCCAGATTTGGCATGAAGCCGGCACTGGCATGAGCCAAACATGGCCCGGTTATGGGGAGATGGTACCGTCTATAAGGCGGCAAACAGGATATGGGCCAGTGGTTAAGTGTATTATTTGGCCCACATGTAAAATATAGAAATGTGGCCCACATAGGGCCTATGTGTGGCCAGACTTTTCCCAAAGTTAAAATATAATTTCAGATATTTCATAATATTTTCATACACATCGCTGTTTCCCCTATTCCTGTTTGCAGCGTGTGTTTATTGCTCTCTATCAACCAGGCTTAATTCATAATAATTTTAATTATTAAACACTTTTTTCGAAAGAGATAAATGGACAACAGAAGTAAGTAAACCAACATAAGATGAATATGTACTAACACAGTTAGTCTAACACAGTACACAAAGAAGTGTGTGTGTGTGTATTATATATATATATATATATATATATATATACATAAGACGTTACTGTAAATTTACAGGTATTCTTTCAGTATTTCCATAATACAGTATTAGGCTGTATCTTTTACAGAACAGCTGTAAATATACAGCACATTTCTGTTTTCATCCTGATAAATTCATAATACATTATCATACTGTGTAAATGCATAGCATTGTGGGATTTTTTTTTGTTTTTTTTTGCGCTCAATTCAAATCAAAACGTGACGCGATCAGACAGTAGGCCTACAGGCAAACTTGATTTGTCAGCGGGACTCAACTGACCAGCATAATCATTCCTGTTATCAAGAAAAACAGAATTTGTAAGCTTTTGTGAGCTTCAGTTCGTGTTTCAAACATTAGTTGCCTGTGACGCAGCAGGAAATGGAGGACGTTAACGGCATGAAGACGGGTGGAAGAATTTGTCATCTGAAACGTTAACTTGCCCGTGTGACTGACGATAAGTGGGGTTTAGAGTTTGAGAAGATGGAAAATTGTTCAACTGAGTGATACGGTAAGCCAATATATTTTTTTGGGGTTCGCATTTCTACATTGTTTCCACGAATTTGGTTTGATTTTGCGAACGCGGTTTACGACCGCGCAAACAATTCACTGTTCACTCTGTCCCACCTGTTTACCTTAACTTAAGTAACGTTATTTCACATAGGCTAATAGGCGACATTTACCATGTTATATATTGATGTGATTTTTCGTTTCAGGCTTTCTAATCTGATGACGGTCCAGTGCTAACGTAAGTGCGTTTAAATAACATATTGTTATAGTCTATCTATGTGGTAACAAAAAATGCTATGGCGTCAGATCAGTTCTGTGATTGTGCTTTTGAATCGTTGTCATTTTGCCAGCACATGAAAATCCATGTTCCTAATGCTGTTTTCAAATGTGGTAGGCCTATTCCTGATTGCCATGCCATGGTCCTACAACTACTCGCCCACTTCAAAGAGAAGAGACGGTGCTATCCTTCAAGCAGATAAGTAGCAGCTACAGATTGTTCAACAAATCTCATTCATTTAACAGTTAACGTTATAATATTTTTTATGTTTTGGTTCTGTTGATCATGGTTGTGCTGTTCTTTTTAAAAAATTGTTTCAGGAATTTGCAACTCTGATGTCCAGCAATCTACATTTGCCAGAGTTCACGCTTTGTATTTATTGGTATGTAAACATTATAGGGGTAGTTTTACCCTAAAATGAAAAGCCATCATTTACTCACCCCATTGCAAATGTTTTTTTTCTTTATTAGTGTTTTTCTTCTTTTTTCCAGTCCAGATATCTAAAATTTTTACATGAAGAAGCATTTAATAGACAAGTAAAAATTGTCTTGTTTTCTAAAAAAAGAAGTCAAAATTAAGTGAGTTTATGCTTAAAACAAGCAAAATAATATGTCAGTGCGTTACGCACATTTATTTATTTATTTTTCAGAAAACAAGAAAATCATTGTTACTTGTCTAGATATTTAGTCTGGAAACAAGACAAAATACTAAGTAAAGTATTTTTTGCAGTGGGGTGTTGTTTCAATATCGTATTACTTTTTTTCTTTTCTGACCACTAAAGGAGAATACAAAAAACTGTCACACTTGCCTTCATCCATATAATATCAGTGAATAGTGACTAGCATCAAGATTTAAAAAAAAAAAAAAAAAGATGCAAAACTATCACAGAATGATCCCATGCAATGTGCCATACGATAGGGTTTGATGAAAAATAAACTGTCATTTAATGTATTTTTAGTAATACTTTACAATAAGGTTCATTAATTAAAATCATTAGTTAAAATGAACTAAGCATGAACAATACTTCTTCAGCATTTATTAATCTTAGATTAAATTAATTTCAGCATTTACTAATATATTAAAATCAAAGGTTGTATTTGCTAACATTAGTTAATGCACTGTGAACTAACATGAACAAACAATGACCAGCTGGATATTTATTAAGTAACATTAACAGAGATTAATAAATACTGTAACAAATGTATTGCTCATTGTTAGTTCATGTTAGTTAATACATTAACTAATGAACCTTATTAAGTTGGCTTGGAAAAGCCAACTTACTGAAATCCTATTTAAACTTATTAAGTTGGCTTGGAAAAGCCAACTTACTGAAATCCTATTTAAACTTATTATTATTAAGTTGGCTTGGAAAAGCCAACTTACTGAAATCCTATTTAAACTTATTATTATTCTTCTTCTTCTTATTTTTCTTACCCAAAAAATTCTGACTCTAACTCGTCCTAGAGCTTTAACTCTACAAACTCCAAACTCGGGTCAGACCTTCAGACTGTTCTGACTCGGTGTGCTATATCTTTTCAAACTGATTTGACTTTCAGATTTCTTAAAAATTAATATTAAAAATCATAAAAATCCCATTGACTTTCATTGCAACAGTTCAAATTGAGCCAAGACTACGGTGGCCCAGTAGTGAACAACACAAAAACTCAAATCTAAACTCCCTGAAGCCCTAGATTCAATTAAACTACCATTCTATATGTACTAATGAACTTTATCTATCTATCTATCTATCTATCTATCTATCTATCTATCTATATATCTATCTATCTATCTATCTATCTATCTATCTATCTATCTATCTATCTATCTTTCTAACTTATCTTTCTTTCTTTCTAACTAATCTTTCTTTCTTTCTACCTAATCTTTCTTTATTTCTTTCTTTCTTACTAATCTATCTTTCTTTCAAACTAATCTTTCTTTCTTTCAAACTAATCTTTCTTTCTTTCTAACTAATATTTCTTTCTTGCTAACTGATCTATCTTTCTTTCTTTCTAACTAATCTTTCTTTCTTTCTAACTAATCTATCTTTCTTCTTTCTAACTAATCTATCTTTCTTTCTAACTAATCTACCTTACTTTCTTTCTAACTAATCTATCTTTCTTTCTAACTAATCTATCTATCTTTCTTTCTTTCTAACTACTCTATCTTTCTTTCATTCTAACTTTTCTTTCTTTCTAACTAATCTATCTATCTTTCTAACTAATCTCTTTCTTTCTAACCAATCTTTCATTCTTTCTTTCTTACTTTCTTTTATTCTTTCTTTCTAACTAATCTATCTTTTTTCTTTCTAACTAATCTTTCTTTCTTTCTAACTAATCTATCTATCTTTCTTTCTTTCTAACTAATCTATCTATCTTTCTTTCATTCTAACTAATCTTTTCTTTCTTTCTAACTAATCTCTATCTTTCAAACTAATCTATCTTTCTTTCTAACCAATTTTTCTTTCTTTCTTTCTTTTTTTCTTTCTAACTAATCTATCTATCTTTCTTTCTAACTAATCTTTCTTTCTTTCTAATCTTTCTTTCTTTCTAACTAATCTATCTTTCTTTCTAAATAATCTATCTTTCTTTCTAACTAATCTATCTATCTATCTTTCTTTCTAACTAATCTATCTATCTTTCTTTCTAACTACTTTATCTTTATTTCTAACTAATCTATCGTTCTTTATTCCTTTCTTTCTTTCTTACTAATCTATCTTTCTTTCTTTCTAACCAACCTATCATTCTTTCTTTCTTTCTAACTAATCTTTCTTTCTTTCTAACTAATCTATCTATCTTTCTTTCTAACTAATCTATCTTTCTTTCTTTCTAACTAATCTATCTTTTTTTTCTAACTAATCTATCTATCTTTCTTTCTAACTAATATATCTTTCTTTCTTTCTAACTAATCTATCTTTATTTCTTTCTAACTAATCTATCTATCTATCTATCTTTCTTCCTAACTAATCTATCTCTTTCTTTCTAACTAACTAGTCTTTCTAACTAATCTGTTTCTTTCTTTCTAACTAATCTATCTATCTATCTTTCTTTCTAACTAATCTATCTATCTTTCTTTCTAACTACTTTATCTTTATTTCTAACTAATCTATCGTTCTTTATTCCTTTCTTTCTTTCTTACTAATCTATCTTTCTTTCTTTCTAACCAACCTATCATTCTTTCTTTCTTTCTAACTAATCTTTCTTTCTTTCTAACTAATCTATCTATCTTTCTTTCTAACTAATCTATCTTTCTTTCTTTCTAACTAATCTATCTTTTTTTTCTAACTAATCTATCTATCTTTCTTTCTAACTAATATATCTTTCTTTCTTTCTAACTAATCTATCTTTATTTCTTTCTAACTAATCTATCTATCTATCTATCTTTCTTCCTAACTAATCTATCTCTTTCTTTCTAACTAACTAGTCTTTCTAACTAATCTGTTTCTTTCTTTCTAACTAATCCATCTTTCTTTATATCTTTCTTACTAACTAATCTATCTTTCTTTCTAACCAATCTTTCTTTCTTTCTTTCTTTTTTCATTCTTTCTAACTAATCTATCTTTCTTTCTTTCTAACTAATCTATCTTTCTTTCTAACTAATCTATCTATCTTTCTTTCTAACTAATCTATCTTTCTTTCTTTCTAACTAATCTATCTATCTATCTATCTTTCTAACTAATCTATCTTTCTTTCTAACTAATCTATCTTTCTTTCTAACTAATCTATCTATCTTTCTTTCTAACTAATCTATCTTTCTTTCTTTCTAACTAATCTATCTATCTATCTATCTTTCTAACTAATCTATCTTTCTTTCTAACTAATCTATCTTTCTTTCTTTCTAACTAACTAATCTTTCTTTCTTTCTAACTAATCTATCTTTCTTTCTTTCTTTCTAACTAATCTGTTTCTTTCTTTCTAACTAATCTATCTTTCTTTCTATCTTTCTAACTAATCTATCTTTCTAACCAATCTTTCTTTCTTTCTTTCTTACTTTCTTTCTTTCTAACTAATCTATCTTTTTTCTTTCTAACTAATCTATCTATCTTTCTTTCTAACTAATCTTTCTTTCTTTCTAACCAATCTATCTTTCTTTCTTTCTAACTAATCTTTCTTTCTTTCTTTCTAACTTATCTATCTTTCTAACTAATCTATCTTTCTTTCTTTCTAACTAATCTTTCTTTCTTTCTAACTAATCTATCTTTCTTTTTTTCTAACTAATCTATCTTTCTAGCTAATCTATCTTTCTTTCTATCAAATCCATCTTTCTTTGTTTTTTAAATAATCTATCTTTCTTTATTTCTAACTAAGTTATCTTTCTTTCTAACTAATCTATCTTTCTTTCTAACTAATCTATCTTTCTAACTAATCTATCTTTCTTTCTTTCTAAATAAAAACTCTTTCTTTTTCTTTCTAACTAATCTATCTATCTTTCTTTCTACCTAATCTATCTTTCTTTCTTTCTTTTTAATTAACTTTCTTTCTTTCTTTCTTTCTTTCTTTCTTTCTTTCTTTCTAACTAATCTATCTTTCTTTCTCACTAATCTCTTTTTCTTTCTTTCTTTCTAACTAATCTATCTATCTTTCTATCTTTCTTACTAATCAATCTTTCTTTCTTTCTTACTAATTTATCTTTCTTTCTTTCTTTCTTACTAATCTATCTTTCTTTCCTTTTTTCTTTCTAACTAATCTTTCTTTCTTTCTTCTTTCTAACTAATCTATCTTTCTTTCTTTCTTTCTTTCTTTCTTTCTCACTAATCTTTTTTTCTTTCTTTCTAACTAATCTATCTATCTTTCTATCTTTCTTACTAATCAATCTTTCTTTCTTTCTTACTAATTTATCTTTCTTTCTTTCTTTCTTACTAATCTTTTTTTCTTTCTTTCTTTCTAACTAATCTATCTTTCTTTCTTTCTAACTTATCTATATTTCTTTCTTTCTTTCTTTCTTACTAATCTATCTTTCTTTCTAACTAATCTCTTTCTTTCTAACTAATCTATCTTTCTTTCTTTCTTTCTAACTAATCTATCTTTCTTTCTTTCTTACTAATCTTTTTTTCTTTCTTTTTTCTAACTTATCTATATTTCTTTCTTTCTTTCTTTCTTACTAATCTATCTTTCTTTCTAACTAATCTCTTTCTTTCTAACTAATCTATCTTTCTTTCTTTCTTTCTAACTAATCTATCTTTCTTTCTTTCTTACTAATCTTTTTTTCTTTCTTTTTTCTAACTAATCTATCTTTCTTTCTTTCTTTCTAACTAATCTTTTTTTCTTTCTTTCTTTCTAACTTATCTATATTTCTTTCTTTCTTTCTTTCTTACTAATCTATCTTTCTTTCTAACTAATCTATCTTTCTTTCTTTCTAACTAATCTATCTTTCTTTCTTTCTTACTAATCTTTTTTTCTTTCTTTCTAACTAATCTATCTTTCTTTCTTTCTTACTAAACTATAAACTAATTAAACTTTAAACTTCTTTAAACTTATTCAAACTTATTGGTCCAAACTTTCACAAGCCAACTTAAAGTTTGTCTCGACGAACTTTTTCTAGTTCTTCTTCTTCTTCTTCTTATTTTTCTTACCCAAAAAATTCTGACTCTAACTCGTCCTAGAGCTTTAACTCTACAAACTCCAAACTCGGGTCAGACCTTCAGACTGTTCTGACTCGGTGTGCTATATCTTTTCAAACTGATTTGACTTTCAGATTTCTTAAAAATTAATATTAAAAATCATAAAAATCCCATTGACTTTCATTGCAACAGTTCAAATTGAGCCAAGACTACGGTGGCCCAGTAGTGAACAACACAAAAACTCAAATCTAAACTCCCTGAAGCCCTAGATTCAATTAAACTACCATTCTATATGTACTAATGAACTTTATCTATCTATCTATCTATCTATCTATCTATCTATCTATCTTTCTAACTTATCTTTCTTTCTTTCTAACTAATCTTTCTTTCTTTCTACCTAATCTTTCTTTATTTCTTTCTTTCTTACTAATCTATCTTTCTTTCAAACTAATCTTTCTTTCTTTCAAACTAATCTTTCTTTCTTTCTAACTAATATTTCTTTCTTGCTAACTGATCTATCTTTCTTTCTTTCTAACTAATCTTTCTTTCTTTCTAACTAATCTATCTTTCTTCTTTCTAACTAATCTATCTTTCTTTCTAACTAATCTACCTTACTTTCTTTCTAACTAATCTATCTTTCTTTCTAACTAATCTATCTATCTTTCTTTCTTTCTAACTACTCTATCTTTCTTTCATTCTAACTTTTCTTTCTTTCTAACTAATCTATCTATCTTTCTAACTAATCTCTTTCTTTCTAACCAATCTTTCATTCTTTCTTTCTTACTTTCTTTTATTCTTTCTTTCTAACTAATCTATCTTTTTTCTTTCTAACTAATCTTTCTTTCTTTCTAACTAATCTATCTATCTTTCTTTCTTTCTAACTAATCTATCTATCTTTCTTTCATTCTAACTAATCTTTTCTTTCTTTCTAACTAATCTCTATCTTTCAAACTAATCTATCTTTCTTTCTAACCAATTTTTCTTTCTTTCTTTCTTTCTTTCTTTCTTTTTTTCTTTCTAACTAATCTATCTATCTTTCTTTCTAACTAATCTTTCTTTCTTTCTAACTAATCTTTCTTTCTTTCTAACTAATCTATCTTTCTTTCTTTCTAAATAATCTATCTTTCTTTCTAACTAATCTATCTATCTATCTTTCTTTCTAACTAATCTATCTATCTTTCTTTCTAACTACTTTATCTTTATTTCTAACTAATCTATCGTTCTTTATTCCTTTCTTTCTTTCTTACTAATCTATCTTTCTTTCTTTCTAACCAATCTATCATTCTTTCTTTCTTTCTTTCTAACTAATCTTTCTTTCTAACTAATCTATCTATCTTTCTTTCTAACTAATCTATCTTTCTTTCTTTCTAACTAATCTATCTTTTTTTCTAACTAATCTATCTATCTTTCTTTCTAACTAATATATCTTTCTTTCTTTCTAACTAATCTATCTTTCTTTCTTTCTAACTAATCTATCTATCTATCTATCTTTCTTTCTAACTAATCTATCTCTTTCTTTCTAACTAACTAGTCTTTCTAACTAATCTATCTTTCTTTCTTTCTTTCTTTCTTTCTTACTAATCTATGTTTCTTTCTTTCTAACTAATCCATCTTTCTTTAGATCTTTCTTACTAACTAATCTATCTTTCTTTCTAACCAATCTTTCTTTCTTTCTTTCTTTTTTCATTCTTTCTAACTAATCTATCTTTCTTTCTTTCTAACTAATCTATCTTTCTTTCTAACTAATCTATCTATCTTTCTTTCTAACTAATCTATCTTTCTTTCTTTCTAACTAATCTATCTATCTATCTATCTTTCTAACTAATCTATCTTTCTTTCTAACTAATCTATCTTTCTTTCTAACTAATCTATCTATCTTTCTTTCTAACTAATCTATCTTTCTTTCTTTCTAACTAATCTATCTATCTATCTATCTTTCTAACTAATCTATCTTTCTTTCTAACTAATCTATCTTTCTTTCTTTCTAACTAACTAATCTTTCTTTCTTTCTAACTATTCTATCTTTCTTTCTTTCTTTCTTTCTAACTAATCTATGTTTCTTTCTTTCTAACTAATCTATCTTTCTTTCTATCTTTCTAACTAATCTATCTTTCTTTCTAACCAATCTTTCTTTCTTTCTTTCTTACTTTCTTTCTTTCTAACTAATCTATCTTTTTTCTTTCTAACTAATCTATCTATCTTTCTTTCTAACTAATCTTTCTTTCTTTCTAACCAATCTATCTTTCTTTCTTTCTAACTAATCTTTCTTTCTTTCTTTCTAACTTATCTATCTATCTTTCTAACTAATCTATCTTTCTTTCTTTCTAACTAATCTATCTTACTTTCTAACTAATTTATCTTTCTTTCTTTCTAACTAATCTATCTTTCTTTTTTTCTAACTAATCTATCTTTCTAGCTAATCTATCTTTCTTTCTATCAAATCCATCTTTCTTTGTTTTTCAAATAATCTATCTTTCTTTATTTCTAACTAAGTTATCTTTCTTTCTAACTAATCTATCTTTCTTTCTAACTAATCTATCTTTCTAACTAATCTATCTTTCTAACAAATCTCTTTCTTTGTTTTTTAACTAATCTATCTTTCTTTCTAACTAATTTATCTTTCTTTCTAACTAATCTATCTTTCTTTCTAACTAATCTATCTTTCTTTCTTTCTAATCTATCTTTCTTTCTTTCTAACTAATCTATCTTTCTTTTTCTTTGTAACTAATCTATCTTTCTTTCTTTCTAACTAATCTTTCTTTCTTTCTAACTAATCTATCTATCTTTCTTTCTTTCTTTCTTTTTAATTAACTTTATTTATTTCTTTCTTTCTAACTAATCTATCTTTCTTTCTAACTAATCTATCTTTCTTTTTCTTTCTAACTAATCTATCTTTCTTTCTTCCTTTCTAACTAATCTATCTTTCTCACTAATCTATCTTTCTTTCTTTCTTTCTTACTAATATATCTTTCTTTCCTTTTTTCTTTCTAACTAATCTATCTTTCTTTCTTTCTTACTAATCTTTTTTTCTTTCTTTTTTTCTAACTAATCTATCTATCTTTCATTCGTTCTAACTAATCTTTTTTTTCTTTCTTTCTAACTAATCTATCTTTCTTTCTTTCTAACTTATCTATATTTCTTTCTTTCTTTCTTTCTTTCTTTCTTTCTAACTAACTAATCTATCTTTCTTTCTTACTAATCTTTTTTTCTTTCTTTCTTTCTTTCTAACTAATCTATCCTTCTAACTAATCTTTCTTTCTTTTTAATTAACTTTCTTTCTTTCTTTCTTTCTAACTAATCTATCTATCTTTCTTTCTACCTAATCTATATTTCTTTTTTTCTTTTTAATTAACTTTCTTTCTTTCTTTCTTTCTAACTAATCTATCTTTCTTTCTTTCTAACTAATCTATCTTTCTTTTTCTTTCTAACTAATCTCTTTCTTTCTAACTAATCTATCTTTCTTTCTCACTAATCTTTTTTCTTTCTTTCTAACTAATCTATCTATCTCACTAATCTATCTTTCTTCCTTTCTTTCTTACTAATCTATCTTTCTTTCCTTTTTTCTTTCTAACTAATCTATCTTTCTTTCTTTCTTACTAATCTTTTTTTCTTTCTTTCTAACTAATCCATCTTTCTTTCTCTCTAACTAATCTATCTTTCTTTCTCACTAATCTTTTTTCTTTCTTTCTTTCTAACTAATCTATCTATCTCACTAATCTATCTTTCTTCCTTTCTTTCTTACTAATCTATCTTTCTTTCCTTTTTTCTTTCTAACTAATCTATCTTTCTTTCTTTCTTTCTAACTAATCTTTTTTCTTTCTTTCTAACTAATCCATCTTTCTTTCTTTCTAACTAATCTATCTTTCTTTCTTTCTAACTTATCTATATTTCTTTCTTTCTTTCTCTTTCTTTCTTTCTTTCTTTCTTTCTTTCTAACTAATCTATCTTTCTTTCTTACTAATCTTTTTTCTTTCTTTCTTTCTAACTAATCTATCTTTCTAACTAATCTTTCTTTCTTTCTTTTTAATTAACTTTCTTTCTTTCTTTCTAACTAATCTATCTATCTTTCTATCTTTCTTTCTACCTAATCTATCTTTCTTTCTTTCTTTTTAATTAACTTTCTTTCTTTCTTTCTTTCTTTCTTTCTTTCTAACTAATTTATCTTTCTTTCTTTCTAACTAATCTATCTTTCTTTTTCTTACTAACTAATCTTTCTTTCTTTCTTTCTAACTAATCTATCTTTCTTTCTCACTAATCTTTTTTTCTTTCTTTCTTTCTTACTAATCTATCTTTCTTTCCTTTTTTCTTTCTAACTAATCTATCTTTCTTTCTTACTAATCTTTTTTTCTTTCTTTTTTCTAACTAATCTATGTTTCTTTCTTTCTAACTAATCTTTTTTTCTTTCTTTCTAACTAATCTATCTTTCTTTCTTTCTTTCTTTCTTACTAATCTTTTTTTCTTTCTTTCTTTCTAACTAATCTATCTTTCTAACTAATCTTTCTTTCTTTCTTTTTAATTAACTTTCTTTCTTTCTTTCTAACTAATCTATCTTTCTTTTTCTTTCTAACTAATCTCTTTCTTTCTTTCTTTCTTTCTAACTAATCTATCTTTCTTTCTTTCTTTCTTTCTAACTAATCTTTTTTCTTTCTAACTAATCCATCTTTCTTTCTAACTAATCTATCTTTCTTTCTCTTTCTTTCTTTCTTTCTTTCTTTCTTTCTTTCTTTCTAACTAATCTATCTTTCTTTCTTACTAATCTTTTTTTCTTTCTTTCTTTCTAACTAATCTATCTTTCTAACTAATCTTTCTTTCTTTCTCTTTAATTAACTTTCTTTCTTTCTTTCTAACTAATCTATCTATCTTTCTATCTTTCTTTCTACCTAATCTATCTTTCTTTCTTTCTTTTTAATTAACTTTCTTTCTTTCTTTCTTTCTTTCTTTCTTTCTAACTAATCTATCTTTCTTTCTTTCTAAATAAAAACTATCTTTCTTTTTCTTTCTAACTAATCTATCTATCTTTCTATCTTTCTTTCTACCTAATCTATCTTTCTTTCTTTCTTTTTAATTAACTTTCTTTCTTTCTTTCTTTCTTTCTTTCTAACTAATCTATCTTTCTTTCTCACTAATCTCTTTTTCTTTCTTTCTTTCTAACTAATCTATCTATCTTTCTATCTTTCTTACTAATCAATCTTTCTTTCTTTCTTACTAATTTATCTTTCTTTCTTTCTTTCTTACTAATCTATCTTTCTTTCCTTTTTTCTTTCTAACTAATCTTTCTTTCTTTCTTTCTAACTAATCTATCTTTCTTTCTTTCTTTCTTTCTTTCTTTCTCACTAATCTTTTTTTCTTTCTTTCTAACTAATCTATCTATCTTTCTATCTTTCTTACTAATCAATCTTTCTTTCTTTCTTACTAATTTATCTTTCTTTCTTTCTTTCTTACTAATCTTTTTTTCTTTCTTTCTTTCTAACTAATCTATCTTTCTTTCTTTCTAACTTATCTATATTTCTTTCTTTCTTTCTTTCTTACTAATCTATCTTTCTTTCTAACTAATCTCTTTCTTTCTTTCTTTCTAACTAATCTATCTTTCTTTCTTTCTTACTAATCTTTTTTTCTTTCTTTTTTCTAACTAATCTATCTTTCTTTCTTTCTTTCTAACTAATCTTTTTTTCTTTCTTTCTTTCTAACTTATCTATATTTCTTTCTTTCTTTCTTACTAATCTATCTTTCTTTCTCACTAATCTCTTTTTCTTTCTTTCTTTCTAACTAATCTATCTATCTTTCTATCTTTCTTACTAATCAATCTTTCTTTCTTTCTTACTAATTTATCTTTCTTTCTTTCTTACTAATCTATCTTTCTTTCCTTTTTTCTTTCTAACTAATCTTTCTTTCTTTCTTTCTTTCTAACTAATCTATCTTTCTTTCTTTCTTTCTTTCTTTCTTTCTTTCTTTCTTTCTCACTAATCTTTTTTTCTTTCTTTCTAACTAATCTATCTATCTTTCTATCTTTCTTACTAATCAATCTTTCTTTCTTTCTTACTAATTTATCTTTCTTTCTTTCTTTCTTTCTAACTAATCTATCTTTCTTTCTTTCTAACTTATCTATATTTCTTTCTTTCTTTCTTTCTTACTAATCTATCTTTCTTTCTAACTAATCTCTTTCTTTCTTTCTTTCTAACTAATCTATCTTTCTTTCTTTCTTACTAATCTTTTTTTCTTTCTTTTTTCTAACTAATCTATCTTTCTTTCTTTCTTTCTTTCTAACTAATCTTTTTTTCTTTCTTTCTTTCTAACTTATCTATATTTCTTTCTTTCTTTCTTACTAATCAATCTTTCTTTCTAACTAATCTATCTTTCTTTCTTTCTTTCTTTCTAACTAATCTATCTTTCTTTCTTTCTTACTAATCTTTTTTTCTTTCTTTCTAACTAATCTATCTTTCTTTCTTTCTTACTAAACTATAAACTAATTAAACTTTAAACTTCTTTAAACTTCTTCAAACTTATTGGTCCAAACTTTCACAAGCCAACTTAAAGTTTGTCTCGACGAACTTTTTCTAGTTATTCTTCTTCTTCTTCTTCTTCTTCTTATTTTTCTTACCCAAAAAATTCTGACTCTAACTCGTCCTAGAGCTTTAACTCTACAAACTCCAAACTCGGGTCAGACCTTCAGACTGTTCTGACTCGGTGTGCTATATCTTTTCAAACTGATTTGACTTTCAGATTTCTTAAAAATTAATATTAAAAATCATAAAAATCCCATTGACTTTCATTGCAACAGTTCAAATTGAGCCAAGACTACGGTGGCCCAGTAGTGAACAACACAAAAACTCAAATCTAAACTCCCTGAAGCCCTAGATTCAATTAAACTACCATTCTATATGTACTAATGAACTTTATCTATCTATCTATCTATCTATCTATCTATCTATCTATCTATCTATCTATCTATCTATCTATCTATCTATCTTTCTAACTTATCTTTCTTTCTTTCTAACTAATCTTTCTTTCTTTCTACCTAATCTTTCTTTATTTCTTTCTTTCTTACTAATCTATCTTTCTTTCAAACTAATCTTTCTTTCTTTCAAACTAATCTTTCTTTCTTTCTAACTAATATTTCTTTCTTGCTAACTGATCTATCTTTCTTTCTTTCTAACTAATCTTTCTTTCTTTCTAACTAATCTATCTTTCTTCTTTCTAACTAATCTATCTTTCTTTCTAACTAATCTACCTTACTTTCTTTCTAACTAATCTATCTTTCTTTCTAACTAATCTATCTATCTTTCTTTCTTTCTAACTACTCTATCTTTCTTTCATTCTAACTTTTCTTTCTTTCTAACTAATCTATCTATCTTTCTAACTAATCTCTTTCTTTCTAACCAATCTTTCATTCTTTCTTTCTTACTTTCTTTTATTCTTTCTTTCTAACTAATCTATCTTTTTTCTTTCTAACTAATCTTTCTTTCTTTCTAACTAATCTATCTATCTTTCTTTCTTTCTAACTAATCTATCTATCTTTCTTTCATTCTAACAAATCTTTTCTTTCTTTCTAACTAATCTCTATCTTTCAAACTAATCTATCTTTCTTTCTAACCAATTTTTCTTTCTTTCTTTCTTTTTTTCTTTCTAACTAATCTATCTATCTTTCTTTCTAACTAATCTTTCTTTCTTTCTAACTAATCTTTCTTTCTTTCTAACTAATCTATCTTTCTTTCTTTCTAAATAATCTATCTTTCTTTCTAACTAATCTATCTATCTTTCTTTCTAACTAATCTATCGTTCTTTATTCCTTTCTTTCTTTCTTACTAATCTATCTTTCTTTCTTTCTAACCAATCTATCATTCTTTCTTTCTTTCTAACTAATCTTTCTTTCTTTCTAACTAATCTATCTATCTTTCTTTCTAACTAATCTATCTTTCTTTCTTTCTAACTTATCTATCTTTTTTCTAACTAATCTATCTATCTTTCTTTCTAACTAATATATCTTTCTTTCTTTCTAACTAATCTATCTTTCTTTCTAACTAATCTATCTATCTATCTATCTTTCTTTCTAACTAATCTATCTCTTTCTTTCTAACTAACTAGTCTTTCTAACTAATCTATCTTTCTTTCTTTCTTTCTAACTAATCTGTTTCTTTCTTTCTAACTAATCCATCTTTCTTTATATCTTTCTTACTAACTAATCTATCTTTCTTTCTAACCAATCTTTCTTTCTTTCTTTCTTTTTTCATTCTTTCTAACTAATCTATCTTTCTTTCTTTCTAACTAATCTATCTTTCTTTCTTTCTAACTAATCTATCTATCTATCTATCTTTCTAACTAATCTATCTTTCTTTCTAACTAATCTATCTTTCTTTCTAACTAATCTATCTATCTTTCTTTCTAACTAATCTATCTATCTTTCTTTCTAACTAATCTATCTTTCTTTCTTTCTAACTAATCTATCTATCTATCTATCTATCTATCTATCTATCTATCTTTCTAACTAATCTATCTTTCTTTCTAACTAATCTATCTTTCTTTCTAACTAATCTATCTTTCTTTCTTTCTAACTAACTAATCTTTCTTTCTTTCTAACTAATCTATCTTTCTTTCTTTCTAACTAATCTGTTTCTTTCTTTCTAACTAATCTATCTTTCTTTCTATCTTTCTAACTAATCTATCTTTCTTTCTAACCAATCTTTCTTTCTTTCTTTCTTACTTTCTTTCTTTCTAACTAATCTATCTTTTTTCTTTCTAACTAATCTATCTATCTTTCTTTCTAACTAATCTTTCTTTCTTT
This sequence comes from Semotilus atromaculatus, assembly GCA_031834385.1. Classification (NCBI taxonomy): domain Eukaryota; kingdom Metazoa; phylum Chordata; class Actinopteri; order Cypriniformes; family Leuciscidae; genus Semotilus; species Semotilus atromaculatus. Next base: position 4,998,474 of record JAULUF010000018.1, on the reverse strand, counting down.
CTAACCAATCTATCTTTCTTTCTTTCTAACTAATCTTTCTTTCTTTCTTTCTAACTTATCTATCTATCTTTCTAACTAATCTATCTTTCTTTCTTTCTAACTAATCTATCTTTCTTTCTAACTAATCTATCTTACTTTCTAACTAATTTATCTTTCTTTCTTTCTAACTAATCTATCTTTCTTTTTTTCTAACTAATCTATCTTTCTAGCTAATCTATCTTTCTTTCTATCAAATCCATCTTTCTTTGTTTTTTAAATAATCTATCTTTCTTTATTTCTAACTAAGTTATCTTTCTTTCTAACTAATCTATCTTTCTTTCTAACTAATCTATCTTTCTAACTAATCTATCTTTCTTTCTAACAAATCTCTTTCTTTGTTTTTTAACTAATCTATCTTTCTTTCTAACTAATTTATCTTTCTTTCTAACTAATCTATCTTTCTTTCTAACTAATCTATCTTTCTTTCTTTCTAATCTATCTTTCTTTCTTTCTATCTAATCTATCTTACTTTCTTTCTTTCTTTTTAATTAACTTTCTTTCTTTCTTTCTTTCTTTCTAACTAATCTATCTTTCTTTCTTTCTAACTAATCTTTCTTTCTTTCTTACTAATCTATCTTTCTTTCTTTCTTTCTTTCTAACTAATCTATCTTTCTTTCTTACTAATATTTTTTTCTTTCTTTCTTTCTAACTAATCTATCTTTCTAACTAATCTTTCTTTCTTTCTTTCTTTTTAATTAACTTTCTTTCTTTCTTTCTTTCTTTCTTTCTTTCTTTCTTTCTAACCAATCTATCTTTCTTTCTTTCTAACTAATCTATCTTTCTTTTTCTTTGTAACTAATCTATCTTTCTTTCTTTCTAACTAATCTTTCTTTCTTTCTTACTAATCTTTTTTTCTTTCTTTCTTTCTAACTAATCTATCTATCTTTCTTTATTTCTTTCTTTCTAACTAATCTATCTTTCTTTCTTTCTTTCTAACTAATTTATCTTTCTTTCTAACTAATCTATCTTTCTTTTTCTTTCTAACTAATCTATCTTTCTTTCTTTCTTTCTAACTAATCTATCTTTCTCACTAATCTATCTTTCTTTCTTTCTTTCTTAATAATATATCTTTCTTTCCTTTTTTCTTTCTAACTAATCTATCTTTCTTTCTTTCTTACTAATCTTTTTTTCTTTCTTTTTTTCTAACTAATCTATCTATCTTTCATTCTTTCTTTCTAACTAATCTTTTTTTTCTTTCTTTCTAACTAATCTATCTTTCTTTCTTTCTAACTTATCTATATTTCTTTCTTTCTTTCTTTCTTTCTTTCTTTCTTTCTAACTAACTAATCTATCTTTCTTTCTTACTAATCTTTTTTTCTTTCTTTCTTTCTTTCTAACTAATCTATCCTTCTAACTAATCTTTCTTTCTTTCTTTTTAATTAACTTTCTTTCTTTCTTTCTTTCTAACTAATCTATCTATCTTTCTTTCTACCTAATCTATATTTCTTTTTTTCTTTTTAATTAACTTTCTTTCTTTCTTTCTTTCTAACTAATCTATCTTTCTTTCTTTCTAACTAATCTATCTTTCTTTTTCTTTCTAACTAATCTCTTTCTTTCTAACTAATCTATCTTTCTTTCTCACTAATCTTTTTTCTTTCTTTCTTTCTAACTAATCTATCTATCTCACTAATCTATCTTTCTTCCTTTCTTTCTTACTAATCTATCTTTCTTTCCTTTTTTCTTTCTAACTAATCTATCTTTCTTTCTTTCTTACTAATCTTTTTTCTTTCTTTCTAACTAATCCATCTTTCTTTCTCTCTAACTAATCTATCTTTCTTTCTCACTAATCTTTTTTCTTTCTTTCTTTCTAACTAATCTATCTATCTCACTAATCTATCTTTCTTCCTTTCTTTCTTACTAATCTATCTTTCTTTCCTTTTTTCTTTCTAACTAATCTATCTTTCTTTCTTTCTAACTAATCTTTTTTCTTTCTTTCTAACTAATCCATCTTTCTTTCTTTCTAACTAATCTATCTTTCTTTCTTACTAATCTTTTTTTCTTTCTTTCTTTCTAACTAATCTATCTTTCTAACTAATCTTTCTTTCTTTCTTTTTAATTAACTTTCTTTCTTTCTTTCTAACTAATCTATCTTTCTATCTTTCTTTCTACCTAATCTATCTTTCTTTCTTTCTTTTTAATTAACTTTCTTTCTTTCTTTCTTTCTTTCTAACTAATTTATCTTTCTTTCTTTCTAACTAATCTATCTTTCTTTTTCTTACTAACTAATCTTTCTTTCTAACTAATCTATCTTTCTTTCTCACTAATCTTTTTTTCTTTCTTTCTTTCTTACTAATCTATCTTTCTTTCCTTTTTTCTTTCTAACTAATCTATCTTTCTTTCTTACTAATCTTTTTTCTTTCTTTTTTCTAACTAATCTGTTTCTTTCTTTCTAACTAATGTAGCAACATTGGGTTACTGCATTAAATTAGCTCAAATTATATATAGGGAATTCTAATAATTAATCATAAATATGATTAATATATTGCATTTTTACAGTTAAATTATCGAAGTTGAAAAGAGATCGATTGGATACATGAATGATCTCCACAATGAGTTATGGTTCGTCATTAATATATCAATAGTCTCATTACAGATCGATTATATGAGACAACTTTTACAGGAACTAATTTAGTTATCAAACAATCTGTCTGTCCAGCAGACGGCAGTAAGACTAACTTATCAATTTCCCAACAAAAATTGTCTCTTTCTTATAATTCCAAAAAGCTATTTTCTGGCCATGAAAATATCACCTTCTTGTTATTATAAAGTTTAGGTTACTGAAATAGTAACGCATTGTAAAGCTTTGTAGCGAGATCAAACAATTCATTGACTTTGTAAATATGAGCATTTTAGGCAGAACCAATCAAGAATATAATGGCTTTAATAAAATGCAACTACAGATACAGAATTCTACATTTAAACACGGGATACATGTATGTACAGTAAACAGTAAAACTAACGCGACAGACGAATAACAAACAGGAGTGAGAATGGGATGAGAGGAAGATAAAATGAGAGATTGAGAGAGAGAGAGAGAGAGAGAGAGAGAGAGAGAGAGAGAGAGAGAGAGAGAGAGAGAGAGATCCGTAGGATCTCTCAGAATGGCAAATTTCATCTAGACATTTTTAACCTTTAAGAGACAACACGGAAAAACACAATCTTAATGCTCTAGCATCTCGGTAATAATATACTTGCATTGTAATGGTTCTCATGTGTCTGAGGCTGAGCTCTGCTGCGCATGTGAGCGGCTGGTCTTTGTGTGTTCCGTTGGAGCGTCACGTGGTTTGCTGCGGTCTGGAGCGCGCAGTTTCAACGAAGGCTTAAAAGTCTTTGACGTAAATTACCAAAGAAATAATTCAGAATAAGTTCATTTCTGGGGAAATGAACAAAGGAAAAACAAACTTAAGAGAAAGAAAATAAAAAGAAGAGAACACGGCGTAAAGCTCCCTAAGGAGCCATCCGGATACCTCTCACAGGGAAAAACTCTCAACCAACCGAAACTCTCAGGAGTCCGTCTTTTTATGGAAAGACTGGGTTCACGCCTCTGTTTGCGCGAACCCCCATGACTGTCCGAGACTCTGAAGAGGACAACGCTTCCTTTGTCCTGTGGGGGGGGAATGCCCACTGGACTGAGGAGATGGTATTGAGCCGTTCGGCTCCAGAACCATGAGATGTGTAAAAGAATGCACATTACTGCATTCTGCTATCGGAATTCGGCTCCGTCAGATTGAGAGAATTACAGAGACATCAAACATGTCACAGAAATACATAGAAAAATAGAGCATTACATACATGCATATTATAAGCATTTAGTTCCTTCAAAGCAAGTTCGTTCCTTCAAACAAACGTCATACATGAAGTGAATACAAACTGGGAAACACATAAACATACAGGGATATATCGTATACAGTTGGCAATGGCTCATATTCTGAGTATAACACAGACTTTTACATGTGTGTGTGTGTGTGTGTGTGTTTGGGTGTGTGTCCCGTGAGACGGCGAGTTTTGCATCAGGGGAATGGGTCACCAACAACGCTCGGCTTGTTTTCAATGTGTCATGTGCCACGACAAGAGGGGCGCTCTTTGGTCACATGTCACTACGACAGCGCACTTCTTTGTTTCATTGTTAGAGAATCATTAACTCAACTAAAAAGTCCTAGGCTATCTGTTTTGTGTCACAGTCAAAAAGAAGGGTAGAGCTGTGTTTGATTCAATTAGGATTCGCTGATTAAGACATCTGGCCGGATGCCCTCAATGTCGTTACAGTCCCCCTTTTCGTCGGATGATGTCCCTTTGTGGACATCATTGGACGACAAATCATCACGACGGGCTGATGGCAGGTGGACCAGGATGGTAAGGATAGCAGGTGGACCTTAGAGCTGAGGATTCAGCTCGCTGAGGTTCGGCGTGGTCTCTGACTTGGCACCCCCTTTCCGGGGATTCCGTCTGAAACCTCCAGACACGGCTTTCGTGAGCTCGGCTGTAGATGTTTGCATCTCGTGGGGTCCATGGTACAGGATGAAGGCCACGCCCAGTGTCAGGGTGTGACTGAGTACCATAGAGATACACAGCGCAGTGTCAGCTGCGTTCCAGGCCTGGACAACAGGTGAGGTAGTCAAGATGGGCAGTCGAGACACAGCTTGAAGGGCGGTGACCCCCTTGTTAGCGAGCAACCTGTCACCTACAATCTCTGCTTGGGTCTCGGTGACTTGAGTGCGAGGCTTGGCTTTAGCAGGGCGGCGTGTGCCGCTGATCATGGGCTGCAGCCCGCAGATTCCGTCAGTGTTGTCTCTGAGGAAGGGCTTGCTAGGGCAGAGATAGTGAATGTTTTTGGTCAATGTGCACATGTGCGGATTCGGAGCTGGGGACAGCTTTGTGCAGCTGTCCTGGAAGTCAACCACGTGTGCAGATCTTGATGTGAGTGTTACTTTTCAAAATCTGACATTGACAATGTTCTTGAGCCGGTAGATTTGGCTTGACTCCCTGATGGGCAAGTTCAGGAGCAAAACCCACTTCTCTCTGCTTGGGGTCGACATAGAGTGGGATGGCGCTACCCAACGAGTAGGCAAGGTGTATTTGTAGAGAGTCAGTTGGCGTGGTGATGGCGGAAGCCAGCACTGTTTGCACAAGGCTTAAGGGTATCAGGTGCGGTGGAATTCTACCCATGGTTAGGCTGTCAATGGAGGAGTTCACCCCCCCTGCAGCGTGTCTGTCATCAGGGCTGTTACCAGCTGAGTTTGAGCAAAGTCATTCTTGAAGACAGTAAACAGCTGTTTCATGGAGTTCACTGTCTGGGTCAGCAGAACGCTGTGAGTGTTGAAAATTGCCATAGTTCCCTTTAGTGTCTTGTCGATGGTCTGCAGGGACGCACTCTGTGTTGTGAGTTGCTCTTTTATCTGTGGAATCTCAGTCTGAATTTCGGCTACATGCCGCCTCACGTTGGCTAGGTTCACTGCATTCACGCTGGACATACAAGTGTTAAACAGAGTTCTGACGGCAGTGGCGGCTCCGAGCAAAGCTCGGAGGAACCGTTGGGAGCGGCGGTTGTGGCCACCTAACTCCGCTAGCGTGACAGTCATTTTCTCAAGTTGGTTGAGCATGTGTTCAACGTCGGCCTCAGCGTGAGTGAGGGAGTCCTCTGTTCATCGGGCACCTACCCAGCTGTATTGTGTTTTTGCGCTGGGGTAGTGTGCTCTGTAGACGTTGCGAGGATCAGGTGGCGCATACACTTTCTGAGTGTGGGTCCAGCCGTTGGTGATGAGGAGTCCTGGTTGTTCGCTTAGGACGATGCCTGATTCCGGACCTGGTGAGATGTCCGATTGCGGCTGTCCTCTGGTTGGCTGGAGGCACAGGATAGCGAAGCACAGCAGCATCCTGGTAAGAGTGAAAGAGAGAGAGAGAAAGAGAAGGGGAGGAAAAATTTCGGCGAGGGTCGTCCTTGGTTGGCTAGGACAGTCTTTTTGCTTTGAGGACGCCGATATGCCACTTGCTTCGGTGTCTTGCAAGTGTCTCTGGTGCTGCGGTGTGCAGCACATGGTGCGTCATAGGGCATACATTTGGCATGACCCCCCTTTTGCACTGTGGCACCACAAGCTGTGGCGCAGTGATGGCATCAGGTGCAGAACGCTGAATGTTGCTTGTGCACGCAGCATGTGCAAGGTGTATGGCAGGTGTCTGGGGCACCGGTTATCGGTGGGTTCAGACGGCGTGCTAGGGTGGTTGGAGGGGTCTGAGAGGTGGTTTCTCACAATGTCCATTGGTAAGCTGGAAGGTTAAAGTCAGGTTAAGCAGAGACTCTGTGACATTTTGTCACACTTGCGGTGAGAGACTAATGAATGACCCTAAAAGTTCAGAACCACGGTTTAACTGGTTCGCTAGGTATGTAGCATACAACTAGGTGTTTCACTTGTAGCTAGCTAGTGAAGTGTGTCTTGTATCCTTATCTTAGCTGTGGATGTTAGGACGCTAAGACTTATGTGGTTCCGAGAGTATTTCCTGGATAGCCGAGATGAAATAAATGACTTAAGATGGTTCTTATGACTAAATTATTTCACTGGACTTAACTAGTGGTTTACTACGGCTTGACGAAGTGAATGATAGGGGGGAAAAGGACAGCTTTCCTATTCAAATTATGCTTATTATCAATCCTCAGGACCTATAGTTATGCCCTAGTAATTGTTGGAATCACTTGTGTTGCAGGGTCACAAAAATGAGTGCACTTGTTGAAAATAAACAAAATCACAAATAAAAGTGTCTCTGTTTCCTTTCTGGGCCCTATGGGAAATGGAACCACGTTTGAACAAGAGAGGAAATGAAATTAAATAATACAGATGACCGAATAGCCAAGGGAATAGCTGACTGCTATTATTATCAAAGTCAAAGAAATGAAAAATTAAAGAAGAGAAAAAAAAAAAAAAATTTAAATAAAATTAAAAGCAAAAAGGAATAAAGTGATCAAAACAACGGGAATGATCTTAAGGGAATAATCAGTGGCAGTAGTGACTAAACTTTGGATTTGCCTGGACCAACACTCCATAGTGGGTTACAGCGGTTGCGTGTTCGAGACCTCACCGTGTGTGTCCCATCAAAGGAGTAGTCGCATGCCGATGAAAATTCCTATTGCTATATGAATTCTTCTCTCGCTACACAGTTTACATGTAGTTAAACTTAAGTTTAATTAACAGGGCATCTGCGAAGTAGCCTTCGACGGTTAGCAAGGACTATGCCTGAACTAGTGAAGGTGAACTTTAGCTAAGAGGAATTGCAAACACGGAAAGTGAATAATTAGAAACCCTAACTGGTGTTAAAGAAAGTATTCTAGAATACTTTGCACTGTGTAAACACAAGCGGTGATTAAGGGTTCAAGTAAATTATGCTAACTGTGGAAGTTATTATTTAGCTTAGCCTAAGCTGGATGGATGCTAGGTTAAGTTAGCTTAGCCTAAGGTAGATGGATGCTAGGTTAAGTTAGCTTAGCCACCTAGGCTGGTTTGTTTACAAAGTGACATCACAAGTTAACACTTCCTGTGACAAGTCGTTGTCATGGAAACTAGAGCATGTCAGACAATTCAACAGTCCCTAAAGGCTGTCTGTACATTTTACATGAATTATGCATGTTTAAACGGGTTAACAGGAGGCACCTATATTTTAAGTCCTTCCAGAACTTGGTGTTACATTAAGTAAAATGCAGATGTGTTTTGGCATTTGCTAATTCTACTCATGGAACTCTTCTCTTTATTTTACGCAACTTATTCTATTTGTTTACAGAGTAAGGAAATAGATTTGCTGTAAGTCAAAGCTTGTCTAAGCATATATAGTTACGTCCATCTCCTGCATAAGTACTGCATTTTCAGCGAGTGATCAGTTTTGATCGCTAGGTAGCTCTCTGCTTGTAGATGCAGCTAAAATTTAGGTGAATTACATCAATCTAACAATAATTTGTAAGGCCTTTACATTGTAGAAAGGGGAGCATCACCCAGGTCTACGTACATATAACACTGTACTGAGCTTTCTTTGTCAGAAACAGGTTTAGCAATACTGCAATTTGGATTTCTTTAACCAAAGCAGAATAGATATCGGTACAGTTTACAAGCTGCTGAGATGAGATTTCTTTGTCAAACAGACTTACGCTTTACTGCTGAACATGCTAATATTAGTTGGAAATCTAAGACTCTTTCACTTACAGTAGAGATGTCAATTCCAGCTATTGTTTTATCTGCATTTAGACAAGCCAGCAACCAGTGATCAAAATGCATATCGCATGTTGTGTTCTGGTTGGATCGCAACGATCAAAAGCACGCCCGTAGGTTAACAGTAGTTTAAAACTGTGATGGTTTTCCTACACCCTGGCGTTAAGGTGACGTATGCCCTATTTGGAGCTAGTGTTTCTTGTAACCCTTCATTGTCATGGAAACTAGTGTTTAGCAGTGTCATTTCAACCAGCATGTAGCAAATGTTTGTTTCGAAAGAGTCGTGCATAGTCTGTTGGCAGGTGAGGCTTAGACGTCCATTCAAGATTTTCTTTAAATCAGTAAAATTCTAATTTTACGAATGCAGAGTCTTGCAACTCTTTGAGCACACATTTTCATCTACTTTTAAAAGTTCTATGTCCTATGCTGATCAGGGACCTTTTTAGCAGAGTCTTGCACTGTGTTCGTGCAGTGTCTTCTGGTTTTGCAGTTCGAAATCATTGGGGTTTTAGGAAGTCTTTCTGAGGAGGTCTTCTGTGTTAGAGGCCTTCTGCATTAGGTCACGCATCGTTGAGTGGGCATTGCGTGGTCTAGCGCAGGGTAGCGAACTTGAACCTTGACTTGGTGCTGAGGCTGTGTACCCATGGATGGCTGCTGGAGTTCCTGGGAACTCTGTGACCTTGGAGTCTGGCTTTGTTGTAGTTCTAATGACCTCTGTGACCGGCCAGTCTGGCTTTGGTGACCTGTGTGACTGGAGGGGGAGGGGTACTTGAACTTGGGCCCAGACTGTCAGGTGTTTGAAGTCTAGTAAAGGCTCAAAGTGCTCTAGCAGGTCTTTGCCAAGCAGAAAGGGGTAAGTGTCCATTTGTGAGATGCACACAGGGTGTTTCAGACTAAAAGAACCAATTGTCAGGTGAATGTGAGCTACCTGTTTGAGCCGGATGTCGTTCTGGCTGTATGACTGCACAGTCAGCTCGCATGTTTGAGATGTAAGAGTTCGATTTTGTTTCTCAGAGTCTTTCAAAGAGTTTCCGGGTCATACCCTGTTTGATCATGTGCCCGAGGAGTCTTGGTGTAAGCTTTGTGGGTCAAGTCTCGTAGCTGTTGGGTAGACATGCTCCGAGGACAGGCCAGAACGCCTAAGTGATGACTCACTGTGGGATGCAGGTTTCGAAGGAACAGAGTTCTGAAGTTGACATCTTCTTCCATACCTGATCGGTTCTGTGCTCCGAAGTATGCTTGTCGGAGCCCCACAGGGGTTTCAAGTCGGGCTTGCTTGATGTCCATGGCGGTGAACAGCCCGTTGTCTGATTCAGGTACAAGCTGTCCCAAGCGGTCACGTTGGCAACAGTTTGTAAATGAAAGTCTATGTCTCGCAGGTAGGCGTGTATGTCGTGGCCTCCTGCAGCGTCCGGAGTGTTCGGGGGTTCTTGGAGGCTGGCTGGTGACATTTTTAGAAGTGGGCTTTCACCCCCCTTTCCAGCTCTTGGCTCTTGGCTGAAAGGTAAAGGACGGTTGGTCAGGGGAAACTGTGTTGTGTGTGTTTCCCCTTCCCGGTCACTCTGTAGTTTATAAGAGTGTTTCAGCTCTCTGTGAACAATGTCAATTTCGTATATGATATTGTCTTTGTGCTGAATGAGTTCATGGATTTCAGCTCGGGCCGCTTGTAAGTGTTTTTCACAGGCCTTTGCTTTAGTGTCTTTCTCTTTTAGTTCAGTCTTTGCTCTCTCTAGGAGAGCTTCACCTCGTCGGAGTTTCTTGTCGAGTTCCTCTCTGGTTTCTTCCTCCGACTGCTCTCTTTGGTCTGTGTCCAGACGAAGATCAGACAGGGCATTTTGAAGTCTTTCCACTTCCTCTTGGAGCTCTGTGTCTGTTGCATCCTCTTTTCCGCGCTGGTCGTGGGTCTCAAGGAGTAGCTGATCCAGACGACTTTGTGCGTGTGCTTGGTTCCTCCGGGCCTCCTCCGCTTGAGGCTTTAGCGTTGCGGCTTCTTGCTCCAGGTTGGTGCTGTTTCTTTCGTTGAGCCGTGCCTGTGCACCAAGAGTGTGTGCGAAGTTTCCAACGATTTTGGCCCAGTCTTTGTGTTTGTAGCTTTGGGTTGGACCGTGGGCCGTCAGCTTGTCCAAGTTGGCGTCCCGCTGCTCTTGGCTTGGGGGCTCTGAGTCACCGGCGTCCTTGGGCTGGAAAGCGGTAGTCATGGCTGTCAGCCATATCTCGAGGTTGTCCCAGTGGGATGCAGGACTGGATGCACGGAACATACTGTAGGCGAGAGAAACACAGCACACACACACAGAGGCCAAAAATGCAAGCTTTGTTCTACGGTTAACAAGCTATACTCATACGGGCTATGCCGTTTATGAGAATTTTGGGCTAACTGATGCAAACAGTTAGACAGTTAGGTCTGGACAATTTGCTTAGGTTAGTGCAGGGCTTAAATAAAGATTTTGACAGGGCGGCAGCCTAGTGGGTCAGGTGCTGACGCTAGCTGCTTGGTCGTCGATCTGTTATTTAGCTTTCCTTGGTGTCTCTCATAGGTTCTGTCTCTAGGTGAAATGAAAGAAACAAATCCCAACAGAACAAAGGATAGAAAAGATCAGAGTGAAACAAAACAATGAAAATAAATAGGTCTGTAATGAACTGGAATAAATACTAGCACTGGAAGTGTTAGGGAGAATACGGAGGCCTAAGCCTACTACTACTGGTAGGGTTTAAGGTAGGGCCTACAGGTGAGTGGGGGCTATCGGGAAACCTAGGAAGATGGTGTGGCTTGGAGAAGAGGCGGGCCAAACACTTAAAATATCCGGGAGATATCTAGTATTCTGTGACTTATAGTAAGCGGAATGGGTTTTACTAAATTTAGTTTACCTGCGGTGAATTGAGGCCTCTCTGGGGGGGAACCCGTGGCTCAGTCAATCCCTCCGACGGGTCCCAACACCTGACCGCAGTGTTCCCGGTCAACTTCGTTGTCTCCCTGTACCTTGCTGCGCCCTCTCAAACAACCTGACTTTAAACACAACCGGCACCCCGAGGTGTCAACTGCCAGGCGGCACAGCAAAGTGGATTTTCCCCAGAACCCTCAAAAAGAGTGGCCCCTCTTCAGGCCCTGGTTTGGGTAATTATTCCAACATTGCCTTGTGTGTCGACTAGCGTGGTTGACGTTACCTTTGGAGTGCCCAATTGCTGATGTCACAGTTGCGTGCCGCAACGATGGTACGGGATTCGGAAGTGTCCGAAACTCACACACGGCCACGTGTCAGTACCGCCGGTCGGGTAACCTCGCTCGCGGGATACCAATCAGAGAATGCCGCAACTCACCGCCGTGCTCTGGTGAGTGCCACCTATACACAAAGGTTAAACAAGTGAAACGTAAAGTGGATTAAGGCTTGCTTGTTTAAACCAAATGGATTGATTGTTTATGTAGCAATAAGAGTCAAAGGTTTTACTAAATAATAATAAACAAAAGGAAATTATGATAAGTATGGTATTTTATCAAAATAACCTAACCCAAAAGAGAAGAAGAAAAAAAAAATTAAATAGAAAAAGACAGGATGAAACACAAGAGAAGAGGCGGGCCGCAGTAGCTGGTTTTCACCACCAGGGGGCGTACTTCTCTGTGCTTTAACCTGGTGAACAGAACACTTAATTCAAATTCAAAATTCAACACTTGTTTAAATTTATATTTAAAATAAGCAGGTAAGAATTAAAAGGAAAATCAGATTGATATCCTATAATGACCAATGGTATCCGTAAAGTATCATTAATAATTATGAATTAATCAGAAGATAAAAGTAGAAAGAAGTCAAGCAGGTCTAAACACAGGAGGAGGCAGACCGTAGTAGTGGGTTTTCGCCACAAAGGGGGCGCACTTCCTTCCTGTGGTGAACCTGGTTGAATCAGACGCCTTAATTCAAATTCAAAATCAACGAAGTCGAAATTAAATTTAAATAAGCATGTAAGGAAATGTAATAATCAGAGTGATATCCTATAATAGTCCAGATACACTAAAGTATCAGTACTACTTATAAAATAATCAAAAGAGAAAGACGATATAGATGCACACTTCCAAAGAGTGAAAGGGGGAAAAGAGTGATACCGATTTAGTACCCACAAGGCCACGCGGTGGCGCTGTTTCCTCCAAATGGATATCAGTGGCTGACAGACCAACACAATTTAAATTCTAAGTTCAAACTGGCCTCAAACCAAATTTAAATACACGTGTAAGGGAATTGAAAAATCAGGATGATATCCTATAATAATTAACGACAACAGTGAAGTATCGTCAATAATTATACAATAATCAGAAGGGAAAAGTGGAAATAAAAACTATTCACAACAGAATTGAAAAGAGAGGAAGGAGAGCTGAATGAACCGGCTTAGCGGGTGATGGCCACTAGATGGACTTCCAAGTGGGCTCTCTCTGGCTGTGTTGGAATTTAATTTAAGTTTTAATTCAAATTTTGTTTTGAACCAAACTCAAAGTAAATGTGCCAGTCAAAAGCAGGAAACTTGTCTAACACAAAATAATATTCGCACGAGCAACGCTGTATATGCAAATAATTATTGAGAATCTAGACAGGCTAATTCACTGGTCATATGGAATTTAGCAGTAAAAGAGCATTATCTGAAACGGCCACGAGAGGGCGTAATTGCGCTCATGCAGGCTGAAGCCAGAAGGCGGGGCGTAATTTGAGACTTCTAAACGCCCTCTAGTGTTTAGTCAGCGGAATTACAACCACTTTTTAATGTGATTCAAGAGCTAAGAGCTTTCAGCTCTCGTCACGCGCTGATTTTCTGCAATAAATCACAAATAAACCAACAGACAAAGGTTTTAGGACCTTTGCGGTGCTAAATGGCAAAAGAGCGTGTAGCAGGATTTCTTCGCTGCAAAAACACACAAATTTGAACAACAGGAATTTTCCGTCTGTTGTAGCTACTCCAATACACACAACTATCACTAGCACTATGAGTAAATTGTGTTTAGGTTTACAATTGATTAGCTAGTTCAACGTTAACCAGGAGTTTATTGGTAACGATTATAATAGGCCTTTCTACTACTGAAAAGAGGAGTCTCGCTCTGATCAGATTTACGTCTCGCACTAAAAAGAGATTTCTTCGTCTTTAATAGGCGGTTTTATTAAAAATATTAAAATGTATCACCTGCAGAGGGATTTCTGCATCTCTTAACAGGACATTTGTAATATTAATACTGCAGTGTATTCAGCATTTAACAGTGATAAAAATGTCTA